>OZ014523.1:124315852-125515852 GCA_963966055.1 Lathyrus aphaca | reverse complement strand
CATATACATCTTTTCCCAAGTATGAGATCACCTACTTTTATGTTGTTACAATGCACATCATTTTTCAATACACACCATTTTCAAAAATAAACAAAAGATAATAATAGAGAAAAGAGGAGGAAGTTTTTTTTTGACGAAATGCTCAGCCAATTACATCAAGGAATTGCATTTTTCTTGCCACGTCATCGTTCCAAAACTCAGCACACATGCTTCCCTCGCATACTCTCACGCACTCACCACACTATCACGCAGCAAGCAATGAGGCAAAACGCATGATCCAATTACCGAAAGCGGAAAAACCGAAAAATGAAAATATCCATAACAGAAATTGCAAGAAAATATCCATAACAGAAATTGTAAAAAAAATGAAATTAGAAAAAAAAAGAGATCATAACAGAAAGGATCACACCGAAAAAATAACAAGAAAATCTCTCTGAATTCTCTCCAACTTTCGCAATCTCGCATCACTCTTCACACTTTGAAAGGGCTGATCCATTTTTCTTCGCCAACAGCAAAAACCAGTGATAGAATTTTCATCACAACAAAATCTCTATTCTTCATCACAAATAACAGAAAAGATAGAAAAATTCACAACAGAACCGAAATGCAATCTTCATCAAACCAGAAAACTTCTCGCCTCTTTCGATTCGTTTCACCTTCATCGACGATCGAAGTAGCGTCCTATTCATCAACAAACAGCAGATTCGATACCATTTTCATCAACAAAATTGAGCTCATTGATCTTTCACTCTTCATCAATTTCACACGGATTCAATTGGTTTTCGTCAAACATCTTTCCCTTCATCCTCTTCAGTTCACAACACTCATCGTATCGACTTCGCCATCCTCACTGAAACTACATCCATACCTTTCTCGTTATTATTCTGGATCAAGAGAAAAAACAGAAAACCGAGAATAATCTTCGTCAACAGTAAGAGTGAAGTCGTCATCCTCATCGCCATTGAAATTGTAGTTCATCATCAGTAGACATTCATTGCTTGTGGTTCTTCTTCAACGAATCTTCGTCGTTCGTCGTTTTCACCAACCTTCATCAACAACGAATTTCGTCATCGTGGAAGCAAATCAGAGAAACTCTACGAAATCATCATCGCGAGCTCATCGTCTTCCCGTGCTCTTCAGCGACAGGTACGCTTCGAATCCATTGAGGACTTTTTGCTTCGTCTAGTGTTGTGGCAGTCTGCTGGTTTTGGTTAGGTTTTAAATATTAGTTTCGGATTCGGTTAGAATGTGAGAAGCAGGTTAGGGTTTGTGTAAGTGGTGGCGGTTTAAGGTGTCCGGTTGAGATGAGGTTTCGCCGGCGAGATGGACGATGGTGTTTGGAGGCTAGAGGAGCTCCGGCGGCGGTTTAGGGTAAGCAAGGAAGGAGAAGGAGAGGCGTATGCTTCGTTTTTGTTTTTTTATTGTTTATTTAATTTGTTTTGTTTAAGAAGAATAAGAGGTATAAGAGATTTTATGGATTTTGAATTGTAAGAATGCTATAGAAGATTGTTAAGAGATTTGTATAGCTGGTGCGGATTCCAAGGGGATAAGATAAGATCCATAGCTTTTGAGATTTCCGTCCATATCGGCGGTGACACTTGTTACCGTCCAGTAGGACCTTCTCCTCCAATTATGCGTGTGCACTTCCACCATAACAGTAGGTCCAGCGCGTCATCTGGGCCTATCCACTTGCTGTTCGCACCACCATCCTCTGGCCCATTCCATGTTTCCACGCGTCCATCATTACTTCATACACCCTTCCTTGTATTCATTTTATTTCTTTCTTTCCTTTTATTTGCATTTAATCCAGTTAGCTTTTAATTCATTAAACATAGTTTTATTCATCCAAAAATTACCAAAAAAATCCTGAATTTCATTTTATGTCTCTAATATTTTTTCATATTTTTATTTTATTTTTTATTGATCCACGTGCCAGAATTAATTCTCCATTGTACATAGCTTCTTTTTAAGCTTTTCTTGACCAGTCTTCCTTGTCTAATTTCCATAGCCTTCAATATTTTGAGTTTTGATCCCATTCTTTTTTTTTTGTGTTCCTAAGATTTTGTAATTGTCATGTTATTTTTCTATGAATTTTTAGAAACTTATTTCTTGAGTCTTGGTCTGGAAAATTGTGATGTAAGTTTTCTGTCCTAACTTGTGTTCTTGCCTCCATTTGACTTAGTTCCTTTCTGAATCTTTGCAAATCCTTTTGGCTAGTTGATATAACATGTTTGAAGGTCATTTGGTTTCAGTTGTGGAATTTTTATGTGGCTGGTTGGTTTATTGTGGATTTTATCTTGAACCTTGTCCCGTTTTGCTTCCTTTGAACCTTTAAGCCTCTCATAAGCCTAAAAAAGCACTTGTGCCCATTTCTTCTTGTGTCTTTCTGTTTATGTGATATTTAGCAGTTAATGAGATGTGCCAACATGTCATATGACATTGCATGGCATAAGTTCCAGATGGCAAAACCAGTCTGGACAAGATCCTTGGGAATTCCATCCCTAATCATTTGCACTGTAACGGTTACTTATTTAGTAACTACTTATAAGCAGCTATCAAGATTCCCATCATACTATCACAAGCGAATCACATTAACTAGCATTCCTTCAGAAATCATAAACCCTAAAGCTGTTCATCTATCTTCCTCTACAATGTCTCAAAACCCTAAAACTGCTGAGGAAATTCTCAACAAGGAAGACGTGGTTCATGCCACTCCAATCTCTGTTGTGCCAATGCCATAAACACCATTGGACGAGCTCAGGGGAAGCGCCTCTCACACTAAAAAGGCAAGAACACCAAAGAGATGTAAAGATCAAATCAGAAGCAAAGCTAAAGGCATTCCCTCTCCTGCTAACATGTCTACTAGATACTCCAAATATGTTGATGATTCCATCAAGGAGATTGTTAACCAAGTCTTTTCTGAACAAAGAGTGGTGAAAGGGATCTCTGTTCCTTTGAACACCATTCCTGCACCTCAAGAAGAACCAGCTCAAGCTACAAAGGACACTGCTGCAGAACAAGATGTCCCAACAGATGTTGGAACATCTGAAGATAAGAAAAAGAACTCATCTGATGTTGATCTGGAACAATCTAAGGACAATGTTTCAAATGAAAATGATGAAGAGGTCTCTGAAGAACAAGCTCAAGGCTCAAATGAAGATCAAATCCCTGCTGATCAACCAGCTGAAGAGGAGGCTGCTCAATCTCCTCCAGTGGTCAATCTGGAGCAGGACTCTGATGCAGAGATCATAGCATCTGTGAATCCCAGCATTGCTAAAAGACTCAGGTCCAGGAAAGGCAAGCTGCAAGCTGAAGCAGAAATTCCTGAAAAGAAGAAAACCTCTCCAAAGAAAGGGAAGGCTAAAGTCACTTTTGGGCCATCAAAACAATGGAGCAAAGTCCAAACTCAGAAGAGAAAAGCTGCCACACCATCAGATTCAGATGTTGGATCAGATGTCCCAACATCTCCTCCCAAGAAAAGACCAACACCAGCAAGAGCTTCAACTGTTGTTCCAGAAGCTCCCTTGGACAACATATCATTCCATCATGTCTCCAGTGTCAACAGATGGAAATATGTGTACCAAAGAAGGGTTGCTCTAGAAAGAGAACTGAGCAGCAATGCACTTGAGTGCACAGAACTGATAGACCTCATCTCTGCTGCAGGACTATTCAAAACAGTCTCAGACCTCTCTCCCTGCTATGAACTTCTTGTCAAAGAGTTCATTGTGAATCTTCAGGAGGATTGCTCAAATGGTAAGTCCTCTGAGTTTAGAAAAGTTTATGTTAGAGGTAGATGTGTGGAGTTTTCTCCCCAAATCATAAATCAGTATCTAGGAAGAGAAACAGATGGACCAAATGAGCTAGGCAAGACAGATAATCAAGTCTGTAAGGTGATAACTGCTGACCAGGTCAAGGCATGGCCTGTGAAGGGAAAGCTATCTGTAAGCATGCTTACCAGAAAGTATGCCATGCTGAACAGGATTGGTACTTCTAATTGGGTGCCTACCAACCACACTTCCTCAATCTCAACTTGTCTAGCCAGATTCATTTATGCTGTGGGAACTCAAACCAAGCTGGACTATGGAGCTTTTATCTTTGATCAAACCATGAAGCATGCCAGCTCCTTAGCAACAAAGCTTCCAATAGCTTTTCCATCATTGCTGTGTGGTATTGTTCTAAGTCAATACCCTGGGATTTTAAATGAAAAGGACACAGTCTGCAAGAGAGAGAGCCCCCTGGCTTTTCACTACAAATTATTCCTAAGTCATCATGCTGCAGATGTTGAAGCACCTTCTGGGACATCTGCTGGTCCCTCCACTGCTAAGAATCCAATCTCCAAGAAGGCCTTGATTGCTGAACTCAAAGGCACCTGCAAAGAGCTTGAAGCTAGAAGACAGAAACTTGAGGAAATAATTAAGAGGTTGGAAAGTGAAGAAGATCAGAATGCTGCATCTGGTGAAGACAGTGAGGCTGATGAAGAAAGTGAAGCTGATAAAGATGAGGACACTGAAGTGGAGGAAGCAACTGAGAGTGATGAATCTGAGTGATCAATGTATGTGAGGCAAATGTAATGACAGCAATGTAATAGTGTCTTTGGCTCCTAATTTTGTGTCTACCAAGGGGGAGAACAACATCAAATGTAATTGCTGGTTATTTTGAATGAAATCTGTTTGTTTCTGTCTGAACTGAATCAGTGTGTATTTCTGTTGCAACAAGACTGGACACATATTTGTTTGAGGGGGAGTAATCTCAAATAAGAATCAACAGAAAAGTAATGCTATACTCTGATAAAAAGAACTTCTGCTGCACTCTGAAATCCAGAAAAGATGTTAGCCAAAAATTAGCCAAAGGGGGAGTTTGTAGATGTTTAAGAATTGGCAGAATTTTTGACCAAACAAGAAATGCTAAATTCAGTTCAGAATGTCCTATCAGATGTTGGGACATTATCAAACAGAGTATGTGAATTTATTTCAGGATGTCTCATCAGATGTTGGGACATTGTGTGAATAAATTAAGTTCAGTTTTTCAGGATGTCCCAACAGATGTTGAGACATCTCAGACCTGCTACCAGAATTAATTATTGATTAACTAATCAGAGATATTTAAGGAGAAGTATCTGGAATTAATTAATGATGGATAAAAACAGAACAAGGCGCATCTGTAGGGTGTTTTATATTGAAGATTCAGATTAAAACAGAAGACCTAAATCACCTAGAATATAGGAGGTAACAAACCCTAAATTCAAGGTGACAGTTGCTGCACATTAGGGCTGGATCATTCTACAGAAAGCCCAAAATTCAGATACCTATTTAAACAACAGAAACTCATAGAATTGAGTACGAATTTCAGAAGACAAAATAGGGTGTCTAGTGTTTTAATAGCAGGTTGTTTTTATGTACCACTTTATGAGCTTTTAAGCAAAAGTGCATTTGTGACTTGATTGAAACTGTGAAGTAAGATCAAGCTGTATTGTTTGAAGGATGTCTTCAATTTCTGTAAACTTGTAAACTTGATCACTGGGTGATTGAGGGGGAGTGAGTAGGGTACTCTTATCTAAGTGAGTCTTAGGTAGAAATTGCATTGGGTAAGTATTAAGTGATAGATTAAACAGGGTGGTTTAAGTCTAGAATTAATATTACTAATAGTGGATTTCCTCCTGGCTTGGTAGCCTCCAGATGTAGGTGTGGTTATACACTGAACTGGGTTAACAAACTTCTGTGTTGTTTATTTTTCCTGCTGTTTAAGTTTTGATTAAACTTGTCAAATGTCCTATTAAGTGTTGGAACATCTCTTAGGACATCTCATTACAGAATTTCAATTGGCATCAGAGCAGGCACCCTGCCTGTTTATACTGGGTGAGATCTAGGGAAAACAAATTCTGTAACATGGACAGAGATATAGGGTCAGTAAATAGACGACCTATTCTGGATGGATCTAATTATGACTACTGGAAGCCAAGAATGATTGCATTCTTAAAATCACTTGACAACAGGGCATGGAGAGCAGTAAATGTTGGATGGAAACATCCTGTTCAAGACACCAAAGATGGATCAAAAGTTCTGAAACCTGAAGAAGAATGGAGTAAAGAGGAAGAAGATTCAGAACTAGGCAACTCAAAAGCCCTAAATGCTTTATTCAATGGCATTGATAGAAATATTTTCAGACTGGTGCATCATTGTGAGCTGGCCAAAGATGTGTGGGATACCCTCAAGACAACTCATGAAGGAACATCAAAAGTAAAAATGTCAAGACTTCAACTTCTCACCACCAAGTTTGAAAACTTGAGAATGAAGGAAGATGAATCAATTCATGAGTTCTACATGAACATCTTGGATATAGCCAATACTTCTGGAGCCTTGGGAGAAAAGATGACTGATGAAAAGCTTGTAAGGAAGATTCTCAGATCTTTGCCAAAAAGATTTGACATGAAAGTCACAGCAATAGAAGAAGCTCAAGACATATGCTCCATGAAAGTTGAAGAACTAATTGGTTCCCTTCAAACTTTTGAAATGGGAATGAATGACACACATGCTAAAAAGAACAAAAGCATAGCCTTGGTTTCAAATACAGATGAAGAAGAAGATGATGAACCAGCAAATGATAAAAGCTTATCAGAAAACCTTGCTTTGATTGGAAGACAATTCAAACAGATTCTCAGAGGAATGGAAGGAAAATCCAAACCTAGTGGAAGAAACACAAACTCTGAGAACAGAAGACCTTATGATGCTAACAAAAGATTAAAGTATGCTGAAAAGACCAGTCAAGATAAAGGAGTCAAATGCCATGAATGTGAAGAATATGGACACATCAAGTTTGAATGTCCTACCTACTTAAAGAGGCAAAAGAAAGGACTCTCTGTGACCTGGTCTGATGAAGACTCAGGAGAGTCAGAAGAAGAATCAGCTAAGCACATTACTGCTTTAGCTGGACTGTGTGAATATGATAGTGATTCCAGCTGTGGAGAGCTTACTTATGCAGATCTTGAGCAAGCTTTCAAGGATCTGTACAAAAGAAGTACTGAAATATGCAGTGAGGTCATAAAGCTAAAGAAGCAGAATGAAGTACTAGAAGAGGAGAAAGCAAGTGATCAAGAAATCATTGATACCTTGAAAAGTGAAGTAACTCTTCTCAATTCTAAGCTGGAACATATGTCCAAATCTGTGAGAATGATGAACAGCAGCTCAAATACACTGGATGCTATTCTCTGCAATAATAAACATTCTGGGGACAAAAGTGGACTGGGATATAACAGAGATGAAGCCAGCTCTAGCAAAGCTACTTCAAAAATTACACAGTCAAACAAGATGTCCCAACAGATGCTTCAACATCAGAACACAAAGACAAACATAATGTTCCAACAGATGTCTCAACATTCTGGAAAGAACAAGATGAAGAAGAAGTATCAAAGATGGAGATGCCATCACTGTGGAAGATTTGGACATATCAAACCTCACTGTTATAAGCTACATGGATATCCAAATCAGATGTATCAGCAACCCTCCAAACAGAAAGTAGAAGGTACCAAGAAAGTGCTTAGACATCAAAGAAATCAGCAACCTCCTAAGCAGAAGACAGAGGTCATCAAGAAGGTTTGGAGACCAAAAGCTGACATTCAGACTGATCAAAGCCACAGTCCCAAGAACCAGATCAACAATCAAGCTTTGAGATCAGCTGAACAACACACAGGGCAGAGGCATCAAAAGAAATCTCAACTCATCTGGTCAAAGAAAAGTACTGCATACATAGCACATACATCACTGAAAGTATCAGCTAAAGAAGACTGGTATTTTGACAGTGGATGTTCAAGGCACATGACTGGGTTGAAGAATCTGCTAGTGAACTTAAAATCACATTCATCCAGGTATGTAACTTTTGGAGATGGAGCTAAAGGAGAGATCAAAGGAGTTGGAACCTTGGACTGTCAAGATGTTCCAAGACTAGATGATGTATTGCTAGTTAAAGGGTTAACTGCTAACCTGATCAGTATAAGTCAACTATGTGATCAAGGATACAGTGTAAACTTTACAAAAACTGAATGCATAGTGACTAACCAAGAGCAAGAAGTTGTCATGAAAGGTGCAAGGTCAAAAGACAACTGTTACATGTGGGAGCCATTAGACTTCAGTCCCACTTCAACTTGTTCTCTAGCTAGAGAAGAAGAAGTAAAACTATGGCACCAAAGGCTAGGTCATCTTCATTTCAGAGGCATAAAGAAGATCATATCTATGGATGCTGTAAGAGGTATTCCCAAACTGAAGATTGATGATGGCAAAATATGTGGTGAATGTCAAATAGGCAAACAAACCAAGATGTCCCATCCAAAGCTCCAACATCTGACAACTTCCAAAGTTTTGGAACTTTTACATATGGATCTTATGGGACCTATGCAGGTTGAAAGTCTTGGTGGTAAGAGGTATGCCTATGTTGTGGTTGATGATTTTTCAAGATATACATGGATAAACTTCATCAAAGAAAAGTCAGATGTATTTGATGTATTCAAAGAATTATGTCAAAGATTGCAAAGGGAAAAATCCAGCTGTGTGATCAGAATAAGAAGTGATCATGGAAAAGAATTTGAGAATCAAAAGTTCTTAGATTTCTGCTCTTCAGAAGGAATCAATCATGAGTATTCTTCACCTATCACTCCTCAACAGAATGGGATTGTTGAAAGAAAGAATAGAACTATTCAAGAATCAGCAAGAGCTATGATCCATGCTAAAAAGTTACCTCTGTATTTCTGGGCTGAAGCTATGAACACTGCCTGCTACATCCATAACAGAGTTACCTTGAGAAAAGGAACCCTGTCCACAATATATGAAGTCTGGAAGGGCAGCAAACCCACTGTGAAGTACTTTCATGTGTTTGGAAGTAAATGCTATATTCTGGCAGATAGGGAGCAAAGGAGAAAAATGGATCCTAAAAGTGATGAAGGAATTTTCCTTGGATACTCTATAAACAGCAGAGCATATAGAGTATTTAACTACAGAACAAATGTTATCATGGAGTCCATAAATGTGATAATTGATGATGCTCCTACAGATGTCCCAGAAGATGTTGGAACATCTGTTGATATCAAGATTGAAGCTGAAGAAAAGAATGATCAATATAACTTCACTCAAAATGATACAAGGTCAGAAGATTCAAGCAAACCTCCCTCCATCAGAATACAGAAGGATCATCCCAAAGATTTAATAATTGGTGATCCCAACAGAGGTGTGAGCACTAGATCAAGAGAAGTGATTTCAGGTTCTTGTTTTGTTTCCAAAATAGAACCTAAAAATATCAAGGAAGCTCTCACTGATGAATACTGGATTTGTGCTATGCAAGATGAATTAGGTCAATTCACAAGGAATGAAGTGTGGAATCTTGTTCCTAGACCTGATGACATAAATGTGATTGGAACAAAATGGGTGTATAAGAACAAGTCAAATGAACAAGGAGTTGTTACAAAGAACAAAGCCAGACTTGTAGCTCAAGGATACACTCAAATTGAAGGAGTAGACTTTGATGAAACCTTTGCACCAGTAGCAAGGCTTGAATCAATAAGACTACTGTTGGGAATTGCTTGTATCTTAAAGTTCAAGCTATTTCAAATGGATGTGAAAAGTGCCTTTTTAAATGGCTATCTTAATGAAGAAGTATATGTAGAACAGCCTAAAGGATTTGTTGATCCAAGCTGTCCAAATCATGTATACAAACTAAAGAAAGCACTTTATGGTTTGAAGCAAGCTCCAAGGGCATGGTATGAGAGACTAACCATATTTCTTATCAAGCAAGGATACAGAAAAGGTGGGATTGATAAAACCCTGTTTGTTAAAGATGAAGAAGGAAATGTCATGATTGCTCAAATATATGTTGATGACATTGTCTTTGGTGGGATGTCTGATAAGATGGTCAAACATTTTGTCAAGCAGATGGAATCTGAATTTGAAATGAGTCTAGTAGGTGAATTAACCTACTTTCTTGGTCTGCAAGTAAAGCAAATGGAAGACTCAATGTTTATTTCCCAAAGTAAGTACTCCAAGAACATAGTGAAGAAATTTGGAATGGAAAATGCTTCTCATAAAAGAACTCCTGCTCCCACACATTTAAAGCTGACTAAAGATGAAAAGGGTGAGAATGTAGATCAAAGTTTATATAGAAGCATGATTGGAAGCTTGTTATACTTGACTGCTAGCAGACCAGACATTGCTTTTGCAGTAGGAGTTTGTGCAAGATATCAAGCTGATCCAAAAGTCAGTCATCTTAATCAAGTCAAGAGAATCCTTAAATATGTTAATGGTACTTGTGACTATGGCATAATGTACTTTCATGGTTGCAAACCAATTCTCTCTGGCTTCTGTGATGCTGATTGGGCAGGAAGTGCTGATGACAGAAAAAGCACTTCAGGAGGATGCTTCTTTCTAGGAAACAATCTGATTTCTTGGTTCAGTAAGAAACAGAATTGTGTATCCTTATCTACAGCTGAAGCTGAGTATATAGCAGTAGGTAGCAGTTGTTTTCAGTTGGTTTGGATGAAGCAGATGCTCACTGAGTACAATGTCCCACAGGATGTCATGACATTATACTGTGACAACTTAAGTGCAATCAACATATCAAAGAATCCTATCCAACATAGCAGGACAAAGCATATTGATATCAGACATCATTTCATCAGAGATCTTGTAGAAGAAAAGGTGATTTCATTGGAGCATGTAGCTACAAATCTGCAGTTAGCTGATATCTTTACCAAAGCATTGGATGCTACACAATTTGAGAACTTAAGGGGCAAACTTGGAATCTGTTTATGTGATATTTAGCAGTTAATGAGATGTGCCAACATGTCATATGACATTGCATGGCATAAGGTCCAGATGGCAAAACCAGTCTGGACAAGATCCTTGGGAATTCCATCCCTAATCATTTGCACTGTAACGGTTACTTATTTAGTAACTACTTATAAGCAGCTATCAAGATTCCCATCATACTATCACAAGCGAATCACATTAACTAGCATTCCTTCAGAAATCATAAACCCTAAAGCTGTTCATCTATCTTCCTCTACAATGTCTCAAAACCCTAAAACTGCTGAGGAAATTCTCAACAAGGAAGACGTGGTTCATGCCACTCCAATCTCTGTTGTGCCAATGCCATCAACACCATTGGACGAGCTCAGGGGAAGCGCCTCTCACACTAAAAAGGCAAGAACACCAAAGAGATGTAAAGATCAAATCAGAAGCAAAGCTAAAGGCATTCCCTCTCCTGCTAACATGTCTACTAGATACTCCAAATATGTTGATGATTCCATCAAGGAGATTGTTAACCAAGTCTTTTCTGAACAAAGAGTGGTGAAAGGGATCTCTGTTCCTTTGAACACCATTCCTGCACCTCAAGAAGAACCAGCTCAAGCTACAAAGGACACTGCTGCAGAACAAGATGTCCCAACAGATGTTGGAACATCTGAAGATAAGAAAAAGAACTCATCTGATGTTGATCTGGAACAATCTAAGGACAATGTTTCAAATGAAAATGATGAAGAGGTCTCTGAAGAACAGGCTCAAGGCTCAAATGAAGATCAAATCCCTGCTGATCAACCAGCTGAAGAGGAGGCTGCTCAATCTCCTCCAGTGGTCAATCTGGAGCAGGACTCTGATGCAGAGATCATAGCATCTGTGAATCCCAGCATTGCTAAAAGACTCAGGTCCAGGAAAGGCAAGCTGCAAGCTGAAGCAGAAATTCCTGAAAAGAAGAAAACCTCTCCAAAGAAAGGGAAGGCTAAAGTCACTTTTGGGCCATCAAAACAATGGAGCAAAGTCCAAACTCAGAAGAGAAAAGCTGCCACACCATCAGATTCAGATGTTGGATCAGATGTCCCAACATCTCCTCCCAAGAAAAGACCAACACCAGCAAGAGCTTCAACTGTTGTTCCAGAAGCTCCCTTGGACAACATATCATTCCATCATGTCTCCAGTGTCAACAGATGGAAATATGTGTACCAAAGAAGGGTTGCTCTAGAAAGAGAACTGAGCAGCAATGCACTTGAGTGCACAGAACTGATAGACCTCATCTCTGCTGCAGGACTATTCAAAACAGTCTCAGACCTCTCTCCCTGCTATGAACTTCTTGTCAAAGAGTTCATTGTGAATCTTCAGGAGGATTGCTCAAATGGTAAGTCCTCTGAGTTTAGAAAAGTTTATGTTAGAGGTAGATGTGTGGAGTTTTCTCCCCAAATCATAAATCAGTATCTAGGAAGAGAAACAGATGGACCAAATGAGCTAGGCAAGACAGATAATCAAGTCTGTAAGGTGATAACTGCTGACCAGGTCAAGGCATGGCCTGTGAAGGGAAAGCTATCTGTAAGCATGCTTACCAGAAAGTATGCCATGCTGAACAGGATTGGTACTTCTAATTGGGTGCCTACCAACCACACTTCCTCAATCTCAACTTGTCTAGCCAGATTCATTTATGCTGTGGGAACTCAAACCAAGCTGGACTATGGAGCTTTTATCTTTGATCAAACCATGAAGCATGCCAGCTCCTCAGCAACAAAGCTTCCAATAGCTTTTCCATCATTGCTGTGTGGTATTGTTCTAAGTCAATACCCTGGGATTTTAAATGAAAAGGACACAGTCTGCAAGAGAGAGAGCCCCCTGGCTTTTCACTACAAATTATTCCTAAGTCATCATGCTGCAGATGTTGAAGCACCTTCTGGGACATCTGCTGGTCCCTCCACTGCTAAGAATCCAATCTCCAAGAAGGCCTTGATTGCTGAACTCAAAGGCACCTGCAAAGAGCTTGAAGCTAGAAGACAGAAACTTGAGGAAATAATTAAGAGGTTGGAAAGTGAAGAAGATCAGAATGCTGCATCTGGTGAAGACAGTGAGGCTGATGAAGAAAGTGAAGCTGATAAAGATGAGGACACTGAAGTGGAGGAAGCAACTGAGAGTGATGAATCTGAGTGATCAATGTATGTGAGGCAAATGTAATGACAGCAATGTAATAGTGTCTTTGGCTCCTAATTTTGTGTCTACCAAGGGGGAGAACAACATCAAATGTAATTGCTGGTTATTTTGAATGAAATCTGTTTGTTTCTGTCTGAACTGAATCAGTGTGTATTTCTGTTGCAACAAGACTGGACACATATTTGTTTGAGGGGGAGTAATCTCAAATAAGAATCAACAGAAAAGTAATGCTATACTCTGATAAAAAGAACTTCTGCTGCACTCTGAAATCCAGAAAAGATGTTAGCCAAAAATTAGCCAAAGGGGGAGTTTGTAGATGTTTAAGAATTGGCAGAATTTTTGACCAAACAAGAAATGCTAAATTCAGTTCAGAATGTCCTATCAGATGTTGGGACATTATCAAACAGAGTATGTGAATTTATTTCAGGATGTCTCATCAGATGTTGGGACATTGTGTGAATAAATTAAGTTCAGTTTTTCAGGATGTCCCAACAGATGTTGAGACATCTCAGACCTGCTACCAGAATTAATTATTGATTAACTGATCAGAGATATTTAAGGAGAAGTATCTGGAATTAATTAATGATGGATAAAAACAGAACAAGGCGCATCTGTAGGGTGTTTTATATTGAAGATTCAGATTAAAAAAGAAGACCTAAATCACCTAGAATATAGGAGGTAACAAACCCTAAATTCAAGGTGACAGTTGCTGCACATTAGGGCTGGATCATTCTACAGAAAGCCCAAAATTCAGATACCTATTTAAACAACAGAAACTCATAGAATTGAGTACGAATTTCAGAAGACAAAATAGGGTGTCTAGTGTTTTAATAGCAGGTTGTTTTTATGTACCACTTTATGAGCTTTTAAGCAAAAGTGCATTTGTGACTTGATTGAAACTGTGAAGTAAGATCAAGCTGTATTGTTTGAAGGATGTCTTCAATTTCTGTAAACTTGTAAACTTGATCACTGGGTGATTGAGGGGGAGTGAGTAGGGTACTCTTATCTAAGTGAGTCTTAGGTAGAAATTGCATTGGGTAAGTATTAAGTGATAGATTAAACAGGGTGGTTTAAGTCTAGAATTAATATTACTAATAGTGGATTTCCTCCTGGCTTGGTAGCCTCCAGATGTAGGTGTGGTTATACACTGAACTGGGTTAACAAACTTCTGTGTTGTTTATTTTTCCTGCTGTTTAAGTTTTGATTAAACTTGTCAAATGTCCTATTAAGTGTTGGAACATCTCTTAGGACATCTCATTACAGAATTTCAGTTAGGCTTATGCCTTTCTCATCCCTTCTTCTATCTTCTTCTCTTCTTCTTTCCTTCTTCATTAGGATAGAAACCTCACTAACCCTTAGGACATCCATGCATGTTAACACTTAGGATTATTTTAGTCCCCCTTTAGAATTTTTCCTTTGAGATCCTTTGGTGCTCTCTCTCCTCATCTTCAAACTTAATTCTAATTCACTTAATAAAGGTTGAGTACTTTCATGTGACATGAGGCTTTTCTACGAGATGCGTGCACGCGTTCCGTTTCGGGGCGAGGTGTGAGTCATCACTCGTGGTGGATAGGTCTTAGCATGAGTACTTCACAAAGAAAAAGCTAAAAAACACTTCTTAACCAAAAAACCACAAAAACACTTAATAATGGGAATAGGCCAGTGTGCTTAAGCCTTCACTTGTGGGACTAGCTTTGGGGATTTCCTCCATAGATAGGTGTGCCTCTTGCGCATTCCATTTCGAGATGATGTGAGACGTACACATCTCATTGAGTAAGACTTAGGTACACTTACCTATGCAAACTTTCACTCATAAAATCTTCTAAAAAACACCAAGAAAACAATAAGCGTCTTTCCTTCGAGAATTCTTTTCTCACCTCATTCGCTCTGTACGCGAACTTGCTCCTACTTGTCACTTTGCAATACGGTTACGCACTCGTCGTCCGAGTCTGCAACACCTGAGCAATGGCATAGGCAGTTCAAGCTTTAATTCACAAGCAATTTTCCTTTGGTACCCCTAGTTAGGGGAACTACGACATCTCTGATCCTCATTATCCTGATGAGGTACGTAGGCAGCGGGGTAGGGCCCGTTTGAGCACAATCTTAATTTTCCCTACATTTTTTCTTTTGCTTTCTTATTTCAGTTCTTTTATCAGTCCCTTTTCCAGTTTGTATTCATTTCTTTTTGCTGCAGCTTTCATCCCTCACCCTTTGAAACAATTTCTTTTGCAAGCGTGGATCTCGTCGGGTACGGAGGACGATCTGGGTGCTAATACCTTCCTAGGTCGAAACCGACTCCCGAGTTCAGTCTCTTTGGTTCGTAGGACCTGTGTCCTTCCTTTTTCTTTCTTCTGGTTTGTGCAGCATTACCATTCCCTCTCTTCGGGATAAAAATTCCTGGCTGGCGACTCTATTCTTCTTCCGCGCCAATTTCGCGTTTGTACCAGGATGGAAATCCGGGGAGCGACACCTACCACAGCCTCCAACTGGTTGACAGTTATCTCCTGTGGTACATATGCCATTTGTAACACTTTCAGCAGAGCTTCTCGGTGAGCTTGGGAACACATCAGCAATGACAGAATGGATATCTTGGACGGGGTCTGATTCAGCTGTTCAACCACCATGTAGTCGCTTTTCTTTATTATCCTCATGAATTCTTCGACTTCTTTTTCGAAAGTGCCCTGACCGGCAGCAGGAGTTGTCATCTCTTCGGTCGCTATCTGTTTGTCTTTAGCCTTTGCGGCAGCTTCAGCTTTAGGATCCCCTCTAAGAGCTTGAGGAGCAAAGAGACGCCCACTCCGTGTAAATCCCCCAACTCCTCCGACATTCACCACGGTCGGATCACTTGTCACCGCTTGACTTTCCACTTTCTGGCCTTCTACGTACACGTCAGAGCCATAGTTCCACGTGATGGCTTTGTCATCAGCATAAGGAACTGGTCCCGGAACAGTAATGGTCACTGGACTCATTCCGGGAACATAGATGGTCACCGGCTCTCTCCGGGAAGGAACTTCAGCAGGATCAAAATAGATTGTCACTGTAGACACACAATCATCTCTACTAGTAACTTTGTCAAACTGTAGGGACCCCTCATCGATCAAACACTAAAGCCCTGCTCTCAAATCCCTACAACCATTAACGGAACTCAAGCAACCTTCGCAGTCATAATCACAACCTGGTAAAACCTCCCTTCTCAGCAATTTGTCCTTCACGACTAACAATCAAGTCTTTACGTCTTCCACGTTCAAGATTAAATTCAAACCCTCGCCACTATCAACAACATTTATCCCAGCCCCTCCATGATTTGGAATGGGATTTGATGTAACATTTGGAGGTGGCGCGAAGTTGATCGCCTTCGAATCAATCAGGTCTTGGACCTTATGCTGCAATGCCCTGCACTTCTCTGTTGAGTTCCCGGGAGCTCCTAAATGAAATGTGTATCTTGCATTAGCATCATACCCCACTGGAAGCTCTCTAGGTGGAGGTGGTGCTAACGTCCTCAACTGAACCAAATTCAACTCCAACAATCTCTGAAGTAATGCAGTGTATGTCATCGGGATAGCCTCGAGCACCCTGTTAGCTGGACGAGCATGCCTTTGCTGATAAGGCCTTTGCTGATAATTGTTACGTTGCGGCTGCTGCTGCTGTGGCTACTGTGGTTGTTGTACAGGACCTGTGGGGATGGTGACAGCGGCCACCTGCTCGTAAGATCCTCTATATTTGCGGCCTCGACCTTGACCGAACACAACATTAATCTCTCCCTCCCTTCTTCTTAGAGGTCCACTGAAAGCCTTTCTCACACCGCTTGAGCTACTTGCACTAGTGTCTTGAATCTTCCCCATTTTCAAAAGAGTTTCGACCCTCTCTCCTACTATCACGATGTCGTTGAAATTTTTTGCCGAACAAGACGCCAGTCTCTTAATAAACACCCCTTGCAGCGTTCCCATAAACATATCTGCCATTTCATTCTCTAGCAAGGGAGGTAGCACTCGAGCAGCAAGTTGACGCCACCTCTGGGCGTACTCTTTGAACCCTTCCTTAGCATTATGAGACATTGTCTGCAACTGAGTACGATTTGGAGCCATATCCAAATTATACTGATACTGCTTCACGAATATCTCAGCCAAATCCTTCCAGCTCCGGATATTGACTCTGCTCAACTTCATGTACCATTCCAAGGATGCTCCTATAAGACTATCCTGGAAGTAATACATCCACAGCTTTTCATCATCCGTATGCGCAGCAATCCTTCCCACAAACGACTGAAGATGAGTTTTCGGGCACGTCGTGCCGTTGTACTTATCAAAAGTGGGAACTTTGAACTTGTAGAGAATTCTCACCCATGGCACCAAGCCCAAATCAGTGATGTCAAACCCCGGAGAACTCTGAGATTGAATGGCGCGAATCTGCTCAGCCATTTCTTCAAACCTTCTATTCATGTCGACCCCTTGGCCTTCCGCCTTGTCCAGCAAAGTGAATTGCTCATCCTTCCCGTCCATCTGCAAGTTATTCACTCCATCGTCGACATAGTGACCCCTGGTTGCACCACATGGATTTTAACATGACGGGCGCCAGCCCCGTTACGATTGCCTCCTTCTACTGTTCCATTGTTCCTGACTTGATTATTCTCCACCATCTCACGCAGACGCTCTTGAGTTTGACCCATCCCAGTCATGAGGGTCATGAAGTTGTCCACTTCCTCAAATCAGCCAGATCTGCTTGCATCTGATCCATTGCTCTCTCTCTCTCTGTTCACCTTCGTATGATATCTGTGCACTGTTGGCTGTCTCTGACCCTTCTTGGGAGCTATAGTGCCTACAAGTGACATGAACGTTAGAACACTGGAGAAATACCTGCAAAACAACAAACATGTTATATGCATGCAATGTAACTATTCATGTTTCCATGTTTAGGCATTAATCATGCCCCCAGTCCTGGTATTTTGATGAAAAATACTCCATATGACCTTTTGGAAACTGACTTTTTCAAACTCTTTTGAGGAGTATTCAGACCCTGGTGGCTTAGGACAACCAACCTTGCTCATTCAGAAACGGTGGGAAGAAATTATGCATATAATGAACAAACTATCAGTAATCAGAGTCATAGACAAAAATAGCATTCCCCGAAGGGTTACTAGTACAAACGACAGAAAGATAAAGCAAGACTCCTACAACAAGCTTGTAGGTAGTCTGAATACAAAGTTAAAAACCTATGCTAAAACAAAAATCTAAGCTACTCTTCTGCAGTCACCACCTCCGTCCGGCTCTTCTTGACGCCTGCTCTCAGCTTAAGATCTGCAATCTCCTTCACCGCTTCCTCTAAGGCTAGCTGGCTCTATTCCAATAGCTGAGTCTTTTCCCTTCGTACCTTGTGGGCTTGTTCGACCTCTTCCTTCTTGAATGCCATCTGCACCTCAAAGAACTCCTCCTTTTCTTTGTACTTCTTCTGTTCCTGATGTCTTTGGCCCTGTAACCAAGCAATGGATTGACGAGCTTCTCTAAGAGTCTTCACAATCTTCTTATGCTTCGCTTCTCTCTTTGACTCCGTTAAACCCAATTTCTGGAAATGAGCTTCCCTCCCGGCAAACTCCTTTTCTCTAGCTTCTAAGGTAGTCTGCATCGTCTGTATCTTCTCTTCCGCTTCTTGCTTAGCATGATTGGCACGGTGATACAAACTAGCCATTTCCGAAATCTCTACCCGAACCTCGTGCAACTGAGCTTCCAACTTCTTATAATCTTCAAGAGAGACAATGGTTTGCACTGGTACCTCTTTTGGATATAGCGGAGCCTCCACTGAAAACGGCAAGAAAAAGGTATCGACCCTCCTTTGGATCCAAGCAGCAAAAGGGGGATAGGTCTTAGGGTCCACCTTTCCGAATTATTTCTTACCCTCTATAACCTTTGATTCCCAAGCCTGGGATACTTGGATAACCAACTGATCATTACCTTTAGCCAGAAAATACAAAGTCTTCGCTATTTCTTCATCTGATGGAGGATCCTTCAGCGGATAACCAAATTGCTTTCTGGACAACACAGGGTTATGGCTTATCACTCCTTTCCTGCCTAGCAGCGGCACATAGGAAAACTCACCACACCCAATAATAAACTTCCTTCCTACCAAATTTCTACTACATCCCCATGCTATGTCATCCGATGTTAACCCCATCAATCTTCAAGCCCACTTCCAATCTTGCTTAAGATCTTTGAACGGTTCTGACTTTGGAAGTTTCTTGGCAAACCACTCAACGAACAATGGAGCACAACAATTTACATACCCTTTTCTCTTCTCATTCTTGTGATGGACGCCGAAATAAAAGTCTCCCAACAACGTAGGCACCGGGTTTCTTTTAATGAACAGGGTGATAACCTCCAAGCTTATCCATCCTTTCTCTCCTGGGAACAGACTTATCCAGTAGACCATTAATGCTAACAGCGCACTGAACTCTAACCATTTCCCTCCCAAAGCAAACACATGGGCTTCTGTGATAAGAAAATCCAGATTGAATCCCTTCCCTTTACTGGCTTCTAACTCCGTCTTAACTCGAAGCATGCTCAAATGACAAGCACCTGCAATGTCCTTGTACGGGGGACATATCTCTGCAGCATAGTAGGGAACACCATTCTTGATAGGAATCTTCAGGATGTCAAAAATCTCCTCCATTGTGGGAGCCAAGATGAAGTCAGCAAACACGAAAATTCTCAATTGCGAGTCATAAAACTGCAACAAAGAATGAAGACTATCTCTCTGATTGACAGTTGGCTTATTCATGTAACCCAAGATCTTCCTATACCGGCTTCTGAAATCATCTGAAACCTTGTCACCCATCAAGTTTACCAGTTTCTGAATACTCTCGATTTCGGGTTGCGGGAAAATGTAATGAACATTCTTTTTTCTGGGTGTCTCTTGGATTTTTGTCATCTGGAGAAACAATGAATACTAGAACTGGGTACAGAGATGAAGGATAACCTGTAATGGAAATACAAACAGTTAATGCAAGTATGATGCAATGCAAATGCAATGCAGACACACGATCAACCACTGGGACTGTCTAGATACGAAACACGGGACCCAAGTGACCAAGAACCAAGATCCTCTTAATAAAGCCTCATGAACAAGAATTCAGTTTCAAATAAGTCCCAAAACCAAAGATCCAAATCCATGTAGCCTTATCAAATCATAGAACTGTACTGGCAATGAGGTATTATGAGGTCGAGGGTTCCTGCAAACCTGTAAACCCCTCCCAATCTCACAGGTGTGCTCCGGGTCAAACATCAAGGACTCTCAAAGCCATATAACAATAATACGTTCACCATTTCCGAGAAATGGCTCATGACCAGACCAGGGAATCGGTTTGGCATTATTTTCTACTCAGGGAGGCCTCAGCGTGAGTCCGGGAAAAACAAGCATCCTTTATAAGTTCCCAGCTTCAAGCGTTGGAATCGAGAAACAATAGTACATTCATCCCGAAGGGTACAATACTATCTTCATATGACCAGATGCTTTGACTGAGTTCCCATAAAAGAACCAGGCCATCCTATGCGAGTTCCAAAGTGGGCCCTCGGGTGCGAATGGGTTTGCCACAAAAGATGGTCTGCCACTGCCACCACTGGAGAGGGATGTTTCCACAAAGGTCCTCAATGATCGGTCCCCATATGCACATAACTATCAAGGTTGTGTACTACCCCAGAAAGATTCCAACATAATACATTTCCAAGACGATCGCAAATCTGGGTGTGGAAATCACTACTACCAACATAGCAAAATGCCATGAAGCCAAAGTGACTGTCCACTCTAAGTCCTATGGTGCACTCGAGCCCTGGTTACGAGCTCATCTCTCAGTAACAATTCCCAGTCCCACAAAAAAAAGAAACCAGCACAGCCAAACAGTCCAGTATAATGTGATGCATGAACATAAATACTAAAAACTGCAAATAAAGCTGTAAATAAAACTATAAATAAACAACAGTAAAATAAACACGCAACAACAAATAATCAACACCCAACAAAACAGAAACACGCAAGCGCTAGGATTGACTCTCAGGGGAACCAGAGATTCTGGTCACCATCCCCAGCAGAGTCGCCAGCTGTCGCTCCCCATATTTCCATCCTGGTACAAACGCAAAAGTGGCGCGGAAAAGAAAAGATTCTCTAGCCAGGCATTTTTATCCCGAAGGAACGGGAATGGTAATGCTGCACAAACCAGAATAACAAAAAGGAAGGACACAGGTCCTGCGAACCAAAGAAACTGGGTTCGGGAGTTGGTTACGACCTGGGAAGGTATTAGCACCCCAGATCGTCCGCCGTACCCGACGGGATCCACGCTTGCAAAGAAATATGTTTCAAAGGGTGAGGGGATGAAAGTTGCTGCAAAACTGAAACTGAAACTGAAATGAGAAAAATAAATGAAAAGAAAACAAAGAGGAAAAATGTAGGGAAAATAAAGATTGTGCTCGAACGGGCCCTACCCCGCTGCCTATGTACCTCATCTGGACAATGAGGATCAGAGTCGCCGTAGTTCCCCTAACTAGGGGTGGAAAAGATTGCTTGTGTCTTAAGGCTTGAACTGCCTATGTCAATGCTCAGGTGTTGCAGGCTCGGACGATGAGTGCGTAACCGTCTTGTATAATGACAAGAAGAATCAAGTTCGCGGACGGAGCGAAGGAGATGAGAAAAGAATTCCCGAAGGAAAGACGATTTGTTTGTTTGTGTTTTTTAGAGTTTTTTATTTGTGTGGCACAAGAGAATGAACTCAAGCTCTTTTCTATGGAGTGTGGACTTGTACTACATTCCAAGATGGAATAATAGAACAAGCACACCAAGCAAGGAGACCGTATCCAAGACTTGTTTCCAAAGACAAGTGTCGCTCCCACCAAATGACACAGGGCCCAGAAGGGGTACAGACGCAAACGGTTGGCAAAAGAGAGAACATGAAGATGAACTGAAAAGAGTCGTCATCTAGGCATTTTTATCCCGAAGGAAAGGTAATGTTGCATAAACCTAGAAATAAATGGATAAGACGGTCGCGAACCAGAGAAACTGGGGAAAGGGGGTTGGTTACAACCTGGGAAGGTATTAGCACCCAGATTGTCCGTCGTACTCGACAGGATCCACGCTTAAAAGATTGTGTTTAAAGGGGTAGTGTCAGTGCTATCTGTGTGCAAAAGCTGGAAAAGAATGTACGGGTGTCAGTGCAAAAGAGATGTGAAATGAAATTGCTCAGGAATGAGGCTTAAAGAATAATGCTGGAAGAGGGGGGAATACAAAGAGACTTTTGTTTGATAACGGTTAAGTTATGCCTACGTATCCTCTCGTGCAATGAGGAAGTCAGAACACCGTAGTTCGACTCAAAGAGAATGAAAGAATAAATTGACTGATGAACTTCTTACTTGTCTATGCTCAAGTGTATGACCTGTCTGGCTCAGGTGCAAACTGTCTTGCATTAGACGGAAGAAGCGAGTTCTCGTTTGTGAATGAATGAGGTGAGAAAAGAATCCCGAAGGAGACGATTATTGTTTATTTTTGTGTTTTCAATCTTTTATTGCTTTTTGTGTTTGTCATAAGATAATGAGCTTAAGCCTAAACCAAGGGTTAGTAAACTCATCACATCCTCCCTCTGATTAGGGATAATGAGAATACTTTAAGTATGAAGTAAACACCTCACACTTAATCAGCATGATGTAGGATTAAGATCATTAACCTACTTGTAATTATTTAGATGTTTTTGTAATTTTTATTTAGTGTTAAGTAATGAGTTTAAGCCATAATCAGGGATTTAATGGACCCATTACACCATCCTAATAGAAGGATAATAGATGAGAGCATTTAAGTCGAGGAAGACACCTCAACTTAATCCATGATTAAGGATTAACCTCATGAAAAAACAAGGTCTTCATTAAAGTGGATTTTAGTTAATGGTAAGCTTGAGAAATGGATTTTATGGTATATAAGACAACTTGAGGGGGACTTGTCCATTAACACTAGGGTTAGTCCTTCTTAACCAATTAAGGAAGAATTAGAACCCTAATGCAAGGCCCAAGTTACAAGCTTATTGTCTTAGTGATTATTATGTGAATTGATTAAGAGCTTTAAACACATTAAGGGTTTAACACTTAGGATTAAAGTTATACACTCCATCCTAAGAGAAGGATGCAGGCATAATCTTAATCACAAAGCCTTAAAACCTTAAAGGTTTAGTCTCTGATTATGAGATGAGAAGAGAGACACAAGAGAAGACACAAAGGTAAAACTAATGGGGGACTAATCAAAACCCTAATTGTTATCATGCTTGGGTGTTACTAGGGTTTATGAGGCTTGCAAGAGATCTTCAGGAAAAGCCACCAAGGAGAAGCAAGATGGAAGAAGGAGGAGCAGAAGAAACAAGCTAACTTACTTCACGTAAGAAGATAAGTTACTTGAAGAAAGAAAGTGGAGGAAGAACATGAATGAGCAAGCTCACTCTAAAGCAAAAGAAAAATGCAACAATGAATGCATAAGAGAAATGAAAAGAGATTGTGAAAAGTGAAGGCAAATTCACTTCTCAAAGTACTTACCACCTGAAATGGTTAGCATAAAAGAAAGAATGAAATGAAAATGCAATATATGCAAGGATACAAACCAAAACCAGAAGCATATTCATGATGCAAATGATGCTAAGAGATGATGCAAATGTATGTCAAGAGCAATGGATGATCATACAAGTGATGGGAATGCAAATGGAGCATGGAAGAAGCATGAAATTCCATGAATGTCCATGGAATGAAATGAATGCATAACATGGCAAATGGATGATGAAATGATCAAGCATGATTCTAATGTGTCCTATGATGTCTTATATATCATGTGGATGCAAGAAATGTCATGGCAAGTTCTTTAATGAATGTATATGCAAGATGTATGCAAATGAAGATGAAAAAATGGGGTTTTTATGCAACATGAGATGTAAAACTCAAAAACAGAAGCAAATGACAAGATAAAAAATTGAAAATGGAATCAAAGGAACCCTAACCCCATATGATATCATACCCCAAAGCAGAAGACCTAACTCTTAACCCTAAGGAAGTTATGATTTTTCTAAGTTATCTAGGGTTTTAAGGCACCTAAAAGGAAAAAATGCAAATCAAATCAAAAATTCAGAAGAAATTCATGAAAATATTATGTTAGATACTACATGCTAAATGAATATCAATGCAAAAAGAATCATTGTCATACTATTCTTGGTTAGGCGGAAAAGAATTCTTGAAGTTAGGGTTCAAAAATAGGAATTTTATGAACCCTAAATTCAAGAAAATTATCAAAGATTGTTCAAAACCAAAAAGAAATTTGTGTGAATGGTATGATAATGTTTCTAAATGTTTAAAGATGCAATGTGAAGTTTTTTGGGATTTTTAGAAACCTAAATGATATTTTAATTAATTAATTTCCATTAATTAATTAAAATAAACATTTAAATGTTTTAAAAATTATTTTTTAATGCCAAAAATAAAAATAAAAATATTTTTGGGTTGAGAAAATTATTTGAAATAAAAATGAAGAAGAAAAGATTTTTTGGAATTTTTTAGCTATTTTAAATAAATGGTACAAAATAAATGAGAAAAATGAAATAAAAAATAAGAATTAATGAAAGTCAGCACATCCAAGGGACCACATTCAAAGCTGGGGAAGGAGGGAAAGACTACGCGCGCATCTGGACGGCCAAAATTCAAACTTGCACTAATTACAGGATTAAGCCCTAATCTGAACCCTAAACACTTTCAGGTGACCGGAAAAGTGTTCCGGTCATCTTCTCCGGCCAACTCAAAATCAAACTTCTTCCCTAGGTAAATTTTGGAGCTCTAAAGCTCTAGATCAACTCTTCTCACTTCCCTAAACATTAATACACACTCAAAACCAATTTATTCTTCATCAATCATGTGAATCGAAATAAAACATATTACACGGGCAAAGTTTCAGAGGTTCATAAAATCCTTAATACACAACCATTTTCAAAAAGAAAAGCATCAGCATGATCAGCACAACATAAGGAACATTCCTATAACCTAAAATCACGTTTCTGGAAAATTTGTTCTTGAGGTTACCTGAAGTGAAGCTTTCTCAGTTTGAAGCTTCTGGCCACTTCTCTTGTGCAAAATCATTCCCCTTGACCTCCTGATGAAGCTTTGATGCTTGGAGGAAGTTTGTGATGGCTGGTTTGAGAGCTTGCAACCTTGCTGCACCAAAATCGTGTTTTGGCTAAGGGGTGTTTTAGGCTTGTTTGAAGGGTGGGAAAGGGTCCTTTAGTGATGCTGAGTTGATTGGTGAAGGTAGTTTTGAGTTTGATTCAGTGAGCAATGAGTTTCGAAAGCTTTTGCAAAATGGAGTGATTTCGGGAACTTGAGGATTCTGAGATTTCAGCTTGCAATGTTTTGTGTTATTATCTGCATTTGGTCCACATAACAAGTTGTGATAGGTTAGAGAAGTGGTTGTGAATTATGGTGATTGGTATGGGCTTCTTGCAAAAAGTCACCAACTTGTGTACTTGAGGTATGGGCAATGGTGCAGTTGAGATCAAGGAGGTCCATGGAAATGGTTTTGAGGCAATTCAGCAAGTGGAAACAAAGTTATGTGCCCTTTTGCAATTATGTGAAGTTTTAGCCCCTTTGTCATTTCTTGATGTTCAAGGCATGAAATCTTGCAATTCTTTGGGAAATTCCGATCTTAAGGCAATGCACTATGATGTTATGATACATAGAAGTGTGTTTGAAGTCACAAAATGCCTTGGCAAGTGGTTTTGCAAAGAATCCCCTTTGGTGCATTCTTGAAAATTATGTGATTTTTGCCAACTTTGAAAAGCCATAACTTGAGTTCCAAAATGAATTAGATCTTGTTCTTGTACTTTTTGAAAAGGGAATGATCCAACCTACAACTTTCATGACCAACAATATTTCATTTGAAGCATTTTTGGTTGAGAAAGAGGAGGTTGAAAAACTTTCCCAAAATGGAAAGTTTACATTACAAGTCATTTCCATTTTTGGCAACTTTTGGTTTAGCTCACTTTTCTTCACTTTTGTGAACTTACAAGCACTTCAATGATCAAATAAAGATCATATAACTTCAATTTGATGAAAAATCCACTTTGGTTCCATGTTGGGGGCCTCAGATGCCCTGATTTTGCTTTGACTTGCTCAAGATGTTACCTAGTGATCAGATGACTTCCACAATGAATTTCTTCATCAAACTTGGTATACATGATCCTTATAACATATTAAGACCAATAGAAACAAGAATGACCAAAAAATTTGGAGTTATGGCCTCTGAAACCAAAACCCTAATTTCAGGTAATCTGTGTAGTGAAACCCTAGCTCTTCTTCCATGCTTTCCAAGTTCTTGTGATTTCTTGACTTCCTTGATCTTTAGGGGATATAATATGATGATTGAACATACATGAACCCTCTTGCAATGGTTGGAGTCCTTTGGAGTGGCCCAGATGGATCCTGGATTTCTTAGATCACAAACCCTAGATGCAGATGAATTTGAACTATGCAGTGAAACAAAAATGCAATATGATATGATATGCTTGAACTAAATGCAAATATGAAAGATCACAAGCCAAGGTATGAAACTAGTGAGGGAAAATTTGGGGTTTTTACAGTTGGGGCTTAAATTCATTGACTTGTTGAATTTATTCAGTGTTTTAGCGATTAAAAATGAAGAAGTGTTTTTTAGGGTTTTTCTTGATGAAGATGACTTCATGATCCGACTTGTGCATCATGTTAGACAAATGCACTATTCCAAGATGGAATGAATACATATACCCCATGGAATAAGACTATTACACAAGAAGTCACTTCTTTTTATTAATGTTTTTAGGTTTTTATTTTGAGATGAGATGAGAAAGAAAGCAAAGGAGCAAAAAGGTAAAAGTCTAAAAATGGGGAAAGACTAATCCTAATATTAGCATATAAAAGAGGTCCTAAGGTTAGTGAGGTTTCAACTATGCTAATGAAGAAAGAAGGAAGGAAAGAAACCAAAGAAAAGTAAGAAGAAGAGGAAGCAAGAGCTAGCAAGCAACTTACTCCTCTAAAGGAGATAAGTTGCTCCTAGAGGGGGAAGAAAATAATTGCAACACATGATGGCATAAGACACATCAAAAGCACAAAGATAAAGCACTTAAAAAAGAGAGAAGAGTGAAGAATTGAAATATGGATGAACATCCACACTTCACTTACCATCAGCCCCTGCAAGTGTTAGCAAAATTCCAGCAAGTAACTCATCAATAGAATCATGGCAATGGCATGTTCAAAGCCCATGAACCAAGATCAAACAAACATATCAAACATAGCACAAACAAGCATTTACGTGTCGAGAATACGAAAGCATGCATCAATCAGCAAGAAAATCACCCAAACAATCATATTCAATGATCATATAATGATCCATGGCATTTAGGACAAGTATGGGGATCAAACATGCTCAAAATAAGGCAAAAATGGCTTACTGCTTCAGTGTTAACCGGTTAACCAATCTGTTAACCGGCTAACCATGCCAAAACCTGCGTAAAACAGAAAAATTCATGTGCGTTAACCGGTTAACCAATCCGTTAACCGGTTAATGCTGTTAAAACAGCAGCAAAAACCTGCAAAAACTAGCTCACAAACAGCTTATTCCAAACAATCTCATACCATCAGCACTCAGGAAGAAACTACCAACCAGTCTTCTTAATGTCTTTTTATCATTAGATGATGCCCCGGGTGGGTATGTATGATCCTCTAAGAAGCATTTGATGTCATGGAACCAAGGCTTGTCATCTTTATCAATGTCCACGGAGAATACGTATGCTGGTCGGTCATGTCTAGATACTGAAATCCGAGGCACAAAGTTTGCAGTTTGAACCTTGATCATGGAGGAAATGGTAGCCAAAGCATCTACGAACTGATTTTCGTCTCGAGGGATGTACTCAAGCTTGATTATTGTGAAAAAAGTCAGTAATCTCCTCGTGTAGTCTCGGTATGGAATCAGATGCTCCTGGTGAGTGTACCATTTGTCGTTGGTATGATTGACTACCAAAGCTGAATCTCCGAATACAGTTAAAGTCTTGATCCTGAGGTCAATGGCTTCCTCAAGACCCATGATACAGGCTTCGTATTCAGCTTCGTTGTTAGTGCATGCAAAGGTGAGCTTTGCCGAGAAAGGCATGTGAACTCCCTTAGGTGTAATGAGCACTGCACCAACTCCACGACCATTCATGTTAACAGCCCCGTCAAACATCAGAATCCATTCATCTTCTGGGTCAGGCCCTTCAGTGTGAACAGGCTCTTCATGACCTTTTGCTTTTAGGAACATGATGTATTCATCAGGGAAGTCAAATCTCATTGGCTAATAATCATCAATCGGTTGCTCAGCAAGATAGTCAGACAGTACACTGCCCTTGATGGCGTTTTGAGATGTGTACTGAATGTCATATTCTGTTAAGATCATTTGCCATCTTACAACCCTTCCCGTAAGTGCTGGCTTCTCGAATATGTACTTGACTGGGTCCACCTTTGAGATCAACAAGGTAGTGTGGGTCAACATATACTGTCTTAGTCGGCGAGCAGCCCACGCTAAAGCACAACAAGTCTTCTCGACCAGACTCGTCATGCTGGCCCAACACACACCCCATTGATCCTTCCAATACTGTTAGGTACATTATTAGAGGTCTTCCTTCGACAGGAGGCATAAGAATCGGAGGTTCTTATAAGTACTCCTTGATTTTGTCAAAAGCCATCTGACAATCTTCGTTCCACCTGACCGTTTGTTCTTTTCTTAACAACTTGAACAGGGGCTCACAGGTTGCTGTAAGGTGAGATATGAACCTTGAAATGTAGTTCAATCTACCTAGAAACCCCCGAACTTCCTTTTCAGTCCTTGGCACATGCATCTCTTGAATGGCTTTGACTTTGTCAGGATCCACCTCAATTCCCTTTTCACTTACAATGAACCCCAGCAGTTTACCGGAACGCACCCCGAATGTGCATTTGTTGGGGTTTAGCTTCAGCTGGTACTTTCTCAGACGCTTGAACAGTTTCAAAAAAATTACCAGGTGGTCTTCTTCTGTGAGGGACTTGGCAATCATGTCATCCACATAACATTCAATTTCTTTATGGATCATGTCGTGGAATAATGTTACCATAGCCCGTTGATAAGTGGCACCAGCATTCTTCAATCCAAAAGGTATCACCTTATAACAGAATGTGCCCCAGGGTGTGATGAAAGTAGTCTTCTCCATGTCTTCAGGTGACATCTTGATATGATTATATCCTGAAAATCCGTCCATGAAGGAAAACACCGAGAACTGAGCTGTGTTATCGACCAATACGTCAATGTGAGGTAATGAGAAATCATCCTTCGGGCTAGCTCTATTCAGATCTCGGTAATCCACACACATCCGTACTTTGCCATCCTTCTTAGGCACTGGTACAATGTTAGCAACCCACGGCGGGTAACTAGTCACAATAAGGAAACCGGTGTCCCACTGCTTTTGTACCTCTTCTTTAATCTTCATGGCCATATCCGGACGAGTACGACGCAGCTTCTGTTTCACTAGAGGACAGTCTTCCTTTAGAGGCAGCTTGTGCATGACAATGTCAGTATCCAGACCTGGCATATCCTGATAGGACCAAGCAAAGACATCAACGTACTCTCGAAGCATGTCAATAAGTTGTTCCTTCACTGAATCTTGTAGACAGGCCCCGATCTTCACTTCTTTCAAGTCTTCTTAGGCACCAAGATTCATTGTCTCAACTTCCTCCTGATGAGAAGTGATAACCTTCTCCTCTTGTCTTAACCTGGCTAACTCTTTCGGCAACTCATAATCTTCTTCAACCCCTTCATCGGCTTGATTAATCGGATTGTCGAAGTCATACGACGTCATAGCAGTGTTGTTGTCGGTGCAATCTGGAGGGCACTCTCTGCAAGGGTTTAGATTGGTTCATTTTAGTGATCAGTTTTATCTTGTTTAGAAAAAGTGAAAATGAAGTTGTTTATTTTGAAAACATTTCCATTTTATTGTTTTGTACAAAAATAAAAAATGAAAAACAGTGAGCGTAAAAAGAGACTTGTTTGCAAAAGATGTCCTGATATTCATTAATTATTCATTTGCACAAAATACAAGATGGCCCTATTACAAAATGAGTCCTGGCACCTTGGGCGAGATGCAGGACTTGATGCATGCTAAAAGGACAGGTTACTCTGCGGGAGTAACTCTTACAATTTCCTGGGAAGACCAGTTAGAGACTTGGTTCCCCGGGACCCTTGGACGTATCCAGTTTTCCAGGTTGCGGTCGTCTTCTTCCTCGTCTTCCAGACTGTTCACAGCATCCGGGGTAAGCATTCCCCCACTGACAAATGTGGGCTCCGTTGCAGCCTCTGGTTGATCTTGTCGAGTTGGTTTGTAACCCAACCCGAATATGTCTTCTTTCTTTTCTACTGGCAGCAGCTTGCCCCAGCCTTGAGCGATACCTTCTTCAACAACCTTCCGGGCTTGTTGATACGAAGTGATAGAAGTTCCAGACACAACAGTTGCTTCATTGATGATAAGGGCCTCAAACCCCTGACTCATAGTCTCATGGATCTCCCCATCCATCTCTATATACTTGTAAGCAGCCAGCTGGCTAACAAAAATTTCTTCCTCCCCGCAGATTGTGATGATCTGGCCTTCCCACTCAAATTTTAATTTCTGGTGAAGGGTAGATGTAACAGTGCCAGCGGCGTGAATCCAGGGTCTACCCAACAAACAGCTGTAGGCTGGCTGAATGTCCATCATGAAGAAAGTAGTTTTAAAGATTTGTGGGCCAATCATCACAGGTAGATCAATCTCTCCAAGCACTGATCTCTTAGAGCCATCAAACGCTCTCACCACCAAGTTACTTGGACGTAATGCCAAACCATCATATTCCAACTTCACCAAGGCTTTCTTTTGGAGGACATTGAGCGAGGACCCAATGTCTACCAGCACATGAGAAAGAACAGCACCTTTGCACTCTAAGGTGATGTGTAAAGCCTTGTTATGATTGCGTCCCTCCGTTGTTAAATCAGCATCTGTGAAGCCCAGTCCATGACTGGTATTAACATTTGCAACCACTGTTTCCAGCTGATTAACTATAATCTCTTCTGGCACGTAGGCTGCATGCAGGACCCTCAAGAGTGCATTCCTATGGGCTTCGGAACACATTAACAATGACAAAATAGAGATTTTGGAGGGTGTCTGATGAAGCTGGTCCACCACTTTGTAATCACTCTTTTTGATTATTCTCATGAACGCATCTACCTCTTGTTCAAAAGACGTCTTCGAAGTTTCCTTAACAGCTGGCTCTTCAAGCACCACATTCTTCCCTTTTGCCTTAGCAACAGCCTCTGCCTCAACATTAGATCTTGGTGTTTGTGAGGCAAAAAGGCGTCCGCTTCTGGTGAAGCCTCCGCCTCCCCCAACATTGTCAACTTGTGGTGAAGAGGTTGTTGAATCTAGAGTGATTTTCTTTCCGTCGCAGTAGAGATCAGAGCCGTAGTGCCAAGGTATGGCATTACTCCTTTCATAAGGAACAGGTCCAGGCACCGTAATGGTGACTGGACTGATTGCTGCAGCGGAAGGAACTGTGATGGTATGCGGGTCGTAGTAGATTGTGATTGGAGATCTGACAGGCGGTGTTGCAGTTTGTTGTTGAGAATTGTTGTTGGGATGAACAGTTGTCGGGTCATAGTAGATCGTGACCATTGAGACATCTTCATAAGCGTTTGTTGGTGTTGTAGGCGATTTCGTTGATAATATGGGTGTTGATGTTGTAGAAGTAAATGTGGCTGAACTTTGGTTTGCTGAAACAATGGATGGAGTAATTGCTGGAGTTGTGGATGAATCAGTGGGAATGATAGTTGTTGCAGTTGTAGGAGGATCTATTGTTGCTGAAGAAAGAATTGTTGATGTTGTAGGAGCCGTTGTGGTAATTTGAAAAATTCCAACTCTGATAAGGCCATCTATGCCAAGCCTTAGCCTCTCACAACCATTAATGGCAGTTTTGCACGATTCACAGTAGGCCTCACAACCTGGGAATACCTGGCATCTCAAGAGTTGAGCTTTGACTTCCGCCAGTGGTGTTCGAATTTGTGCAACATTATCAATCAGTGCAGATGGTTGGTCTTCCTCCATGGCATTAATCCTGGGCCCACCATGATTAGGCATAGGATTTCTGTTAACATTTGGAGGAGGTGCGAAATTGAGAGCTTTGGAATCGACCAGATCTTGAACCTTCATTTGCAAGGCTCTACACTTCTCAGTATTGTGACCAGGTGCGTTGGAATGGAAGGCACACCTAGCACTAGCATCATAATTCTTCGGGAGGTTGAGAGGATCTGGTGGAGCCAACGTCCTTAACTCAACCAGGTTGAGCTTCAGGAGTTGTGGCAGTAGAACGACATAAGGCATAGGAATGGGATCAATCACTCTATTTGCTTGATATGGCCTCTATTGAAAGGGGCGCTGCTGTTGGTTGTTGTTGTTGTTGTTGTACGTTCTTTGTTGCTGAAAGTGTGGTTGTTGCTGATAATGATGTTGTTGTTGTTGTTGAGGAAAAAGTGGCTGTTGCGGAACCGGAGCCGGGATAGTAACGACTGCTATTGATCTGTGAGAATATTGGGGTCTGCCTCTACCTGCATGAATAGCATTTGTTTCACCTGCCCTTCAGGGTCCTGGGAAAGGCTTTCTGGTATTGTTGGAGGAACTTGCACCGTTGTCGGAGATTTTGCCCATCTTCAAAAGACTCTCAATTCTCTCACCAGCTATAACTACATCAGCAAAACTGGTGGAAGAGAAAGCAGCAAGTCTATCAATATATGTTCCTTGAAGAGTGTTCATAAACATGTCAGCCATTTCTCTTTCAGACATGGGTGGTTGGACAGCAGCAACAAGTTGTCTCCACCTCTGAGCATAATCCCGGAAGCCTTCTCTTGAAGACTGAGACATGCCCATTAGAAGGGTTCTATTGGGAGCTATGTCTAGGTTGTACTGGTACTGACGGATGAAGGCCTCGGCCAAGTCTTTCCAACATCTTATAGTGGCCCTGGTCAGACGTGAATACCATTCTCTTGATGCTCCAGTTAGGCTGTCCTCAAAATAGAACATCCATAACTTCTCGTCCATGGTATAAGCCTTGAGTCTCCCTCAGAAATATTGTAGATGAGTACACGGGCAGGAGGTACCATTATATTTTTCAAAGCATGGGGGTTTGAATTTGTGGGGAATCCTCACCCCATCTACCAGCCCCATATCCATTACGTCAAAGCCTAGAGAATTATGGGATTCCAAAGACCTCAGCTTTTCAGCAATCTCATCCAGTCTTCTGTCATACACCTCATCCCCAACCCCAATGACTGTGAACTGTTCCTCTTGGTGATCCTCTTACAAGATCCTGACCCCATTAGTGTTTCCTTGAATATTCCTTACTCCATTAACATCTGGGTTCAAATGGGGCCCAAACTCTGGTGGGTCGATGCGAGGCTGCCTGCGTTCATTATTGCTCGTTCCTCCTGTACCATGGTGGGGCTCTTCAGGAGTCTGCCTTTCTACCGATTATCTCAGCCTTTCCTGGCTCTGAGCTAGGCCAGTCATTACAGCCATAAACTGGGTCATTTGATTTCTCATCTCAACCCTTTCGTTTGCCATTTGATTTCTTACTTCATTTAGGTCCTACTGTACCTGATCCATCTGAATGCCCGGAAGGTTATTTCGTGTTGGGTACCGGTGTGCTCGGTTGACAAGGAACACTCTGCGACGAGCAATGTTTCCTAAAACCATAACAAAGTGAGAAACAAATAACAAACAAAAACCTACAAAACAAAGAAAAAAGTTAGTATGTAATGCAATATGCTTATATATCTTCCAAGGGTATCCGGTTTGGTTCTTTGGTTTTTACCTTTCCAGACCTCGAGGAAATGCTTGATGATGTCGAGAGATGAAGTCCACCAAAATAGAACAAACTGATATATTACAAATGATGAAAATACATAGTTTGTTTACAATACATGCCCGTGGTGGTTCGAAAATACAACAATCAAAAGAAAAAGAGTTATTCAAAAGAAAAGAGAATACAAGCAAAAGGAATCAGACATCCAATCCAAAGTTATCCTCCTTGACTTCCTTCAGGAGGGACTCAGTCACTGGACCAGCTGGGTGCTCTGTATTAGTCCTAATAAGGAGGTTCCTGGTAGCAATGGCATTGGTCAGCTTCTTATGCCTGTCCTGATCCTTTGATCTCTTTAACCCCGCTCGGAGCTTCAATTCTGATATTTCCTTCTGAGCTGCCAACAAAGCTTCCTGCTGCTTCTTCTCATAGGCCTCTAGCTGCTCAATCTTGGCCTGAGTCCTCTGGTCTTCTTGTGCACGGGCCTCGGTGATCCTGATCCACGTAGCCTGGCTTTCCTCCAGATACTGTTCAGCCCTAGCCTTCTGAATCTTTGCCTCTTTGCAGGCATTCTTCAAAACTAACTCCCCGACCCTTGCCTTCCTGATATAGTCATTTGTCCTTTCAATCTTGGTCAGATGCTCAGTCTTGAGTCTTTCCAATCTCTCAATGTCCAGACGACTGTCATTTCTCTCCCAGAGAGTCTTCTTCAAGGCTTCAGATAGCTGATTATTCCTCTCTTTCAGCTTTTCAAATTCCCCAGGCTAACAGTTGCTGCAGGCTGTACTGTAGAAGGTCCAGGTGTGTCTTCCAAGGTGAAAGGAATCCTGGTGATCTGAGCTCTAGTACAGGACCAGTCAGAGTACTGGGCTGAAGCAAAATTGTTGCATCTTCCAAGGATGGTTGTCCCTTTGGTCTGGATGTTGTCCCAAGCCCAGGCAGCTTGTCTGACAACAACTGAATTATGTTGAACTTCACAGTATAGGGTCTCAGCCAAATCCTGTCCTCTGGGAGGATGAACCAAGGCATATCCCAATTGTCTCTTAAACAGTAAAGGGTTGTAGTTGATGCAACCTTTTACTCCTATCAGAGGCACATTAGGGTACTGCCCTCAGCTGGTAATAATGTCCTTGCCTTTGGTGCTCTGGGTGCACCATCTGATATCATCTGGTGTTAAGGCAATGAACCTCCTGGCCCAATTCTTCTGCTGATGGGGATTCAAGAAGGCATATGATTTAGGCAAGTGTCTGAGCAGCCAAGAGTAGAACAAAGAAGCACAACATCTGACTAGCTTCCCTCTTTGCTTTTCATTTCTCTGGTGAATGGAGTAGTAGAAGTCTCCCAATAATGTAGGCACTGGGTTCTTCAGCAGGAACAAGTGGATGGCACTCTTACTTACAAACTTGGGCTCATCTGCAAACAATATAACCCCATATATACTGAGGGCTAAAAGTGTACAGACTACCTTCCATTCTCCCACTGCAGCCTTCAGGGTGGCCTAAGAAATCAAGAAGTCCAGATGTAAGCCAGGAATCCCAGCTTTTGTTGTCATGTTTTGCTCAATGAGGGCAGGCTCCAAATGCACTGCCCTAGCTATCTCTTCACTTCTGGGAACATGCATCTCTGGGTTGAAGGGGATCCCTCTTCTGATAGGCACTCCAATCAACAAGGAAAACTCTTCTAGCAGTGGTCCCATCTGGAAATCAGGAAAGGTGAAGCATCTGAGTGGAGGGTCATAAAACTGCAAGCATGTGTGGATCATGCTCCTCTGAGATGAATCAAGATCCATAACCATGTCCAAAATACCCCCATAATGCTCTCTAAACAGTGGGATATGGTCAGGTGTGATAAGGGACTGGACCTTCCTGATACCAGTCAAGATGGACTCAAAGAAGTGGTAAGATATGTTTCTCTTCCTTGGAGTATCCATGAGTGCTGATAATGAAGCTGAAGACAAATGCTGATGAAGATCACTGACTGATAAGCTGGAGGTAAGTCTCTGACAGACTGATGGAGATGCTGAAGAAGATAGCTGAAGTAAATGCTGAAGAAGATAACTGAATCAGAGGTCTAAGCAGTAGAAGGGGTCAAAACCAAACCAAATATGAAATGATGGATACCCTGAAAAACAAATAAACAAATGTTAAATGATGCAATGATGATGTATGCAAATGATATGCAAGGGTTTGTGATCAAAGTTGGATCTGATTATCTCCCTTGGTAAAGGTCCATATATGTTCAAAAGTTCGGATGGTGGATCAGAAATCCAGTAACCGGGGTGGGGGACTTCAAATAAAGAGCCACATGTCCAGGGTTAATCACAAGAACTGTCCAAAGTGAGGCATTCTTAAACAATACAGTAACAGGGTATGTTATGGCGAAAGGGTTCCTGCAAAACCTATAAACAACCCAACCCCCTCACACGTAATGTTCTAGAACAAAGATCCTCAGACTTGGATCAGTTATGAGAAGTGTAAACACTTTTAAACCGGAGGTATATTGTTTACAATAACCATAAAAGATCCTCCTCTAATTCACCCCAGATTCTGAAGGTCAAAATAAAGGTCATCCAGACTTAGCAGGCTTCCCAGATAGCCCTAGCACTACAAGAGATATGTAGCATATAGTTCTCAAGAAGAAACCCACATTTGAACCGTGTTTCATATTCCCGCACCACACCGAAATGGAATGGGAAAGAATATGAACCACTCTAGCCTAGGTGTCACTCAAGTCCCAGGTATAGGACCTTAATCACTCAGAGAAACCCCACCCACCAAGGAAAACCAGATCCAACAATGATAATGACAATATGACGTATAAAAACTGTAAATGAAAGCAATAAAGAAAATTGTAGAGAAAGCAATAAATAAAGAAAATAAACAAAGCACAATTAGCACGTAACACCCCCGTAAACACAAATCAAACAAGCGCTAGGAGGAACCCACAAAAAGAACCAGAAGCCCTGGTTGCAATATAAGGGTCCCCAGCAGAGTCGCCAAGCTGTCGCTCCCACCAAATGACAGAGGGCCCATAAGGGGTACAGACGCGAAAGGTCGGCGAAAGAGAGAAGATGAAGATGAACTGAAAAGTGTCGCCAGCCAGGCATTTTTATCCTGAAGGAAAGGTAATGCTGCATAAACCTAGAAAGCAATGGATAAGACGGTCGCGAACCAGAGAAATTGGGAAAGGGGGTTGGTTATAACCTGGGAAGGTATTAGCACCCAGATTGTCCATCGAACTCGACGGGATCCACACTTGAAAGATTGTGTTTAAAGGGGTAGTGTCAGTGCTATCTGTGTGCAAAAGCTGGAAAAGAATGTACGGGTGTCAGTGCAAAAGAGATGTGAAATGAAATTGCTCAGGAATGAGGCTTAAAGAATAATGCTGGAAGAAGGGGGAATACAAAGAGACTTTTGTTCAATAACAATTAAGTTATGCCTACGTATCCTCTCGTGCAATGAGGAAGTCAGAACATCGTAGTTCGACTCAAAGAGAATGAAAGAATAAATTGACTGATGAACTGCTTACTTGTCTATGCTCAAGTGTATGACCTGTCTGGCTCAGGTGCAAACTGTCTTGCATTAGACGGAAGAAGCGAGTTCTCGTTTGTGAATGAATGAGGTGAGAAAAGAATCCCGAAGGAGACGATTATTGTTTGTTTTTGTGTTTTCAATCTTTTATTGCTTTTTGTGTTTGTCATAAGATAATGAGCTTAAGCCTAAACCAAGGGTTAGTAAACTCATCACATCCTCCCTCTGATTAGGGGTAATGAGAATACATTAAGTATGAAGTAAACACCTCACACTTAATCACCATGATGTAGGATTAAGATCATTAACCTACTTGTAATTATTTAGATGTTTTTGGAATTTTTGTTTAGTGTTAAGTAATGAGTTTAAGCCATAATCAAGGATTTAATGGACCCATTACACCATCCTAATAGAAGGATAATAGATGAGAACATTTAAGCTGAGGACGATACCTCAACTTAATCCATGATTAAGGATTAACCTCATGACAAAACAAGGCCTTCATTAAAGTGGATTTTAGTTAATGGTAAGATTGAGAAATGGATTTTATGGTATATAAGACAACTTGAGGGGGACTTGTCCATTAACACTAGGGTTAGTCCTTCTTAACCAATTAAGGAAGAATTAGAACCCTAATGCAAGGCCCAAGTTACAAGCTTATTGTCTTAGTGATTATTATGTGAATTGATTAAGAGCTTTAAACACATTAAGGGTTTAACACTTAGGATTAAAGTTATACACTCCATCCTAAGAGAAGGATGCAGGCATAATCTTAATCACAAAGCCTTAAAACCTTAAAGGTTTAGTCTCTGATTATGAGATGAGAAGAGAGACACAAGAGAAGACACAAAGGTAAAACTAATGGGGTAATAATCAAAACCCTAATTGTTATCATGCTTGGGTGTTACTAGGGTTTATGAGGCTTGCAAGAGATCTTCAGGAAAAGCCACCAAGGAGAAGCAAGATGGAAGAAGGAGGAGCAGAAGAAACAAGCTAACTTACTTCACTTAAGAAGATAAGTTACTTGAAGAAAGAAAGTGGAGGAAGAACATGAATGAGCAAGCTCACTCTAAAGCAAAAGCAAAATGCAGCAATGAATGCATAAGAGAAATGAAAAGAGATTGTGAGAAGTGAAGGCAAATTCACTTCTCAAAGTACTTACCACCTGAAATGGTTAGCATAAAAGAAAGAATGAAATGAAAATGCAATGTATGCAAGGATACAAACCAAAACCAGAAGCATATTCATGATGAAAATGATGCTAATAGATGATGCAAATGTATGTCAAGAGCAATGGATGATCATACAAGTGATGAGAATGCAAATGGAGCATGGAAGAAGCATGAAAGTCCATGAATGTCCATGGAATGAAATGAATGCATAACATGGCAAATGGATGATGAAATGATCAAGCATGATTCTAATGTGTCCTATGATGTCTTATATGTCATGTGGATGCAAGAAATGTCATGGTAAGTTCTTGAATGAATGTATATGCAAGATGTATGCAAATGAAGATGAAAAAATGGGGTTTTTATGCAACATGAGATGTAAAACTCAAAACCAGAAGCAAATGACAAGATAAAAAATTGAAAATGGAATCAAAGGAACCCTAACCCCATAAGATATCATACCCCAAAGCAGAAGACCTAACTCTTAACCCTAAGGAAGTTATGATTTTTCTAAGTTATCTAGGGTTTTAAGGCACCTAAAAGGAAAAAATGCAAATCAAATCAAAAATTCTGAAGAAATTCATGAAAAAATTATGTTAGATACTACATGCTAAATGAATATCAATGCAAAAGGAATCATTGTCATACTATTCTTGGTTAGGCAGAAAAGAATTCTTGAAGTTAAGGTTCAAAAATAGGAATTTTATGAACCCTAAATTCAAGAAAATTATCAAAGATTGTTCAAAACCAAAAAGAAATTTGTGTGAATGGTATGATAATGTTTCTAAATGTTTAAAGATGCAATGTGATTGTTTTTGGGATTTTTAGAAACCTAAATGATATTTTAATTAATTAATTTCCATTAATTAATTAAAATAAACATTTAAATGTTTTAAAAATTATTTTTTAATTGAAAAAATAAAAATAAAAATATTTTTGGGTTGAGAAAATTATTTGAAATAAAAATGCAGAAGAAAAGATTTTTTGGATTTTTTTAGCTATTTAAAATAAATGGTACAAAATAAATGAGAAAAATGAAATAAAAAATAAGAATTAATGAAAGTCAGCACATCCAAGGGACCACATTCAAAGCTGGGAAAGGAGGGAAAGACTACGCGCGCATCTGGACGGCCAAAATTCAAACTTGCACTAATTACAGGATTAAGCCCTAATCTGAATCCTAAACACTTTCAGGTGACCGGAACAGTGTTCCGGTCATCTTCTCCGGCCAACTCAAAATCAAACTTCTTCCCTAGGTTATTTCTGGAGCTCTAAAGCTCCAGATCAACTCTTCTCACTTCCCTAAACATGAATCCACACTCAAAACCAATTTATTCTTCATCAATCATGTGAATCGAAACAAAACATATTTCACGGGCAAAGTTTCAGAGGTTCATGAAATCCTTAATACACAACCATTTTCAAAACGAAAAGCATCAGCATGATCAGCACAACATAAGGAACATTCCTATAACCTAAAATCACGTTTCTGGAAAATTTGTTCTTGAGGTTACTTGAAGTGAAGCTTTCTCAGTTTGAAGCTTTTGGCCACTTCTCTTGTGCAAAATCACTCCCCTTGACCTCCTGATGAAGCTTTGATGCTTGGAGGAAGTTTTTGATGGCTGGTTTGAGAGCTTGCAACCTTGCTGCACCAAAATCGTGTTTTGGCTAAGGGGTGTTTTAGGCTTGTTTGAAGGGTGGGAAAGGGTCTTTTAGTGATGTTGAGTTGATTGGTGAAGGTAGCTTTGAGTTTGAGTAAGTGAGCTATGAGTTTCGAAAGCTTTTGCAAAATGGAGTGATTTTGGGAACATGAGGATTCTGAGGTTTTAGCTTGCAATGTTTTGTGTTATGATCTGCATTTGGTCCACATAAAAAGTTATGATAGGTCAGAGAAGTGGTTGTGGCATATGGTGATTGGTATGGGCTTCTTGCAAAAAGTCACCAACTTGTGTACTTGAGGTATGGGCAATGGTGCAACTGGCGTTTTGGCTTGTCCTTGTGCAACTGAGATCAAGGAGGTCCATGGAAATGGTTTTGAGGCAATTCAGCAAGTGGAAACAAAGTTATGTGCCCTTTTGCAATTATGTGAAGTTTTGGTCCCTTTGTCATTTCTTGATGTCCAAGGCATGAAATCTTGCAATTCTTTGGGCAATTCTGATCTTAAGGCAATGCACTATGATGTTATGATACATAGAAGTGTGTTTGAAGTCATAAAATGACTTGGCAAGTGGTTTTGCAAAGAATCCCCTTTGGTGCATTCTTGAAAATTATTTGATTTTTGCCAACTTTGACAAGCCATAACTTGAGTTCCAAAATGAATTAGATCTTGTTCTTGTACTTTTTGAAAAGAGAATGATCCAACCTACAACTTTCATGACCAACAATTTTTCATTTGAAGCATTTTTGGTTGAGAAAGAGGAGGTTGAAAAACTTTCCCAAAATGGAAAGTTTACATTACAAGTCATTTCCATTTTTGGCAACTTTTGGTTTAGCTCACCTTTCTTCAATTTTGTGAACTTCCAAACACTTAAATGATCAAATAAAGATAATATAACTTCAATTTGATGAAAAATCCACTTTGGTACCATGTTGGGGGCCTCAGATGCCCTGATTTTGCTCTGACTTGCTCAATAAGTTACCCAGAGATCAGATGACTTCCACAATGAATTTCTTCATCAAAATTGGTATACATGATCCTTATAACATATTGAGACCAATAGAAACAAGAATGACCAAAAAAATTTGGAGTTATGGCATCTGAAACCAAAAGCCTAATTTCAGGTCATCTGTGCAGTGAAACCCTAGCTCTGCTTCCATGCTTTCCAAGTTCTTGTGATTTCTTGACTTCCTTGATCTTTGGGGGATATAATATGATGATTGAACATATATGAACCCTCTTGAAATGGTTGGAGTCCTTTGGAGTGGCCCAGATGGATCCTGGATTGCTCGTATCACAAACCCTAGATGCAGATGAATTTGAACTATGCAGTGAAACAAAAATGCAATATGATATGATATGCTTGAACTAAATGCAAATATGAAAGATCACAAGCCAAGGTATGAAACTAGTGAGGGAAAATTTGGGGTGTTTACAGCTGGGGCCTAAATTCATTGACTTGTTGAATTTATTAAGTGTTTTAGCGATTAAAAATGAAGAAGTGTTTTTTAGGGTTTTTCTTGATGAAGATGACTTCATGATACGACTTGTGCATCATGTTAGACAAATGCACTATTCTAAGATGGAATGAATACATATGCCCCATGGAATAAGGCTATTACACAAGAAGTCACTTCTTTTTATTAATGTTTTTAGGTTTTTGTTTTGAGATGAGAAGAGAAAGAAACCAAAGGAGCAAAAAGGTAAAAGTCTAAAAATGGGGAAAGACTAATCCTAATATTAGCATATAAAAGAGGTCCTAAGTTTAGTGAGGTTTCAACTATCATAATGAAGAAAGAAGGAAGGAAAGAAACCAAAGAAAAGCAAGAAGAAGAGGAAGCAAGAGCTAGCAAGCAACTTACTCCTCTAAAGGAAATAAGTTGCTCCTAGAGGGGGAAGAAAATAATTGCAACACATGATGGCATAAGGCACATCAAAAGCACAAAGAGAAAGCACTTAAAAAAGAGAGAAGAGTGAAGAATTGAAATGTGGATGAACATCCACACTTCACTTACCATCAGCCCCTGCAAGTGTTAGCAAAATTCCAGCAAGTAACTCATCAATAGAATCATGGCAATGGCATGTTCAAAGCCCATGAACCAAGATCAAACAAACATATCAAACATAACATAAACAAGCATTTACGTGTCGAGAATACGGAAGAATGAATCAATTAGCAAGAGAATCACCCAAACAATCATATTCAATGATCATATAATGATCCATGGCATTTAGGACAAGTATGGGGATAAAACATGCTCAAAATAAGGCAAAAATGGCTTACTGCTTCCGTTTTAACCGGTTAACCAATCCGTTAACCGGTTAACCATGCCAAAACCTGCGTAAAACAGAAAAATTCATGTGTGTTAACCGGTTAAACAATCCGTTAACCGGTTAACGCTGTTAAAACAACAACAAAAACCTGCAAAAACCAGCTCACAAACAGCTTATTCCAAATAATCTCATACTAGTCCAGCAAGCATTTGAACATGAAAATAGTGCATCAATTCACATTAAATGGCATCATGAAGCTTATGAACATTAATACATAGATCCGGTCACAAATCAATCAATCAATTCAAACAACACAAGAAAATACGCAAACACATGGCGGATCTAAAGCGCAAGCATGCAAATAAGCTAAAATAGAGCTAGATCTGAAATTAACCAACCTACAAAGCTAAGGTATGCTTTAGTAATTGTTGATCGGACTGAAAATAATAGATCTCACGTAAAGCCTTGAAGATCTGGTGCTAAACTTCACACTCCGTGCAAAATAAATGCAAGAACAAACTCTTGATGTAGAATTTTGGATCCAAAAGCACTTCTAGATCCCAAACCAGATCGGAATCACCACTAAATCCAGCAAAAAGATGTAATGAAGCTATGGATGGAGGTCTAGTTCCAAGATCTACACACCTCAAGGCAAGGTTATGTGATCTTCAAAGAGGAACTTTGAGTGATTTGGAAAATTGGTAGAGAAAAGTGAGAGAATTGTGAGTGAGAGGAGTGAAAATTCAGAAAATGAGAGTGAAAAATGAGGGAGAGGTCCTTTTGGTTTGGAGAGAAATGATTAAATATGGTTTAGATTTGGGGCCCAAAAATTAGGCTTGGGATCCAAAATTATGGTTTGGGTAGTGTGATTAGGATGTAGCAATGGGATTAGGCTTGGACAAGTGCTCTAGATCCTTCCTTTTAATTTCCAATTAAATCAAGATGAATAAAAATCAGAAAATTAAAATTGGAGCAAAAATCACACATGCTGAATTGCTGCTGGAAATTCAAAATTCATGGCCGTTAACCGGTTAACCAATCTGTTAACCGGTTAACGCCATTGAATTTTGAAATTTCCCTCCTTTTGGTGGGAACCTTCAGGAATCACCCGGCGCCAACCGTTTTGATCTGATTTTGATCCTCAATCCTTTCTAATGCCTTGACCATGATGTCAACCTTGTAATATGCACTGAGAGCTCTGAATTTCCCTGATGATTGATCACATGCCTGCCGAAATATGCGAGTGCCATGCTTCATTTTTCTATGCGACATGCTAAGGACATGACATGTTGATGATGATTATGATATGATAATGATGCTAAACAGGAGAGGACAAATTTTGGGTGTTACAACCTTCACCTCTTCGAAATTCATAGCACAACCACTCAAACTTTAAACTTTCTTCACCATTCAACTCAGCATCACCTCAGGATCATTTCCCACCCATCACCATATCCTGAAACACTCTCAAGCAAAAAACACGAATTCTGTCAAACCAGAACTGAATCTTCCAAACCAAGCCATTTAAACTTCATCCAAGCCTTCCAGAAGCACAAGGGAATCAAGTGGGAGGGTTTTGCACCAAATAAAGGGTCAGAAAGCTCAAGAACACAAAGCTCCATTTCAGGTATCATCCAAGAACATTTTTTCCAGAACTTGCGTTTTAAGTTATAAATTGATTTTATGTGATGTGTTGATCATTTTGAGCTTTGAATCATTGAAAATGGTTGAGTGTGTAGGATGTATTTGACTTCTGAAATTTTTGCGTGTTTTCCGTTTTGATTTGTATCACATGATTCATGTAAAATAAATGTTGTTTGTTTGCTTATTCATGTTCCATGGCGTTTGGGGATTGATTCTGGGCAGTTTTTAGGGCTTGGGTGTATTAGAGAAGAAGTTGAGGTTTTGGGGTGACCAAAGAAGATGACCGGAGCTCTCTCTGGTCACCTGAGAATGATTAGGGTTTGATTTAGAGTTAATTGAGCCAGGTTTGAATTATGACCATAGGATCCTGTTTCCCGCGCGCACGAATGGCCCATGTCCTTTCACTTAGCCCTAATTTCCAATTAATTAGATTAAACAATTAATTAAGTCAGATTCAATCCTAGCCTCACATCTGCACGCGCAGTCATGCCAAGTTTGAACCTCAGCCTTCAGATGCGTTGACTTCATATTAAATCCATTTTATTTCATTTTCTTTTCATTTCTTTTGCACAATTTATTAAAAATAGTTAAAAGCATCCAAAAAATATTTCCTTTTGCATTCTGACTTTAAATATTTTTCTCAATCCAAAAACAATTTTTATTTTATTTTTTGCATTAAAAAAGTATTTTTAAAATATTTAAATGTTATTTTTAATTAATTAAATTATTTTAATTAATTAAAAATACATTTAGGTTTCTAAAAATCACAAAAAAAATCATGAACCATTCAAATGCATTTAGAAACATTTTCAAACTCTTCACAAAAATTTCTTTTTAGGTTTGATTATAGTTTGCCAATTTTCTTTGAATTAAGGGTCATTAAAATCACATTTTTAAACCCTAACTTTGAAAAATCATTTCTGCCTAACCAAGAAGAGTTTGAACTTGATTCTTTTTGCATTTTATTACATATTGTATGTAGTTTATAGGAAATTTTCCTCAAGAATTTATCTTGGATTTTCAATTTGATTTTCATTTTTCCTTGTGAACCACCCAAAAACCCTAGAAAACTTAGGAAAATCATACCTTTTGGTAGGTTAGGCTTCTGACCTTCTCCTTTGGGGTGTGACCTAATATGGGATTAGGGTTTGTTTGAGCTTGATTTCAAATTTTTATCATGTTATATGCTTCTGTTTTATCCATTTGCATCTCACATGTCCATGTAACCCTAATTTCTTATGTTCATTTGCATTCACCTTGCATATTCATCATCACATGAACTTGCCATGACATTTCATGCATTCATATGTCATCTTAGACATCTTAGGATATTTTAGAACCTTGCTTGATCATTTCTTCATTCATTTACCATGTTTTGCATTCATTTCATTTCATAAACTTTCATGTGTTTTCAAACTTCTAAGCATGCTTTCATAACATCTCATTCTTGTATGATCATTCTTATGCATCTTGTATGACATTGCATCATCTAAAATGACATTTTCATAGCATAAACACTCCTGACTTTGATCATTGCATCTCATTTCAATTCATTTCTTCATGCTTTATACTTTATGCATTCATGTTAACACTTTCAGGTTTTGGTAAGTTATTTTGGGAGGTGGATTTTCCTTCACCTCTCACTTCTTCTTATCTCTTTTATTTGCATTTTGTTTGTCCTTGAAGTGAATCTAATTCACTTATGTTCCATCTCTCTCACTTTCTCCCTTTAAGTTACTTATCTTCTTAGGAAGTAAGTAACTTATTCTTCTGCTTCCTCCTCCTTTCTTCTGCTTCTTCCATTGTTGGCTTCCTTGAAGATATTTCTTAAGCCTCACAAACCATAGGATATCCAAGAATGATAATGATTAGGGTTGTAATTAGTCCCCCTTAGCTTTTACCTTTGAGTCTCCTTGAGTCTCTCTTCTCATCTCAATAATCAGAGATTAAACTCTTAAAGTTTTAGGACTTCGGAATTAGGGTTATGCCTGCATCCTTCTCTTAGGATGGAGTGTATAACTTTAATCCTAAGTGTTAAACCTTTAATTTGTTTAAACCTCTTAATCAAATCACTTAATAATCATCAAGACTTCATCTTGTAACTTGGGCCTTACATTAGGGTTCTGATTCTTCCTTATGGTTAAGAAGGACTAACCCTAGTGTTTAATGGATAAGTCCCCCTCAAGTTGTCTTACAAACTTAAAATCCACTTCTTAATATCATCCTTTAATTAAAATCCACTTAATAAAGGCTTGTTATATAATGAATTTAATCCCTAACCATGGATTAAGTTGAGGTATCTTCCTCAGCTTAAGTGTTCTCATCTATTATCCTTCTATTAGGATGGTGTAATGAGTTCACTAATCTGTGATTAGAGATTAAACTCATTACTTAACACTAAACAAAAACCCAAAAAAACATCTAATTAATCACAAGTAGGTTAATGATCATAATCCTACATCATCATGGTAATTAAGTTGAGATGCTTTTCTCATACTTAAGTAGGCTCATTATCCCTAATCAGGGAGGATATAATGAGTTTACAAGCCCTTAATTTAGGCTTAAGCTCATAATCCTATCCAAAAACACCAAAAACAATAACAAGACTGAAAATGCAAAAACAAACAACAATCGTCTCCTCCAGGATTCTTTTCTCATCACACTCATTCACAAACGAGAACCTGCTTCTTCCATCTAATACAAGACAGTTAGCACTCGAGCCAGACGAGTCATACACTTGAGCATAAACAAGCAAGCAGTTCACAGTCAATCTTGTTTTCAGTCTCTTTGGGTCGAACTACGGTGTTTTGACTTCCTCATTGCACGAGAGGATACGTAGGCATAACTTAATTGTTATCGAACAAAAGTCTTTGTGACTTCCCCCTCTTTCAATATTCTTTTTCTAAGCCTTAGTTCCTGAGAATTCACCCTTTTGCACTCACACTCGTATATTCTTTTCTTAGCTTTTGCACACAGATAGCACATACCCTACCCCTTTAAACACAATCTTTTAAGCATGGATCTCGTCGAGTACGACGGACAATCTGGGTGCTAATACCTTCCTAGGTTGTAACCAACCCCCTTTCTAAGTTTCTCTGGTTCGCAACCGTCTTATCCATCTTTTTCCAGGTTTATGCAACATTACCTTTCCTTCGGGTTAAAAATGCCTAGCTGGCGACTCTATTCATTTCATCTTCATTTTCTCTCTTCACCGACCGTTCGCATCTGCACCCTGGGACCCTGGTGTCTTTTCGGGGGAGCGACAGCTTAGCAACTCTGCTGGGGATTTTATCTTGCAACCAGGGTTTCTGGTTCTTTTTGTGGGTTTCTCCTAGCACTTATTTGATTTGTGTTTATGGGGGTGTTATGTGCTACTTGTGCTTGCTGATTTTTGCTTTATTTATGGCTTTATGTACAACTTTATTTATTGCTTTCATTTACTGTCTATATGCATTTCATACTGTTATCATCATATCATGTGTGCTGGATCTTCTGTCTGTTTTGGTGGGAGGGACTTTGAGTGAGTAAGGTTCCATACCGGGGACCTGAGTGACACATAGGATAGAGTGGCTTCATATTCTTTCCCATTCTATTTCGTTCTGGTGCGGGAATATGAAACACGGTTCAGACATGGGTTTCTTCTTGAGAACTCTATGCTACGGATTTCCTGTAGTACTAGGGCTATCTGGGAAGCCTGCTAAGTATGGATGACCTTTTATGATCTTCAACATCTGAGGTGAATTAGAGGAGGATCCTTTATGATTATTGTAAACATTTTACCTCTGGGTTAGAAGTGTTTACACTTCTCATAACTGATCCAAGTCTGAGGATCCTTGTTCTAGAATAATACATGTGAGGGGGTTGGGATGTTTACAGGTTTGCAGGAACCATTGGCCTCATCATACCCTGTTACTAGTTTTATTATTAAGATTGCATCATTTTGGATTGTTCTTGTGAAACCCTGGACTTGTGACTCTTTATTTGAGTCCCTCACCTGGTTACTGGTTCTTTAAGCCTCCATCCGGACTTATAAACACACATGGACCCTATCAAGGTAGAGAATAGATCCAACACTTGATCACAAACCCTTGCATATCATTCTGCATACATCATTTTGCATCATTTAACATTTGTCTATTTGTTTTACAAGGTATCCACATCTTATCTTTGGTTTGGTTTTGACCTGTTCTACTGCTCAGATTCCTTCAGCTATCTGCATCAGCCTTCTTCATCAGTTATCTTCATCAGAGATGCTCGTCAGTATCTTCTCCAGTTGTCTTCAGAAATTTTCATCAGTTACCTTCATCAGTGCTTCTCCTTAGTTTTCTTCACCAGCATCCATTGTCAACATGGACCCATCCAGGAAGAGCAACATGACCTATCATTTCTTTGAGCCCACTCTGGCAGGCATTAGACAAATTCACGCACTCATGACTCATGATCATGTCCCTTTATTCAGGGAACATTATGGTGGAATTATGTGTATGATCATGGACTTGGATGCATCACAGAGGAGCATGATCCACACTTGTCTTCAGTTCTATGACCCTCCTCTCAGATGTTTCACTTTCCCAGATTTTCAGTTGGGACCTTTGATGGAAGAGTTCTCCATGTTGTTGGGTGTCCCCATCAGGAGAGGGATTCCTTTAAACCCTGAGATGAATGCTCCCAAAACTGAAGATGTAGCTAAGGCTTTGCACTTGGATTCCACCCTCATTGACCAGAATATGACCACCAAGGCTGGAATCCCAGGCCTTCATTTGGACTTCCAGGTCACTCAGGCCACCATTCATGTTGCAGCAGGGAAGTGGGACACTATTTGTGCTCTTATGGCCCTTAGCATATATGGCATCATCTTGTTTGCAGACGAGCCTAAGTTTGTAAGCAAGAGTGCTATCCACCTTTTTTTATTGAAGAATCCAGTCCCTACTTTGCTTGGAGACTTTTACTACTCAGTGCATCAAAGGAATGTGAAACAGAGGGGAAGATTAGTCAGATGTTGTGCACCTCTCTTCTATTGTTGGTTATTGAGGCACTTACCAAAATCAAAAGCTATATTGAACCCTCATCAGTCAAGAAACTGGGCTTAGAGAATGATTGCTCTTACTTCAGAAGACATCAGATGGTGCACTCAGAGCACCAAGGGCAGAGATATCATCACCAGCTATAGGCAGTATGTCAATGTACCCCTGATTGGAGTGAAGGGTTGCATCAACTACAATCCTTTGTTGTTCAAAAGGAAATTAGGGTATGCCTTGGTACATCCACCAAGAGAGCAAGACCTGACAGAAACCCTTTATTGTGATATCCAGCATAACCTTTCCATTTCCCGATAAGCAGCCTGGGCTTGGGACAACATTTCAGACAAAAGGGACTATTAGTCTTGGCAAGTGCAACAACATAGCTTCAGCTCAGTATCTTGATTGGTCTTGTATCAGGGGACATATCACCTGCATGCCATTCACCCTAGAGGATGTACCAGGACCATCAGCAGTGGAGCCTGCAGCTACAGTCAGTTTAGAGGAGTTTGAAAAGTTGAAGGAAAGGAATACTCAGCTTTCGGAAGCTTTGAAGAAGACCCTCGAGGAGAGGAATGATAGTCTTCTAGACAATGAAAGGTTGGAGAAGCTCCGAATCGAGAATATGACCAAGATTGAGAAGACAGATGATTACATCAGAAGGGCTAGATCAAGGGAGTTGGTATTGAAGAATGCTTGCAAGGAAGCCAAGATTCAGAAGGCCAGAGCTGAACACTACCTGGAGGAGAGTCAGGCAAGATGGATCAGGATCACTGAGGCTCGTTCACAGGAAGATCAGAGGACCCAGGCTAGGATAGAGCAGCTGGAAGCTAGTGAGAAGAAGAATCAGGAGGCCTTGTTAGCAGCACAGAAAGAAATCTCCGAGTTGAAACTCCGGGCGGGGTTGAAGAGATCAAAAGACCAGGACAAGCATAAGAAGTTGACTAGTGCCATTGCCACCAGGAACCTTCTTATCAGGACTATCACAGAGCATCCAGTTGGCTTAGTGACTGAGGCTCTCCTGAAAGAAGTTATAGAGGATGATTATGGATTGGATGTTTGATTTCTTTCTTTGTACTACATTCTTGTTTGTACTTTTGATTTTGTTGTATTTTGACCCACCATGGGAACTTCATTGTAATCAAACTATGTATCTTTACACTTTGTAATATATGGTTTGTGTTATTTTCGTAGGCTTTATCTCTCTTCAACATCATCATTCCACGAGGTCTGGAAGGTCAAAACCAAAGAGCCAAACCGGATACCTTTGAAAGACAAATAGACATCCTGCATTTCATACTAACCTCATTTATTTATTTTGTAGGCTTTTGTTTTTTATTGTTTCTCACTTTTTTGTGGTTTCAGGAAACATTGCTCGTAGAAGAGTCTTCCCCATCAACAGAGTTCACCGGTATCCGACAAGAAATAACCTTCCGGGCTTAAAAATGGACCAAGTTCAGCAAGATCTGACTGACGTGAGAACCCAAATGGCCAATGAAAGGATTGAAATGAGGGCCCAAATGAACCAGTTTATGGAAGTGATGGCTGGATTGGCCCAAAGTCAAGAAAGACTGAGGGAGTTGGTGTCGCTCCCCAGATTTCCATCCTGGTACAAATGCAAAAGTGGCGCGGAAAAAGGTAGAGTCGCCAGCCAGGCATTTTTATCCCGAAGGAACGGGAATGGTAATGCTGCACATGTTTTATTAAGTGGTTTTGTGATTTTTGATTAAGAAGTGTTTTTTAGCTTTTCTTTGTGAAGTAATCTCATGCTAAGACCTATCCCCCACGAGGGATAACCTACACCTCGCCCCGAAACGGAACGCGTGCAAGTATCTCATAGCAAAGTCTCGTGTCACATGAGAAGACTTGTCATTTATTAGAGTTACTTGAAGTTAAGTTTGAAGATGAAAAGAGAGAGCACCAAAAGGATCTCAAAGGTAAAAGTCTAATGGGGGACTAAGAATCCTAAATGTTGTCATGCATGGTATTCCTAGGTTAGTGAGGTTTGAATTCTATCCTAATGAAAAAAGAAGGAAAGAAAAGAAGAAGAAGAAGAAGAAGATGAGGAGGAGGAGGAGGAGGAGGAGGAGAAGAAGAAGGAAGAATAGAAGAGGGAGGAAGTAAGGCCTAAGCCCAACAATCACAATAATAGCATTAATGAATAAAGGAGAAGAAATAAGACTTGGAGGTGTGGGAATCACACCCACACCTCTCACTTACCAAAGCCCCTGAAATGGTTAGTGACACAAACATAAATGCAACACAAAATGAACATAATGTCAAAGCAAAGTCACACAACTAGAACTGAAGTCATAAACACAAATGCTAAATGCAAACTCAAATCACAAGAATGAGAAGAGAACCACACCACTCAACATGAAGCATTATGAACCACTATGACAAAACAAAGTTAACATGAGAAGATGCAAAGCAAGATAGTCAAAGCAACATCACAAAGTGCCAAACCAGAACCCTAACATGTTAAGAAAGTGTCTAAGGACCACATGGGATGAAGAGAAGAAGGTCACATATTCAAGTATTCACATCATGAGAAGGAAGGAGCAAAGGAAGTGAGGTGGATATGCACAGAAGTGAATGAACTTCAAAGGCAAACAAACACAAACTTTTCCAAGGTACAAACTCAAACTCAAAACCAGAGGGGTATCAACAACCTAAAATGGCCCTAAAGAACTTGAAGAAGTTGGCACAAGTGCCCTTCTATGCTAAGGAATGAACATATGACCCAAAAAGAAGCAAAAAGGGACAAGTGAAGAACAAACATTCAAATCAATTCAAGTAAGCATCCAAAAATTCCACAAACTTGCACAAATGATCTTCAATCATACCATATTAACATGCCAAAAGGAGGGAATCAAATTCAGAAGCTAAACAAGTCAAATGAGAGGTCAAACATGGATTAGGGTTAGAAAGCTTCGTGCACAAGTTAGAGACCAAAATCAATTAAACAAAATTCTAAAAATCAGAACAAAAATCACCAATAAACTACATCTTATCATGAATCCAGAGCAAAAAGAATCACTTAAAAATTCAAAATAATGACCAAGATAGAAAATGGACAAGTCAGCATGCTTCAAAAATTGAAATAAAAATGATTAATTAAAGGAATAATTAATTCCAGCGTGCCAATTAAAAATAAATGGAAAATAAAAATACCAAAAATTAGAGAAAACTAAAAGAATCATCCATGAATTGTTTTGTAATTTTTGGGGACCTAAAACTAATTTTAAAAATTGAAAAGCAAACTGAAAATAAAAATGAAAAATAAAAAATAAAAAAAGAAATAAATGAGGCAAGGGTGCAAATAGTAACAATTCCAGTTCATTTTAATTGGGCTCATACGCAGGGGGGTGGGAATAGCAGGTCAAGCCCATGCCAAAGTCAATGCAACTCACAATAATTCACATGGAAATTCAATTAATTCAGGAAAAATAACAAACCAATGGATCAGATGGACGCACAAGATTAGGTCAAACATTAAACCAAGTCATCACATTCATTGGACAGGGGTGAGAGTGCATGGTGTTATGGTGAGGTGAGAAACAAAATGATTAATTCAGATTTTATGAAATCACGTGAGAGGGAGGGGGTGTCATTAATGTGCTGGCAGCGTGAGCATCGTCCAGATGAAGGATCCAAGGGCCATAACATCATCTTCTTCATGAAACTCAGGTGAAACAAAAATGCAGAATCCGGTGACCGGAGCTAGGGCTCCGGCACCGGAAAATTCAAATTATGAACAAACCTCCCCATAAATGCATAAAAACGTCCAGTCACATAAACAAGTCATGTTTAATCCAAATATGCTCATGAAAATCACAATGGATCACAAAATAAGTTGGATCGAAGAAAAACAACTCTGACCATAAAACTTCAAATCATCATAAAACACTTAATACTCAAGCATTTTTCAAACAAAATAGCACAGAATCATCAGCACAACCAACAGATCACAATGCACACATTTAATTTCATTTCCAGATCCACGAATTTCAGAGCATATCTGAGCTTGCAGATCCTTCAAATCACCAAGATAAGATCCCTCCAGCTGCAGATCTACTCCTTTTAACTTCTTATTGCAAAATAAATGCAAAGAAGCCTTGAATGCTCCTAGATATTGAGGTTTGAGAGCAACTGCACTTGAATGGCACCTCTTGAAATATGAAGTTCCAGCTTGAATGAGTGGTGGATTAATGATCCTTAAGGTTCAAGGATTCAGAATATGCAATTTGTTTTAGCAATGGGTGAGTGTGTGATGAGATTCGAAGAGAAATGCTTGAGGTGCAAAAACTCTAGAGTGATGAAAATGTGATGAAACTGAGAAAATAGAAACCCTTATTCTCTTTTATATCATGCCAATGTTCAATGCTGAGAGAATGAAGAAAAATGCACGTGAGAGGAGAGTGTGAGGATAATTTTGCAAAAAATGCAAGATTGGTGTGATGGGGTGAAACACTTGTGCCATACTCTCTTTCCTTGCACATGTTCAATCACAATCCAGCCCTTGGTTCAAAACTGAAAGCATCTTGGCCTTTGGATGTGAGGGTCATGCATTTCTCATGATCATGCAAATTTGCCTCTTGTGTGGTATACTCCACTCCATGCATGAAATGGATGATATTTTTGGAGCAAATCAACATTTATGCAATGCCTTGTAAGAATGTGACCTTATTTGTTTCATGGAATAGCTTGAAAATGAGTTTCACAAGTTCTTGCATTTGGAGGAAGCTTGAATTTTAAGTCATGCCCTAGAATTTAGGCAATTTTCGAAGGGCCTATCTCCCAAACCATGAAGGCTATGAAAATGCTCTTGTACTTTTTAAAAATGGGAGACCTTAATCTTCAACTTTCATGTTTGATGGCAATCCATTTGAAGCTTTTTTCACTAAGTTATGTACACTTGAAAATTAGGGCAAAAAGTTGCAAAAATTAGAAACTTCCATGACCAATCTCATGCCAAAAATGCAAAACACCTCAAAACCTCTTGATTCTTGATATTTGACTTTGCCAAACCTCTTCTAAGATTATAAGAACATCCCTTGACTTGAAAAATAAGGTTGGACCTCTTAAATTCCCACAGTTGACTTCTAGAATGCACAGTTGACCAATTTCTTCATTTACAAGCAACTGAAGAAATACCTGACTTCCACAAGGAATTTTCTCACCAAATTTCATCCCTAGGATCCTCTTAACATATGAGAGACTTTTCCCAAATGAAATGGCCAAAGTCAAAAAGTTTTCATTCTTGAAACTCAAACCCTAATTTGGGATCATTGTGCAGGAGCTTTGCCCTAGCTTGAATTCCCTGATGATCCTCCAACCTCCTGGGATTTTGTGAATGATCTTAAGCTTGTGAATGCAATGTAGACCCCTCATAGGACTTGAGAAAATCCAATGGGCCTCTTTTTATAGCTTGAAATGCTTCAAATCCCTCCACAGATGATCATATGCTTAATGCTAGGTCATGAGAATGTTATGCCTCATCTTTCCATGCTAAGATGCCAAGAATATGATATGCTTATGATGAATATGATATGGTGATGATGCTTAAAAGAAGAGGGAAAATTTGGGGTGTTACAACTTCCCCTATTCAAACAACTGTTAATCTGAAAAGGACGGTAGCACGGGCTATCGACCGTTCAAGATAAACTGTGGTTGAATACCAAGAAAACCTGAAATTTGCACTCTGCTGGAGAATGCAAGAACTGGGAAATAAACCCAACCAAATAACGCTTTGGTGACTGAAGTGGAGAAAAAGTAGACGAGCTACTTCCAAGTTGAAACTGTTTTTTGGAATAAGAATACTCTGACAAACGAGTCTTCGAACAATCCTGTTACGCCAGGAACTGGACATACGAGTCCTCACATACTTTGCAAAACATATGACTTGAGACAGACGAATCTCCTTCGGATATACCTGTTACGCCAGGACCGGTGATGCACTTAAGTCTGTGGGATAGACATGCGTAATCAAGGTAGACGAACCCTCCTCATATATTATTCGCGGATATATGATTTAAGACAGACGAGCCTTCTTCGAGAAAACCTGTTACGTCAGGTGCAACATTAATAAATGGTGCTTGAGACAGACGAGCCTCCTTCGGAAAAACCTGTTACGCCAGGGCCGGTAACCATTTTGACGTTTAATCCCACTGTCAGGACTTCAAACCTCTTCAACACAGACGAGTATTGGATGATCAACAAGAGAACACAGATGAGTGCCATTAGTCAATGATACAAACGAATATCAGACAATGATCTAAGAAACACAGACGAGCGCTTCAGGCGATGATACAGACGAATATCAGCCACTGGTATAGACGAATACCAGAAATCCAACACAGACGAGTAATTGGAGTAGCAATACAGACGAGTACCAGGGTAATTATCAACACATATGGATATAAGCTAACACATACAAGTTTGAGGAATGATACAAACGAATATCCAAACCATGCAGACGAGCTTCAAACAGATGACAAACACATACGAGTGCTAGGGAATGCAGACGAGCAACAAACAAATGTCAAACACAGACGAGTGTTGGGAATTGCAGACGAGCAACAACAAATATCAAACACAGACGAGTGTTGGGAAGTGCAGACGAGCAACATCAAATATCAAACACAGACGAGTGTTGGGAAGTGCAGACGAGCAACAACAAATATTAAACATGGGAAACTGCTGGGGAAAGCAAACGAGAAATACCAAAGTGATAACACAGACGAGTGTTGAGAGATGCAGACGAGCGGAAATATAGTATGAACATAGACGAGTGCTGGAGAATACTTCCATGATGGTTGTATCTCAATAATAGAACTCCGCGGGGAAATGACAATCTTTCAGCACGACTGGGGAGATGCTTCCTCAAATATCCTTTGTTTGTGAAAAGAGTTTTGACAGTTAAACTCCGTGGGGAAATGGGCCTCTCACTGCCAGCTGGGCATACTCCACTGGTGTAAAATAATCTGCTTGGGGATCCCACCTGCCATGACTTAGCTGGGAAAGACTTTGCTTGGGAGAATGTGACACCATCCTGCAAAACCTGCAACAACAGAAAACACATATGTGCCCCGGGGAATTTCATGGTATGATCTGTTCATATATCGTCACCCGACACTCAAAGAGGATTTCAAATGTTTCCCGGCATTGTCATTTTCTTTCAAATTATCACCATGTTTTAAATGCAATGCTATTTTTTTCCAAAAATTCAGGACATTTTTGCAAGCAAAAGATAAACACAACACAACTTTTTGACTGAATATTCTTTTTATTGAAAGGCCTCTGAATAGGCAAAGTTTTTACATCAGGAAGCAACCACCTGGAAAGAGGTAGCTACCATAAAATTGAGAAAATAAACTATCCTAATGGCAATGGACACGGCATCCCAATGAGTTTCCTTCTTGCTATGACCAGCATGTCTTCAAAACTCTCCATTCTTTCCTTTGCTTTCTGAGAAGATGAGGGGACTGATTCCTATCCTTCTGATATTTTTCATGCTGTACGAAACAGTGATTTGGTTCAGATTACTCGGATCACAGTTGTTCTCTTATTCCCTTGTTTTGCGTGGATCGCCCTTTCGGATTTTCAATCCACCGGGATACCCTTTTTTGCCTGAGCTGTCTGATGTGGCTTTTCAACTCAGCGGGTGCACATTTTTTATTATTTATTTTCCCTAACTTTTTCCCGAGCTTTTTATTCTGTTTTTAGCTCGCCGGGATGCCCTTTTCTTGCTTGGACTTTAATTCTGTTTTTGTGTCCAGCAGGTCTTTTTATGCGAAGTATGTTTTAACTACGTCCGAGTTAACAAGGGATTGGAAATATTCTCCATCCACAGTGGTGAGCATCAGTGCTCCTCCTGAGAAAACATTCTTCACTATGAATGGTCCTTCGTAGTTTGAGGTCCACTTGCCTCTGTGATCTGAACCTGGAGGAACAATCCTCTTGGGCACAAGCTTTCCTACTTGATACTCCCGAGTACGTACTCGTTGGTCGAATGCTCGCTTCATTCTCCTCTGATAAAGCTGACCATGACAGATAGCCGCTAATCTCTTTTCCTTAATTAGACATAGTTGATTGTATCGAGCACGTACCCACTCAGCCTCATCAAGCTTCACATCCATCATCACACGCAATGAAGGAATTTCTACCTCAACAGGCAAGACTGCCTCCATACCATATACCAATGAGAATGGAGTTTCCCCTATCGACGTCCTGACTGATGTTCGGTACCCATGCAACGCAAATGGTAACATCTCATGCCAATCTTTGTAAGTGACAACCATCTTTTGCACAATCTTCTTAATGTTCTTGTTTTTCGCCTCTACCGCACCATTCATCTTTGGTCGGTAAGGAGAAGAATTGTGATGCTGGATCTGGAAGTCCCGACACAATTCTGCCATCATCTTGTTATTCAAGTTGGAACCATTGTCAGTAATGATTCTTTCGGGAACTCTATATCTGCAGATAATGTCTCTTTTCAAAAACCTGGCTACCACTTGACGAGTGACATTGGCATAAGATGCTACCTCAACCCACTTAGTGAAGTAATCGATCGCAACCAGGATGAAGTGATGACCATTTGAAGTAGTAGGCTCTATTTTCCCGATCATGTCAATGCCCCACATAGAAAAGGGCCAAGGAGATGACATGACATTGAGCGGGCTTGGAGGAACATGCACCTTGTCTGCATAAATCTGGCACTTGTGGCACTTACGGGCGTACGAACAACAGTCTGCGTCCATTGTCATCCAATAATACCCCGATCTCAACAACTTCTTTGCCATAGCATGCCCTCCTGCATGAGTACCGAAAGATCCCTCGTGGACTTCCTACATTAACAGGCTTGCTTCGTGTCTATCCACGCATCTGAGCAAAACCATGTCAAAATTCCTCTTATACAAAACCCCATCTGTATTCAAAAAGAAACTGGCAGCAAGTCGTCTTAAGGTCTTCTTGTCGTTGGATGATGCCCCAGCTGGGTATTCTTGCTTTTCCAGGAAGAGCTTGATATCAAAGTACCAAGGTTTGTCATCAGACACTGCGTCTACAGAGAAAGCATGAGTTGGTGCGTCGAGCCTGGAAATGTCAATTTTGGGCACATAATTCCAGCACAAGACTTTGATGGACGAAGAAAGAGTAGCCAATGCATCGGCAAATTGATTCTCATCTCGTGGTATGTATTGAAGCTTAACCGTTGTGAAGAACGTCATAGTTTTCTGGAATAATCCCTATAAGGAATTAAGTGTTCTTGATGCGTATACCACTTGCCGGTAATATGATTAATGAAGAGGGCTGAATCTACGAATATATTGAGGGTCTTAATCCGAAGATTAATAGCCTCCTCTATTCCCATTATGCACGCCTCGTATTCCGCTTCATTGTTGGTGCAGCCAAAAGTAATTCTGGCAGCGAAGGGAAAGTGAAAACCTCCAGGAGTGATAAGAACAACACCAACTCCACGTCCGTTGATATTGACTGCCCCATCAAACATCAACTTCCATTTGGATTCAGGGTCTGGCCCCTCCTCCGGAAGTGGTTCCTCGCAATCATTTGCTTTGAGGTACATGATGTCCTCATCAGGGAAATCAAACTTCATTGGCTGATAGTCATCTTCAAGAGGTTGTTGTGCAAGGTAATCTGATAATACACTTCCTTTGATGGCTTTCTGGGAAGTATACTGTATGTCATACTCTGTTAAAATCATTAGCCACCTAGCAACCCTTCCGGTTAACGTTGGTTTCTCAAAGATATACTTGACAGGATCCATTTTTGAGATTAGCAGTGTGGTATGGGTCAACATGTACTGTCTCAGTTGGCGAGCAACCCATACCAAAGCGCATCAAGTTTTCTCGAGCAGTGAGTAACGGGATTCACAGTCTGTAAACTTTTTGCTAAGGTAATAAATAACGTACTCTTTTCGACCAGACTCGTCATGTTGGCCTAGAACACACCCCATTGACCCTTCTAGCATAGTCAAGTACATGATAAGCGGCCGTCCTGGAACTGGAGGCATTAGAATTGGAGGCTCCTGCAAATATTCTTTTATCTTTTCAAAGGCTCTTTGGCAGTCCTTATTCCACCTGACCGTTTTCTCTTTTCTTAGCAATTTGAATATTGGTTCACACGTGGAAGTTAGATGAGATATGAACCGTGAAATGTAGTTCAACCTCCCTAAAAACCCGTGCACTTCTTTTTCTGTTTTCGGTGCAGGCATATCTTGTATTGCTTTTACTTTTGCAGGATCCACCTCGATTCCTTTCTGGCTAACAATGAAACCCAGCAGTTTTCCGGAACGCACTCTGAAAGTCACTTGTTTGGATTCAACCTCAACTTATACTTTATCAGTCTATCAAACAACTTCTTGAGATTGATCAGATGCTCTTCTTCGTCTCGGGACTGAGCAATCATATCGTCCACATAGCACTCTATCTCTTTGTGTATCATGTCGTGGAACAATGTGACCATAGCCCGCTGATATGTTGCCCCGGTGTTCTTCAAACCAAAGGGAATGACCTTGTAGCAGAATGTACCCCACGGGGTAATGAACGTTGTTTTCTCCATGTCTTTCGGCGCCATCTTAATCTGGTTATATCCGGAAAAGCCATCCATGAAGGAAAATACCGAGAATTGAGCAGTGTTATCTACCAGCACATCAATGTGAGGTAATGGAAAGTCATCTTTTGGACTTGCTCTATTTAGGTCCCGGTAATCAACGCACATCCGAACTTTGCCGTCCTTCTTTGGTACAGGCACAATGTTAGCTACCCAAGGTGGGTAACTAGTTACGGCAAGGAATCCGGCATCCCACTGCTTTTGAACTTCCTCTTTGATCTTCATCGCCATGTCAGGACGAGTTCTTCTCAACTTTTGTTTCACAGGAGGACAGTCTTCTCACAATGGTAGCTTATGTACAACAATGTCAGTATCTAAACCTGGCATATCTTGATACGACCAGGCAAAGATATCCACATATTCACGCAGCATACCAATCACTTCTTTCTTTACTTCGGCCTGCAGACTAGCCCCAATCTTTATCTCCTTCCTCACATCTTAAGTTCCGATGTTGATGATCTCTATTTCTTCCTGATGAGGCTGAATGACCCTTTCCTCTTGTTTCAACAACCTGACCAATTCTTCGGGGAGTTCACAATCTTCCTCAACCCCTTCATCAGCTTGGTAGATAGGATTGTCAAAGTCATGCATGGTCATAGCAGGAACGTTATCACTAGAATCCGGATGATCAACACTGCACTGACGATGTGCTTATTTCAGAAGCTTTTTTGTTTTTTTTTTCAAAAGAGACGCAAACACACAAAAAGGAAAAAACACATTGCCATTTTTTTTTTGTGAAAAATTTAAAAACGAAAGAAAGAGAACACAATTTGCTTGAAAATGCCCTTTATTTCATGGTAAAATAAAAATGCATATAAAGCATGGTGGCCCTACAAATGGATCCGTGCACCTTGGGCAGAGTGCAGGATTGACATGCAGCATGATAAGAAAAGGAAACAAATAAATTACTATGATTTCCAGGTAACTTGGACGATGTCTTCAGCAGACCAGTTCTTAAGCTCCTCTCCGGGTGCACACGGATGAATCCAGTTGTCCCAGTTGCCATCACCGTCTTCTTCTTTGCCTGTTGCACAAATATGGTTGTGGTCGATCATCCCAACGCTTGTGAAAGTAATAGCTTTACCACTCTGAGGCCAGTTAGACCCACCAGGCTGATAACCCAGACCAAACTTATCATCTTTCTTCTATAATTCCAGCAACTTGCCCTAGCCCTGGGCGCTTCCCGACTGAACCACTTCCTTAGCCTGCTTGTAGGAGTGAATGGAGGTACCTTCTTTCTCATTGTTCCTCTCTACCGGGACAAAAAAGCTGACATTAACCGTTTCGAAGGCCTGACACAGCGTTTCATGGATCTCTCCGTCCATCTCCACATATTTGAAAGTTGATAGGGGGCTCACAAAGATATCTTCCTCTCCGCACACAGTGATTACTTGGCCATCAACCACGTATTTTAGCCTTTGATGCAAAGTGGAAGTTACTGCTCCGGCAGCATGAATCCAAGGACGTCCCAGCAAGCAACTGTACGCGGGCTGAATATCCATGATGTAGAATGTGCTCTTGAATACTTGAGACCCTATTTTCACGGGTAACTCAACTTCTCCGAACACGGACCTTCTGGACCCATCAAAAGCTTTCACTATCAAATCACTGGGTCGCAGGACGATACCATCGACATTCAACTTCATTAAGGCCTTCTTCGGGAGCACATTAAGAGAAGAGCCTGTGTCAACCAGGACATGCGACAAAACAACACCCTTACACTCCATAGTAATATGCAGTGCTTTGTTGTGGTTACGGCCCTCTGACGTAAGGTCTCTATCTGTGAAGCCCAACCCGTGGCTTGCATTCACACTTCCCACTACAGCTTCCATTTGATTAACAATTATCTCTTGAGGAACGTATGCCATCTGCAACACTTTCAGCAAGGCTTCTCTATGTGCTGGAGAACACATCAGCAAAGACAAAATTGATATTTTGGACAGCGTCTGGTTCAACTGTTCAACTACCTTATAATCACTCTTCTTTATTATTCGCATAAATTCCTCCACTTCTTTCTCAAAGGTACCCTGTCCAGCAGCAGGAGTTGTCGTTTCTTCAGTCGCTGTTTGCTTTCCTTTAGCTTTTGCCACAGCTTCAGCCTCAGGATCTCCTCTCAGAACTGGGGGAGCAAAAAGACGACCACTTCTCGTAAAACCTCCAACCCCTCCGACGTTCACCATAGTCGGGTCAATAGTTACTGACTTACTCTCGACCTTCTGTCCTTCCACGTACACATCTGAGCCATAATGCCATGGAATGGCTTTATCATCAGTATAAGGAATAGGCCCAGGAACAGTGATAGTAACAGGACTGACTTCAGGAGCAAAAATAGTCACAGGTTCTCTTCTAGCAGGCATCTCAGCTGGATCATAGTAAATGGTTATAGTGGACACACAATCACCTTCATTATCAACTTTATCAAACTGCAATGACCCTTCATCAATCAGATTCTGCAACCCCACTTTCAGGTCTTCACAACCGTTCACTGAGTTCAAAAACATTTCACAATCAGAATTGCATCCCGGAAACACTTGTCCTTTTAACAGCCTCTCTTTTACTACCCACAGCGGAGTCTTCACTTCTTCTACGCTCAGAATCAAACTTAACTTTTCAACTCCGTCAATAACATTTATTCTAGCCCCTCCATGGTTTGGAATAGGGTTTTAAGTGACATTAGGCGGTGGTGCAAAATTAATCGCCTTGGAGTCGATCAAATCTTGAACTTTATGCTGTAACGCCCAACACTTCTCAGTTGAGGGCCCGGGTGCCCCTGAATGGAATGCGCATATAGCATTGGCATCATACCCCACTAGAAGCTCTCTAGGTGGTGGTGATGCTAATGTCCTCAGTTGTATCAAGTTCAGGTCTAACAATCTCTACAGCAATGCAGTGTATGTCATGGGAATTGCTTCAAGCACCCTATTAGCCGAAAGAGCTTGTCCCGGCTGATAAGGTCTTTGTTGATAATTGTTACGTTGTGGCTGATGTTGTTGTTGCTGTTGAGGTTGAGTCTGTACCTGCTGCACAGGACTGGAAGGGATAGTGACAGCTGCCACTTGCTCATATGATCTTCTATATCTTCGGCCCCGTCCTCGGCCATATACAGCATTGGTTTCACCTTCCCTTCTTCTCGGGGGTCCGTTGAAAGCTTTTCTTACGCCACTCGAGCTGCTCGCATTGGTATCCTGAATGTTTCCCATTTTTAACAGAGTCTCGACCCTCTCGCCTGCAATTACTATATCATTGAACTTGGTTGCCGAACAAGACGCCAACCTTTCGATAAACACCCCTTTCAATGTTCCCATGAACATATCAGCCATCTCATTCTCCAGCAATGGTGGTTGTACTCTGGCAGCCAGCTGACGCCACCTTTGAGCATACTCCTTAAACCCCTCCTTAGCATTTTGAGACATGTTCTGCAGTTGAGTGCGATTTGGAGCCATGACCAAATTGTACTGGTATTGCTTCACGAACGCCTCTGCCAGGTCCTTCCAGCTCTTAAAAAAGACCCTACTTAGCTTCATATACCATTCCAAGGAAGCCCCAACCAGGCTGTCCTGGAAATAATACATCCATAGCTTCTCATCGTCAGTATGGGCAGCAATCCTTCCTACAAAGGACTGGAGGTGGGTATTTGGACACGCTGTGCCGTTGTACTTCTCGAAAGTCGGGACCTTGAACTTGTAAGGGATTCTAACCCCTGGAACCAAGCCCAAGTCAGTAATGTCGAACCCCAAGGAGCTCTGAAATTGAATGGCCCTGATTTATTCAGCCATTTCTTCAAATTTTCTGTTCATTTCAACCCCCTTGCCTTCCGCTTCATCCAGCAAAGTAAATTATTCGTCTTGACCATCCATCTGTATGTTGTTCAGTCCATCATTGATAATGGTGACCCCTGGCTGTGCCACAGGAATTTCAACTTGACGGGCGCCCGCACCGTTACGATTACCTCCATCAGCAGTCCCGCTGTTCCTGGATTGACCATTTTCTACCAACTCACGCAGACGTTCCTGATTCTGACCCATTCCTGCCTATGTCAATACTCAGGTGTTGCAGGATCGGACGACGAGTGTGTAACCGTCTTGCAAAGTAACAAGTAGGAGCAAGTTCGCGGACGGAGCGAAAGAGATGAGAAAAGAATTCCCAAAGGAAGGACGCTTATTGTTGGTTTGTGTTTTTTATGAGTTTTCTGTTTTGAAGTTTGCATAGGTAAGTGTACCTAAGTCTTACTCACTTGGATGTGTACGTTTCACATCATCCCGAAATGGAATGCGCAAGAGGCACACCTATCTATGGAGGAAATCCCCAAATCTAGTCCCACGAGTGAAGGTTCAGATACACTGACCTACTGGAATTAATTAAGTGTTTTTGTGATTTTTGATTAAGAAGTGCTTTCTAGATTTTCTTTGTGAAGTAATCTCATGCTAAGACCTATCCCCCACGAGGGATAACCTACACCTCGCCCCGAAACGGAACGCGTGCAAGTATCGCATAGCAAAGTCTCGTGTCACATGAGAAGACTCGTCATTTATTAGAGTGACTTGAAGTTAAGTTTGAAGATGAGAAGAGAGAGCACCAAAAGGATCTCAAAGGTAAAAGTCTAATGGGGGACTAAGAATCCTAAATGTTGTCATGCATGGTATTCCTAGGTTAGTGAGGTTTGAATTCTATCCTAATGAAAAAAGAAGGAAAGAAAAGAAGAAGAAGAAGAAGAAGAAGAAGAAGAAGATGAGGAGAAGAAGAAGGAAGAATAGAAGAGGGAGGAAGTAAGGCCTAAGCCCAACAATCACAATAATAGCATTAATGAAGAAAGGAGAATAAATAAGACTTGGAGGTGTGGGAATCACACCCACACCTCTCACTTACCAAAGCCCCTGAAATGGTTAGTGACACAAACATAAATGAAACACAAAATAAACATAATGTCAAAGCAAAGTCACACAACCAGAAGTGAAGTCATAAACACAAATGCCAAATGCAAACTCAAATCACAAGAATGAGAAGAGAACCACACCACTCAACATGAAGCATTATGAACCACTATGACAAAACAAAGTTAACATGAGAAGATGCAAAGCAAGATAGTCAAAGCAACATCACAAAGTGCCAAACCAAAACCATAACATTATAAGAAAGTGTCTAAGGACCACATGGGATGAATAGAAGAAGGGCACATATTCAAGTATTCACATCATGAGAAGGAAGGAGTAAAGGAAGTGAGGTGGATATGCACTGAAGTGAATGAACTTCAAAGGTAAACAAACACAAACTTTTCCAAGGTACAAACACAAACTCAAAACCAGAGGGGTATCAACAACCTAAAATGGCCCTAAACAACTTGAATAAGTTGGCACAAGTGCCCTTCTAAGCTAGGGAATGAACATATGACCCAAAAAGAAGCAAAAAGGGACAAGTGAAGAACAAAAATTCAAATTAATTCAAGTAAGCATCCAAAAATTCCACAAACTTGCACAAATGATTTTCAATCATACCATATTAACATGCCAAAAGGAGGGAATCAAATTCAGAAGCTAAACAAGTCAAATGAGAGGTCAAACATGGATTAGGGTTAGAAAGCTTCATGCACAAGTTAGAGACCAAAATCAATTAAACAAAATTCTAAAAATCAGAACAAAAATCACCAATAAACTAAATCTTATCATGAATCCAAAGCAAAAAGAATCTTTTAAAAATTCAAAATAATGACCAAGATAGAAAATGGACAAGTCAGCATGCTTCAAAAAATGAAAAAAAAAATGATTAATTAAAGGAACAATTAATTCCAGCGTGCCAATTAAAAATAAATGGAAAACAAAAATACCAAAAAATAGAGAAAACTAAAAGAATCATCCATGAATTTTTTTGTAATTTTTGGGGACCTAAAACTATTTTTAAAAATTGAAAAGCAAACTGAAAATAAAAATGAAAAATAAAAAATAAAAAAAGAAATAAATGAGGCAAGGGTGCAAATAGTAACAATTCCAGTTCATTTTAATTGGGCTCATACGCGGGGGGGGGGGGGGGGGGGAATAGCAGGTCAAGCCCATGCCAAAGTCAACGCAGCTCACAATAATTCACATGGAAATTCAATTAATTCAGGAAAAATAACAAACCAATGGATCAGATAGACGTACAAGATTAGGTCAAACATTAAACCAAGTCATCACATTCATTGGACAGGGGTGAGAGTGCATGGTGTTATGGTGAGGTGAGAAACAAAATGATTAATTCAGATTTTATGAAATCACGTGAGAGGGAGGGGGTGTCATTAATGTGCCGGCAGCGTGAGCATCGTCCAGATGAAGGATCCAAGGGCCATAACATCATCTTCTTCATGAAACTCAGGTGAAACAAAAATGCAGAATCCGGTGACCGGAGCTAGGGCTCCGGTACCGGAAAATTCAAACTATGAACAAACCTCCCCATAAATGCATCAAAGCGTCCAGATCACATAAACAAGTCATGTTGAATCCAAATATGCTCATGAAAATCACAATGGATCACAAAATAAGTTGGATCGAAGAAGAACAACTCTGACCATAAAACTTCAAATCAACATAAAACACTTAATACTCGAGCATTTTTCAAACAAAATAGCACAGAATCATCAGCACAACCAATAGATCACAATGCACACATTTAATTTCATTTCCAGATCCACGAATTTCAGAGCATACCTAAGCTTGCAGATCCTTCAAATCACCAAGATAAGATCCCTCCAGCTGCAGATCTACTCCTTTTAACTTATTATTGCAAAATAAATGCAAAAGAAGCCTTGAATGCTCCTAGATCTTGAGGTTTGAGAGCAACTTCACTTGAATGGCACCTCTTGAAATATGAAGTTTCAGCTTGAATGAGTGGTGGATTAATGATCCTTAAGGTTCAAGGATTCAGAATATGCAATTTGTTTTAGCAATGGGTGAGTGTGTGATGAGATTTGAAGATAAATGCTTGAGGTGCAAAAACTCTAGAGTGATGAAAATGTGATGAATCTGAGAAAATCGAAACCCTAATTCTCTTTTATATCATGCCAATGTTCAATGCTGAGAGAATGACGAAAAATGCACGTGAGAGGAGAGTGTGAGGGTGATTTTGCAAAAAATACAAGATTGGTGTGATGAGGTGAAACACCTGTGCCATACTCTCTTTCCTTGCACATGTTCAATCACAATCCAACCCTTTGTTCAAAACTGAAAGCATCTTGGCCTTTGGATGTGAGGGTCATGCATTTCTCATGATCATGCAAATTTGCCTCTTTTGTGGTATACTCCACTCCATGCACGAAATGGATGATATTTTTGGAGAAAATCAAAATTTATGCAATGCCTTGCAAGAATGTGACCTTATTTGGTTAATGGAATAGCTGGAAAATGAGTTTCACAGGTTCTTGCATTTGGAGGAAGCTTGAATTTTAAGTCATGCCCTAGAATTTAGGCAATTTTCGAAGGGCCTATCTTCCAAACCATGAAGGCTATGAAAATGCTCTTGTACTTTTTAAAAATGGGAGACCTTAATCTTCAACTTTCACGTTTGATGGCAATACATTTGAAGCTTTTTTCACCAAGTTATGTACACTTGAAAATTAGGGCAAAATGTTGCCAAAATTAGAAACTTCCATGACCAATCTCACACCAAAAATGCAAAACACCTCAAAACCTCTTGATTCTTGATCTTTGACTTTTCAAAACCTCTTCTAAGATTATAAGAACATCCCTTGACTTGAAAAATAAGGTGGACCTCTTAAATTCCCACAGTTGACTTCTAGAATGCACAGTTGACCAATTTCTTCATTTACAAGCAACTGAAGAAATACCTGACTTCCACAAGGAATTTTCTCACCAAATTTCATCCCTAGGATCCTATTAACATATGAGAGACTTTGCCCAAATGAAATGGCCAAAGTCACAAATTTTTCATGCTTGAAACTCAAACCCTAATTTGGGATCATTGTGCAGGAGCTTTGCCCTAGCTTGAATTCCCTGATGATCCTCCAACCTCCTGGGCTTTTGTGAATGATCTTAAGCTTGTGAATGCAATGTAGACCCCTCATAGGACTTGAGAAAATCCAATAGGCTTCTTGTTATAGCTTGAAATGCTTCAAATCGCTCCACAGATGATCATATGCCTAATGTTAGGTCATGAGAATGTTATGCCTCATCTTTCCATGCTAAGATGCCAAGAATATGATATGCTTATGATGAATATGATATGGTGATGATGCTTAAAAGAAGAGTGAAAATTTGGGGTGTTACAGTTGGTTGAGCGGCAAACTCCAGAAGAAAACCACCCAGGTACAGGGGGTACCAGTAACAACGATCATGTACAACCTCGTACTGATCCCCCAGAATTTGGACCTCATCTGAACCCATACATTAATGCCATAAGTAACACCCAAGGTAACACTAGAGGGCGTGTCTTGCAGGAGGACCCTCAGGAAGAACAATTTACTGTGGTTGGGGCAGGAGATGAAGTCTACGATCGTCGGCTAGACGAGATAGCAGAAAAACTGAGGTCTCTGGAGTCTCAAAACTCCCTAGGTTTTGATGTCATGGATATGGGACTAGTGGAGGGGGTTAGAATTCCTCACAAGTTCAAACCTCCTTGCTTTGAAAGATACAATGGTACATCCTGCCCTCGTACCCATCTCCAATCTTTCCTGGGAAGATTAAAATCCTACACCATGGATGAAAAGCTATGGATGTTCTATTTTGAGGATAGCTTAACAGGGGCATCCCGTGAGTGGTACTCTCATTTGACCAGGGCCACAGTAAGAAATTGGAAAGATTTGGCCGAGGCCTTCATTCACCAATATCAATACAATCTGGACATGGCTCCTAACAGAACACTTCTAATGGGCATGTCACAGTCTTCCAGGGAAAGCTTTAGAGAGTACGCTCAAAGATGGAGGCAATTAGATGCTACCGTTCAACCCCCAATGTCAAAAAGGGAAATGGCAGATATGTTTATGAACACCCTCCAGGGGACGTACATTGATAGGTTGGCTGCTTTTTCTTCCACCAACTTTGCAGACGTGGTTATAGCTGGGGAAAGAATTGAGAGCTTATTGAAAATGGGAAAGATTTTTAATAACGGCGCCAGTTCAAGCAGTGCAAGGAAACCATTTGCAGTGCCGCGCAGATCCGGTGAAACAAATTTTGTACACATGGGCAGAGGGAGACCCCAGTATTTGCTAAGATCAATTTCCGTTGTCACTATTCCTACTCCACCTCCTCAATACACTCAACAACATCAACATTTTCCTCAACAGAAACAGTTTCCTCAACAAAGATCCTACAACAAAAACAACAACCAACAACAGCGTCCTTTCCAGCAACGGCCATCTCAAGTCAACAGGGTAATTGACCCTATACCAAGGCCATATGCCACCTTGTTGCCACAACTCCTGAAGCTTAATCTTGTCGAGTTAAGGACTTTGGCTCCACCAGATCCTCAGAACCTTCCGAGAAATTACGATGTCAATGTCAGGTGTGTTTTTCATTCTAATGCACCTGGCCACACCACGGAAAAGTGCAGAGCTTTGCACATGAAGGTCCAGGATCTGGTTGATTCAAAGGCCCTAAATTTTACACCACCTCCTAATGTCACGAAGAACCCTATGCCCAGCCATGGCGGGCCCAGGATAAACGCAATTGAGGAAGGTCAAACCATGAATTTAATTGAAAATATTGCAAGCATTCAAACACCTCTGGCAGAGGTTAAAGCTCAGCTTTTTAAATGCCAGGTGTTCCCAGGTTGTGAGGCCTGTTGTGAATCTTGCAAAGTTTTCGTCAATGGCTGGGCAAGCTTGAGAAGTGGCATCAATAGCTTGATCAGAGAAGGTATTCTGCAAATAACAACAACAACTTCTACAACATCAACAACTCCTAAATCAGCAACAACAAGTATTTCTCCTACAACTGCAAAGACAATTGTTCCTACAGACTCGTCTACAAAATCAGCAACCACCTCTTCCATTACTTCAACACACACCAGTTCAATTGCATCCACTTCTACAAATACAACAACCATTAACAACGATGTCTCCATAGTCACCATATATTACGACCCTGCAACGGTCCCTGATTCCAACAACTTTCAGCAACAATCTCAACAACAATTTCAGCAACAACCAAGCTTCAGTCAATCACCACCACCATCAATCAGAAGTCCTGTTACCATATTTTATGATCCACAAACAATAACGGTTCCTACCTCTGTTGCAGTCAGTCCAGTCACCATCACGGTGCCGGGGCCCATTCCATATGATAAAGACAATGATGTACCATGTCACTATGGTTCAGACCTTTACTGCAACTTAGATAAAGTCCTTCTTGATTCTTCAGTTCATACACCACAAGTAGATAATGTCGGGGGAGGCGGAGGCTTCACCCGAAGCGGACGTCTCTTTGCTTCACAAGTTCTAAGAGTTAATCCTGAGGCAGAGGCTGCTGCCAAAGCCAAAGGTAAAAATGTGGCACCTGAAGAACCTGTACCAAAAGAAGCCTATAAAACATCCTTTGATCAAGATGTGGAAGAATTTATGAGGATAGTCAAAAGAAGTGACTACAAGGTTGTGGATCAGCTCCACCAGACTCCTTCCAAGATCTCCATCTTATCCTTGCTATTGTGTTCCTAAGCTCATCGAGACGCATTACTTAATGTCCTGCACGCAGCCTATGTGCCGGAGGAGATCACGGTAAATCAACTTGAGACAGTGGTGTCTAATGTTAACACTAGCCATGGGCTAGGCTTCACCAATGCTGATTTGACAATGGAAGGTCGTCACCACAACAAGGCTTTACACATCACTCTGGAGTGTAAAGGGGTTGTGCTTTTACATGTTCTTGTTGACACTGGATCTTCACTCAATGTCTTGTCAAAGAAAGCCCTTGTCAAGCTTGAATATGATGGTATTGCTCTCTGACCAAGCAATCTGGTGGTCAGAGCTTTTGACGGTTCCAAGAGGTCTGTTCTTGGAAAGGTGGAGCTTCAAAAGATAATCGGCCCGCAGGTCTTTCAGACTACTTTCTATGTGATGGATATTCAGCCGGCCTACAGCTGTTTGTTGGGTCGACCATGGATTCACGCCGCTGGCGCAGTTACGTCGACCCTTCACCAGAAATTGAAATATGAGTGGGAAGGGCAGATTATCACAATCTGTGGTGAAGAGGATATCTTTGTTAGCCATCTGGCTACCTACAAATACATTGATATGGATGGTGAAATCCACGAGACCATGACCCAAGGGTTTGAAGCACTTAACGTCAATGAGGCGACAACTGAAGTATTTGCTGAATCCCAGGAAGACAGGATGGGTACTTCAATTGTCTCCTACCAACAAGCCCGGAAGGTTGTTGAAGATGGAAATTCCCATGGCTGGGGCAAGCTGCTACCGGTGGAGAAGAAGGAGGACAGATTCAGTTTGGGTTACAAACCAATCCGACAAGATCAAGCAGAGGCTGCTAAGGAGCCCAAGTTCATCAGTGGGGGGATGCTCACCCCAGATGTTGTCAATAAAGTGGAAGACGAGATGGAAAGCAACCTCAACCTGGAGAGCTGGATTCGTCCAAGGATCCCGGGTCACCAAGTCCTTAACTGGTCTTCCCAGGAAATTATAAGGGTTACTCCTGCAGAGTAATTATTATTTCCTGCTTTTTTCAGCATGCATCAAGTCCTGCATCTTGCCTAAGGTGTCAAGACTCATTTTATAATAGGGCCATATTTGTAATTTTATGCAAATGGAATATCAATGAATATTGAACATCTTTTGCAAATAATTTTCTCTTTCTCTCACTGTCTTTTCATTTTTGTTAGTTTTCACACAAAACAATAAAATGGCAATGTTTTCAAAATAAATAACTTCATTGTCTGAACAAGATTAAAATTGATCACTAAAACGAATAAATCCCAACCCTTGCAGAGATAATCCTCCAGATTGCACCGACAACAGCACTGCTATGACCTTGTATGACTTCGACAATCCAATTAATCAACCTGATGAAGAAGTTGAAGAAGAGTATGAGTTGCCTAAAGAGTTAGCCAGGTTGTTGAGGCAAGAAGAGAAAGTGATTACTCCTCATCAGGAGGAGGTTGAAACTGTTAATCTTGGTACCAAGGAGGATTTGAAAGAAGTAAAGATTGGGGTCAGTCTGCAAGCTTCAGTAAAAGAACAACTTATCAACATGCTTCGAGAATACGTCGACGTCTTTTCTTGGTCCTATCAAGACATGCCAGGTCTAGATACGGATTTTGTCATGCACGGACTACCATTGAAAGAAGATTGTCCTCTAGTTAAACAGAAGCTACGCCGTACCCGTCCAGATATGGCCATGAAGATTAAGGAGGAAGTACAAAAACAATGGGATGCCGATTTCCTTGCTGTAACTAGTTACCCGCCGTGGGTTGCTAACATTGTACCCGTGCCTAAGAAGGATGGCAAGGTGCGTATGTGTGTAGATTACCAGGATTTGAACAGAGTTAGCCCGAAGGACGACTTCCAATTACCTCACATTGATGTATTGGTTGAGAACACAACTCAGTTCTCGGTATTTTCTTTCATGGACGGATTTTCTAGGTATAATCAGATCAAGATGTCACCCGAAGACATCGAGAAAACAACCTTCATCACACCTTGGGGCACATTTTGTTACAAGGTAATGCCATTTGGACTGAAGAATACCGGTGCAACGTATCAACGGGCTATGGTAACATTATTCCACGATATGATCCACAAAGAAATTGAATGCTACGTGGATGACATGATTGCCAAGTCCCTTACTGAAGAAGATCATCTGGTAAATATGCTAAAGTTGTTCAAGCGTCTGAGAAAATATCAGCTGAAGTTGAACCCCAACAAATGCACATTCGGGGTACGTTCTGGTAAGTTGCTGGGATTTATCGTAAGTGAAAAGAGAATTAAGGTTGATCCCGACAAAGTCAAAGCCATTCAGGAGATGCCTGCACCTAGGACTGAAAAAGAAGTTCAGGGGTTCTTAGGTAGATTGAACTACATATCAAGGTTCATATCTCACCTCACTGCAACCTGTGAACCCTTGTTCAAGCTGTTAAGAAAGGAACAAACAATCAGCTGGAACGACGATTGTCAGAAAGCTTTTGACAAGATCATGGAGTACCTACCAAAACCTCCAATTCTCATGCCTCCAATTGAAGGAAGACCTCTGATAATGTACCTGACAGTATTAGAAGGGTCAATGGGGTGTGTGATGGGCCAGCATGACGAGTCTAGTCGAAAAGAGTATGCAATATACTACCTAAGCGAAATGTTTACCGACTGTGAACAACGTTATTCACTGCTCGAGAAAACTTGATGTGCTTTAGCGTGGGTTGCTCGCCGACCAAGATAGTATATGCTGACTCACACTACTTTGTTGATCTCAAAAATGGACCCCGTTAAGTACATATTTGAGAAGCCAGCACTTATCGGAAGGGTTGCATGATGGAAAATGATTCTGACAGAATATGACATTCAGTACATTTCTCAAAAGGCCATCAAAGGCAGTGTGCTATCTGACTATCTAGCTAAGTAACCCATTGATGATTACCAGCCCATGATATTTGACTTCCCTGATGAAGACATCATGCACTTAAAAGCAAAAGATTGTGAAGAGCCAGTTCACACTGAGGGGCCTGATCCCGAAGAAGAATGGACTATGATGTTTGACGGGGCTGTCAATATGAATGGTCGTGGAGTTGGTGCAGTGCTCATTACACCTAAAGGAGTTCATATGCCTTTCTCAGCAAAACTCACTTCTGCCTGCACTAACAATGAAGCATAATATGAAGCATGTATCATGGATCTTGAGGAAGCCATTGACCTCAGGATCAAGACATTGAATGTATTCAGAGATTCAACTTTGGTAATCAATCAGACCAACGGCAAATGGTACACTCACCAAGAGCCTATTGACTTTCTTCACAACAGTCAAACTTGAGTACATCCCTCGAGACAAAAATCAATTTGCGAATGCTTTAGCTACCATTTCCTCCATGATCAAGGTTCAAACTGCAAATTATGTACCCCGGATTTTGGTATCCAGACTAGACCGACCAGCATACGTATTCTCTATGGACACTGCTAAAGATGACAAGCCTTGTTTCCATGACATCAAGAGCTTCTTAGAGGATCAAACATATCCACCAGGGGCATCATCCAATGATAAGAAGACATTAAGAAGGTTGGCTGGTAGTTTCTTCCTTAATGTTGATGGTTCATTATACAATCGAAACTTTGACATGGTGTTGCTCAGATGTGTTGACAAGAAAGAAGCAGACTTGCTGATGCACGAGGTGCATGAAGGTTCTTTTGGTACCCATGCCGGAGGAGATGCAATGGCAAAGAAATTGTTAAGATCAGGTTACTACTGGGTCACAATGGATGCAGACTGTTGTGCCTATACCAGAAACTGCCAAAAATGCCAGATCTACGTAGATAAAGTGCATGTGCCTCCGAACCCTTTGAACGTGATCTCTTCACCTTGTCCCTTTGCCATGTGGGGCATTGACATGATTGGAAAGATTGAACTGACTGCTTCAAATGGCCACAGATGCATCCTGGTAGCCATTGATTACTTCACCAAATGGGTTAAAGCAACTTCGTATCTGAACGTCACATAACAAGTGGTAGCCAGATTTCTGAAAAGAGACATCATCTGTCGATATGGAGTTCCCGGGCGAATCATTACTGACAATGGTTCCAATTTGAACAACAAAATGATGGCAGAACTGTGCTAGGACTTCAAAATCCAACATCACAATTCTTCTCCTTACAGGCCAAAGATGAATGGCGCTGTTGAGGCGGCTAACAAGAACATCAAGAAGATTGTGCAGAAGATTTTGCATGGGTACCGAACCTCAATCAGAACGTCCACTAGGGCAACACCTTATCAGCTTGTGTATGATATGGAGGCAGTCCTACCTGTTGAAGTTTAGCTACCCTCCTTACGGGTAATGATGGATGTAAAGCTGGAAGAAGCAGAATGGGTCCGATCTCGGTACAATCAACTGAATTTGATCAAAGAAAAGAGGCTAGTTGCCATCTGTCATGGGTAGTTATATCAAAAGCGGATGAAGAAAGCCTTCGATCAGAAGGTTAGGCTTCGGGAATACCAAGTGGGAGACCTTGTTTTGAAAATACTTCTTCCTCCTCATACAGACCACAGGGGCAAGTGGACGCCAAAATACGATGGTCCATTCATAGTAAAAAGAGTTTTCTCTGGCGGAGCACTGATGCTCACTACTATGGATGGCGAGGATTTCTTATCCCTTGTGAATTCAGATGCAGTTAAAAAATACTTCGCATAAAATGACCCGCTGGACATAAAAGCAGAATGTACGTCCAGGTAAAAATAGGGCATCCCGGTGAGTCAAAAACAGAATAAAAGACTCGGGCAAAAATAAGGGAAAAATATAAAAAAATGTACACCCGCTGAGTTGAAAAGCCGCATTGGACAACTTAGGAAAAAATGGGTATCCCGGTGGATTGAAAACCCGAAAGGGCGATCCACGCAAAATCAGGGAATAAGCGAACAACTGCATTCTGAATTCGTCTGTATGACTCATAACACGGCAAGCTTCGAAAGGATAAAGCATCGGTCAGAATCAGCCTTCTTTAGAAAGAAAGATAAGAAGAACGTCGAGGTCATACAGGTCATAGCAAAGGAAGTTCATTGGAACGTTGTTGTCAACATTGCCAACACTTTTTATTTTCTCAATTTAAAGCAATCTCCTTATTTCAGAGGATTTGTTTCTTTGACTGTATTTTCCAATTCAGGGCACCCAAATTAATAAAATCAGAGTTTTCAGTCACACCTCGTTTTGTACATTTTTGTTTCGTTTGCAAAATGTCCAATATTCATAATACAACACTTGCATAAAACAAATGAGACACTGTTAAAATAAATGCTTGCAGGAAATATATTACTTTCAGGAAAGTCTAACTCCGATGACGGAATCCGGTAAGGAATGCCTCAGGATACTTGTGCTTTTACTTTTGTCCTAACAGGTTGCAGATATTCAATATGCAGCAGGGGGCATGTCAAGCATTGCATCCCCAACATGCTACTTCCAGAAGTTATCTCCTCCCCAAGCAGTGCCTGACAACTGTTTTACAACAAGATGAGCAAGGAATTTCCTATTCCCCACCAGAGTGCCAAATCTCTCTCATCCTCAGCAAATTTAATGGGACTGCCTCCCCACAGAGTTTCCATTCTCTCCCCAGAAGAGCAATGCTTGAAACCTATCTCCAACAAAGTGGCTGAGGTTTCCCTCTCCCCAGCTGATTTCTCATTACGAATAGATCTACCAATGATTTATTTCCCCAAGCAGAGTTCTCCCTCCTGACGGATCTACTAATGATCTCTCCCCTAACCGGGTTATTTTTCCAAACAGATCAGCCAAAGATCTTCATCCCAGCAGGATCCGAGTCTCGGATCAGTTTCTCTTTTTCATAATCATAGCATTTGCATCATATTCACCAAATAAGCGTAGCATTTCGTCTAATACGAAGCATTACGGCAAAAACCAAACATTTGCAGGATCACAAGTCTGGTTCGAGCCAGTCACCTGCAATTACCATCAATATTTCATCAGCAATATACAAAATACATCCCCTGCACATAAAAGCCAAAGTGTCCCCTTTGCACTCTCAAATACTTGTTCATAACTCACTCTTTTTGACACCCGTTTGTGTCACCCTATGCACGCAGAAAGCCAAAGCGTATCCTTTGCACTTTCAAAACAAATGCCTGTTTATGTTTATACATGTTTGACACTCGTCCGTGTCATACTTCCCCAGAAAGTCGAACACTCGTTCATGCCTTGCACATACTTCACCAACAAATCAATACTCACTCATACTTATACAGAAGTCTTTGATACTCGTCCGTATCTTGTTTATATCACTCCTCAACAGATTCGACACTCGTCCGTGTTCTTTGTTAACCAGTTGGTACTCATCTGTATCATCATCTTTGAACACGCGTTAACGTTTGTTTCTACTGATACTCGTCCGTATCATGGCTCTAAGGATGCCCGTCTGCATCTTTAATCTATACACATCGTCAAACACTTATACCTTTTATTCTTGAGCGTAAGCACTCGTCCATGTTTACCATTCCCCAGTAAGTCTTCAAATAAACAACTTTCTCCTATCTGACATTCGTCTTATGTCGTGATACTTTCGGCAGCCGTCCCCTTCCAGGTGATCGTCCTTCACCTTTGGATGATTGCCCCTCATCCTTCCCCCAGTGGAATCTCCATTATTGAAACCTTCTATTCGGCATTCGTCCTATGTCGTGATATTTTAGAGCAGCCATCCCCTGCTAGGTGATCGTCCTTCACCTTGTGATGACCGTTCCTCATCATTTTATCTGATGGCCGTCCCCATCGTTGATCTTGTTATCCGACATTCGTCCTATGTCGTGATAAACCCCGAGAGCAGCTGTACCCTGCTAGGTGATCGTCCTTCACCTCTTGATGATCGTCCTTCATCATGCTTATCCGATGGCCGTCCCCATCGTTAACCTTTTCTATCTGAAATTTGTCCTATGTCGTGATATTTTCGGCAGCCGTCCCCTGCTAGGTGATCGTCCTTCACCTTTGATGACTGTCCCTCATCATTATTTCATTCATTAACCCGATGGCCATCCCCATCGTTGTTTACTTTACTTTTCAAGCCCGATGACCATCCCCATCATTGCTTTTCTCATTACTTTAACTCCCCAGAGAGTCTTATTTCTTTACCCGATGGCCGTCCCCATCATGATCCCATTATTTCCCCAGCTTGTCAGTCGTCCCCGTCATTGCTTTACTTGATACATTCCCCAACAGTCGTCCTCTGCTCGATGGTCGTCCTCCATCGGTTTCATTTGATAATCATACTATACTATCTTTTACAATTTATATCCCTTTTCTTTTTCTCCCCAGCGAGTGCAAATTTCGGACTGTCTTTGGTATTCAACCATAAGTTATCTTGTTTGTCTATTAAGCCAGGCACTTACACCCTACACAGCTAACTCATGCTTGAATAGGGGCAGCTGTAAACACCCCAAATTTTCCCTCACTCTTTATCACACCATGGCTTGTGATATTTCATTTTTGTTTTAACATAAGCATTACATCTCATATTGCATATTTGCTTCACTACATAGTTCAAGTTCATCTGCATCTAGGGTTTATGATCTGAGTAATCCAAGAATCCATCTGAGCCATCCCAAAGGTCTTAAATCTTTCCAAGAGTATCCATGTGTGTTCTATCATCATATTACGTCCCTCAAAGTTCATGGAAGTCAAAGGAACACAAGAACTAACAAAGGCATGGAAGCAGAGCTAGGGTTTTCACTACACAGATGACCAAAATTAGGGTTTTGGTTTCAGAGGCCTTAACTCTAAATTTTTGGGTCATTCTTGTTTCTAATGTTCTTAATATGTTATAAGGATCATGTTTACCAAGTTTGATGAAGAAACTCATTATGGAAGTCATTTGTTTACTGGGTAACTTCCTGAGCAAGTTAAGTCAAAATCAGGGCATCTGAGGCCCCTAACAATGGAACCAAAGGGGTATTTTTATCAAATTGAAGTTCACTGATCTTTATTTGATCTTAGAAGTGGTTGGAAGTTCACAATATTGAAGAATTTTAAGCCAATTGCAAACTCGCCATTTTTGGAAATGACTTGAAATGCAAACTTTCCATTTTGGGAATGTTTTTCAACCTCGTCTTTCATGACCAAAAATGCTTCAAATGAAAAATTCTTGGGCATGAAAGTTGTAGATTAGGTCTTTCCCTTTTCAAAAAGTACAAGAACATGTCTTGATTCATCTTAGAACTCAATATATGGCCTTTCAAAGTTGGCAAAAATCACATATTTTTCAAGTTCATGCCAAAGAGGGAATTTTGAAATTTCACTTGCCAAGCATTCTAATGACCTCTAATGTGAAAAAACACTTCATAACATGCCTATGCAACTTCAAAAGATCAGAATTGGCCCAAGGATTGAAGCATTTCATGACTTGATTCACAAGAAACACCAAAGAGGGAAAGTTGCAAAATCTATGCAATCTCTTCATCCAAGCCTTCCAGCACATCAAATTCAATCCCATGGTCCTCCATGAACCAAGCTAAGGACAGACACCCCTCCAAACAACCTCCGACCCGTGCCCATACCTCATAGTACACAATCTTAACTTTTTGCAAAACCTCCCATACCAATCAGCCTGTGCCACAACAACTCTCTAGCCAATCAACATTGTTTATGTGGACATTAAGCAACTCATTTCATACAACACACAAGCCTGAAAGTCTCTCAACACTCAGATTGCCAAAAACCTAAAGAAACCTTCACATCTTAGAAATTCATAGCACAACCACTCAAACTTTAAACTTTCTTCACCATTCAACTCAGCATCACCTCAGGATCATTTCCCACCCATCAGCATAGCCTGAAACACTCTCAAGCAAAAAACACGAATTCTGCGAAACTAGAACTGAATCTTCCAAACCAAGCCATTTAAACTTCATCCAAGCCTTCCAGAAGCACAAAGGGGTCAAGTGGGAGGGATTTACACCAAAGAAAGGGTCAGAAAGCTCAAGAACACAAAGCTCCATTTCAGGTATCATCCAAGAACATTTTTTCCAGAACTTGCGTTTTAAGTTATAAATTGATTATATGTGATGTGCTGATCATTTTGAGCTTTGAATCATTGAAAATGGTTGAGTGTGTAGGATGCATTTGACTTCTAAAAATTTTGCGTGCTTTCCATTTTGATTCGTATCACATGATTCATGTAAAATAAATGTTGTTTGTTTGCTGATTCATGTTCCATGGAGTTTGGGGATTGATTCTGGGCAGTTTTTAGGGCTTGGGGTGGCTTAGAGAAGAAGTTGAGGTTTTGGGGTGACCATAGAAGATGACTGGAGCTCTCTCCGGTCACCTGAGAATGATTAGGGTTTGATTTTGGGTTAATTAAGCCAGGTTTGAATTATGACCATAGGATCCTGTTTCCCGCGCGCACGAATGGCCCAGATCCTTTCACTTAGCCCTAATTTCCAATTAATTAGATTAATCAGTTAATTAAGTCAGATTCAATCCTAGCCTCACATTTGCGCGCGCAGTCAAGCCAAGTTTGAACTTCAGCCTTCAGATGCGTTGACTTCATATTAAATCCATTTTATTTCATTTTCTTTTCATTTCTTTTGCACAATTTATTAAAAATAGTTAAAAGCATCCAAAAACTATTTCCTTTCGCATTCTGAATTTAAATAGTTTTCTCAATCCAAAAAAAAATTATTTTATTTTTTGCATTAAAAAAGTATTTTTAAAATATTTAAATGTTATTTTTAATTAATTAAAGTATTTTAATTAATTAAAAATACATTTAGGTTTCTAAAAATCACAAAAAAAATCATGAACCATTCAAATGCATTTAGAAACATTTTCAAACTCTTCACAAAAATTTCTTTTTAGGTTTGATTATCGTTTGCCAATTTTCTTTGAATTAAGGGTCATTAAAATCACATTTTTAAACCCTAACTTTGAAAAATAATTTCTGCCTAACCAAGAAGAGTTTGAACTTGATTCTTTTTGCATTGTATTACATATTGTATGTAGTTTATAGGAAAGTTTCCTCATGAATTTATCTTGCATTTTCAATTTGATTTGCATTTTTCCTTTTGAACCACCCAAAAACCCTAGAAAACATAGGAAAATCATAACTTTTGGTAGGTTAGGCTTCTGACCTTCTCCTTTCGGGTGTGACCTAATATGGGATTAGGGTTTGTTTGAGCTTTATTTCAAATTTTTATCATGTTGTATGCTTCTGTTTTATCCATTTGCATCTCACATGTCCATGTAACCCTAATTTCTCATGTTCATTTGCATTCACCTTGCATATTCATCATCACATGAACTTGCCATGACATTTCATGCATTCATATGTCATCTTAGATATCTTAGGATATGTTAGAACCTTCCTTGATCATTTCTTCATTCATTTACCATGTTTTGCATTCATTTCATTTCATAAACTTTCATGTGTTTTCAAACTTCTAAGCATGCTTTCATAACATCTCATTCTTGTATGATCATTCTTATGCATCTTGTATGACATTGCATTATCTAACATGACATTTGAATAGCATAAACACTTCTGACTTTGATCATTGCATCTCATTTCAATTCATTTCTTCATGCTTTATACTTTATGCATTCATGCTAACACTTTCAGGTTTTGGTAAGTTATTTTGGGAGGTGGATTTGCCTTCACCTCTCACTTCTTCTTATCTCTTTCATTTGCATTTTGTTTGTCCTTGAAGTGAATCTAATTCACTTATGTTCCATCTCTCTCACTTTCTCCCTTTAAGTTACTTATCTTCTTAGGAAGTAAGTAACTTATTCTTCTGCTTCCTCCTCCTTTCTTCTGCTTCTTCCATTGTTGGCTTCCTTGAAGATCTTTCTTAAGCCTCACAAACCATATGATATCCAAGCATGATAATGATTAGGGTTGTAATTATTCCCCCTTAGCTTTTACCTTTGAGTCTCCTTGAGTCTCTCTTCTCATCTCAATAATCAGAGACTAAAGTCTTAAAGTTTTAGGACTTCGGAATTAGGGTTATGCCTGCATCCTTCTCTTAGGATGGAGTGTATAACTATAATACTAAGTGTTAAACCTTTAATTTGTTTAAACCTCTTAATCAAATCACTTAATAATCATCAAGACTTCATCTTGTAACTTGGGCCTTACATTAGGGTTCTAATTCTTCCTTATGGTTAAGAAGGACTAACCCTAGTGTTTAATGGACAAGTCCCCCTCAAGTTGTCTTACAAACTTAAAATCCACTTCTTAATTTCATCCTTTAATTAAAATTCACTTAATAAAGGCTTGTTATATAATGAATTTAATCCCTAACCATGGCTTAAATTGAGGTATCTTCCTCAACTTAAGTGTTCTCATCTATTATCCTTCTATTAGGATGGTCTAATGAATTCACTAATCTGTGATTAGAGATTAAACTCATTACTTAACACTAAACAAAAACCAAAAAATCATCTAATTAATCACAAGTAGGTTAATGATCTTAATCCTACATCATCATGGTAATTAAGTTGAGATGATTTTCTCATACTTAAGTAGGCTCATTATCCCTAATCAGGGAGGATATAATGAGTTTACAAGCCCTTGATTTAGGCTTAAGCTCATAATCCTATGCAAAAACACCAAAAACAATAACAAGACTGAAAATGCAAAAAGAAACAATAATAGTCTCCACCGGGATTCTTTTCTCATCACACTCATTCACAAACGAGAACCTGCTTCTTCCATCTAATGCAAGACAATTAGCACTCGAGCCAGAAGAGTCATACACTTGAGCATAGACAAGCAATCAATTCACAGTCAATCTTGTTTTCAGTCTCTTTGGGTCGAACTACGGTGTTCTGACTTCCTCATTGCACGAGAGGATACGTAGGCATAACTTAACTGTTATCGAACAAAAGTCTCTATGTCTTCCCCCTCTTTCAGCCTTCTTTTTCTAAGCCTCAGTTCCTGAGCATTCACCCTTTTGCACTGACACTTGTATATTCTTTTCTTAGCTTTTGCACACAGATAGCACATACCCTACCCCTTTAAACACAATCTCTTAAGCATGGATCCCGTCGAGTATGACGGACAATCTGGGTGCTAATACCTTCCCAGGTTGTAACCAACCCCCTTTCTCAGTTTCTCTGGTTCGCAACCGTCTTATCCATCTTTTTCTAGGTTTATGTAGCATTACCTTTCCTTTGGGGGGGAAATTCCTAGCTGGCGACTCTATTCATTTCAACTTCATTTTCTCTCTTCGCCGACCGTTCGCGTCTGCACCATGGGACCCTGGTGTCTTTTCAGGGGAGCGACACAAAGCAGACGAGCTCCTTCCAAATTGAATTGTTACGCCGGATAAGAAAAACTAAGACAAACGAGTCTTCCTCAAGAAAACCTGTTACGTCAGGAACTGGACATACGAGCCCTCTTCAAGTAAACCTGTTACGCTAGGAATGGACTGACGAGCCCTCTTCACATAAACTTGTTACGCCAGGAACGGACAGACGAGCCCTCTTCATACATTTTACAAAAATATATGACTCGAGACAGACGAACCTCCTTCGGATAACCCATTACGCCAGGACCATTGATGCACTTAAGTCTGTGGGATAGACATGCATAATCAAGATAGACGAACCATCTTCATATATCCTCCGTAGATATATGGTCTAAGACAGACGAGTCTTCTTCGAGCAAACCTGTTACGCAAGGTGTGACATTAGGATTGGACATATCCTCTTCACAAATCTTGCGTAGATAAGTGGTATCTGAGACAGACGAACCTCCTTGGGATAACCTGTTACGCCAGGACCGGTAACCATTTCGACGTTTAATCCCACCGTCAGGACTTCAAACCTCTTCAACACAGACGAGTATTGGATGATCATCAAGAGAACACAGACGAGTACCATAAGTCAATGATACAAACGGATATCAGACGATGATCTAAGAAACACAGACGAACGCTCCAGGAAATGATACAAACGAATATCAACCATTGATACAGACGAATATCAGAAATCCAACACAGACGAGCATTTGGAGTAGCAAAACAGACAAGTACCAAAAATTCAACATAGACGAGCATTTGGAGACATGCATACGAGCATCAAGAAACTATCAAACACAGACGAGTGTTGGGAAATGCAAACGAGCAAACGTAAAGTGCCCTGATTGGCAGTAAAAATCTCAATTTTGCAGGGGAGAACAAGGTCAAGATACTTTGACACTTAACTCTGGTTATGGGGATGAACAACTGTCTGTGTCCTCACATTAGCCAAAAATAAATTGGCGACTTCTCTGGGGAATATTTCAATGATGGGAGTGAATCCTTAATCCTGAAACTCTATGGGGAAATGACGATCTTCCGACTTGGCTGAGGAGATACTTCGTTAAGGTATTTGCTGGGGAGAAAATTCTGACAATTCTACGCTCTGTGGGGAAATGCAAGGCCTTCAGCTGCCTGTTGGGAATACTTCAACGTGGAAAGCTAACTCCGCTTTGGGATGATAATAGTTCAATTAGCCTTGAAGTTCTGCTGGGGATATCATTTGCTCTAACTCAGCTAGGAAACCATTGATGCTCTACTGGGGACATCCCTGTCTTTCTGTGAAGAGCAACCTCTGCTTGGGGAGAAATGACACCATTTTGCAAAACCTGCAACAACAACATACACACATGTGCCACGGGGACTTGCATGGTATGATCTGATCATCCATCATCACCCGACACTCAAAGATAGTTTTAAATGTTTACCTGCATGTCTTTTTTTTATATAAAATCACCATGTTTCAAATGCAGTGTTCTTTTTTTGCCAAAAATTCAGGACATTTTTGCAAACAAAATAAACAAAACACAACATATCTTTTTGACTGAATATTCATTTATTGATGGGCCTCTGAATAGGAAAATATTTACATCAGGAAGCAACTACCTGGAAAGAGGTAGCTACCATAAAATTGAGAAAAGATATTATCCTAATGGCAATGTACACGACATTCCAATGAGTTTCCTTCCTGCTATGACCAACATGTCTTCAAGACTTTTCGTTCTTGCCTTCACTTTCTGAAGAAGATGAGGGGACTGATTCCTGCCCTTCTAATATTGCCCGACTGTTTGAAACGGTGATTTGGTTTAGATTACCCGGATCGCAGTTGTTTGCTTATTCCCTTGTTTTACGTGGATCGCCCTTTCGGGTTTTCAATCCACCGGGATACCCATTTTCACCTGAACTGTCCGATGTGGCTTTTCAACTCAGCGGGTGTACATATTTTTTTATTTATTTTCCCTAACTTTTGCCCGAGCTTTTTATTCTATTTTTAGCTCGCTGGGATGCCCTTTTCTTGCCTGGACTTTAATTATGTTTTTGTGTCCAGTGGGTTTTTTATGCGAAGTATTTTTTAATTGCATCCGAGTTAACAGGGGATTGGAAGTCTTCTCCATCCATAGTAGTGAGCATCAGTGCCCCACCCGAGAAAACTTTCTTTACTATGAATGGACCTTCGTAATTTGGGGTCCACTTTCCCCTGTGATTTGAACATGGAGGAATGATCCTCTTGAGGACAAGCTTACCTACTTGATACTCTTGAGTATGTACTCGTTGGTCAAAAGCTCGCTTCATTCTCCTCTGATAAAGCTGACCATGATAGATAGCCGCTAATATATTTTCTTCAATTAGACACAATTGGTTATATCGAGCATGTACCCACTCAGCCTCATCAAGCTTCACAACCATCATTACACGTAAAGAAGGATTTTCTACCTCAACAGGTAAGACTGCCTCCATGCCATATACCAGGGAAAAAGGAGTTGCCCCGGTTGACGTCCTGACTGACGTTTGGTACCCATGCAGCGCAAATGGTAACATCTCATGCCAGTCTTTGTAAGTGACAACCATCTTCTGCATAATCTTCTTAATATTCTTATTAGCTATCTCTACCGCACCATTCATCTTTGGCCGGTAAGGAGAAGAATTGTGATGTTGAATCTTGAATTCCCGACACAGTTCTGCCATCATCTTGTTGTTCAAATTGGAACCATTATCAATAATGATTCGCCTGGGCACTCTGTATCTGCAAATGATATCTCTTTTCAGAAATATGGCTACCACTTGGCGAGTGACATTGGCATAAGATGGTGCTTCAACCCACTTGGTGAAGTAATAAATCGCAACTAAGATGAAACGATGACCATTTGAGGCAGTAAGCTCTATCTTCCCGATTATCTCAATGCCCCACATAGAAAAGGGCCAAGGAGATGACATGACGTTGAGCGGGTTAGAAGGAACATGCACCTTGTCTGCATATATCTGGCATTTGTGGCACTTATGGGCATATGAACAACAGTCTGCATCCATTTTTAGCCAATAGTACCCTGATCTCAATAACTTCTTAGCCATAACATGTCCCCCTGCATGAGTACCGAAGGATCCCTCGTGGACTTCCTGCATTAACAGGTCTGTTTCATGTCTATCCACGATCTGAGCAAGACCATGTCAAAGTTCCTCTTATACAAAACTCTGTCTGCATTCAAGAAGAAGCTAGCCGACAGTCGTCTCAAGGTCTTCGTGTCATTAAATGATGCCCCAGCTGGGTACACTTGTTTTTCCAGGAAAAGCTTGATATCAAAGTACCAAGGTTTCTCATCAAACATTGCGTCTACAAAGAAAGCATAAGCTGGTGCGTCAAGCCTGGAAATGTCAATTCTGGGCACATAGTTCCAACAAAAGACTTTAATGGACGAAGAAAGAGTAGCCAATGCATCGGAAAATTGATTCTCATCTCGTGGTATATATTGAAGCTTAACCGTTGTGAAGAACATCAATTGTCTTCTGGCATAATCCCTATAAGGAATTAAGTGTTCTTGATGTGTATACCACTTGCCGGTAATCTAGTTGATAACAAGGGCTGAATCTCCGAATATATCGAGGGTCTTAATTCGAATATTAATATCCACCTCTATTCCCATTATGCACGCCTCGTACTCCGCTTCATTGTTGGTGCAACCAAAAGTAATTCTGGCAGCGAAGGGAAAGTGAACACCTTTGGGAGTGATAAGAACAGCACCAACTCCGCATCCATTGATATTGACTGCCCCATCAAACATCAAATTCCATTCGGATTCAGGGTCAGGCCCCTCCTCCAGAAGTGGTTCCTCGCAATCTTTTGCCTTGAGGTACATGATGTCCTCATCAGGGAAATCAAACTTCATTGGCTGGTAATCATCTTCAAGCGGTTGCTAGGCAAGTTAATCTAAAAATACACTTCTTATGATGGCTTTCTGGGAGGTATATTGTATTTCATACTCTGTTAATATCATTTTCCACATTGCAACCCTTCCGGTTAATGCTGGTTTCTCGAAAATATATTTGACAGGGTCCATCTTTGAGATTAGCAATGTCGTGTGGGTCAACATATACTGTCTCAGTCGGCGAGCAGCTGTAAACACCCCAAATTTTCCCTCACTTTTTCTCACACCATGGCTTGTGATCTTTCATTTTTGCATTAGCCTAAGCATACCATCTCATATTGCATATTTTGTTTCACTACATAGTTCCATTTCATCTGCATCTAGGGTTTGTGATCTAAGCAATCCAAGAAGTGATATGAGCCATCCCAAAGGTCTTGAAGCTTTCTAAGAGGGTCCATGTGTGTTACATGATCATAATATGCTCCCCAAAGTTCATGAAAGTCAAGAGATCACAAAGAATGGCAAAGGCATAGAGGCAGAGCTAGGGTTTTCCTGCATAGATGACCAAAATTAGGGTTTTGGTTTCAGAGGCCTTAATCCCAATTTTTTTGTTCATTCTTGTTTCTAATGGTCTTAATATGTTATAAGGATCATGTGTACCAAATTTGATGAAGAAATTCACTGTGGAAGTCATCTGATCAATGGGTAACTTCTTGAGCAAGTAAAGTCAAAATCAGGGCATCTGAGGCCCCCAACAAGGGTATCAAAGGGTCATCATCATCATTTTGAGTCTCTATGATCTTTATTTGATCTTATAAGTGGTTGGAAGTTCACAAAGTTGAAGAATTTTGAGCCAAATGAAAACTTGTTATTTTTGGAAATGACTTGTAATGGAAACTTTCCATTTTGGGAAAGATTTTCAACCTATTCTTTCATGACCAAAAATGCTTCAAATGAAAAATTCTTGGGCGTGAAAGTTGTATAATATGTCTTCTCCTTTTCAAAAAGTACTAGAACATGTATTGATTCATCCTAGAACTCAAGATATGGCCTTTCAAAGTTGGCAAAAATCCTATAATTTTCAAGTTCATGCCAAAGAGGATTTTTTGCAAATTCAAGTTTCAAGCCATTTCATGACCTCTAATTGATTGCTAGGCATCATACAAACATAGTGCAATGCATTTGAACCAAAATTGTTCCTTTGATTGCAAGATTCCTCAAGACATTTTCATAAAATTCTCAAAGATGGAAAGTTGCAAAACTTCTTGGAATCTTCCATCCACTTGTGCCAGCTGCATAAGATCAATCACATGGCCATCCTTGATGCAAGCTGAGGCCAAGACACCCCTTTGAGCAGCTCTGACCCGTGCCATACCTCCAAGTACACAAATTTGACTTTTTTGCAAAACCTCCCATACCAATCAAGCTGTGCCACACCAACTCTCTGAACCAATCACATTTGTTTATACAAGCCTCAAGAACTACAAAGCATACAACAAGCAAGCCTGAAACCTCCAAGAACTCATCGTTCACAAAAATCACAAAAAGCTTCCCTTCTTCGATTCTCAAAAACCAGCCATCAAACCTAAAAACAAACTTCACCAATCATCTTCAAATGGTCTATAGAACACAAAGCACTCTTTAAAAGGCCCTGAAACACAGCCAAACAAAAACACGATTCCTGCACTATCAGAATTGAATCTTCAAAACCAAGCCCTTTAAACTTCATTCAAGCTTTCCAGAAGCACAAGGGGATCAAGTGGGGTTGATTAGCATCAAGGAAAGGGCCAGAAAGCACCAAACTGAAAAGCTTCATCTCAGGTATGATGCTTCTGAAAGTTTGACCTGAAAGTTTGAAAATGGTTGAGATTTGAGAGTGTATGATGCTTCTGAAAGTTTGACCTAAAATTTTTTCTTCTTCGATTCTCTTTGTATGTGCATGATTAATTGTTTTTGTTGCTGGATTTGAGTTTATTGATGTTCAAAGTTTGATTCTGGAGCTTTTGGTGAGTTTTTATGGTGATTTGAGTGAACTCAGGGGAGGGGGTGTCGGAGAAGACGATCGGACCTTGCTCCGGTCGCCTGAAAATACTTAGGGTTTGTAATTAGGGCTAATCTCCCTAGTTTAAATGTGAGTCGTTTGATTGTGTTTGGCGTGCATTTGGACGGATCAGATGCATCCACTTAATTTTAATTCATAATTAATTAAGTTAATTAATTTAATTAGCCAGGTTTGATCTGGGCCTTTGAAACACGCGCCAGTCAACTCCCTCCATCCCAATTCAAATCCTGACCCTTGGATCTGCTTACTTTTCATTTAAATCATTTTATTTTCATTTTTTATTGCATTTTTCTTTCTCATTTTATTTAAAATATAAAATCTCATTCAAAAAATCTGATCCAAATATTTTTCTCAACCTGAAAATGATTTTTATTTTATTTTTTTGCATTAAAAAAGTATTTTTAAAATATTTAAATGTTACTTTTAATTAATTAATGGATTTTAATTAATTAAAAATGCATTTAGGTTTCTAAAAATCACCAAAAAATTCATGAACCATTCCAATACATTTAGAAACATTTACAAACTCATCATACAAATTTCTTTTTAGGTTTGATCCTAATTTCACAATTTTCTTTGAATTAGGGTTCTTAAAAATCACATTTTTTAACCCTAACTTGAAAAATTCATTTCTGCCTAACCATGATGAGTTTGAACTTGATTCTTTTTTGTATTGTTTCAAATATTGCATATAGTTTCTAGGTTATTTTTCTCATGAATTTATTTTGCATGTTCAATTTGATTTGCATTTTCCCTTAAGAATGACCCAAAAACCCTAGCAAACTTAGAAAATTCATAACTTTCAATAGGATTAGCTTCTGACCTTATCCTTTTGGGGTGTGACCTTATATGGGATTAGGGTTTGATTGAGCTTGATTTCAATTTTTTATCATGATGTATGCTTCTGTTTTGGTCATTTGCATCTCATACATTCATAAAACCCTAATTTCTCATGTTCACTTGCATTCATCTTTGCATATCATTATCATGTGAACTTGCCATGACATTTCAAGCATTTATATGACATCTTAGACATCTTAAGACATGTTTGAATATTTCTTGATCATTTATTCATTCATTTTCTGTGCTTTGCATCCATTACACTTCATGGACATTCATGTGTTTTCATGCTTCTAAACATGCTTCCTTTGCATCTCATACTTGTATGATCATTCATATGAATCTTGTATGACTTTGCATCATCTCATATGCCTTTTAAATTGCATTTTCACTTCTTAATTTTGTCCTTACATCTCATTTCAATTCATTTCCTTTTTCTTTATGTCTTATGCATTCATACTAACATTTTCAGGAACTTTTGGTAAGTTATTTGGGAGGTGGATTTGCCTTCACTTCCCATATATTCTCATTATTCATATGCATATTTACTTGTCTTTGAAGTGAAGTTGCTTCACTTGTGTCCCATTCTTCTTACTTTATTTCTTTTAAGTTACTTATCTTCTTCAGGAAGTAAGTGACTTATTCTTCTTCTTCCTTCTCCTTTCATCTGCTTCTTCCATTGGTGGTATTGAAGATCCTTTCTCTTAAGCCTAACAACCCATAGGATACCCAAACATGATAAATTTTAGGGTTGTATATAGTCCCCCTTAGTCTTTTACCTTTGAGTCTCCTTGAGTCTCTCTTCTCACATCAATAATCAGAGACTAAACTCTTAAAGCTTTAGGACTTTGAATTAGGGTTATACCTGCATCCTTATCTTAAGATGGAGTGTATAACTTTAATCCTTAGTGTTAAACCTTTAATTGGTTTACACCTCTTAATCAAATCATATTAATAATCACTAAGACTTTATCTTGTAACTTGGGCCTTACATTAGGGTTCTATCTCTTCCTTATGGTTAAGAGGGACTAACCCTAGTGTTTAATGGACAAGTCCCCCTCAAGTTGTCTTACAAACTTGAAATACACTTCTTAATCTCATCCTTTATTTAAAATACATTTAATAAAGGCTTGTTATATAATGAATTTAATCCCTAACCATGGATTAAGTTGAGGTATCTTCCTCAGCTTAAGTGTTCTCATTTATTATCCTTCTATTAGGATGGTGTAATGAGTTCACTAATCTGTGATTAGAGATTAAACTCATTACTTAACACTAAACAAAAAAAATATCTAAATAATCACAAGTAGTTTAATGATCTTATTCCTACAACATCATGGTAATTAAGTTGAGATGCTTATCTCATACTTAAGTAAGCTCATTATCCCTAATCAGGGAGGATATAATGAGTTTACAAGCCCTTGATTTAGGCTTAAGCTCATAATTCTATGCAAAATACCAAAAACAATAAAAAAACTGAAAACACAAAAAAAAAACAATAATCGTCTCCTTCGGGATTCTTTTCTCATCACACTCATTCATAAACGAGAACTTGCTTCTTCTGTCTAATGCAAGACAGTTAGCACTCGAGCCAGACGAGTCATACACTTGAGCATAGACAATGCAAGCAGTTCACAGTCAATTTATTTTCAGTCTCTTTGAGTCGAACTACGGTGTTCTGACTTCCTCATTGCACGCGAGGATACGTAGGCATAACTTAACAATTATCGAACAAAAGTCTCTTTGTCTTCCCCCTCTTCCAGCATTCTTTTCTAAGCCTCAGTTCCTGAGCAATTCACCTTTTTCACTGACTCCTGTACATTCATTCCTAGCTTTTGCACACAGATAGCACATACACCTACCCCTTTTAAACACAATCTTGTAAGTGTGGATCCCGTCGAGTACGACGGACAATCCGGGTACTAATACCTTCCTATGTTGTAACCAACCCCCTTTCTCAATTTCCCTGGTTCGCAACCGTCTTATCCATCTCTTCCCAGGTTTATGAAGCATTACCTTTCCTTCGGGATAAAATTGCCTAGCTGGCGACTCTATTCAATTCAACCTCATTTCTCTTTCTCTGACAGTTCGCGTCTGTACCAGGATGTAAATCTTTGGGAGCGACAGCTTGGCGACTCTGCTGGGGAATTATCTCTTGCAACCAGGGTTTCTGGTTCTTTTTGTGGGTTTCTCCTAGCGCTTGTTTGATTCGTGTTTATGGGGTGTTATGTGTGCTTTTTTTTATTGCTTTATTTATTGCTTTCTGTACAGCTTTATTTATTGCTTCATTTACTGTTTTATTGCATTTCATATTATTGTCATCATATCATCTGTGTTGGATCTGTTGTTTACCTTTGTGGGAGGGATACTCAGTGAGTAAGGTTCCATACGGGGAGCCTGAGTGACACATATGATTAGAGTGGCTTCATATTCTTTCTCATTCCATTTCGGTCTGGTGCGGGAATATGAAACACGGTTCAGACATGGGTTTCTTCTTGAGAACTTTGTGCTACGGATTTCCTGTAGTACTAGGGCTATCTGGGAAGCCTGCTAAGTCTGGATGACCTTTTTAGATGACCTTCATCATCTGAGGTGAATTAGAGGAGGATCCTTTATGATTAATGTAAACATTGTACCTCCGGGTTAGAAGTGTTTACACTTCTCATAACTAATCCAAGTCTGAGGATCTTTGTTCTAGAACAATACCTGTGAGGGGGTTGGGATGTTTACAGGTTTGCAGGAACCCTTGACCTCATCATACCTTGTTACTAATATTGTTAAGGTTACACAATTTTGGACTGATCTTATGAAACCCAGGACTCGTGACTCTTTATTTGAGTCCCCCACCTAGTTACTGGTTCTCTAAGCCTTCATCTGGACTTATAAACACACATGGACCTTATCAAAGCAGATAACAGATCCATAACTTGATCACAAACCCCTGCATATCATTCTGCATACATCATTTTAACATTTGTCTATTTGTTTTACAGGGTATCCACATCATCTTTGGTTTGGTTTTGACTGTTCTTCTGCTCAGACATCTTCATCATATATATTCATCAGCCATCTTCATCAAAGATTCTCTTCAGCACCTTCATCAGTTGTCTTCATAAGTATTTCTCCTCAGTTATCTTCATCAGGATCCATTATCAGTATGGACCCATCCAGGAAGAGCAACATCACTTATCATTTCTTTGAGCCTTCCCTAGCAGGCACCAGGCAGGTCCAGACACTCACCACTCCTGATCATGTCCCTTTATTCAGGGAACATTATGGTAGTATTATGGACATGATCATCGACTTGGATTCATCACAAAGAAGCACGATCCACACTTTCCTTCAGTTCTATGACCCTCTTCTTATATGCTTTAATTTCCCAGACTTTCAGTTGGTTCCTCTGTTAGAAGAATTTTCCATGTTGCTGGGTGTCCCCATCAGGAGGGGGATTCCTTTCAACCCTGAAATGACTGTTCCTAGGAATGAAGACATAGCTAAGGCTTTGTATTTGGAAACCACCATCATTGATCAGAACATGACTACTAAGGCTGGAATCCCAGACCTCCATTTGGACTTCTTGATTACTCAGGCCACCAAACATGCTGCAGCAAGGAAATGGGACACTGTTTGTGCTCTTCTAGCCCTTAGCATATATGGTATCATTTTGTTTGCAGACGAGCCTAAGTTTGTAAGCAAGAGTGTTATCCATCTCTTCTTGCTGAAGAATCCAGTTCCTACCTTGCTCGGGGATTTCTATTACTCGGTACATCAGAGAAATGAGAAGCAGAGGGGAAGATTAGTCAGATGTTGTGCATCTCTCTTCTACTGCTGGTTATTGAGACACTTGCCAAAGACAAAAGCTTTCTTGAATCCTCATCAGTCGTGAAATTGGGCTAAGATAATGATTGCTCTCACTTCAGAAGACATCAGGTGGTGCACTCAGAGCACCAAAGGCAGGGACATAATCACAAGTTGTGGGCAGTATCCCAATGTACCTCTTATTGGAGTGAAGGGTTGCATCAACTACAATCCTTTGGTTTTCAAAAGACAACTAGGGTATTCCTTAGTACATCCACCAAGAGAGCAAGACTTATTAGAAACCCTTTACTATGACATTCAGAATAATCATGCTATTGTCTGACAAGCAGCCTGGGCTTGGGATAACATTCAGACAAAAGGGACTGCTATTCTTGGCAAGTGCAACAACATAGCTTCAGCTCAGTATATTGATTGGTCCCGCATCAGAGGATAGATCACCCGCATGCCATTCACCCTGGAGGATGTGCCAGGACCATCAGCAGTAGAGCCTATAACTACAGTCAATTTAGAGGAATTTGAGAAGTTGAAAGAAATGAATACTCAGCTTTCTGAAGCTCTAAAGAAGACCCTTTGGGAGAGGAATGATAGTCGTCTGGACAATGAAAGGTTAGAGAAGCTCCGGATTGAACATATGACCAAGATTGAGAAGACAGATGATTACATCAGAAGGGACCGAGCAAGAGAATTGGTATTGAAGAATGCTTGCAAAGAAGCTAAGATTCAGAAAGCCAGAGCTGAGCACTACTTGGAAGAAAGTCAGGCTAGAGGGATCAGAATTACTGAGGCTCATTCACAGAAAGATCAGAAGACCCAGACTAGGATATAGCAGCTAGAAGATAATGAGAAGAAGGTTCAGGAAGCCTTGTTAATGCACAGAAGGAAATCTCTGAGTTGAAACTCTGGTAGGGGTTGAAGAGATCAAAGGACCAAGACAAGTATAAGAAATTGACAAGCGCCATTGCTACCAGGAACCTTCTTATCAGGACTATCACAGGACATCCAGTTGGACCAGTGACTGATGCTCTCCTGAAGGAAGTCAAAGAGGATGACTTTGGGCTGGATGTTTGATTTCTTTGTACTTGTATTTCATTTTGCTTGTACTTTTGTTTTTTGTTGTATTTTGACCCACCATGGGAACTTGTTGTAATCATAAACTATGTATCTTTGCATTTGTAATATATGGTTTGTGTGTTACCCTTTGGGCTTCATTTCTCTTCAACATCATCATTCCTCGAGGTCTGGAAGATCAAAACCAAAGAACCAAACCGGATACCCTTGGAAGACAAATAGACATACTGCATTGCATACTAACCTCATTCTTTTTTTTTTAGGTATTTATGTTGTTGTTTTCTTACTTTGTTGTGGTCTTAGGAAAAATTGCTCGTAGGAGGGTCTTCCCCATCAACAGAGTTCACCGGTATCCTACAAGAAACAACCTTCCGAGCTAACAGATGGACCAAGTTCAACAAGATTTGACTGACATGAGAACTCAGATGGCTAATGAAAGAACTGAAATGAGGGCTCAGATGAACCAGTTCATGGCAGTAATGACTGGGTTGGCCCAAATCCAAGAAAGATTAAGAGAGTTGGTCGAGCGGAAAACTCCTAAAGAGAATCATCCAGGTACAGGAGGTACCAGCAATAATGATCATGTGCAGCCACGTACTGACCCCCCGGAGTTTGGGCCTCATCTCAAGCCTGAGGTCAACGCTATCAGGAATACCCATGGTAACACTGGAGGGCGTGCCTTACAAGAGGACCCTTAAGAGGAACAGTTTATTGTCATTGGTGCTGGAGATGAAGCCTATGATCGTCGTCTGAACGAGATAGCATAAAATCTAAGATCTTTGGAGTCTCAAAACTCCTTAGGATTTGATTTTATGGATATGGGGCTAGTTGAGGGAGTCAGAATTCCTCACAAATTCAAACCCCCTTGCTTTGAAAGATATAACGGTACCTCCTGTCCTCGTACCCATCTTCAATCCTTTCTGGGAAGATTGAAGGCTTACACTATGGATGAAAAACTGTGGATGTTCTACTTTGAGGATAGTCTGACCGGGGCATCCCGCGAATGGTACTCTCATCTGACCAGAGCAACAGTCAGAAATTGGAAGGATTTGGCCGAGGCTTTCATACGCAAATATCAATATAATTTAGATATGGCCCCAACAGAACTCTCCTAATGGGTATGTCACAATCCTCAAGAGAAAGCTTCTGAGAGTATGCCCAGAGATGGAGACAATTAGCTGCTGTTGTTCAACCTCCAATGTCGGAAAGAGAATGGTTGATATGTTCATGAACACCCTACAGGGGACATACATTGATAGGATGGCTGCTTTCTCTTCCACTAGCTTTGCTAATGTGGTCATAGCAGGAGAGAGAATTGAAAGTTTGTTAAAGATGGGCAAGATTTCTGATAATGGCGCCAGCTCCAGCAGCACGAGGAAACCTTTTGCAGGGCCTCGCAGGTCGGGTGAAACTAATTCAATACACATGGGCAGAGGTAGGCCCCAGTACATTGCCGAGATCAATAGTCGCTGTCACTATTCCCACTCCATCACCTCAACAACAATACACTCCACAACCACAAAATTTCCCTCAACAACAACATTTTCCTCAACAAAGGTCTTACAACAACAACAACAACAACCAACAATAAAAACATCCTTTCTAGCAAAGGCCATCTCAAATCAACAGGGTAATCGATCCTATCTCGATGCCCTATGCCACTTTATTTCCATAACTTTTGAAACTCAATCTTGTTGAATTGAGGACTCTGGCTCCACCAGATCCTCAGAACCTTCCAAGGAATTACAACGTCAATGCCAGATGTGCCTTCCATTTTAATGCACCTGGCCATACAACCTAAAAGTGCAGAGCCTTGCACATGAAGGTCCAGGATTTAGTTGACTCCAAGGCTTTAAATTTTGCACCTCCTCCTAATGTCACTAAGAATCCTATGCCCAGCCATGGTGAGCCCATGATAAATGCAATTGAGGAGGATCAACCAGTGAACCTAATTGAAGATACTGCGAGTATTCAAACACCTTTGGCCAAGGTTAAAGCCCAGCTTTTGAAATGCCAGGTGTTCCCAGGTTGTGAGGCCTGTTGTGAATCTTGCAAAGTTTCCGCCAATGGTTGTGCATGTTTAAAAAGTGGCATCAATGGCCTTATCAGAGAAGGTATCTTGCAGATAACATCAATGGTTTCAGCTTCTACAACATCAACAATTCCTCCTACAACACCAACAAACACCCCTCTTACAACTTCAAAAACCATCGTTCTGACAGACTCTTCTACAAAGTCAACAATCATCTCTTCTACTACTTCAACAGACATTAGTTTAATCGCATCCGCCTCTACAACAACAACAACCATTAATAATGACATCTCCACAGTCACCATCTATTATGACCCGACAATGGTCCCCGATTCCAACAGTTTTCAACAACAATCTCAACAACAACCCATCTTCAGTCTTCCACCACCACCACCAGTCAGAAATCCTATCACCATATACTACGACCCACAGACAATAACAGTTCCTACTTCCGATGCAGTTAGTCCAGTCACCATCACAGTACTTGGACCCATTCCGTATGAAAAAGATAATGTTGTACCATGGCACTATGGTTCAGACCTCTACTGCAACGGGAAGAGAGTCGCTCTTGATTCCTTAACTCATACACCATAGATCGATAATGTCGGGGGAGGCAGAGGCTTCACTCGAAGCGGACGTCTTTTCGCGTCACAAGTTCCAAGAGTTAATATTGAGGCAGAGGATACTGCCAAGGCTAAAGGCAAGAATGTGGTGCCTGAAGAACCAGTGGTAAAAGAAGCTCAGAAGACGTCCTTTGATCAAGATGTGGACGAATTTATGAGAATAATCAAGAGAAGCAATTATAAGGTTGTGGATCAGCTCCACAAGACTCCTTCCAAGATCTCAATTCTATCATTACTATTGTGTTCCGAAGCTCATCGGAATGCATTACTTAAAGTCTTGCACGCAGCCTACATGCCTGAGGAGATCACGATTAATCAGCTGGAGATGGTGGTTTCTAATGTTAATACTAGCCATGGGCTAGGCTTCACCAATGCTGATTTGACTACGGAAGTCCGTCATCATAATAAAGCTTTGCACATCACTCTAGAGTGTAAAGGGGTTGTGCTTTCACATGTTCTAGTTGACACTGGGTCCTCACTCAATGTCTTTCCAAAGAAAGCCCTTGTGAAGCTTGAATATGATGGTATAGCTCTCCGACCAAGCAATATGGTGGTCAGAGCTTTTGATCGTTCCAAGAGGTTTGTTCTTGGAGAAGTGGAGCTGCCTGTGATAATTGGCCCGCAGGTCTTTCAAACTACTTTCTACGTGATGGACATTCAGTCGGCCTACAGCTGTTTGTTGGGTCGACCTTGGATTCACGCTGCTGGCGCAGTTACGTCGACCCTTCATCAGAAATTAAAATACGAGTGGGAAGGGAAAATTATCACAATATGTGGAGAGGAGGACATTTTTGTTAGCCATCTGGCTACCTACAAATATATTGAGATGGATGGTGAGATCCACGAGACCATGAGCCAAGGTTTCGAAGCACTGAATGTCAACAAGGCGACAACTGAAGTATTTGTTACATCCTAAGAGGATAGGATGGGTACTTCAATTGTCTCCTACCAACAAGCTCAGAAGGTTGTTGAAGATGGGAACGCCCAAGGTTGGGGCAAACTGCTACCTGTAGAGAAGAAAGAAGACAAATTCGGTTTGGGTTACAAACCATCCCAACAAGATCAAGCAGAGGCTACTAAAGAGCCCAAGTTCGTAAGTGGGTGAATGCTGACCCCAGATGTTGTCAATAACGTGGAAGACGAGGATGAAAGCGACCTCAACCTGGAAAGCTGGATTCGTCAAAGAGTCTCGGGCCAACAAGTCCTTAGCTGGTCTTCCCAGGAAATTATAAGAGTTACTCCTGCAGAGTAATTATTATTTCCTGCTTAAGCATGCATCAAGTCCTGCATCTTGCCCAAGGTGTCAGGACTCATTTTGTAATAGGGCCATATTTGTATTTTGTGTAAATGGAATATCAATGAACAATGGACATCTTTTTGCAAATGATTTTCTTTTTCGCTCACTGTCTTTTAATTTTTGTTATTTTCGCACAAAACAATAAATGGCAATGTTTTCAAAATAATAGCTTCATTCACACTTTTTCTAAACAAGATTAAAATCAATCACTAAAATGAACAAATCTCAACCCTTGCAGAGATAATCCTCCAGATTGCACCGACAACAACACTGCTATGACCTTGTATGACTTCGACAATCCAATTAATCAAGCAGATGAAGGGGTTGATGAAGATTATGATTTGCCTAAAGAATTGGCCAGGTTGTTAAGGCAAGAGGAAAAAGTGATTACTCATCATCAGGAGGAGGTTGAAACTATCAATCTTGGTACCGAGGAAGATGTGAAGGAAGTGAAGATTGGGGCCAATCTGCAAGCTCCAATGAAAGAACAACTCATCAATGTGCTTCAGGAATATGTCGACGTCTTTGCTTGGTCCTATCAAGATATGCCAGGTCTAGATACAGATATTGTAATGCACAGGCTACCATTGAAAGAAGATTGCCCTCCGGTTAAACAGAAGTTGCGCCGCACTCGCCCAGATATTGCCATGAAAATTAAAGAAGTACAAAAATAGTGGGATGTCGGTTTTCTTGCTGTAACTAGTTACCCGCCGTGGGTTGCTAACATTGTACTCGTACCTAAAAAGGATGGAAAGGTGCGTATGTGTGTGGATTACAGGGACCTGAACAGAGCTAGCCTAAAGGATGATTTCCCATTACCTCACATCGATGTATTGGTAGACAACACATCCCAGTTCTCGGTATTCTCTTTCATGGACGGATTTTCTGGATACAATCAGATCAAGATGTCACCTGAAGACATGGAGAAAACAACTTTCATCACACCTTTGGGCACATTTTATTACAAGGTAATGTCGTTTGGACTGAAGAATGCAGGTGCAACATATCAACGGGCTATGGTAACATGATTTCACGATATGATCCATACAGAAATCGAATGCTATGTGGATGATATGATTTCCAAGTCCCTCACAGAAGAAGATCATCTGGTGAATCTGCTGAAGTTGTTTAAACATCTAAAGAAGTATCAGCTGAAGTTGAACCCCAACAAATGCACATTCGGGGTACGTTCTGGTAAGCTGTTGGGCTTTATTGTAAGTGAAAAGGGAATTGAGGTTGATCCCGACAAAGTCAAAGTCATTCAGGAAATTCCTGCACCTAAGACTGAGAAAGAAGTTCGAGGGTTCTTAGGTAGATTGAACTACATATCATGGTTCATATCTCATCTCACTACAACCTGTGAACCTTTGTTCAAGTTGTTAAGGAAAGAACAGACAGTCAGGTGGAACAATGATTGTCAGAAAGCTTTTGACAGGGTCAAAGAGTACCTACAAGAACCACCAATTCGCATGCCTCCAGTTGAAGGAAGACCTCTAATCATGTACCTGACAGTATTAGAAGGGTCAATGGGGTGTGTGTTGGGCCAGCATGACGAGTCTGGTCGAAAAGAGTATGCAATATACTACCTAAGAAAAACGTTTACCGACTGTGAACAACGTTATTCACTGCTCGAGAAAACTTATTGTGCTTTAGCGTGGGCTGCTCGCCGACTAAGACAGTATATGTTGACTCACACTACCTTATTGATCTCAAAAATGGATCCAGTCAAGTACCAATTTGAGAAGCCAACACTTACCGAAAGGGTTGCAAGATGGACAATGATTCTAAAAGAGTATGACATCCAGTACACCTCTCAGAAAGCCATCAAGGGCAGTGTATTGTCTGACTATCTGGCTGAGCAACCCATTGATGATTACCAGCCTATGAGATTTGACTTCCATGATGAAGACATCATGTTCTTGAAAGAAAAATATTGTGAAGAGCTAGTTCACACTGAAGGGCCTGACCTAGAAGAAGCATGGACTATGATGTTTGACGGGGCTGTTAATATGAACGGTCGTAGAGTTGGTGCAGTACTTATCACACCTAAAGGAGTTCATATGCCTTTCTCGGCAAAACTCACCATTGCCTGCACTAACAACGTAGCAGAATATGAAGCCTGTATCATGGGTCTTGAGGAAGCCATTGACCTCAGGATCAAAACTTTGAAGGTATTCGGGGATTCGGCTTTGGTAATCAACCAGACCAATGACAAGTGGTACACTCATCAGGAGCATCTGATTCCATACCGTGACTATACGAGGAGATTATTGTCTTTCTTCACAACAGTCAAACTTGAATACATCCCTCGAGATAAGAATCAGTTTGCAGACGCTTTAGCTACCATTTCATCCATGATCAAAGTACAAGCTGCCAATTATGTGCCTCGGATTTTGGTATCCAGACTGGACAAATCGACATATGTATTCTCTGTGGACACTGATAGTGACAACAAGCCCTGGTACCATGACATCAAATGCTTCTTGGAGAGTCAGACTTACCCACTCGGGGCATCGTCAAATGATAAGAAGACATTAAGAAGGTTGGCCGGCAGTTTCTTCCTCAATACTGATGGTTCATTATACAAGCGCAACTTTGACATGGTCCTGCTAAGATGTGTTGACAAGAAGGAAGCAGACCTACTGATGCACGAGGTACATGAGGGTTCTTTCGGCACCCATGTCGGAGGACATGAAATGGCAAAGAAGTTATTAAGATCGGGTTACTACTGGATCACAATGGATGCAGATTGTTATGCCTACACCAAAAAATGTCACAAGTGCCAGATCTACGCAGATAAAGTGCATGTGCCTCCGAATCCTTTGAATGTAATGTCTTCACCTTGGCCCTTTGTCATGTGGGGCATTGATATGATTGGAAAGATTGGGCCGACTGCTTCAAGCGGTCACAAATTCATCCTGGTAGCCATTGATTACTTCACCAAATGGGTCGAAGCAGCTTTGTATGCAAACGTCACTAGGCAAGTGGTAGCTCGTTTTCTGAAAAGAGATATCATCTGTTGATATGGAGTTCCCGAGCAAATCATGACCGATAATGGTTCCAATTTGAACAACAAAATGATGGCAAAACTTTGCCGGGACTTAAAAATTCAACATCACAACTCTTCTCCTTACAGGCCAAAGATGAATGGCATTGTTGAGGCCGCTAACAAGAACATCAAGAAGATTATGCAGAAGATGGTAGTTACCTACAAAGACTGGCATGAGATGCTACCATTTTCCTTGCATGGGTACCGAACCTCAATCAGAACATTTACTGGGGCAACACCTTATCAACTTGTGTACGGTATGGAAGCTGTCCTACCTGTTGAAGTTGAGCTACCCTCCTTACGGGTAATGATGGATGTGAAACTGGATGAAGCAGAAAGGGTCCGGTCTCGGTACAATCAACTGAATCTGATTGAAGATAAAAGATTAGCAGCCATCTGTCATAGGTAGTTATATCAAAAGCGAATGAAGAAAGCCTTCGATCAGAAAGTCAGATCTCGGGAATACCAAGTGGGAGAGCTTGTTCTGAAAAGAATCCTTCCTCCTCATACATACCATAGGGGAAAGTGGACACCAAACTATGAAGGTCCCTATGTGATAACTAAAGTCTTCTCAAGTCGAGCACTGATACTCGCAACTATGGATGGTGAAGACTTCCCGTCTCCTGTGAATTCAGATGCAGTTAAAAAATACTTCGCATAAAAAGACCCGCTGGACATAAAAACAGAATGTGAGTCCAGGAAAAAATAGGGCATCCCGGCGAGTCAAAAAAGAATAAAAGACTCGGGAAAAAATAAGGGAAAAAAATGTGTGTACACCCGCTGAGTTGAAAAGCCACATCGAACAGCTCAGGCAAAAATGGGTATCCCGATGGATTGAAAAGCCGAAAGGGCGATCCACGCAAAATCAGGGAATAAGCAAACAACTGCATTCTGAATTCGTCTGTATCACTCACAGAATGACAAGCTTCGAAAGGACAAAGCGTCAGTCAGAATCAGCCTTCTTCATAAAGCAAGATAAGAAGAACGTCAAGGTCATACAGTTCATAGCAAGGGAAGCTCACTGGAACGCCAAACTTCAACATTGCCAACACTTTTATTTTCTCAATTTACAGCAATCTCCTCCTTTCAGGGGATTTTCTTCTTTGATTGTACTTGCCTATTCAGGGCACGCACATTAATAAAATCAGAGTTTTTAGTCACACTTTGTTTTGTACATTTTTGTTTCGCCTTCAAAATGTCCAATGTTCATAATACAACACTTGCATAAAACATATGAGCCATTTTAATAAATGCTTGCAGGAAATATGTTGCTCTCAGGAAAATCTAACTCATATGACGAAATCCGGTTAAGGATACCTTGGGACACTTCTGCATTTTCCTTTGTCTTAACAGGTTGCAGGTACTCAAGGCAGGCAATCTTTCGCAACATGGGGCATATTGAGCATTAAATCCCCAGCATACTACTTTCCAGAAGTTATCTCCTCCCCAAGAGGGATCTCCCAAGCAGTGCCTGACAGCCTCTTCCACAGCAAAGTGGTCAAAGAACTTTCTTTTCCCCATCAGAAATGCCAAAATTCTCTCATCCTCAGCAGAGATGGTGGAATTGATTCTCCACAGAGTTGCCTCCCCAGTAGAGCAATGCCTGAAACACGTCCCCAGCGGAGTTGCTAAGACTTCCTCATTCCCAACAAGAGTTCTCCCTCCGGACATATCAATCAATGATCTCTTTCCCCAGTTAGGCTTTCCCCCCAAACAGACCAGCCAGAGATTTTTATCCACGCAGGATCCGAGTCTCGGATCAGGTTTCTCATTTGCATAATCATAGCATTCACATCATATTCACCGAATAAGCTTAGCATTCCGTCTAATACGGAGCATTACAGCAAAAATCCAACATTTGCATGATCATAAAGCCAGGTTCAAGCCAGTCACCTACAAATACCATCATCATTTCATCAACAATATACAAAACTCATATCGCCTGCAGATAAAAGCCAAAGCATCCCCTTTTCACTCTCAAATAAAGATACTTGTTCATACTGATACATATTGATACTCACCCGAGTCGTACTTCCCCAGCAAGACAAACACTCGTCCGTGTCCCTTGCTCAAATCCTTTTTTGACACTCGACCGTGTCTTGCACATATTTCTCCAGCAGATCAATACTTGTACAAACATATACAATCCTCTGATACTCGTCCCGTATCTTGTATATATCACCTCCCCGGCAGATTCAACATAGTGACACATAGGATAGAGTGGCTTCATATTCTTTCCCATTCCATTTCAGTCTGGTGCGGGAATATGAAACACGATTCAGACATGGGTTTCTTCTTGAGAACTCTGTGCTACGGATTTCCTATAGTACTAGGGCTATCTGGGAAGCCTGCTAAGTCTGGATGACCTTTTTATGACCTTCAGCATCTGAGGTGAATTAGAGGAGGATCCTTTATGATTATTATAAACACTGTACCTCTGGGTTAGAAGTGTTTACACTTCTCATAACTGATCCAAGTCTGAGGATCCTTGTTCTAGAACAATACATGTGAGGGGGTTGGGATGTTTACAGGTTTGCAGGAACCCTTGGCCTCATCATAACTTGTTACTGATATTGTTAAGGTCACATCATTTTGGACTATTCTTGTGAAATCCTGGACTTGTGACTCTTTATTTGAGTCCCCCACCTGGTTACTGGTTCTCTAAACCTTCATCTCGACTTATGAACACACATGGACCTTATCAAGACGGATAACAGATCCAACACTTGATCACAAACCCTTGCGTATCATTTATCATCATTTTAATATTTGTTTGTTTGTCTTACAGGGTATCCACATTTTATCTTTGGTTTGGTTTTGACTGTTCATCTTCATCAGCCATCTTCATCAGAGATCCTCTTCAGCACCTTCACCAGTTGCCTTCATCAGCATTTCTCCTCAGATATCTTCATCAACATCCATTGTCAGTATGGACCCATTCAGGAAGAGCAACATCACATACCATTTCTTTGAGCCTTCCCTAGCAGGCATCAGGAAGCTTCAAACACTCATCACTCTTGATCATGTCCCTTTATTCAGGGAACATTATGGTGGTATCATGGACATGATCATGGACCTGGATACATCACAGAGGAGTATGATCCACACTTTCCTTCAGTTCTATGACCCTCCTCTCAGATGTTTTACCTTTCCGGACTTTCAGTTGGGCCCCTTACTAGAGGAATTTTCTATGCTGTTAGGTGTCCCCATCAGGAGAGGGATTCCTTTCAACCCTGAGATAACTGCTCCCAGGAATGAGGACATAGCTAAGGCTCTGTATCTGGAAACCACCATCATTGATCAGAATATGACCACCAAGGCTGGAATCCCAGGCCTCCATTTGGACTTCTTGGTTACTCAGGCCACCAGTCATGCTGCAGCAGGGAAGTGGGACACTGTTTGTGCTCTCTTGGCCCATAGCATATATGGTATCATCTTGTTATGCACCTCTCTTCTACTGCTGGTTATTGAGGCACTTGCCAAAGTCAGAAGCTTTCTTGAATCCTCATCAGTCAAGAAACTGGGCTAAGAGAATGATTGCCCTTACATCAGAAGACATCAGATGGTGCACTCAGAGCACCAAGGGCAGAGACATAATCACCAGCTGTGGGCAGTATCCCAATGTACCTCGGATTGGAGTAAAGGGTTGCATCAACTACAATCCTTTGTTGTTAAAAAGGCAATTAGGGTATGCCTTGGTACATCCACCAAGAGAGCAGGATTTATCAGAGACCCTTTACGGTGATATTTAGCATAACCATGCTATTACCCGACAAGCAGCCTGGGCTTGGGACAACATTCAGACAAAAGGGACTGCCATTCTTGGCAAGTGCAACAACATAGCTTCAACTCAGTATATTGATTGGTCTCGCATCAGATGACAGATTACCCGCATGTCATTCACCGTAGAGGATGTGCCTAGACCCTTAGCAGTAGAGCCTATAGCTACAATCAGCTTAGAGGAATTTGAGAAGTTGAAAGAAAGGAATGCCCAGTTGTCTGAAGCTCTAAAGAAGACCCTCTAGGAGAGGAATGATAGTCATCTGGACAATGAAAGGTTAGAGAAGCTCCGAATTGAGCATATGACCAAGATTGAGAAGACAGATGATTACATTAGAAGGGCTAGAGCAGGGGAGTTGGTATTAAAGAATGCTTGCAAGGAAGCCAAGATTTAGAAGGCCAGAGCTGAGAACTACTTGGAAGAGAGTCAGGCTAGATGGATTATAATCATTGAGGCTCGCTCACAGGAAGATCAGAGGACCCAAACTAGGATAGAGCAGTTGGAAGCTAATGAGAAAAAGAATCATGAGGCCTTGTCAGCAGCACAGAAAGAAATCTCTGAGTTGAAACTCTGGGAGGGGTTGAAGAGATCAAAGGACCAAGACAAGTATAAGAAATTGACAAGTGCCATTGCCACCAGGAACCTTCTTATCAGGACCATCATAGAGCATCCAGTTGGCCCAGTGACTGATGCTCTCCTGAAGGAAGTAAGAGAGGATGATTATGGGCTAGATGTTTGATTTCTTTGTATTTGTACTTCATTTTGTTTGTACTTTCGTTGTTGTTTTGACCCACCATGGGGATTTGTTTTAATCCAAACTATGTATCGTTACATTTTATAATATATGGTTTGTGTTATTCTGTGGGCTTCATTTCTCTTCAACGTCATCATTCCTCGAGGACTGGAAGGTCAAAACCAAAGATCCAAACCAGATACCCTTGGAAGACAAATAGACATCCTGCATTGCATACTAACCTCTTTTCTTTGTTTTGTAGGTATTGGTTTTTGTTGTTTCTCACTTTGTTATGGTTTCAAGAAACATTGCTCGCAGGAGAGTCTTCCCCATCAACAGAGTTCACTGGTATCCTACAAGAAACAACCTTCCGAGCTTACAGATGGACCAGGTTCAACAAGATCTGACTGATGTAAGAACCCAGATGGCTAATGAAAGAACTGAAATGAGGGCTCAGATGAACAAGTTTATGGCAGTAATGACTGGGTTGGCCCAAAGCCAAGAAAGATTAAGAGAGTTGGTCGAGCGGCAAACTCCTAGAGAAAACCACCCAGGTATAGGGGGTACCAGCAACAATGATCATGTACAACCTCGTACTGATCCCCCGGAGTTTGGACCTCATCTTAACCCTGACATTAATGCTATCAGGAATACCCAGGGTAATACTGGAGGGCATGCCTTGCAAGAGGACCCCCAGGAGGAACAATTCACTGTAATTGGGGCAAGAGATGAAGTCTATGATCTTCGCTTGGACGAGATAGCAGAAAAGTTGAGGTCTCTAGAGTCTCAAAACTCCTTAGGTTTTGATGTTATGGATATGGGGCTAGTGGAAGGAGTAAGAATTCCTCACAAATTCAAACCTCCTTGCTTTGAAAGATATAATGGAACATCCTGCCCTCGCACCCATCTCCAATCTTTCCTGGGAAGATTAAAGGCCTACACTATGGATGAAAAGCTATGGATGTTCTATTTTGAGGATAGCTTTACCGGGGCATCCCGTGAGTGGTACTCTCATCTGACTAGGGCAACAATCAGAAATTGGAAAGACTTGGCTGAGGCTTTCATTCGCCAATACCAATACAATCTAGGCATGGCTCCTAACAGAACACTTCTAATGGGTATGTCACAATCCTCCAGGGAAAGCTTCAGAGAGTATGCTCAGAGATGGAGGCAATTAGCTGCTGCCGTTCAACCTCCAATGTTAGAAAGAGAAATGGCAGATATGTTTATGAACACCCTCCAAGGGACATACATTGATAGGTTGGCTGCTTTCTCTTCCACTAGCTTTGCTGACGTGGTCATAGCTGGAGAAAGGATTGAGATTTTATTGAAAATGGGAAAGATTTCTGATAACGACGTCAGCTCAAGCAGCACAAGGAAACCATTTGTAGGGCCTCGAAGTTCCGGTGAAACAAACTCAGTACACATGGGCAGAGGAAGGCCCTAATATATGCCAAGATCAATTGCCGCTGTCACAATTCCTACTCCACCTCCTCAACAACAATACACTCTGCAACTACAACATTTCCCTCAACAGCAAAATTTTCCTCACCAAAGGTCTTATAACAACAACAACAATAACCAACAACAACGTCCTTTCCAGCAAAGGTCATCTCAAGTCAACAGGGTAATTGAGCCTATACCAATGCCCTATGCCACTTTGTTACCACAACTTATGAAGCTTAATCATGTTGAATTAAGGACTCTGGTTCCACCGGATCCTCAGAACCTTCCACGAAATTACGACGTCAACGCCAGATGTGCCTTCCATTCTAATGCACCTGGTCACACCACAGAAATGTGCAGAGCTTTGCACATGAAGGTCCAGGATCTAGTTGATTCAAAGGCTTTAAATTTTAAACCACCTCCTAACGTCACAAAGAATCCTATGCCACAGCCACGGTGGGCCCAGGATAAATGCAATTGAGGAGGATCAACCCATGAATTTAATTGAAGATACTGCAAGCATTCAAACACCTCTGGCAGAGGTTAAAGCTCAACTTTTAAAATGTAAGGTGTTCTCAGGTTGTGAGGCATGCTGTGAGTCTTGCAAAGTTTTCGTCAATGGGTGTGCAAGCATAAGAAGTGACATCAATGGCCTTATCAGAGAAGGTATCCTGCAGATAACATCGACGGTTTCTACAACATCAACAATTCCTCTTACAGCAACAACAAGTACTCCTCCCATAACTTCAAAGACAATTGTTCCAACGGACTCGTCTACAAAGTCAACAACCATCTTTTCCACCACTTCAACAAACACTAGTTCAACTGCATCCGCTTCTACAACTACAACAACCATTAATAACAACGTCTCCATAGTCACCATATATTACGACCCAGCAATGGTCCCCGACTCCAACAATTTTCAGCAACAATCTCAAAAACCCAGCTTCAGTCATTCACCACCACCACCAGTCAGAAATCCTGTCACCATATATTATAATCCGCAGACAATAACAGTTCCTACTTCCGTTGCAGTCAGCCCAGTCACCATCACGGTACCTGGACCCATTCCATATGAAAAAGATAATGTTGTACCATGGCACTATGGTTCAGACCTCTACTACAACGGGGAGACATTCCTTCTTGATTCTTCAACTCATACACCATAGGTCGATAATGTCGGGGGAGGCAGAGGCTTCACCCGAAGCGGACGCCTCTTCGCGTCACAAGCTCCAAGAGTTAATATTGAGGCAGAGGCTGCTGCCAAAGCTAAAGGTAAAAATGTGGTGTCGGAAGAACCAGTTTTGAAAGAAGCCCATAAAACATCTTTTGATCAAGATGTGGATGCATTTATGATGATAATCAAGAGAAGCGACTACAAGGTTGTGGATCAACTCCACCAGACTCCTTCCAAGATCTCCATTTTATGCCTGCTGTTGTGTTCCGAAGCCCATCGGGATGCATTACTTAAAGTCCTGCACGAAGCCTACGTGCCTGAGGAGATCACGGTAAATCAGCTCGAGACAGTGGTGTCTAATGTTAATACTAGCCATGGGCTATGCTTCACCAACACTGATTTGACGATGGAAGGTCGTCACCACAACAAAGCTTTACACATCACTCTGGAATGTAAAGGGGTTGTACTTTCACATGTTCTAGTTGACATTGGGTCTTCACTCAATGTCTAGCCAAAGAAACCCCTTGTTAAGCTTGAGTATGATGGTATAGCTCTCCAACCAAGCAATCTGGTGGTTAGAGCTTTTGATGGTTCTAAGAGGTCTGTTCTTGGAGAGGTGGAGCTTCCTGTGATAATTGGCCTGCAGGTCTTTCAAACTACTTTATACGTGATGGACATTCATCCGGCCTACAACTGTTTGTTGGGTCGACCATGAATTCACGCCGCTGGCGCAGTTACGTCGACCCTTCACCAGAAATTGAAATATGAGTTGGAAGGGCAGATTATCACAATCTGTGGTGAAGAGGATATTTTTGTTAGCCATTTGGCCACCTATAAATACATTGAGATGGATGGTGAAATCCACGAGACCATGAGCCAAGGTTTTGAAGCACTGAACGTCAATGAGGCGACAACTGAAGTATTTGCTGCATCCCAGGAAGATAGGATGGGTACTTCAATTGTCTCCTATCAACAAGCTCAGAAGGTTTTTGAAGATGGAAATGCCCAAGGCTGGGGCAAGCTGCTACCAGTGGAGAAGAATGAGGACCGATTCGGTTTGGGTTACAAACCATTCCGACAAGATCAAACAGAGGCTGCTAAGGAGCCCAAGTTCGTAAGTGGGGGGATTCTAACCCCAGATGCTGTCAATAATGTGGAAGATGAGGCTGAAAGCGACCTCAACCTGGAGAGCTGGATACGTCCAAGGATCCCGGGCCAACAAGTCCTTAACTGGTCTTCCCAAGAAATTATAAGGGTTACTCCTGCAGAGTAATTATTATTTCCTGCTTTAGCATGCATCAAGTCCTGCATCTTGCCCAAGGTGTCAGGACTCATTTTGTAATAGGGCCATATTTGTATTTTGCGCAAATGGAATATCAATGAATATTGGACATCTTTTGCAAACAATTTTCTCTTTTGCTCACTGTCTTTTCATTTTTGTTATTTTTCGCACAAAACAATAAAATGGCAATGTTTTCAAAATAAATAACTTCATTTTTCTGAACAAGATTAAAATTGATCACTAAAAAGAACAAATCTCAACCCTTGCAGAGATTATCCTCCAGATTGCACCGACAACAGCACTGCTATGACCTTGTATGACTTCGACAATCCAATTAATCAAGCAGATGAAGGGGTTGATGAAGACTATGAGTTGCCTGAAGAGATAGGCAGGTTGTTGAGGCAAGAAGAGAAAGTGATTACTCCTCATCAGGAGGAGATTGAAACTGTTAATCTTGGTACCGAGGAGGATTTGAAAGAAGTGAAGATTGGGGTCGGGCTGCAAGCTCCAGTAAAAGAATAGCTCATCAGCTTGCTTCGAGAATATGTCGATGTTTTCGCTTGGTCCTATCAAGACATGCCAGGTCTAGATACGGATATTGTCATGCACAAGCTACCCTTGAAAGAAGATTGCCCTCCAGTCAAGCAGAAGTTGCGCCGTACTCGCCCAGATATGGCCATGAAGATTAAGGAAGAAGTACAAAAACAATGGGACGTCGGATTCCTTGCTGTAACTAGTTACCCGGTGGGTTGCTAACATTGTACCCGTACCTAAGAAGGATGGCAAGGTGCGTATGTGTGTGGATTATCGGGACCTGAACAGAGCTAGCCCGAAGGATGATTTCCCATTACCTCACATTGATGTATTGGTGGACAACACAGCTCAGTTCTCGATATTTTCTTTCATGGATGGATTTTTTGGGTATAATCAGATCAAGATGTCACCCGAAGACATGGAGAAAACAACTTTCATCACACTTTGGGGCACATTTTGTTAAAAGGTAATGTCGTTTGGACTGAAAAACGCCGGTGCAACTCATCAACGGGCCATGGTAACATTATTCCATGATATGATTCACAAAGAAATTGAATGCTATGTGGATGACATGATTGCCAAGTCCCTTACTGAAGAAGACCATCTGGTAAATCTTCTGAAGTTGTTCAAGCGTCTGAGGAAATATCAGCTGAAGTTAAACCCCAACAAATTCACACTCGGGGTACATTCTGGTAAGTTGCTGGGATTTATCATAAGTGAAAATGGAATTGAGGATCCCGACAAAGTCAAAGCCATTCAGGAGATGCCTGCACCTAGGACTGAAAAATAAGTTTGGGGGTTCTTGGGTAGATTGAACTACATCTCAAGGTTCATATCTCACCTCACTAAAACCTGTGAACCCTTGTTCAAACTGTTGAGGAAAGAACAAACAGTCGGGTGGAACGACGATTGTCAGAAAGCTTTTGACAAGATCAAGGAGTACCTGCAAGAACCTCCAATTCTCATGCCTCCAATTGATGGAAGACCTCTGATAATGTACTTGAAAGTATTAGAAGGGTCAATGGGGTGTGTGTTGGGCCAGCATGACGAGTCTGGTCGAAAAGAGTATGCAATATACTACCTAAGAAAAAAGTTTACCGACTGTGAACGACGTTATTCACTGCTCGAGAAAACTTGTTGTGCTTTAGCGTGGGCTGCTCGCCGACTAAGACAGTATATGTTGACTCACACTACTTTGTTGATCTCAAAAATGGATCCCGTCAAGTACATATTTGAGAAGCTAACACTTACCGGAAGGGTTGCAAGATGGAAAATGATTCTGACAGAGTATAACATTTAGTACACTTCTCAGAAAGCCATCAAGGGTAGTGTACTGTCTGCTTATCTGGCTGAGCAACCCATTGATGATTACCAGCCCATGAGATTTAACTTCCCTGATGAAGACATCATGTTCTTTAAAGCAAAAGATCGTGAAGTGTTAGTTCACACTGAAGGGCCTGATCCCGAAGAAGAATGGACTATGATGTTTGACGGGGCTGTCAATATGAATGGTCGTGGATTTGACGCAGTGCTCATTACACCTAAAGGAGTTCATATGCCTTTCTCGGCAAAACTCACTTCTGCATGCACTAACAACAAAGCAGAATACGAAGCATGTATCATGGGACTTGAGGAAGCCATTGACCTCAGAATCAAAACTTTGAATGTAATCGGAGATTCAGCTTTGGTAATCAATCAGACCAACGACAAATGGTACACTCATCAGGAGCATCTGATTCCATACCGTGACTATATGAGAAGATTATTGACTTTCTTCACAACAGTCAAACTTGAATACATCCCTCGAGACGAAAATTAGTTTGCAGACGCTTTGGCTACCATTTCCTCCATGATCAAAGTTCAAACTGCCAATTATGTGCCTCGAATTCTGGTACCCAGACTGGACCGACCAGCATATGTATTCTCTGTGGACATTGCTAGTGACAACAAGCCTTGGTTCCACGACATCAAATGCTTCTTAGAGAATCAGACGTACCCACCTGGGGCATCATCCAATGATAAGAAGACATTAAGAAGGCTGGCCGGCAGTTTCTTCCTCAATGCTGATGGTTCATTATACAAGCGAAACTTCGACATGGTCCTGCTCAGATGTGTTGACAAGAAAGAAGCAGACCTGCTGATGCACGAGGTGCACGAAGGTTCTTTCGGTACCCATGCGAGGGGACATGCAATGGCTAAGAAATTATTAAGATCAGGTTACTACTGGATCACAATGGATGCAGACTATTGTGCATATGCCAGAAAATGCCACAAGTGCCAGATCTACGCAGATAAAGTGCATGTGTCTCCAAATCCTTTGAACGTGATGTCTTCACCTTGGCCCTTTGCCATGTGGGACATCGATATGATTGGAAAGATCGAACCGACTGCTTCAAATGGCCACAGATTCATCCTGGTAGCCATTGATTACTTCACCAAATGGGTTAAAGCAGCTTCATATGCAAACGTTACCAGACAAGTGGTAGCCAGGTTTCTGAAAAGAGACATCATCTGTCGATATGGAGTTCCCGAGCGAATCATTACTGATAATGGTTCCAATTTGAACAACAAAATGATGGCAGAACTGTGTCGGGACTTCAAAATTCAACATCACAACTCTTATCCTTACAGGCCGAAGATGAACAGCGCTGTTGAGGCAGCCAACAAGAACATCAAGAGGATTGTGCAGAAGATGGTAGTCACCTACAAAGACTGGCATGAGATGCTTCCATTTGCCTTGCATGAGTATCGAACCTCAATCAGAACGTCTATTGGGGCAACGCCTTATCAGCTTGTGTACGGTATGGAAGTTTTCCTACCGGTTGAAGTTGAGCTACCCTCCTTACGGGTAATGATGGATGTGAAACTAAATGAAGCAAAATGGGTCCGGTCTCGATACAATCAACTGAATCTGATGGAAGAGAAAAGGCTAGCCGCCATCTGTCATGGGAAGTTATATCAAAAAAGGATGAAGAAAGCCTTCAATCAGAAAGTCAGACCTCGGGAATACCAAGTAGGAGAACTTGTTCTGAAGAGAATCCTTCCTCCTCATACACACCACAGGGGCAAGTGGACGCCAAATTATGAAGGTCCCTATGTCATAACCAAAGTCTTCTCAGGTGGAGCACTGATGCTCGCAACCATGGATGGTGAAGACTTCTCGTCTCCTGTGAATTCAGATGCAGTTAAAAAATACTTCGCATAAAAATGACCCGCTGGACATAAAAACAGAATGTACGTCCAGGAAAAAATAGGGCAACCCGACGAGTCAAAAACAGGATAAAAGACTCGGGAAAAAATAAGGGAAAAAATTGAAAAAAATATACACCCGCTGAGTTGAAAAGTCGCATCGGACAGCTCAGGCAAAAATGGGTATCCCGGAGGATTGAAAACCCGAAAGGGCGATCCATGCAAAATCAGTGAATAAGCGAACAACTGCATTCTGAATTTGTTTGTATCACTCACAACATGGCAAGCTTCGAAAAGACAAAGCATCGGTCAGAATCAACTTTCTTCAGAAAGCAAGATAAGAAGAACGTCAAGGTCATACAGGTCATAGCAAAGGAAGCTCACCGGAGCGTCATCTTCAAGCATTGCCAACACTTTTATTTTCTCAATTTACAGCAATCTCCTCATTCCATGGAATTCGCTTCTTTGACTGTACTTGCCAGTTCAGGGCACCCAAATTAATAAGATCAGAGTTTTCAGTCACACCTTGTTTTGTACATTTTTGTTTCGTTTGCAAAATGTCCAATGTTCATAATACAACACTTGCATAAAACATATGAGCCATTTTTAATAAATGCTTGCATGAAATATATTACTGTCAGATAAGTCTAACTCCTATGATGGAATCCGGTTAGGGATACTTTGGGATACTTGTGCGTTTTCCTTTGTCTTAACAGGTTGCAGGTATTCAATGCGCAACATGGGGCATATTAAGCATTGAATCCCCATCATGCTACTTCCCGGAAGTTATCTCCTCCCCAAGCAGGATCTCCCGAGCAATGCCTGAACTGCTCTTCCCCAGCGAAGTTGCCAAAGCCTCCTCATCCCCGGCATAAGTCTATTCAACAGAAGCTTCCCCAGCCAAGATCCCCACAGAGTTCCCTAGAAAGATCGTTCAATGATCTTTTCTCCCCCACCAGAGTGCCAAATTTCTCTCATCCTCGGCAGAGTTGAGGGAACTGATTCCCCACAGAGTTATCTCCCCGGAAGAGCGATACCTGAAACACATCCCCGACGGAGTGGCTGAAACTTCCTTCTCCCCAGCTGAGTTGTCCCTCCGGACAGATCTACCAATGATCTATCTCCCCAAGTAGAGTTCTCCCTCCGAACAGATCTATCAATGATCTCTTCCCCAGCCGGGTTATCCCTCCAAGCAGAACAGCCAAAGATCTTTATCCCCGCAGGATCCGAGTCTCGGATCAGTTTCTTTTTTGCATAATCATAGCATTCGCATCATATTCACCAAAATAAATGTAGCATTCCGTCTAAAATGGAGCATTACGGCAAAAATCAAACATTTGCATGATCACAAGCCAGGTTTGAGCCAGTCACCTTTAAATACCATCAATATTTCATCAGCAATATACAAAATACATCCCCTGCACATAAAAGCCAAAGCGTCCCCTTTGCACTCTCAAATACATATACCTATTGATCAGTGATATTTAGTTGTAGTTTTCAAGCCGGTTTTCAGTGTCCTTTGAGTCTAATTGTGTTTGTTTGAAGTATTCCGTTCATGTTTCGTCGTAATTTTCTTAATATAGCATGCAAGTTAGTTTTAATCGTTTTATTCTGTTTTTATCTTTGGAATGGGTTATGTGGTTGTTTTTTTTATGTGTTTTCAGGTCAATATGTAATCGGTTGTTCGATGCTTCCGAAGAGATGATCCAAGCATGAAAGATGACAGCAAAATGGGATGTCAGAGGCACAACATGGGTGCCAGTGTTGTACAACACGGCCCGTGTTGTGAATACCAGAAGAAAAGGAGATTTGTTAAGAAAAGGAGAAAGTCAGAGCTGTGACACGGGTGCCCGTGTTGTACAACACGGCCCGTGTCATAGCATCTGATGAAGAAGACGCATTGGGATGAACCAGAGGCACAACACGGGTGCCCGTGTTACACAACACGGCCCGTGTTGTGAAGACCAGAAGAAAATCTTATGTTTTGTTGCTGCAAGGGTATTCCGGACTTTTCGCGGTGTTTTGGAAGACTGGTTTATATTTGACAATTATTACTGTAATGAACCACTTTTTGATTTGGGGATTTTGGGATTGGAACGAATACGGGAGAGGAAGGATTGATCAAGAGCGGAAGCGATTGACGATCCAACGAATCCTACGTTAATTGTAATGTCTCAATTTTCTTGCTCTGTTTTTATTTCAGTTATGAACATGAGTGGCTAAACCCCCCAATGCCAGGGGGTGTCCCTGATTTGCTTTATGTAATGACAATTTGAATTCTTCATTTTGAGATTATGCTTTTAAATCCGTTTCTTTATTTTATGCAACGTCCTTAACACTTTGTCTTTGTTGGAAAATGGGATAATTGATTGTAGTTAGGATTTGGTCTGACCAACCATCCTAACCTTGTTGCATAAATTTTATCGCGATAAATATTACTGAGGAATTGGGATATTTTTGTGAAAACCTTTTTATGTCAGAATTATTGCTTGATATTCTTCTTTGACCGTTGAGGAATCAAGGTCGAGGAAGAATACCAATGGTTTTTCTTTAAAGGAATTTTGGAAAAACATTATCGACTTAGGAAAGACACTTTTTAAAGCATATCTCTGTAAAATTAAGAAACCATTGAGTCATTGCACTACGGATCATTACTTTTAAACCATAATTTTTGTCCAATTGAAATTAATCATTAAGAACTTATTTTATTAAGCAGTCCTTGTGATCGATATTTGGGGTTCCTCCCTTCTATTACTACATCGGTAAAAATAGTACACTTGCTATTTTCCGATCAAGTTTTTGGCGCCGTTGCCGGGGACTGCCAAAGAACTAAGTTGTTTGTGTTATATCAATTGGAATTTTGTTGCTCTGCGACTAAAATTTTACTTTTTTTTTCTCTGTATATCATTTTAGTGTTATTGAAATTTTGTTTTCTAACTCGTGTCTAACTGTTTATGCAAGGTCAGGCCTCAGCTAAATTTTCTTTTGACACAGAACCAAAAAGAGCTTTGCACGAGAGACGCCGCAAGGCAAGAATTGATAGTCTGGCTAAGACTGGTTCAAGTGTCCCGTATCAGGAAACTGAGGACTATATATTAGTTCACTCGGAGCACAATGACTCTGATTCAGACAGAGAAACTGACCCAGAATTCAATAACATGGCAGGGAATCAACCTGTTGCAGAGAGACTCTTAGGGGATTACGGAGGGGCAAATGCTCAACCTAACAGGATGACGATTGTTAATCAACCGGTGAATGTAGCACACTTTCAGTTGCATCCATCTACTATCCGCCAGTTAGAGAGCAAGCCTGTCTCCGGAAGAATCAATGAGGATGCAAATAAGCATCTTCAGAGATTTCTTACTACCACAACTTCTTTGAAGATCGAAGGTCATTCAGAGGAGGCAAAACGACTTGTGATGTTTCCATTCACACTTACTGACGATGCAGAAGAGTGGTTCTACTCTCTTCCCGCAGCGAGTATCACAACATGGCAAGAGATGGAAACAGCTTTCCTTAATGAATACTTTCCTGCTTCAGTGTTCATCCGAAAAAGATATGATATAGTCAATTTTAAACAAAAAGAGGGTGAATCACTTGGAGATGCTTATAAAAGATTCAAAAGGTGTTTGACTTCGTGTCCTACTCATAATATGGACGCGGCCGAGCAGATGCAAAACTTTGTGAATGGGTTGTGACTCAAGACAAAGCAACTTATTGATACTGCTGCAGGTGGCTCAACAAACTTTTCAATAGCCACATGTATTAAAAGAATCATAGAAGCCATTGCTGCCAATGAACACCTTGAATTATATGATCACACAGTGAGTCAACCAGATGGAAAAATTGATCTAAAGCTGACAGAGCAGGTTGTAAAAATGGAAGATCAAATTGCCGCAGAAGTTGAAAGAAGGTTAAAGAAGATGAATCTGGGAACTCAAACAGTTGCTCAAGTTGAACCCGTTCAAGCGGTGATTTGTGAGATATGTTGTGGACCTCACTTTGCCATGCACTGTTTGCCAACTCAAGAACAGGTTGAACAGATTAATATGTTGAGGCAGAACAATCCGTATGCCAACACGTATAATCCGGGGTGGAAAAATCACCCTAATTTCTCTTGGAAAGATCATCAAGGGAACATCCAAAAACCAGTTCAAGGCCAACAACAGTATCAGCCCCAACAACAACCATATCAGCCTCCAGTGTCAAGAAAAGCTGATTGGGAAATTGCCATTGAAAAGATGGCAGCTCACAATTATCAATTTCAAGAAGAAACAAGGAGTAACTTCAAGAATACTGGAGCCTCTATAAAGAATCTTGAAGTGCAAATGAGCCAAATTGCCCAACACCTCGCCATTCCACAAACTCCAGGGACCCTTCCTAGTGCTACTGTAACAAATCCTAGAGATAATCACAAAGTAAATGCAGTCACAACGCGAAGAGGTAAAGTTAGTGAGAAGGTTCAAGAAAATTCTGAAGGTGAAAGTCAAATGATTGAGGTGGAACTAGAAATCAAAGAAAATGAAGAGGTTGATAAAGAAAAAGAAGTTACCCCAGCACCGGACATCAAAGAAAAAGCGGTTGAACCGAAACCGGTGGTCAAACTTCCATATCCTACAAGAAACAAGAAGAAAGGGCAGCAAGAAAAGAATTTTGAGAAATTCCTTGACTTGTTCAAAAAGCTGGAGCTGAATATTCCATTGCTTGAAGCACTTGAACAAATGCCCACTTATGCCAAGTTCATGAAAGATATCATTGCTAAAAAGAGAACTATGGGAACTGAACCTATTATTCTAACCGAAACTTGTAGTGCTATTTTGCAGGGACTAAAGATTCCGGTGAAGAAAAAAGATAGAGGAGCTGTCACCATCCCATGCACTATCGGTGACCGATCGTTCAAGAGAGCTCTCATTGACTTGGGAGCGAGCATCAGTTTAATGCCTTTATCCATCTATAAAAAGTTGGGTATTGGTGTTGTTCAAGACACTAGGATGACTCTCCAATTCGCGGACCATTCGGTGAAGCGACCATATGGAGTTATCCATGATGTCCTGGTTATAGTGGACAAATTTGTGTTTTCGGTTGACTTTGTGATCCTTTAAATGCCAGAAGATGAAGAAATTCCCTTGATTTTAGGAAGACCTTTCTTAGAAACCGAGAGAGACATGATAGATATGGAAGGGGGAACACTAATGTTGAAGGTGTACGATGAAGAGTTGAAAATTGATGTTAGGAACACTTTGAAGTATAAAGATGATGTGGGCACTAGTAGTAACATACAAGTGTTAGAACAAATGGAAGCTAGTGAGCATCTAGAAAGTGTGTCCCAATTGCCTCTAGAGAGGGTGCTGAGTATGTCCATTTTTGAAGATGATAAGGAAGTTGGAGATAGTGATATGGAAGTGGTAGCTATGCTTGAAACTCAACCTATCCTTAAAAGAGTTAGAATGCACCGGTGGGAAGAGTTGAGACAACCTATAATGGTTGATGAAGGCAAAGACAAGCCAAAAATACCAGAATTGAAGCAACTACCCGAGAATCTCAAATATGTCTTTCTTGACACGGAAGAAAAATGTCCCGCTATTATTAGCGCTAACTTGAAAGGTATGCAAGAATACAAGTTAATTGAAGTCCTTAAGAAATTCAAGAGAGAGATTGGGTGGAAGATTGAAGACCTTAAAGGTATAAGTCCTACGGTGTGTATGCATAAAATACTTATGGAAGAAGATCACAAACCGGTCGTGCAACCCCAAAGGAGATTGAATCCGGTGATGAAGGCAGTAGTGCGAAAAGATGTTGTTAAGCTATTGGATGCAGGATTAATCTATCCTATATCCGATAGTGCTTGGGTGAGTCTGGTACATGTGGTGCCCAAAAAGGGGGGAACATCTGTTATAACAAATGAAAAGAATGAGTTGATTCCTACTAGAACTGTTACTGGATGGAGAGTGTGCATTGATTATAGAAGATTGAATTTGGCTACGAGAAAGGACCATTTTCCGTTGCCATTCATTGACCAAATGTTGGAAAGACTAGCGGGACATGATTACTATTGTTTTCTTGATGGTTACTCCGGATACAATCAAATTGTTGTTGCACCGGATGACCAAGAGAAAACGGTGTTTACATGTCCCTATGGCATTTTTGCATATAGAAGGATGCCATTTGGGATATGTAATGCCCCTGCTACATTCCAAAGATGCATGACATCCATTTTTGCGGATATGCTAGAAAAACACATGGAAGTGTTCATGGACGATTTCTCCGTGTTCGGATCCTCATTTTATCACTGTTTATCTAACCTTTCACTTGTTTTGCAGCGATGTCAAGAAAGCAATTTAATATTGAACTGGGAAAAATGCCATTTCATGGTGCGAGAAGGCATTGTTCTTGGTCACAAGATCTCACAAAAAGGGATCGAAGTTGACCAAGCCAAAGTGGAAGTGATCTCGAAGCTTCCACCGCCAATTAACGAGAAAGGTATAAGAAGCTTCTTGGGACATGCGGGTTTTTACTGTAGGTTCATAAGAGACTTCTCAAAGATAGCCAAACCTTTAACTACCCTGTTGGTTAAAGATAAGGCTTTTGTTTTCAATAAGGAGTGCATCGATGCTTTTGAAACACTTAAAAAGGAATTAGTGTCTGCACCTATTGTTATTGCTCCTGATTGGTCCCTACCCTTTGAAATTATGTGCGATGCTAGTGACATTGCGGTAGGGGCTATTCTTGGACAGCGAAGAGGGAAATTGCTTCATGTGATTTATTACGCTAGTCATGTTTTGAACCCTGCACAGATAAACTATGCAACTACCGAGAAGGAGTTGCTAGCGGTTATGTATGCCTTCGATAAATTCAGGCAATATCTGTTGGGTTCAAAAGTGATTGTTTACACTGACCATTCTGCTTTGAAATATCTTTTTGCTAAGCAGGATTCAAAGCCCAGGCTGTTGAGGTGGATTTTACTCCTCCAGGAATTCGATGTGGAGATCCGTGACAAGAAAGGGTGTGAAAACACTGTTGCAGATCATCTTTCTCAGATGTCACCAATTGAGGAGACTGAAGAGAAGCGCCCAATAAAGGATGAGTTCGCAGACGAACACATCCTAGCTGTTATTGGGGTGCCTTGGTTTGCAGATTATGCAAACTACCTCGTTGGCGGTATTATACCCGACGATTTTGATTTTAACAAAAGGAAAAAGTTTGTTCATGACTGTAGATTTTACTTATGGGACGATCTGTTTCTCTACAAAAGAGGGGTGGATGGCCTTGTAAGAAGATGTGTACCAGACGAAGAAAAAAAAGATGTGCTGAAAGCATGTCACGACTCTGAGTATGGTGGACATTTCAGTGGTGATCGGACAGCAGCTAAAGTCCTTCAATTCGGACTTTACTGGCCATCTTTATTTAAGGATGCTCAAGAATTAGTGAAAGCATGTGACAGATGTCAGAGGACTGGGAATATATCAAAAAGAAACCAGATGCCCCAAAACTCTATGCTCGAGGTTGAGTTATTCGATGTATGGGGGATAGACTTCATGGGGTCGTTTCCACCGTCGTTCGGAAAAAACTATATTTTGGTGGCAGTGGATTATGTGTCCAAATGGGTGGAGGCTATTGCATTGCCCACCAATGATGCTAAGGTTGTGGTGAGATTCCTGAAAGAGAACATCTTTGCAAGGTTCGGTGTCCCGAGAGCATTAATAAGCGACGAAGGAACACATTTCCTGAATCACCTCATGGAGAAGCTGCTGCAAAAGTACAATGTTAAACACCGGATAGCTACTCCATACCACCCCCAAACAAGCGGCCAAGTGGAGGTGTCAAATAGACAACTGAAACAAATCCTGGAAAAAACAGTGAATGCGTCTAGAAAGGATTGGTCTATTAAGTTGGATGACGCTTTATGGGCGTACCGAACGGCTTTCAAAACGCCTATCGGTATGTCACCATATCAACTGGTTTACGGAAAGGCATGTCACCTACCATTGGAACTTGAACACAAAGCTTTTTGGGCGTCTAAGTATCTTAATATGGATTTGTCAAAAGCTGGAAGTTCAAGGATTCTTCAACTTCACGAGTTAGAAGAATTCAGGAATCGGGCGTATGAGAATGCTAAAGTTTACAAAGAGCAAACGAAAAAATGGCATGATAAAAGGATTCAAAGAAAAGAGTTTTGGGAAGGACAAATGGTCCTTCTGTACAATTCAAGAATGAAGTTATTCCCAGGTAAACTAAGGTCTAAATGGTCGGGACCTTTTGTAGTTCACAAGGTATTTCCTCACGGAGTTGTCGAAATTAAAAATCAGACCAATGGAGATATTTTCAAGGTGAACGGGCAGAGATTAAAGCATTACTTCAAAGGCCATACTACTGGTGATGTGAATGTCACTCTTCTTACTCAGTAGGATGACGGACCGTCGAGCCATGTGACGTTAAACGCAGCGCTAAGTGGGAGGAAACCCACGATTTTATCATTCTTACTTTGGTTTGTTTCAGTTTGTAGGTTGTGTGTATCATTGGTTCTGAGAAGGAAAGAAAGAGGTTGGATGTCGGGCAAGGAAGATAAGAAAATAAAAAAAAAGTGAAAATCAGGGGTGCAACACGGGTGCCCGTGTTGTGCAACACGGCCCGTGTTGCAATGTCTGAAGAAGAGGTTTTTTTTATAAGACTTTGAGTGGAACTAGGGATGCAACACGGGTGCCCGTGTTGTGCAACATGGCCCGTGTTGCAAGGTCTGAAGAAGAGGTTCTTTTGATGAGACTTTGAGGAGAACCAGGGATGCAACACGGGTGCCCGTGTTGTACAACACGGCCCGTGTTGTGCATACGGGAAGCCAAATTTTGAAATTTTTTAAACTTCCCAACTTTATTTCAGTGGGTCCCACGTGGTTATTATCATAACTTCTCATTAGTGGCTCATTAACCACTCATTTATCATAAACCTTCATCTTCTTCAACCTCCATTCTCTTTCAAGAACCCTAACCCCATTTTCATTCTTCATAAAAGCTTCATTTTCTCTATAACCCACTCACCAAAACACACTACCCCGTTCACAAAAAGTGTTCCCTATCCCTCCATCGTCACTTCTACGGTGACAGATTTCTCTAATCTTTCGATTTTTTTTTCGTGTGCTTTATTTGTGCAGGTGAGAACAATGCCTCCTCGAAAGGATACCGGTAAGAGTGTTGTCGAATCTTCTCGCCCCCGTAAGCGAGCACACCGAATGCCTAATGCTCATGGCATTTTATTTGAGGACCCGGAGCATCAAGCAAAATATTCAAAGTTGGTAAGGCGTAAATTGATACCGGCCCGATATATGTGTAATGAAACTCTTGAGAATCTAGGGCTTAAATTCGAAGTTCATAGAATGTTTCACAGTATTGGCATGCTAAATTTTATGCTGTATGAAGCGCCAACTTTTGAGCGCATAACCTTGGAATTTTTGAGTTCTTTACAGTTTCAGCTCAAGCATACGTGGACCGGATCAGACACAGAGTACTTCGGTACTTTGAAGTTTCGCCTATTTGACAATGATCATGTGATGTCAGTTGCTGATTTGGGAAAGATATTAGATCTTCCAGTTTATGGGCCTGGTGCACCGCCGAGTACATTTGTGGCAGGAGCATTCTGGAAGGATATCACCGGCAGTACCGAGTATGCCGCGTCGGCAGCAAAAGCTTTATGTATTCATAACCCATGCTTTAGGTATGCTCAGAAAGGGTTGGCTTATACCCTTTTCTACCGAGGCGATAGCATAGGAGTGGCTACACTGAGAGAGCTGTACTTCCTGTATGGTATGGCAAATGATGAGCTGATCAACGTTGCGGCCTTCGCAGCAGACCACCTGAAGCGGGTAGCCAATGCTGCCTCTGGTGAGATCTTTGTTGGAGGGATGATTACACAAATTGCTGAAAATCTTGGGTATGCTGATAGGTTGCTTGAAGTACCTGCAGTGGCAGGTAAGACCAAAATTGATCTTGAAACCTTAATTAACCAAGGTATGATAAAGAGTTGTCATAATTATTACTCTGTGATGACTCGGAACCGGCATTTGATTTCTTTACCTGCTCCTAATTTGACTACTATAGACAATAGAGCTAACTGGTTGTATGAGGACCCTATGCAGGGTGGAAACGATCAGTTTGATGAGTATTTTTCAGGTGAGGAGGATGAGGGGAACCAAGCTGAAGAGGTCCCGGTTCAAACTGCTGGTGGATCATCAAACCAAGCAACCGGTCAGTGGAATGTGTCCAAGGAGGAGTGGGACAAAATGATCAAAGAGCAGACCCGGCAAGGGTGTTGGATTTATTAATTCAGCGTCACCCTTAGGGATTCGATGGGCTTAACATCCCAACCCATGGCGCTTAATAGGCGCAGCCCCTTGAAAGACTCTATACTATAAGGAAATAAAGTTGCGCCTTCACTAACAGCAATTGCTTTTAGTGCAGTGGTAAGCGCTTGATCCTACAAGTGGTATCAGAGCCAGGTCATGGGTTCGAATCCCCCCGGCTGACACTGGGGGGGAGATTGTTGGATTTATTAATTCAGCGTCACCCTTAGGGATTCGATGGGCTTAACATCCCAACCCATGGCGCTTAATAGGCGCAGCCCCTTGAAAGACTCTATACTATAAGGAAATAAAGTTGCGCCTTCACTAACAGCAATTGCTTTTAGTGCAGTGGTAAGCGCTTGATCCTACAAAGGGGACCTCATCGATGAGTTGCATTCATGGATGTAGCAGATGAGGCTTCATGGATTTCCACCTGAGCAGTGATAGTTGTGAGTCCCCTCCGACATTGGTTCTTCAACAGTGAGGACACTGTTGAGTTCAAGTGTGGGGGGGTTTAGTTTTCATGTTTTCGTTTGTTTTGTTTTAATCTATGTTTATTTTTAGTAGTGTCGTAGTGTCGGCTTGAAAATTATAGTTATGTGTTATTTGAAAAAACACCCCTGAGTTGACCTGTTGTGTGTTGCGAGTGAATAATGAGAAAGTATATAGGATGTGAGTGAAAAGAAACCCGATGAGCAAAATATGGAAAAAATTTGATGTGTAGGTACCAAATGAACACACTGAGTCTCCGGAATTAGGAACGAGTTCGACATGTAGATTCGTGCCATGGTACTTTGATCTGAGAAGTAAACCCGAAGTAGTTTCTATTGATATATCTGGCTTTATCTATAATAATTGTGTGTACAAAGTTGATCCAAAAGAGAAAAAAGGCTTGAAGGCACCGGAAAAAAAAATGAATAAAAACATTAGAACGATCGATCCTTCTAAGTTGGGCAACCCTCACCAGGTTATTCAACCTAACGGCGGTTGAACATAAATGTTTCCCTAAGGGACAAAGAAAAATCGGTGCCAACAATTAAAAAGGGGATCAATCTTTTACACATAGTGAAAATCATAAAAAGCCTTAAAAGTGATTGTCCGAATGAAAAGGGTTGAAAATCGAAAAATAAGACCTAATCCCGAAGCATAGTCGAAGAGGTTACCGAAAAGGAGATTCAGATCCGGGGTTTTCCACGGTGTAGTGTTTGTGTGATACCTTTACTGAGAGAGAAGTACCAAAAAGAACTTATTGGGTGACTTGGAACGAAGGATCCACGTATGAGTATCATAATTCATCTTGCTAGTGTTTTAAGGTATAAATACAGGATTTTTGCTTGAGGTCAAGCAAGAATTCAAGTTTGGGGGATAGCACAGGAGTGGCTACACATAAAAGCCAAAGCGTCCCCTTTGCACTCTCAAATACAGATACCTGCACATAAAAGCCAAAGCGTCCCCTTTGCACTCTCAAATACAGATACATATGCATGCTCTTATTTGACACGCGTCCGTGTCATCCTTCCCCAGCAAGTCAAACACTCGTCCGTGTCTTGCTCGTACCTCACCAACAAATCAATACTTGTGCATACTTATACAGAAGTCTTTGATACTTGTCTGTATCATTGTATATATCACTCCTCAGCAGATTCGACACTCGTCCATGTTCCTTGTTAACCAGTTGATACTCGTCCGTATCATCATCTTTGAACATGTGTATCATAATCCAAATATGAGTATGAGTATCATAATCCAAATTTTCCCTCACTCTTTATCACACCATGATTTTTGATCTTTCTTTTTTTTGTTTTAACATAAGCATTACATCTCATATTACATATTTGCTTCACTGCATAGTTCAATTTCATCTGCATCTAGGGTTTGTGATCTGAGCAATCCAAGAATCAATCTGAGCCATCCAAAGGTCTTAAAGCTTTCCAAGAGGGTCCATGTGTGTTCTATGATCATATTATGCTCCCCAAAGTTCATGAAATTCAAGGGATCACAAGAATTGGCAAAGGCATGGGAGCAGAGCTAGGGTTTTCACTACACAGATGACCAAACTTAGGGTTTTGGTTTCAGAGGCCTTAACTCCAAAAAATTTGGTCATTATTGTTTCTAATTTTCTTAATATGTTATAAGGATCATGTGTACCAAGTTTGATGAATAAATTCCTTGTGGAAGTCATCTGATCATTGGGTAACTTTTTGAGCAACTTATGTCAAAATCAAGGCATCTGAGGCCCCCAACAATGGAACCAAAGGGTCATTTTCATCAAATCGAAGTTCAATAATCTTTATTTGATCTTAAAAGTGGTTGGAAGTTCACAAGATTGAAGAATTTTGAGCTAATTGCAAACTTGCCATTTTTAGAAATGACTTGAAATGCAAACTTTCCATTTTGGGAAAGTTTTTCAACCTCCTCTTTCATGAACAAAAATGCTTCAAATGAAAAATTCTTGGGCATGAAAGTTGTAGATTAGGTCTTTCCCTTTTCAAAACGTACAAGAAAATGTCTTGATTCATCCTAGAACTCAAGATATGGCCTTTCAAAGTTGTCAAAAATCACATAATTTCAAGTTTCATGCCAAAGAGGGAATTTTGCAATTTCCCTTGCCAAGCTTCTAAATGACTTCTAATGTTCCCAAATGTGACATAACATGTTCATACAACATTGCAAGACCAAATTTGTGCCTTGGATCACAAGTTTTCATGCCTAATCTTCACAAAATTTCCAAAGAGGGAAAATTGCAAAAGCTATGATATCTCATGAATCAAGTGTTACAGCTCATCAAATTCAATCCCATGGTCCTCCATGAATCCAGCTGAGGCATGACAAGCCTTAGAAACACCTCTGACCAGTGCCATGCTTCAAGTACACATAACCTTGACTTTTTGCAACTTGGCTCATACCAATCAAGTTGTGCCACCACCCACTTTCTGAGCAATCCCATTGGTTTATACAAACATCATGGATCATAAAACACATAACACACAAGGCTGAAACCTCCCACAAGCTCAGAATCACAAAAATCACCTCACACCTTCCTCTCTTCGAATTTCATAACACAGCCATCAAAACTTCAAACTTCTTCCACCAATCAACTCAAAAACACTCAAGGATCATTTCCCATCCATTGCCATGACCTAAAATCCATTCAAACACAAACACGATTTCTGAGTTATCAGAACTGAAACACTAAAAACAGCTCATTTAAACTCCATACAAGCCTTTCAGAAACATCAGAGGGATCATTAGAGGCATTTTGCACAAAGGAAGAGGTCAGAAAGCTCAAGTTTGCAAAGCTTCAACTCAGGTAGTCACCAAGAACTTTTTTTCCAGAACTTGCTATTTAAGTTAAAATATCAATCTTCATGTTCCCCTGGTCACACTGATATGATTTATTTTGAAAATGGTTGAGAAATGACCATGTATGAAGCTTCTAAAACTTTTTAACCTAAGATGTTTTTGCTTTGATTCAGCTTTATTATTCATGATAAATGTGTTTTGTTTGTGGATTCATGATATATGATGTTTGGGGATCATTTATGGGCAAGAAATTTGATGATTAGTGACCTAGGGAAGAAGTTGGCATTTTGAATGGCCGGAGAAGATGACCGAAGCTTGCTCCGGTCGCCTGAAAGTGATTAGGTTAGTTAATGAGGGTTAGCGCGTCAGTTTGAATATTGGCCTTTGGATCATGTTTACCCGTTGTTGCACCCCAAAATTTGCCCTCCACAAGATAAGACATTGTGTACTAAGAGGTTCACAAGGTTCACAAGGTTCACAAGACATCTCATGAGGTTCACAAGGTTCACAAGATTCATAATTAGTCAGAAAGTTTGACAATCCCCTCAAACAATGCATCCTCCTAAGCAATGCATCTTAAACTAGGGTTTTGACTTTCATCAGTCTAAATGGACTTCCAAGGATTCAAGTGAGCTTCATAGCATCCTATATGTGTTTAAGAATCCCCATGTCAAGTTTCAAGACTTTCCCAAAAGATTTGCTCAGTCAGATGATCAGATAAGTTAAAATCAGTCAAAGCAGTTAAAAAGTCAAACTGAGGTCAACGTGGTCAAACCAAAGTCAAACTTCATGATTTTTTGCCAAAATCAAGTATATGAAGTAAAATTCATCATTTGATCAAGGGTTGATCATGATTCATCAAGGAGATTTCAGATCACCAAGAATCAGGAGTTTCTAAATTAGGGTTTTCACAGGAAAAGTCAACTGAACTTTGACCAGCCATAACTTTCACATGCTTCATCAAAAATTTTCCATCCAAAGCTCATTTTGAAGGAAATTGAATTCTCTACAACTTTGTGTCTCACAAGCCAAGCCCAAAAATGCTTCATTTGGAAGGTATGAGCTAAGACATTATAGGTCCTTTTAAAAGTCAACAAAAAGTCAACAACTTCCAAAGAGCATAACTTGAGAATGGTAAAAGATATGGACATGAGACCAAAGAGGTTGGTTAGAGGACTCTTTAAGCTTTCCAAAATGTCCAAGAACACCTTCATAGTATTAAAATTGAAGGATTTGTGCCCTTGCAAAGTTGGGAAATTTTTGAGAGGTTTATGAAGTAAATGGGGTCTTAAAACCATAATTCTTCAAATGGGCTTGCTTTTTTGTGATCCAATTAGTTCCATGACATCATGCACGAAATTAAATTAATATTTTCATCATTTTATTCATTTTATTTTTATTTATTATAATTTTTTATATTAAAAGTCATTTTAAATTCAAATAAAATATAAAATAATGAAGATTTAAATTGATTTGGTTTCTAGAAGGTCATAAAGTATATTTGGACTTGATTGATACAAGAATAATGAGGATCATCCTAAAATAGCAAGCTTAGATCAAGATATTTCAACTTTTAAAATCAAATATTTTTCAATCTTTCAAAGTCCAAATATCCAAAGTTTTGTGCAATTTTTTGACCTAATTCAATTGTATCATATATATACAACATGAAGCAGCTTCAAGGACACGATTTCAGAGCCTCTCATAACCTTCTCAAACTTCAAAAATTCTTCCAAAATTCAATTTTCGGATTCATCTCTAGAGGGTGTTTAAAGGTATTTTAAAGACATAGAATGGATCTTTTGACATCACTAAACCTATCCCAACCTTCAAAAGCATCGTAAACAGGCTCATATGCATAAACCGATTCATTACACTCATGTTTTTGTTTATTTTCGATTCTGAATATTTGTTGGTTTTTAATGAATTTTTACTTTAGTTTCTTGTTTATGATGAGTTATAGACTGATTCTGGACAGGTTTCATGAAGTTTCATCACCTAATATGGATTTCACCATTGCTAGGGTTTTTCGGCCAATTTAGGGTTCTTTGATTTATTAAATATAAATGAATTTAGAAGACATGGTTGTGTTGTATGGATCTTGAGGATCATGTTTCACTAATCAATTTGTAAAAATTTTACTATTTTGTTGATATTTGAAATTCGTAGGTTTTGTATATGATAAAATTCGCAGGAAAATTCGTAGTAAATTTCGCAGCAAGATGCGCAGGGTCAGAAGAAGAAGAAGATGAAGTCTTGCGCGCCAAATTCTTATTTCAAATTCTTGTATTATATTTTATGTTATTATTGTTATATATATTTCAGAAAAACAAGTTGGCTCAGTTGGCAAGGACGCGCGCATGTGAAGACCAGGGCAGGGGTTCGAGTCCCAGCTTCAATGTTTTTTTGTTTATTTTCTTTGTATTTGCAGGCTTAATATATAATAATCAGTAGTCATCCATTGTTCACAACACGCGCGCAGCCCAGTGGTAGCCTGGTGCGTCCAGAGGGTGGCAAAGCCTAGGGCATGGGTTCAATCCCTGCCCCAGGTAATTTTTTTAATTCTGGTTTTGTTTAATTGTTTTATTAATTATTTTATTGTTAAATATAATCATGTTAATATATATATTTAAATAATTCTAGAAACTTAATATGTAAATATTTTATAAAAAAACAAACCTCTAAAATTATTTTCTAAATTCTAAAACTAGTTTTTATTTATTATGTATTTGAATTAAAATATGTATATATTTAATTAATAATTAAATTAGTAATGTAAAATTAAGTTATAAACCCTAATTATTTTTTAAAAAATCCCTAATCTATTTTCTAATTACTCAAAACCCTAATTTTCTTTTAAAACTTTAATTTCTCATTTTAATTATTTTTGTTTAATTATACTTAATAAATAGTTCTAAATCATGTTTATTTTTGTAAATAAATTAGTATATAATTGTTATTATTATTTTATTCTCATCTCAAAATTCTTTAAAAAATTATTTATTTAAATCTAAAAATATTTAATTGATTTCTATATTTTATATTATTGTGCTAACCTTTTTTCTCTTATAATTATTTTTATTGCTAACTTTTTTATTATTTATTATTATTATTTAAATTGTTTTTATTATAATGTAATTGTACAAGCTATGTAATAGTCGTAGTATTTTTAAATATATTGCTATGGTTAGTAAACTAGAGAGTGAAAACATGTTTGTATTTTAAAATTAATTTAGATCACTAATTATAAGATAAATGTATGAATTTGTACACGCACACACGTAAGTCGATCTTTGATCGCCATCTCACTTCTTAAGGGCTATCCCTCATGTTGCCTAAACCAAAAGGTCAAGTAAGGTGTATAAAAGCAAATCCCCTTCTCCATTACTATCATCTTGTCCCTTTATCATTATAAGATCAAGTCCCTTCGATGTTGCCTTCGTAAATGATCTTGTCCCTTTCGAATAAAAGATGATAAGTCCCTTCGAATTGCTAAGACACCTTACAGTTGCCTAAACACAGATGTCCCTTTACATGTCCCTTACAACATCCAGGGTAATGACTACCTATTCCTTAATAATAGGGATAGTCTTACCATTGAAAGAACATTTAAGAACAGTAAAGATTCAAATTAGGGTAGGTTCCTCTTAAGTACTTGCTCACTCTTTCAAAAACATTTCATAAACACTTCACATTTTCAAACAATTTTCAAAACAAAGTCTTTATATATATTCGTACAAGGATCATTATAAAGTACTTAAGAAAATTTTTAATCACACACTACACTTCTCAAAACATTTTAAAGTGAGCTAAGTAACTAAGAGCCCATGGATAACCATGGATGTAAAGGGTGCTAACACCTTCCCTTTACATAACCTACCCCCCGAACCCAAAAATCTTTTAAGGTCTTTCCTGTTCTTTTATGCCCTTTCCTTTTGGATAAAATAAAATTCGGTGGCGACTCTTGCTATCCGCAACATTTAACTAAAGTCAGTTCTCCCACCGTGTTACAGAACTGGCGACTCTGCTGGGGATTTAATAAAAGAGGGGTACCCTTAGGAATTAGATCACTTTAAAATTGTTTGCCTTGTTTGCTTTATACTTATCTTGTTGGGGGCTCTTATGTGTGAAAGATCCTAACCCGAATCTAGTGTACCTTAGGTAAATGGCAATAGACCAAGGAAATTGTACGGCGTATACCGATATGGTTGATCTGGTGGCCATAGTTAGTGTGACTTCTTGGTTGGTGCTTATGTTCCTTAAGTCAAGTTGAGGATAATATGAGGCTGCCATATGTTGTCAATGCACTAACTAACTTTTAGAACCCTAGTTATCCCATCTTGGCCTTTAGAAAAGTAGTGAGATAACCGGCTTTGGTGAAGACTGAAGTTGGTTGATACTCGATACTACGCTCATTGAGATTCTAAACTTGGAGGGTTTTGGTTGGAAAGTAAGTTGCCTACTGAACAACCACCCTTGTGAAGGATCAATGATATTGAGATCCCTTAGAACCTGGTTACTTTATAGGACAGGATGAACCATCTAAACTTCAGGGGAGGGTACTTACCTTTAAACCTCATGCAATCCTTCAAACCTAGGGCTATTGTGTGACTTGCTTGTGTGTGCCACATGTTTGTGATTGAGCATAACATCATAGCATCATCATGCATCATAAGCATAGCATTTTCACTAACCATTTCAAGGACCAAAGGATTTATCTTTTTTCTTTGTTGCAGGTCATGGCTTCTGCTCGTAGGAATACTATCCGGATCAACTTTGTAGTAATACCTCCTAAGCTTAAAGAATTGGTCTCTCAAGTTTCTGAAAACTCTCAGTTCATCAAGAGGCATGGTCACCTATTGGATCTAGTCACTTCAGGGTTCAATGAAGACATGATGAGTGTTCTGTTTCAGTTCTTTGATCCTAAACATCATTGCTTCACATTCCCCGACTATCAGCTGGTTCCTATAATGTAGGAGTTCTCCAAGCTTCTGGGTATACCTATCCTTGATCAGAGACCCTTCACAGGCATAGAGAAAGAGCCTAAACCTGAAGTCATTGCTGCAGCCTTACATTTGAAGAAATCAGACATTGTCCTAGAAACGAGGAGTGGAGTTAAGGGTATTCTTGCTAAGGTATTAATGGAGAAATCTCAAGTGTTCCTGAAGGCTATGAGTTATGATGCTTTTGAGGAGATCTTAGCCTTGTTGATTTTATGGCTTAGTTTTGTTCCCCAATCCGGATCAGTTCATAGACGTTCACGCCATCAACATATTTCTGACTCATAATCCAGTGCCTACATTACTTGGAGATATCTTGCACTCTCTTCACACTTGTACTACAAAGGCACGAGGAACTCTGATGTGCTGCATACCTTTGCTATCTAGGTGGTTTATTTCTCACCTTCCTCGATCAGTGATGAAGAATGAACAAGGGTTCAGGTGGTCCAAGAGGATTATGTCACTCTCTCATTCAGATATTCATTGGTGCTCTAAATCTATGGAGAATGTTACTATCATTGACCGTTGTGGGGAGTTTCCTAATGTGCCACTTCTAGGCATAAGAGGAGGCATTACTTATAACCCTTCCTTAGCTTTACGACAGTTTGGTTACGCTCGGAGTGATGGTCCTCATGACATGTTGATTCAGGGTATTGTGTTTGACTACGACAATGATCTGCAAGGTTATCGCCAAAGGTTTATACGAGCATGGGGGAAAGTGAACAAGGTTGACAGCAAGACTCTGGAGCCTAAGTACATTATTCCTATGGAAGCTTATCTCAGATGGGTGCGATCTCGTGCTCAAACTCTTATGATGCCATATCCTGACATCCTGCCAGTTACTATGAAGCCTGTTGCTGAAGGAGATACCTCTTATACCATCCTTCACCCAGACATGCCCACTGACATGGAGGATTTACAGAGATCCTGGATCCAGTTGAAGGAACAAAGTGATACTTTTGAGACTCATTACAAAGCAAGTCAAGAAAGAATTCTGGAGTTAACAAAGCAACTTCACGAGGAGCAGAATCTCAACTCATACATCAACACAAAGAGGAAATGTCCATGGGAGACTTAAAACCCCATATTTTTTATTTATTTCATTTTTTATTGTAAGCCCAAGGGGCAAACAAATTTATTACTAATAAAAGTTTCCTTTTTGGTTGTTTAAACAAATTTAAATCCTGCGGTCCTTGAAAACATTGCATACGCATTTATACACCATATCATTGCATCACAGGTTTCTTATGTACAGGTATCTTATCTTCTCGCTGTTTATTTCAGCAGAAATGGCTCTTGAACAAACAGTCAAAGATCTCCAGGCACATAATGCACAATTCCAGGAGCTAATCCTGAACTTGTCCAAGGGACAGGATGAATTGAAGACACTGCTGGCCAAGAAGACTAAGAAAACTAGAAGTCAGGAGGCCTTATCAATATGGGAAGAAGGTTCAGAGGTCCTATCAAGACCAAGGAACAGGTTGAAGATTATGAGTCTGAAGAGTCTGAGAAAGAGGGAGGAAGTCTCCATAATACAATGAGGGATTCTGATTCTGAAGCAAATTACTATCATGATCCTAATGAAGATAAGTTCAAGATGCTGGTGGATAGAATGAATGCTATGGAATTGCAAAAGTCCTCTGGGTTGGATTTTGAAGATCTGAGTTTGATATCTGGGGTGGTTATACCCATTGGTTTCAAGGTCCCTACATTTGTAGTATATGATGGTGTCTCCTGCCCCAAGCTGCATCTGAGGTCCTATGTCCGGAGGATCCAACCCCATACTGCTGATAAGAAGTTGTGGATCCATTTCTTCCAAGAAAGCTTGTCTGGAGCTCAATTGGAATGGTACTATCAATTGGAGAGTGTCAACATCCGTGATTGGAATGATCTTGATGAGGCCTTCTATAGGCAATATCAATACAATGCTGATCTAGCCCCTACTCGCATGAAACTACAAAGCATGTCTATGGGTGCTAAAGAGAATTTCAAGGAGTATGCCCAGAAGTGGAGAGACTTGGCTGGTAGAGTACAACCTCCTCTAACTGACAGGGAGTTAGTGGATATGTTTATGAGTATGTTGAATGGTCCTTTTTATAGTCATCTCATTGGAAGCTCATCATCTGGCTTCACTGAGCTGATAATGACAGGAGAGTGTGTAGAAAGTGGCATAAGAAGTGGAAAAATACAGGTGGGTGCCTCTTCATCAAGTGCTGCAAAGAAGCCCCCTAGTGGGAAGAAGGAGTCAAATGTTGTTTATGGTCAACCTGATCGTAATAGGAGGCACCAATATGTGAGTGCAGTCCATATCTCCAATCCTACTCCTGCAACACCAGAGCCATCACAGGGCAATCAGCAGAGGCCTAGAAGACAGTTCACCAAGATCAACATGTCACTGGCCCAAGCCTTGCAACACTTGTTGAAGGGTGAACTCATTACTTTGAAGGACCCTCCTCAGAATCCCAATGTTACCTCTCCTAGGTACAATCCTAATGCACGGTGTGCATATCATTCTAATTGTCAGGGACATGATACCAACAATTGTTGGATATTGAAGAACAAGATTCAGGATATGATTGATGCTAGAGAGATTGAGTTTGACCCTCCTGGTACTCCAAATGTGATTACTGCTCCCATGCCAAATCATGAGAAGACTGTCAATGCCATTGATGAAGTTTCACATATTTCCTCAGTTGCAGATGTGACTACACCATTATCTGTTATTAAGAAGAAGTTGGTACAAGCTGGGTTCTTTCCAGGTTGTAACGAAGATTGTTTTTATCGTGCTTATAAACTTGATAGCTGCTGGAAGTTGAGGGATGGCATTCAAAGCCTCATGGACAATTACACCATATTGTTTGAGAGGACACCTTCTGTGGAGAGTATGGTTGAACATATAACTCAAGGTGCGAAGGTTGAAGAGGTGGATATGGTTGATAAAGTGCCAATGAGGATTACTTCCAAGGGCCCTATCAAGATTACTCATAAGGGTCCAATTAAGATTACTGCTGAAGGCCCTGTGAGGACTGTTGCTGAAGCTAGAGTGGCTCCAATGATTATTACTACTCCTGGTCCTATTCCGTATACTTCTGATAAAGCTATACCTTGGCATTACGGTTCCGATGTTTATATCCATGGTGTTAAACAGGAACCCTTAGCTGATACAATTGTTGCTGATAAAAACCTTGATGTTGATAATATTGCTGGATCTAGTAAGATCACAAGAAGTGGAAGAATTTTCTCTCCTCCGGCTACCTCCAAGAATACAGTTACTCCAACTACTACCTCCACTACTGATGCTCGGGGCAAAGGTCCTGTTATTGAACCTGTGCAAGTGTTCGCTGTGATTTCTGGCGAACAACCTCTGGTTAACCAATTTCTCAGAAAACTGGGTTACTTGCAGGACCAACCAAACAAGTCCTGGGACACATGTGCAATTATTCTGTCGAACTTTCCTTAGTGTTTGTGATTGGTTTATGGTTTGTTTCGTCAATACTGTAAAAGTATTAAGAACTTTGATTTTGAAAGTAAAGTAAAACTTAAGTTTAGAAAACAAAATAAAGTTGAAGTTTTTAAACAAAAGTAAGAAGTGTCGAAAGCTATAACTTGCAGAAAAGTAAATAAAACTTGAATATGAAATAAACTGGTAATTTAAATAACTTTAAAAGAAAGATGGTGTTCAAACGTACATGGTTCCAAATATCAAACTCATTTTCTCTCACACTGGGTACTTAGAGTATTTACAGGAATTTTGTATCAGTTTTCACACACCTATTCTAAACACAAACTATTCTATTTATACACAAATAAAGTAACTGCCTAGAACGGAAAAATCATAAATAAATGACAAATGTCAGCCTGCATGTAACTTCTTCTCCTGAACCTTCCATGTGTCCAACTGTCAAAGGTTACAACGTTTTGAATTTGAATTCCCTTCTTTGGTGAAGAAACCTTGCACCTCTTCAATCTGTCGAAGCCTTCAAAGAAGAAACAGCCCTTTCAGCATCTGCCAAACACTACTTTTGTCAAAACCATTTTCTGTCGAAACGTCGAAAAACAACCTTATTCTGTCAAATACTTAGCCACAAACAACTTTCCAAACTTATCCTACCAGAACACTATTTGCCCTTCTGTCGAAGCAATGGAACTTTTAACCTTGTCAGCAGTTCTTGAATTTCTTTTCTTTCATCATTCTTCGACAGAGATGACTTCAAGCTCCAAATTTCAACCTGTCGAAATTATGAGCTTACAAATTGCCCCCCAGCAAAGATGTTTTCGACTATTCTTGGAGAAATATCTTTTGCTGTTCTTGCCCCCAATTGAAGCCCTCCTTCTTCAGTCGAAGTAGAGGTGAGAAGGCCTGTGTTTTTCCACTAAGGTTGGAGATGAACCTTCTGAGAAAGTTGATTTTCCCTAGTAGAGACTGCAATTCCTTCTTTGTCGATGGCGCTTTCACTTCCATTATGGCCTTGACCTTATTTTCATTAATTTCAATCCCTTTCTTGTGGACCACAAAGCCTAAGAAGTCACCTGCCTGCACACCAAAAGCACATTTAAGGGGATTCATTTTCAAACCAAACTTCCTCATCCTTTCAAAGGACTGTCGAAGATGGTTAATATGGTCTGAGCCTGAGGTAGATTTAATCACAATGTCATCTATATAAATTTGCATAAATGTTTCAATGAAATCATGAAAAATAGAATTCATGGCCCTTTTGTAAGTAGCTCCATCATTTTTCAAACCAAAGGGCATGACTACCCACTCATATGTTCCTATTGCTCCTGGACAACGAAAAGCTGTTTTTGGAACGTCTTCTTCGGCAATAAAAATCTGGTTATAACCAGAATATCCATCAAGCATACTTAAATACTCATGGCCTGCTGCCGAATCTACTAGCATTTCTGCTACTGGCATAGGATATTCATCCTTAGGGGTAGCTGAGTTTAGGTCTCTAAAATCAATGCATACCCTTAGTTTGCCATTTTTCTTAATCACAGGAACAATATTAGCAATCCATTCGACATACCTTGTTGTACGGATGAACTTGCATTTTAGAAGCCTTTCGACTTCCTCTTTGATTTTCGACAGAATTTCAGGTGCAAAGCGTCTGGGAGTCTGCTTTATTGGCTTTTTCCCTTCCAGTATTGGCAACTTCAATTCAACCAAATTTCTGTCTAAACCAGGCATTTCGTCATAATCCCATGCGAAGCAGTCTTTAAAATCATTCAGCAGTTGGATTATTTCGACTCTGAGTTGAGGATTCATCTTGGCACTGATGTAAGTTGGCCTTTTCTCTGCCCCCAGTCCCAGATTAATCTCCTCCAAAGGATCCTGTGCCACCATCTTCATGTTGGTTGGGGATGGATCCTTCTCAAACCCCAAAGGTTCGTCATCATAAATGGCATCAAGTCTTTGACTCTGTCATTCGCCATTAGAATCTTCTTCTAAACTTTGCTTTGTATGTTGTTCCTCAATGTTTTCTTGAGGATGTTGCTCTTCGACAACTTGTGTGTTGGCTTCGACAGCCATGTTTCTTACTTCAGCCTCAAGGGCCGCTTTGAATTGTTTTTCGGCTATATAAGCCGAAATCTTTTCTATTGTTGATACCTCAGTCATTTTCACTGAACTCACTCCCCCACCCAGTTGGATTGACATGGGAAATTCCCCAAGTGTAATTTGTCTCCCCAATTACTTCTTTATCCCACTGGAAGCCATGCGTAGGGTGGAGGTACATGGAACAATAGGCGTTGTCGGAGGCTGTAAGGTCAAAACCAGCAGGATTGCATGGTGCTATATGTGCCAGGTTCTTGTCGAAGTTACGACCGTTGACATTGTTCACATCAACTGTGAAGTAACTTTGATCTGCTTCTATGTTTTCGACAATTCCATCTGGCCTCTAGATTGCTATCCTCTGATGCATGGAGGATGGCACAACCCCAATCCCATGGATCCATTCTCTTCCCAGCAGCAAGTTGTAATTTGCCTTTGATGCTATCACCACAAACATTGTAGGCCTGGTAATGGATCCTACAGTCAAGTTCAGTTGTATTACTCCCAGTGTTGTCCCTACTTTACCTTCATAGTTGGACAACACCATGTTGTGAGGCTTAGTGTCGGAGTCATCTTTTCCAATCCTCTTTATCATATAATGAGGAATTAAATTTACAGCTGCTCCACCATCTATCAGAATTTTGTTGACACCCACGTTTTCTACCTTTCCTTTTATGAAAAGAGGCTTTAAGTGAGCCTTCATTGCATCATCTGGCTTTCGAAGAAAGCATTTTGATCTTCGACACAGCCATTATTCATTATGTAGTAGCATACAAGCTTAAGGCCTATGCTATCATCTTCCATGTCATCCTCTTCGTCTTCGACTTCCATTATCCTGTCATAGTCTCTGGGCAACATAGAAACCACATTGCAGGTTACGTCGAAGGACGCATCAGACTCTGAACTGAAGTTATCTGTAACTTCTTCATCCACTGGCATTTTGTTGTTTGTTTTCTGCATTTCTGTGGTGTCATTAGATCCATTCTTCTGAGGGGGTTCTTCTTTTGCCAGAGGTATCCCCTTGCTTGTAATTTGCACACACTTGCTTGATTCAGCTTCCTTCTGCCCAACCCATTTGTGTTCTACAGTTTCTTTTTCACTTTTCTTCTGCCTTTGGAATCTTCTCCATTGGGACCTGGACATAGGATTCTTCCCTTTGTAGTTCTCAGAGACGTACTTTGGCTTTGCCTCCTTTTTAACTTCCATTGAGGGACCCCTGTTTACTTCAAAACTCTTCCATCTCTTCTGACCTTGGGCATCCCTTATAGGCTGAACCCATTTGTCATCATTTGGCCTGTTGGATGGTTTATAAGTGTTGAAACGTCTTTCTCCCACTCCTTGGATGTGATGTTTCCCTCTTCTTGGGTCGAATCTTTCGTTTCTGGTTGGTGGGACTGTTCCCCAGTTTCTCTTCCTCTGGGTCTTTTCTGCTGCTTCTAATTCATCAGCTGCTTTCCTGTCGAACACAACACTGCATCTTGGGCAAAGCATAATTTCTGCGTTCTTCCTTTGACACCTCTGGATGAATTCGACAAGACTTTCGTTCTCTTCTGGGTAAACCAGCTTCTGATGCTTCTCTTGACGTTTCTTTCCCTTGTTGGTGTCTGGTCCTACCTTCTGAGTGATCTCCACCATATGAATCCCAGCATTCTGTTCAGTTGTAATTTTCAATTTGTTCATTTTTTCGACTAGCATCATTTCCTCTGGGATATTCTCCTTTGACTGATTCACACTGCCTTTTGGGTGTAAACCCTTATAGATGTATTTGCAGCAGTGTGCAACACTTTCGACAGGATGTTCTTCAGTCCTGATGGTACCACTGTTTATTGGTTCGACAGTAAGGGAATTGTCATCAGTCCCTGTTGTCTTGATCTCATCTTGGTCAAGGCCCTCAGTGGCCTCTTTTTGGACAGTGAGGGTTTTGTTATCCTCCTCTTTGTCATCATTTTTGAAAGAATCTCCCCATCCTGTGGGTTTGATTTTGTTGATATCTGTTTTGGAGCTTGGTGGTGCTGAATATTTCACCATGAAATCGAACTTCCCATTCGACTCTCCTAGAGTGTCCCAGATCACCCCCTGCTCAGCATCTCTTTCATAATTTTTCTTGTCGAAGCTTCTTCCCACTTTGACTGTATTTCTTTCGTCGAAACCTTCTGTAGTTTCAATGGCATTCTCACTGTCGAAGTCTTCAGAAACTTTGACTTCTTTTTCCTCAGCCTGGTCAGTAAAATCGTCACCCTCTTCCACCACATTTACATGGGTGTCGAAACCTTCAGCAGCTTCTATCATGGTGAAGTTGGTGTCGAAGCTTTCAGTAACTTCTACCATTTCAAAACTTTCCTCTGCCATGATCTCCATTTCGACCACATTTACCATTTCTGGTTCAGCATAATTGGCCTCCACAACCTGCATGGGATTGGAGTCAATCCTCATTTGTTGTTTGGCTTTGTCTCCAAACTTCAGCCTTCCATTTTGGATTGCATTCTGGACAAGATCCCTGAAAAGGTAACATTGAGAAGTTTTATGACCCAAGAAATTATGGTATTTACAAAAACCTCTCTTTTTCTGTTGGTCTACAGGAGGCTCCTTAGTGCCTGTTGGTTTTATTAACTGACCATCTTTGACTAATAAATCAAATATTTCATCACATTTGGTGATGTCGAATGTATAGGTTCTTTTAGGGAACCTGTCATTCTTTTCCACTTCGACTGGATTTTTTCCATTCGACGGGGCTAAAACTTTACAAGAATATGGAGGGCCTTGTTTTAATTCTGCCAGATCAATTTCTTGCTGGTCGAAAATGACTGGTTCGTTTTCGTCATAATCATCTTCTTGAACTATTCCTACATAGGCCACTCTTTCCTTCTTGTTTTTATTTGATCTAAATTTTTCATTTTTTAGTCTTTCTATTTGCCTCACTCTGTCTGCCAGTTGTGCCATGTCTCTCAAATACTGGGTATCCAGTTTTTTCCTTATGGAATAATCTAGACCCCCTGCAGCCATTTCGACTAGTTCTTGTTCCGGCACTTGTGTAAAGCATCTGGCTTTTAATAATCTAAACCTATTTAAATAGTCATCTATAGGTTCAGAAAATTTTCTTTTGACACTTGCCAACTCTTTCAAACTTATCTTGGTTTGTCCCATATAGAATTGTTCATGGAACAATCTTTCTAATTGGGCCCATGTGAATATTGAAGTTGCAGGAAGAGATGTAAACCAAGTGAAAGCATTTTTTGTCAAAGAACTTGGGAAATATTTCATCCTTAAGTTCTCATTATTAGCAATCTCTCTTGCCTCTATCAAATAACGCGCTACGTGTTCTATGGTGGACTCACTAGTATCCCCTGAGAATTTGGTGAATTTGGGGACTTTCCACCTTGGTGGCAACTCTTGTTGTAAGATAAATTCAGACAAGGGAGAAGTATAACTAGGCCTTTGTAATTCTACGTTTACTCCATTTTGTGCCATTATTCTCTCAACCATGGTGGCAATATTATTTTCGACAGGCAGGTTATTGTAACGCATTCTCTGCTATAATATTTCATCAGCATTTTGGTCTCTCTGGACTATTATTCTTCTTGGTTCCTGTCGAACAGGCTCTTCTACATTAGGCTGTTCAACTACCACCTCTTGGCCCCTGGGATTTTCATGAGGGTTTCCCAATGGCCTTTGGTTTATAGTAAGTTCCTCTTCGACAGCCCTATTGGCAGGATTCTGATTTAATTGCATTCTTTGCTGTGCTTGAGGGACTCCAAAAAAGTCAGCAATGCGTGCCATCTGTTCTGCCAATATTTGGTTTGTTTGGGTAGTGTTTTGTATTAAGGGATTGAACACTTCTCCCATTTGTTGCGTCAAAGCATGCACCATATCATGATTGCTTTCATCCATCTGTTGACGAATTACTTGTGCAGAATGGTTTGTCATAGTGGGCATATGGAAACCTGGTGGAATTTGATTCATTCTATTTCCATTTCCACCATATCCTGATCCCTGCAATGGTGATGACATTTGAACCATAGCATCAGAGAATAATGGTGACAAATTATGTAGGCTTGCCATCATTGAAGTTGGCATTCCATATGGTTGTTCTCTCCCAGTCAAGGGCTGAGAATAATTCAGATATGGCCTGAAGGTATTTCCTCCAGGGGGAGGAGTTCCAAGGGATCTGGCGTGTCCCATGGTGGAAGAACTAGGCGCGTTCTGGGACCCTGAACCCGTTGGTATTGAATCCCCTAATGGAGGCCTAATCTTTTCTAAAACAGGGCCAGACACTGGTATTGTTCCTGACGAAGGGATAGGATTGGAAACTGGAATGGTTTCGTCAGGATTATTTGAAGCATTTGGCAAGTTAGCCATCCTTCTTCCTCTTGTTCTCTTTGGTCTCTCTACGTCGGTTACGGCTAGTTTACCGCTTCTAAGAATCATACAACGTAGGAAGGAACAATTTGTCTAAGAAAGTTCTCTATTAGATTTTATCAAATGCACCAGTCCCACTGGGCGTGCCAATTTGTTCGCTGTGATTTCTGACGAACAACCTCTGGTTAACCAATTTCTCAGAAAACTGGGTTACTTGCAGGACCAACCAAACAAGTCCTGGGACACATGTGCAATTATTCTGTCGAACTTTCCTTAGTGTTTGTGATTGGTTTATGGTTTGTTTCGTCAATACTATAAAAGTATTAAGAACTTTGATTTTGAAAGTAAAGTAAAACTTAAGTTTAGAAAACAAAATAAAGTTGAAGTTTTTAAACAAAAGTAAGAAGTGTCGAAAGCTATAACATGCAGAAAAGTAAATAAAACTTGAATATGAAATAAACTTGATGAATAAACTGGTAATTTAAATAACTTTAAAAGAAAGATGGTGTTCAAACGTACATGGTTCCAAATATCAAACTCATTTTCTCTCACACTGGGTACTTAGAGTATTTACAGGAATTTTGTATCAGTTTTCACACACCTATTCTAAACACAAACTATTCTATTTATACACAAATAAAGTAACTGCCTAGAACGGAAAAATCATAAATAAATGACAAATGTCAGCCTGCATGTAACTTCTTCTCCTGAACCTTCCATGTGTCCAACTGTCAAAGGTTACAACGTTTTGAATTTGAATTCCCTTCTTTGGTGACGAAACCTTGCACCTCTTCAATCTGTCGAAGCCTTCAAAGAAGAAACAACCCTTTCAGCATCTGCCAAACACTACTTTCGTCAAAACCCTTTTCTGTCGAAACGTCGAAAAACAACCTTATTCTGTCAAATACTTAGCCACAAACAACTTTCCAAACTTATCCTGCCAGAACACTATTTGCCCTTCTGTCGAAGCAATGGAACTTTTAACCTTGTCAGCAGTTCTTGAATTTCTTTTCTTTCATCATTCTTCGACAGAGATGACTTCAAGCTCCAAATTTCAACCTGTCGAAATTATGAGCTTACAAGAAGTGGAAGAATTTTCTCTCCTCCGGCTACCTCCAAGAATACAGTTACTCCAACTACTACCTCCACTACTGATGCTCGGGGAAAAGGTCCTGTTATTGAACCTGTGCAAGCTAATGCACCAACTGCTGATGATCTTTCTAAACAGACGGAAGAAGTACTGAAGATCATTCTCAAGAGTGATTATGATATTGTTGATCAATTGGGGCATACTCCCTCCAAGATTTCCATGTTGTCTTTATTGTTGTGTTCTGAGGCTCATGCTAAGGCCTTGATTAAATTCTTGAAGACTGCCCACGTACCAAATGAGATTTCTGTAGATCAGTTTTAAAACTGTGTTGCACACCTGACTTATGACAATGGGTTAGGTTTTTCTGATGCTGACTTGACTCCTGCCAAAAGGAACCATAACAGAGCCTTACATATTTCTATTGAGTGTAGGGGCACTACCCTGTCTCATGTATTAATAGACAATGGTTCTTCACTGAATGTGCTGCCCAAAGAGGTGATGAACAAACTTAGTCCTGAAGATGTTGTGTTGAGACCAAGTAATATAGTGGTGAAGGCCTTTGATGGTTCAAGAAGAGTGGTGCACGGAGAAATAGATCTCCCAATCAAAGTAGGTTCTCAGATCTTCAATTCAACCTTCTATGTAATGGATATTCGTCCTTCGTACTCTTGTTTGCTTGGGCGCCCCTGGATCCATGGGGCAGGTGTTGTGACCTCCACATTACATCAAAAGTTGAGATATCCAGTGAAGGGAAAGGTTGTTACCGTTTACGGAGAAGAAGAATATATAGTCAGTCATGTGAATACATTCAAGTATCTGGAAGTGGAAGGTGAATATGTTGAAACTCCCTGTCAGACGTTTGAAGTAGTTCCTTGGGTTGTTCCTAATGCTGAAGCTCCTCCTGTTGTCAAAAGAGTTCCTGTGGTCACCAGAGTACCTCCTACAATGGTCTCCCTCAAAGATGCTAGAGATGTGGCTGTTGAAGGTGGTTGTACTATTTGGGGTCAGCTTCCTGACATTCCTTACAAGTCTGACAAGTTTGGTTTGGGTTTCACTGCAGAGTCCCAGAAGGCTGTTCGTCGTGCTCGTGTTGTTCGTATCACTAATCAAGGGATTATGAAAGATCAGATCAATGTTGTGGGTGACTATGATTAAGACTACAACCTAGATGCTTGGATATTTCCTTCTGTGGGTGATGGGCTCAATAACTGGAAGGCTGAAGATGTTATTCCTATCTCCTTTAGTCAGGAGTAAATACTATTACTGTGTTGTTACTTTTAAATTTGTAATTTTTGAACAATTGAAATCTTAAGCCTTGTGCCTTACCCGGGGCACAATGGTATGCTTGTTTCGGGATGTCATTTCATTTGCATACTTCATTCAATAAAAATCAGTGGACGTTTCGTTTTCGTAAATATTGTGTTCCTTGTCTTTCTTTTATTTTTATTTTATCAGCTATGTGTTCTTACACACACCCACATCACTAAAATGCAGATCCTCATCCACTCTGGATCCTGTTAATAACAGTTCTACTATTGCCAATTATAATTTCGAGAATCCGATCTATCAGGCTGAAGATGGAAAGGAGGAAGATTGTGAAGTGCCTGTAGAGCTTGCTAGGTTGTTACAACAAGAAGAGAAAGCTATACAGCCACATGAAGAGCCAATCGAAGTTGTGAATTTGGGAACTGAAGAAAACAGGAAAGAGGTCAAGATAGGGGCTGAATTAGAGGATGGTGTCAAGAGCAGATTAATTCAGATGTTACATGATTATGTGGAGATCTTTGCTTGGTCCTATGAAGATATGCCAGGTTTGGATACAGACATTGTGGTTCACCGTTTACCAGTAAAAGAAGACTGTCGTCCAAAGAAGCAGAAGGTTCGTCGCATGCGTCCTGAAATGTCAGAGAAGATTAAAGCAGAGGTAATGAAACAGTTTGATGCAGGGTTCTTAGCTGTGACTTATTATCCTCAATGGGTTGCAAATGTGGTGCCGGTACATAAGAAAGATGGTAAGGTACGTATGTGTGTAGATTACAGGGATTTGAACAAGGCCAGCCCTAAAGATGACTTTCCACTTCCTCATATTGATGTTCTGGTATACAACACTGCTCAGCACAAGGTATTCTCTTTCATGGATGGTTTCTCTGGTTACAATCAAATCAAGATGGCACCTGAAGATATGGAGAAGACAACATTTGTTACACAGTGGGGCACCTTTTGCTATAAAGTGATGCCATTTGGTTTGAAGAATGCCGGGGCAACATATCAACGTGCTATGGTGGCTTTGTTTCACGATATGATTCATCATGAGATAGAGGTATATGTGGATGGTATGATAGCCAGGTCCCAGAATGAAGAGCAACACCTTGACCATCTGCTTAAGCTGTTTGAAAGGTTGAAGAAATACAAGTTGAGATTGAACCCAAACAAGTGTACTTTTGGAGTAAGGTCTGGTAAACTCCTGGGTTTCATTGTCAGTGGAAAAGGTATTGAAGTAGACCCTGCTAAAGTGAAAGCTATACAAGAGATGCTAGCTCCCCGTACTGAGAAGGAAGTTAGAGGTTTCTTGGGACGATTGAATTACATTGCAAGATTTATTTCCCAATTAACTGCTACCTGTGAGCCAATCTTCAAGTTGTTGAAGAAAGATCAGGTAATGGAATGGAATGATGAGTGTCAGATAGCATTTGATGAAATCAAGAAATATCTTCTAGAACCTCCAATTTTGATGCCACTAGTTGATGGAAGACCCTTGATTATGTACTTAACAGTGTTAGACAACTCAATGGGGTGTGTGTTGGGGCAACATGACGAGTCTGGTTGAAAAGAGCAGGCAATATACTACCTTAGCAAAAAGTTTACCGACTGTGAAACAAGATACTCACTGCTCGAGAAAACTTGCTGCGCTTTGGCATGGGCTGCTCGCCGACTACGACAGTATATGTTGACTCATACTACCTTATTAATTTCGAAGATGGATCCAATCAAGTACATATTCGAGAAACCTGCTCTCTCCGGACGAATAGCGAGATGGCAAATGATCTTAACAGAATATGATATACAGTATACTACTCAAAAGACCATTAAAGGAAGTGTTGTAGCTGATCATTTGGCTCATCAAGCAGTGGATGATTACCAGTCAATGAGTTTTGAGTTCCCTGATGAAGACATTATGATTATTACCAAAGAACCTGGACAATATGACGGACCTGAACAAGGATCCCGATGGACTATGGTTTTTGATGGAGCTTCTAATGCGCTTGGTAATGGTGTTGGTGTTGTGATCATTTCTCCTGAAGGTTGTCATACCCCGATTACTGCAAGACTTTGTTTCTATTGTACCAATAACATGGCTGAGTATGAGGCATGTATCCTGGGTATCAAAGCTGCCATTGATATGAAGATTCAGTTCCTGGATGTGTATGGAGATTCAGCCCTGGTAGTAAGTCAGATCAAAGGAGATTGGGATACCAAGCATGATAATCTCATTCCTTACAAAGAGCATGTGTTGTCTTTGATCCCATATTTTGAAGAGATTACCTTTGGACATATTCCACGAAGAGAAAATCAGATGGCAGATGCATTAGCCACCATGGCATCTATGTTTGAGATTAGCTGGGATGATGAAGCTCCCAAGATTACTATTGATAGATTTGAGAAGCCTGCATACTGCAATGAGATTGACACTGAAGAAGCAGAGGAGAAGCCTTGGTTCTATGAAGTAAAAAGATATCTTGAAGCTCAGGAGTTCCCTGAAGGGGCATCTGTCAAAGATAAGAAGTTTCTGAGGAGGTTTTCTGCTAAGTTTTTCTTAAGTAATGGAATTTTGTACAAGCGCAATCATGATTCAATTTTGCTTCGTTGTGTGGATAAGAAAGAAGCAACAGAGATTATGGAAGATATGCATGATGGGGTCTTTGGCACTCATTCTAGTGGTCATACTATGGCAAAGAAGATATTGAGAGCAGGTTACTATTGGTCCACCATGGAAGCTGACTGCTATCAACATTCCAGAACATGTCACAAGTGTCAAATCTATGCTGATAAAGTACATATACCTCCATCACCATTGAATGTGTTGACTGCTCCTTGGCCTTTTGCCATGTGGGGCATTGATATGATTGGTGAGATTAAGCCTACTGCTTCTAATGGACATCGTTTCATCCTGGTTGCTATTGATTACTTTACAAAGTGGGTGGAGGCAGCTCCATTTGCATCTGTTACTAAGAATGTGGTGGCTCGATTCATTAAGAATAATCTCATATGTAGGTATGGCATTCCTGAAAGGATTATTACTGACAATGGCTCTAATCTGAACAACATTATGATTACTGATCTCTGCACGCAGTTCAAGATTAAGCATCGCAACTCTTCTCCGTATTGTCCGAAGATGAATGGGGCAGTAGAAGCTGCTAATAAGAACATTAAGAGGATTCTACAGAAGATGACTATTACTTATAAAGATTGGCACGAGATGTTACCATTTGCTCTTCATAGTTATCGCACTACAATATGTACTTCAACAGGGGCAACCCCATTCTCCTTAGTCTATGGTATGGAAGCAGTTCTGCCCATTGAAGTTCAGATACCCTCCTTGAGAATCATGAAGGATGCAGGCTTGGATGAAGATGAGTGGATTCAGACTCGACTTGACCAGATAAATTATATTGATGAGAAGAGGTTGGCAGCTGTTTGTCATGGCCAGATGTACCAGAAACAGATGATTAAGGCTTTTAATAAGAAAGTTAAGCCAAAGGTATATCAGGCTGGTGACTTGGTAATCAAGCGTATCATATTACCACAGGGTGACCCTAGGGGCAAGTGGAATCCTACATATGAAGGACCATTTGTGGTCAAAACAGTATTCTCAGAAGGTGCCATGATGCTTACTACTATGGATGGTGAGGACTTCCCACAGCCTGTAAACGCAGACATAGTTAAAAAATACTACGCATAAAAAGAGACCCGCTAGGTTGACTGGCCTAGGCAAAAATAAGGGCATCACGGCGAACCAAAAGGGTTCGGGCAAAAATTAGGGATATATATATATATATATATATATATATATATATATATATATAAAATGTACACCTGGCAAGTCGAAAACCTGAAAAGGCGGCTTGGGCAAAAAAGGGTATCCCGGTGGATTGAAAACCTGAAAAGGCAATCCAGGCAAAAGTTAGGGATAAAGCGTATGACTATGTCTCGTTCGGATCACCCATGAAAATTCCAACCAGTTGTGCTACTTAATTCAAGCTCGAACAGATAAAGCTCAATCCAATCGTTTCCATCTCAACAGCAGAAGATGAGATGCTTGAAGATAATGGCAATAGTAGAATTGAAACTCGATAGGATCATTTCCCACATAGCTGATTTTCTTTGTTTTGTAAACATTTTATGACAAATTCCTCTTACTAGGATTTCTGTCTCCTTGTACAAATTTGCCTATGTATAGGTCACTTTGTGATATAAATAAAATTCCATCTTTTAATCCAGATTTACTTTTACCCTATTTACATAAGCGAAACGTCCATTGGTTGTGTTTGAATGTATGTATGCTTTTGAATATGATTGATGTTTACCAGAAATGCATAAATTTTTTGAATATGATTTATGTTTACCAGAAATGCATAAAAATACAGTAATAGTATTTACTAAGGACGAACGGGGGAAGGAGTTCAACGAAGCTTCGCCGGTTCATCCCCACAAGACAGCTACAAATCCCCAGTAGGGCAAATCTATCATCATAGACACTTCGAGTTATATCTCCCCTTGAATTTATGTCCATCTCTTTTATCCTCAGTCAGGATACTCAAGAACTTATTCCTTCAATAGAAGTACGACGAACGAAGATGGGAGGATATAAATACTATACTATCAAACGAAACGGGAACAAGTTCCTCATATTCTTCAGCAGCGAATCGGGATTTATTTTCCCTAGCCAGTAGTTGTTATACGAGGATATCCAGACGCTTCAGGCTGCATGATTCATACATACATCATTTACATCATATCATAACATACATATCCATAAATGCACAATACATTTACATAGGTGCATCATACTATGCATGCATACATATTACATAAACTAACATTTTCCTTGCAGGAAAGTGATATAAAACAGTATTAACAATTCACAACAGGTCAGAAATGATCCATACATTACTCAAGATTATCCTCGGAGAGTAGGCAAATGGTCTGTAAGAAGATCCATTCCCTAATCCAGGATACTTCCAGAAGATTTCATCTATCTGGTCTTGAATAGAAGGCAAACGGTCTGTACAAAGATCCATTCCCTGGTTCAAGATATTTTCAGAAGATTTAATCTATTGGCCCTTGAATAGCAGGCAAACGATCTGTACAAAGATCCATTCCCTGGTTCAAGATATTTTCAGAAGATTTAATCTATTGTCCCTTGAATAGCAGGCAAACGATCTGTACAAAGATCCATTCCCTGGTTCAAGATATTTTTCAGAAGAACTAATCCTGACGTTCTTTTGACCTTGAATAGCAGGCAAACGATCTGTACAAAGATCCATTCCCTGGTTCAAGATATTTTTCAGAAGAACTAATCCTGACGTTCTTTTGACCTTGAATAACAGGCAAACGGTCTATACAAAGATCCATTCCCTGGTTCAAGATATTTTTCAGAAGACCTAATCCTGACGTTCTTTTGGCCCTTGAATAGCAGGCAAACGGTCTATACAAAGATCCATTCCCTGGTTCAAGATATTTTTCAAAAGAACTAATCCTGACGTTCTTTTGGCCCTTGAATAGCAGGCAAACGGTCTATACAAAGATCCATTCCCTGGTTCAAGATATTTTTCAGAAGAACAAATACTGACGTTCTTTTGACCTTGGAGAGTAAGCAAACGGTCTGTACAGAGATCCATTCCCTAATCCAAGATAATTCCAGAATAGATAATCGTCACGAAGATTTATTTGTACTGGTTTATTCAACAATTCAAACTATGTTGCATAAACGATTCAGAGACGGCCTATACGAAGACCTAGTACTGATATCCAATATCAACATAAAGACATCATCACATCCTGATACTTTAGATGGCATCTCTAAGACCATCTCCAATTCTTCCAAGTGGCATCTTCAAGCCCACTCAAGCATATACAACTAATCATCAGTGTTACTTTACGCACTGGTGAGTGCAAATTTTTGGGCTTTTGCGTTCAATCCCCTTCAACCTTCCAGGTCACGACTGGCACATATATCAATCTAACCCCTCAGGTTTCAGAAAATTGAACAGGGGCAGCTGTTGCACCCCAAAATTTTCCCTCCACAAGATAAGACATTGTGTACTAAGAGTTTCACAAGGTTCACAAGACATCTCATGAGGTTCACAAGGTTCACAAGATTCATAATTAGTCAGAAAGTTTGACAATCCCCTCAAACAATGCATCCTCCTAAGCAATGCATCTTAAACTAGGGTTTTGACTTTCATCAGGATAAATGGACTTCCAAGGCTTCAAGTGAGCTTCATAGCATCCTATATGTGTTTAAGAATCCCCATGTCAAGTTTCAAGACTTTCCCAAAAGATTTGCTCAGTCAGATGATCAGATAAGTTAAAATCAGTCAAAGCAGTTAAAAAGTCAAACTGAGGTCAACTGTGGTCAAACCAAAGTCAAACTTCATGATTTTTTGTCAACATCAAGTATATGAAGTAAAATTCATCATTTGATCAAGGTTTGATCATGATTCATCACGGAGATTTCAGATCACCAAGAATCAGGAGTTTCTAAATTAGGGTTTTCATAGGAAAAGTCAACGAAACTTTGACCAGCCATAACTTTCACATGCTTCACCAAAAATTTTCCATACAAAGCTCATTCTGAAGAAAATTGAATTCTCTACAACTTTGTGTATCACAAGCCAAGCCCAAAAATGCTTCATTTGGAAGGTATGAGCTAAGACATTATAGGTCCTTTTAAAAGTCAACAAAAAGTCAACAACTTCCAAAGAGCATAACTTGAGAATGGTAAAAGATATGGAAATGAGACCAAAGAGGTTGGTTAGAGGACTCTTTAAGATTTACAAAATGTCCAAGAACACCTTCATAGAATTAAAATTGAAGGATTTGTGCCCTTGCAAAGTTGGGAAAATTTTTAGAGGTTTATGAAGTAAATGGGGTCTTAAAACCATAATTCTTCAAATTGGCATGCTTTTTTGTGATCCAATTAGTTCCATGACATCATGCACGAAATTAAATTAATATTTTCATAATTTTATTCATTTTATTTTTATTTATAATGATTTTTTATATTAAAAGTCATTTTAAATTCAAATAAAATATAAAATAATGAAGATTTAAATTGATTTGGTTTCTAGAAGGTCATAAAGTATATTTGGACTTGATTGATACAAGAATAATGAGGATCATCCTAAAATAGCAAGCTTAGATCAAGATATTTCAAGTTTTAAAATCAAATATTTTTCAATCTTTCAAAGTCCAAATATCCAAAGTTTTGTGCAATTTTTTGACCTAATTCAATTGTATCATATATATACAACATGAAGAAGCTTCAAGGACACGATTTCAGAGCCTCTCATAACCTTCTCAAACTTCAAAACTTCTTCCAAAATTCAATTTTCGGATTCATCTCTAGAGGGTGTTTAAAGGTATTTTAAAGACATAGAATGGATCTTTGGACATCACTAAACCTATCCCAACCTTCAAAAGCATCGTAAACAGGCTCATATGCATAAACCGATTCATTACACTCATGTTTTTGTTTATTTTCGATTCTGAATATTTATTGGTTTTCAATGAATTTTGACTTAAGTTTCTTGTTTATGATGAGTTATAGACTGATTCTGGACAGGTTTCATGAAGTTTCATCACCTAATATGGATTTTTCACCATTGTTAGGGTTTTTCGGCCAATTTAGGGTTATTTGATTTATTAAATATAAATGAATTTAGAAGACATGGTTGTGTTGTATGGATCTTGAGGATCATGTTTCACTAATCAATTTGTAAAAAATTTACTGTTTTGTTGATATTTGAAATTCGTAGGTTTTGTATATGATAAAATTCGCAGGAAAATTCGTGGTAAATTTCGCAGCAAGATGCGCAGGGTCAGAAGAAGAAGATGAAGTCCTGCGCGCCAAATTCTTATTTCAAATTCTTGTATTATATTTTATGTTATTATTGTTATATATATTTCAGAAAAACAAGTTGGCTCAGTTGGCAAGGACGCGCGCATGTGAAGACCAGGGCAGGGGTTCGAGTCCCAGCTTCAATGTTTTTTTATTTATTTTCTTTGTATTTGCAGGCTTAATATATAATAATCAGTAGTCATCCATTGTTCACAATACGCGCGCAACCCAGTGGTAGCCTGGTGCGTCCAGAGGGTGGCAAAGCCTAGGGCATGGGTTCAATCCCTGCCCCAGGTAATTTTTTTAATTCTGGTTTTGTTTAATTGTTTTATTAATTAATTTATTGTTAAATATAATCATGTTAATATATATATTTAAATAATTCTAGGAACTTAATATGTAAATATTTTATGAAAAAACAAACCTCTAAAATTATTTTCTAAATTCTAAAACTAGTTTTTATTTATTATGTATTTGAATTAAAATATGTATATATTTAATTAATAATTAAATTAGTAATGTAAAATTAAGTTATAAACCCTAATTATTTTTTAAAAATCCCTAATCTATTTTCTAATTACTCAAAACCCTAATTTTCTTTTAAAACTTTAATTTCTCATTTTAATTATTTTTGTTTAATTATACTTAATAAGTAGTTCTAAATCATGTTTATTTTTGTAAATAAATTAGTATATAATTGTTATTATTATTTTATTCTCATCTCAAAATTCTTTAAAAAATTATTTATTTAAATCTAAAAATATTTAATTGATTTCTATATTGTATATTATTGTGCTACCCTTTTTTCTCTTATAATTATTTTTATTGCTAACTTTTTTATTATTTATTATTATTATTATTATTTAAATTGTTTTTATTATAATGTAACTGTACAAGCTATGTAATAGTCGTAGTATTTTTAAATATATTGCTATGGTTAGTAAACTAGGGAGTGAAAACATGTTTGTATTTTAAAATTAATTTAGATCACTAATTATAAGATAAATGTATGAATTTGTACACGCACACACGTAAGTCGATCTTTGATCGCCATCTCACTTCTTAAGGGCTATCCCTCATGTTGCCTAAACCAAAAGGTCAAGTAAGGTGTCTAAAAGCAAAGTCCCTTCTCCATTAATATCATCTTGTCCCTTTATGATTATAAGATCAAGTCCTTTCGATGTTGCCTTCGTAAATGATCTTGTCCCTTTCGAATAAAAGATGATAAGTCCCTTCGAATTGCTAAGACACCTTACAGTTGCCTAAACACAGATGTCCCTTTACATGTCCCTTAAAACATCCAAGGTAATGACTACCTATTCCTTAATAATAGGGATAGTCTTACCATTGAAAGAACATTTAAGAACAGTAAAGATTCAAATTAGGGTAGGTTCCTCTTAAGTACTTGCTCACTCTTTCAAAAACATTTCATAAACACTTCACATTTTCAAACAATTTTCAAAACAAAGTCTTTATATATATCCGTACAAGGATCATTATAAAGTACTTAAGAAAATTTTTAATCACACACTACACTTCTCAAAACATTTTAAAGTGAGCTAAGTAACTAAGAGCCCATCGATAACCATGGATGTAAAGGGTGCTAACACCTTCCCTTTACATAACCTACCTCCCAAACCCAAAAATCTTTTAAGGTCTTTCCTGTTCTTTTATGCCCTTTCCTTTTGGATAAAATAAAAGTCGGTGGCGACTCTTGTTATCCGCAACATTTAACTAAAGTCAGTTCTCCCACCGTGTTACACCCGCGTGTTTGGATGACCCTGGTCCTTTCACTTAACCCTAATCCAGATTAATTAACTTAATTAATTTAAATTTGCCAGAATCAATCTCAGCCTTACATTCATGTGCCAGTCAACACATCCTTCCCCAGTTTAAATCTCCACCCTTGGATCCTTTGACTTTCATTGTAATTCATTTAATTTCATTTTTATTCTATTTCTTTTGCATATTTATTTTAAAATACCAAAACACTTTCCAAAAATATGAAACTTTGCATTCTGACTTTAAATATTTTTCTCAACCTGAAAATGATTTTTATTTTATTTTTTGCATTTAAAAAGTATTTTTAAATTTATTTAAATGTTATTTTTAATTAATTTAAGTATTTTAATTAATTAAAAATGCATTTAGGTTTCTAAAAATCACCAAAAACATCATGAACCATTCTAGTGCATTTAGAAACATTTTCAAACTTTTTATACAAATTTCTTTTTAGTTTTGATCATAGTTTCCCAATTTTCTTTGAATTAAGGGTCTTTAAAATCATATTTTTTAACCCTAACTTTAAAAAAATCATTTTTGCCTAAGCAAGAAGAGTTTGAACCTGATTCTTTTTGCATTGTGTTACATATTGCATTTAGTTTCTAGGTAATTTTTCTCATGAATTTATCTTTCATTTTCAAATTGATTTGCATTTTCCCTTTTGAATCACCCAAAAACCCTAGAAAACTTAGGAAAATCATAACTTTCAATAGGAATAGCTTCTGACCTTCTCCTTTGGGGTGTGATCTAGTATGGGATTAGGGTTTATTTGAGCTTGATTTCAATTTTTTATCATGTTGCATGCTTCTGTTTTGTTCATTTGCATCTCACATGTCCATAAAACCCTAATTTCTCATGTTCATTTGCATTCATCTTGCATATTCATCATCACATGAACTTGCCATGACATCTCAAGCATTAATATGTCATCTTAGACATATTAAGACATCTTAGAACCTTGCTTGATCATTTCTTCATTCATTTTCCATGCTTTGCATTCATCTCATTTCATAAACATCCATGTGTTTTCAAGCTTCCAAGCATGCTTTCATGACATCCCATTCTTGTATGATCATTCATATGCACATTGTATGACATTGCATCATCTCATATGCCATTTTCATTGCATAAACACTTCTGACTTTGGTCTTTGCATCTCATTTCATCTCATTTCAATTCATTTCTTCATGCTTTATATCTTATGCATCCATACTAACTTTTCAGGAGCTTTTGGTAAGTTATTTGGGAGGTGGATTTGCCTTCACCTCTCACTTCTTCTTATCTCTTTCATATGCATTTTGTATGTCTGCGAAGTGAATCTAATTCACTTACGTTCCATCTTTCTCACTTTCTTCCTCTAAGTCACTTATCTTCTTAGGAAGTAAGTAACTTATTCTTCTGCTTCCTCCTCCTTTCATCTGCTTCTTCCATTGGGGGCCTTGAAGGTGTTATTTCTTAAGCCTAACAAACCATAGGATGCCCAAGCATGATAAATTTTAGGGTTGTATATAGTCCCCCTTAGACTTTTACCTTTGAGTCTCCTTGAGTCTCTCTTCTCATCTCAATAATCAGAGACTAAACTCTTAAAGTTTTAGGACTTTGGAATTAGGATTATGCCTGCATCCTTCTCTTAGGATGGAGTGTATAACTTTAATCCTAAGTGTTAAACCTTTAATTTGTTTAAACCTCTTAATCAAATCACATTAATAATCACCAAGACTTTATCTTGTAACTTGGGCCTTACATTAGGGTTCTAACTCTTCCTTATGGTTAAGAGGGACTAACCCTAGTGTTTAATGGACAAGTCCCCCTCAAGGTGTCTTACAAACATAAAATCCACTTCTTAATCTCATCCATTAAAATCCATTTAATAAAGGCTTATTATATAATTAATTTAATCCCTAACCATGGATTAAGTTGAGGTATCTTCCTCAGCTTAAGTGTTCTCATCTATTATCCTTCTATTAGGATGGTGTAATGAGTTCACTAATCTGTGATTGGAGATTAAACTCATTACTTAACACTAAACAAAAACCCAAAAACATCTTAATAATCACAAGTAGGTTAATGACCTTAATCATACATCATCATGGTAATTAAGTTGAGATGCTTATCTCACACTTAAGTAGGTTCATTATCCCGAATCAGGGAGGATATAATGAGTTTATATCCCTTGATTTAGGCCTAAGCTCATTATCCTATGCAAACCACCAAAAACAATAAAAAACTAAAAACTAAAAAAGAAACAATAATCGTCTCCTCTAGGATTCTTTTCTCACCACACTCATTCATAAACGAGAACTTGCTTCTTCCGTCTAATGCAAGACAGTTAGCACTCGAGCCAGACGAGTCATACACTTGAGCATAGGCAAGCCAGCAGTTCACAGTCAAATCATCCCAGTCTCTTTGAGTAGAACTACGGTGTTCTGACTTCCTCATTGCACGAGAGGATACATGGGCATAACTTAACAGTTATCGAACAAAAGTCTCTTTGTCATCCCCCTCTTCCAGCATTCTTTTTAAGCCTCAGTTCCTGAGCATTCACCCTTTTCGCACTGACACCTGTACATTCATTCCTTAGCCTTTGCACATAGATAACACATACATCTACCCCTTTAAACACAATCTAGTAAGCGTGGATCCCGTCGAGTACGACGGACAATCTGGGTGCTAATACCTTCCCAGGTTGTAACCAACCCCCTTTCTCAGTTTCTCTGGTTCGCAACCGTCTTATCCATCTCTTTCCAGGTTTATGCAGCATTACCTTTCCTTCGGGATAAAAATGCCTAGCTGGCGACTCTATCCAATTCATTTCATTTCTCTTTTCGCTGATCGTTCGCGTATGCACCGGGATGCAAATCTCTGGGAGCGACAAGTTTTAATACAGAAAAATCCAACGGTCTGATTCAGATATGTGATCCTCAGAAATAACTGAACATGTATGCAGAAATGTTATGATGTCATGTATGAAACAGGCATATGATCAGTGATATGTGTCGGTGTTGGTGTTAAGTAGTGAGCCAATTGTCTGAGGAGAGCCATAATAATAACATTATCTTTGTATGAACCCCAAAACTAAGAACCAAAGAACCACATAGAACCAGATCAAATCATAGGATTTCTGATGTAGTAGGCATGTAGAAGGTCAAGGTTCCTACAAACTTGTAAATAATCCAAATCATAAAATCACTAATGTAGCGGGTATGTTGAAGTTCAAGGTTCCTGCAAACTTGTAAACAAACCAAATCATAGGATCACTGATGTAGTGGGTATGTTGAAGGTCAAGGTTCCTGCAAACCTATAAACAAACCCCCCATCTCATAGGTGTGTTACTATGGGTCAACATCATGGACTCTCAAAGTCGACCACTGATAATACGTTCAGCATCTCCGAGAAATGGTTTAATATTACCATCTCAGGGAAACAATTTAGTATTATACACTACTCAGGGAGGTCTCAGCTGAGTCAGGGAAAAACAAGCATCCCCCCATAAGCTCCCAACTTCAAGCACTGGGATCGAGAAACAATAATACATTCATCCTGAAGGGTACAATACTATCTTCATATGAAAAGTGCTTTAACAGAGTTCCTATGAGAGAACCAGGCCATCCTATGCGAGTTCCCAGTGGAACCTCGAATGCGAGTGGGTTTGCATACAAATGTGGTATGCCATTGTCACCACTGGAGAAGTATGTTTCCACAAAGGTCCTCAATGATCGGTTCCCAGCGTTAGCTGCTCAGGTGGGAGCATCCTATGGTCTGCCTAGGCAGTATAGAACATCTCCCAAGAGAGCCTGATCTGGGTATGGGACTCGGGGAAACTACATGTGCTCAAAACCACGCAAGCCACAAGATTTTCCACTCTAAATTATATGTGTACACTCAAGTAGGGTAGTTGGCTTATCTCACAGTAACCCCATCCTGCCAAGGAAAACCAGAACAACTAGTATATGCAACAGTAAGGTAAAGTGCAGAAAGAAGTAAATAAAGTAAAGTATAAACTGTAAATAAAACAGTAAAGCTAAACTAAAGCGCACAACAGCAAACAAATAAAGACCCAAAGAAAACAGAAACAGACAAAATCTAGGATTGACTCTCATATGGGAAACCAGAGATTCTGGGTGTCATCCCCAGCAGAGTCGCCAATTGTCGCTCCCAGGATTTTCATCCTATTACAAACGCGAAAGTGGCGTGGAAAAGGTAGAGTCACCAGTCAGGCATTTTTATCCCGAATGAATGGGAAAGGTAATGCTGCACAAACTAAAGGAAAATGAAAGAACGAGGTCTTGCGAACCAAAGAGACTGGGTTCGGGAGTCGGTTACGAACTAGGAAGGTATTAGCAGCCCAGATCTTCTGTCGTACCCGACGGGATCCATGCTTGTTTGTCTGTTTCAAAGGGTGAGAATAAAACTGCTACTGAATAAAAACCGCTACTGGAACTGGGAAAGAGAATGAAAAGGTAAGGGGAAAATGTAGGGAAAATAAAGAATGTGCTCGAATGGGTCCTACCCCACAGCCTACGTATCTAATGGGATATGATAATTAAAGTCGTCGTAGCTCCCCTAACTATGGATGGAACTTGTTTGTTTGTGTTTTTTATGATTGAACTGCTTATGCCTATGCTCGGGTGTTGCAGGCTCGTCTGGTAGGAGTGCATTTACCGTCTTGCAAAGAGACATGTCGAAGTGAGTTCATTCGTTAAGAGTGAATGAGGTGAGAAGAGAATTCCGCAGGAAGACGTTTATTGTTTTTTATTATCTTTTAGAAGAAATGTTTTTATTATGTGTTTGTCGTATGCAAAGGACTAAAGACTATGATACAGGAGCGAATATTTTCCAAGGTCGCCCCCAATGGAACATTTGTAAAGAATTCTAGAAGAGTGGAGGAGACTTCCACTAATCATTTCCTATATAGCTAAAGGCTCGTGGTGTACTATGCATATTTTTATTATTAAATGTTTTTTGGCTTTTCTTTGAAGATGAGAAGAGAGACTCAAGTTGAGAAAGGGAAGACACTAAGGGAAACTAAGACTCACCATAGGTTATTATACAATGGAGATCCTAAAGGTTAGTGAGGTTTGAAGAACTATAAACCTAGGAGAATATATAAGAAGAACAAGTTCTAACTCACTTCAAAGGATGAAGATGAGATAAGAACTCAAAGGGATGAAATGAAGTTAAGAAAGCAAAGCACAATGTGCTAAGACAATCACAACTTGAAAGCATTTAAAGAGATGAAGGAAGAAGTTGTATGTGGGATACCCTCCCACACACATGACTTACCATGACCCCCTATAAAATAAAGGTTAGTTAAACACAATAAATATTAAAAGCATATAGAAAGCAAAAGCAAAGTAACATCCAAACATGTCATAAGAATGCCACTAAGAGTTGAATAAGACTAAGTACTAAGTAAAAGGAATCCTAAATGATCAAAGACCTTTAAAGTCAGTAGCTAAACCCTAAGAATGTATTCTAAGGTAATGAGATCAAACAATAACAAACTATGCCCAAACTAAGCACTAAACACGAAAGAAGTTTAAGGTGAAGTTAAATGAAAAAGATTGAATGAATGTGCAAGGTAAAAATGTACTAAAGAATGATTAAGTGTTAAAGTCAGAACCTAAGATCAATTATAAGTGTCATGTTATGCCTATGAATGTGCCTACAAAGTATGAAAATGAATGCTCATGTATAAGATATTAGATGGAGAAGAAGGGAGAAGAAGTAACAAGTATTACATATGATTAACAATGATGCAAGTTAAGGATGAATGACATATGAATATGCATGAGATGGTTATGGTTCAGTAGCATACAAGTTATGAGATTCAATTAGAATGCATGAGTAGGCATTTATGATTCCCATATAAGTCATGTTAACACTTAGAGGAGAAGAGAAACAAGTTTAGGTTAAACTAGTTTGAGTAATGATGCACTTTGAAACACAAAAATAAACCAAATGAAGATGGTTCAAAAAGTGACCTATAATTGGGATTTAGGACTTAAAATTACCTATAATTAACTCCTAAAGTCTGCCCTAAAGTGTCTTCAACCAATGGCAGGAATGTCTTCCTAACATCTAAGGTATGGAACAAGTAAGCACATAAACATACCTATAATCTAGATGACATGAAAAATAGCAAAAAAGCTTAAAAAATTATGAAATTATTTCCCTAGCATGATAAAGTCAGTATATTAGATTGGCTAAAAGTATTTACCAAAATTATGCACTAAAGTGCAACAAAAATTCACTTAATGAGTGAGATGACAAGGCATGACCACCGAAAAACAACTCCACAAAGTGGATCCAAAATGACACCAAAAATTATGAAAAAAATGCCCAAGGAGAATCAAAATGTCACAAATTCCAGTGGTTAATCACACACAAAAAATTAGTTTCACACTTATTGGAAACAATTGTTTTCGGTCCCTTAAACCAAAATAACACCTTTTGGGATAACATGGAATCAAAAATCCAAATTAATTACTAAAACCATCCAAATCTGGAATAAAAAAATTTACAAAATTAAATAAGAGTATTTGGATCACTCATGAATTTTTCCAGAATTTTATTACACCTGAAACTATGTTTAATAAGAGTATTAAGGAAAAGTTCGGTGAAAGTGAATTCTATCATTCGTAACCTAATCTCTAAGCTTTGATATCGTCACACATCATCATAAATCACAAATAAATCCAGTTCCTCAGGTGGGAGGGCTCAATATACACCTTACATTATATGATCCTAAGCCACATACAACTAGAATTATGTGTTAAAGTCGAGAAAGTTGAGATTTCTTACATGATCGAAGTGACGATTTTTCACATAAAATAAACCCGAAAAGTCCGTGAAAGGTCTTGTAATCTCCCATAAGCAAAATAAATTCTTATCTTCCTTAATAACTTCATGATGCTCCACCATATTCGAAATCGATCCATATCAATCAAAAACTCATGAATACTTTTATTCAAAATTAATCCATAATCATAATTAAAATCATGACAAAAATTCTAACTAGAAATTAACAAGAAATAGATTAAAATATTAAACCACAAAAATGATTTTACAAGAAAATCAATTAACAATTTTTAACAAGAAAATTAATTAGACATTTCTAGGAAAAATAAAGAACATGGGTTGAGAAACGGATTGGGAGTCTGGATAGTACTTGTAAAATGGGTCCAACCTAGTCTTTCTCTCAACATGGTGTAGAGGGTAAGAATAGGAAAATGGAGGGTAAGAATAGAAGATCTATGGGGCCAATTCAATAAAGAAACGCATGAAGGGTGTGTAATGGAATCAGGGGCTGCAAATAACATATCCATGGTTTGAATCTGAATTAGCCCAGTCCAAATGTTTTATGAGAAACCCTAAATGTTCATCAAACACATAAAAGAAAAAAGAAACCCTCTTCTTCCTCTCGAATACGTCGTTCTTCGGCCTCATCCCTCTCCGTCGTACCTCTGAACTGCGTCATCGCCACCACCATCGTCGCCCGACGACTATCTCCTCCCCAAAATTCTCTCTCTTTCTCGCCAACTACCATCGACTAACACTCACTCACAACTCACCACGAAAGGTTCTTCCGATTACGACAAAGAAAACATGGATCCGAGTATGATTCGAGCAACACGAGAAGAGGCATTCGGTAAGATTTTCGTTCCTATTATCCTCTAAACCGCTATTATCCGTAAGAACGAAGTCTTGCTCGAATCTTCTTCTTCTCTGAGGTCTTGAGTCGTGGTTATTGATGTGTTGTACTGGATTCGTGTTACATAGGTGATTAAATTTCATATTGGAGATTGTTATGTTACTGCAAGCGAGAAAAAGTGAGGTTGATGATGAAGATCGTTGTTGTCGAAGAAGATTGATGGTGGTGATGTGGTTCTGATTTTGTTGTGTTTTTTCTTGCAGGGTTTGTGGCGGTGATGATGAAGTTGCAGAAAGATGTAGGTTCGAAAGTGATGAAGAAGTGAAGATGTTGAAGATTATTGAAGTTTTAAGGTGAAGTTTCGAGTTTTCAGAGTGTGATTGATTGAAGAAGATGCGACTTCTCTGTGATTTATTCTTGAAGATTGATGAATTTTGGGTTGAAGAGAGTTTGTAGGTGATTGAGATGAAGGAGTTTGAAGGTTTCCAGATTGAGATTGGAGAATTCTGAGAGGATGAAATTGTGAGAGATTTTTTGGATTCTCATTTTAGAGAGTGATGAAGATTGATGCTCCTGTTGAAGACTGAAGAGAGGTTTCTGAGTTCTTTTGTAACAGATTTCTGTTACCCTTCGTCACTGATTCTGAGTTTCTTTTTTCACTAATTTGTTGTTTTTGGTTGAAAACTTGTAACCGAATTTATGTTATGATTCCTTATTATAACTGAATTTGATTGAAGCCTTTCCTTCTAGAGTTTCACTGATCTTTTGTTGTGCTGAATTTTCTGCTATAACTGATTCTGGTGTAATTGAATTGCTCTGCAGTCCTGTTATTTTTGTTGAAGCCCTTGTAACCGATTTTCTATCGTATTATGTAACTGAATTTTCTCTTCTGATAAAAATCGGTTATCTTTATTATTCTGTTAGAGTATTAATTCATGAGTTAGTTTGTTATGTGGATTTTTTTTTGGAATTTTATTTTCTACCTAAAAGATTGGATTAAGAAAGAAAAACAATAACAAATTAAGAAATGTATTTAGTCTTGTAATAAGAAGCTAAAAAATCAATTGATAATGGGTTTGGAAAAGGAAAAGAAAAGTCTTATGATTCTATAAAAAGGCATTATTTTACTTAGACATGAATTTTGAAAATGATTTAAGAAAAAATACATTATTATATTTAAACATGAATTTTTAAAATGATTTAAGAATATATGATTGACTTGGATTGATTTGGACTAAATGAAATAGGAGACTTGGATATAGTCTCATATACGGATACTCGAATGAGAAATTACTTTACACATGTGTTTGGATTTTGATCGAGTTTAGAGAATGAACCCAAAAAAATGAATAAGAAAGCGGTTAGTGAATTGATAACAAACATGAGTTCCGGAGAATCAATGTATTAACATGCTTAACCCACATCCAACTTCCAAACCAAGTCAAACTCGCATTCTTAATGAACCTCAAACTTTAGTAAATAAAACTCTGACCTCAGTAAATTGCGTCTTGAGTAATAATGGAACTCCCTGAATGATGAGATCCACTCATGGACAAACCTCGCAAGGAAACTCTATGGAGTATCACATGATTAGGGAAATAAACCCTAACTCATGATTTAAATGTAAAACACAAGACATTTGAGAATCACAGTTTATAGCGAAACTCAATTCTAATTTTTATGAAACCCTAACACTTGCGATGCGCACTACTGAAGAGCAACCTTGAGTGTAGTATTCAGATAAATAACCTCTGAATAGGAAGAGTCATATCATAAGAAGATGCTTTGATTCCATGTTTTAGGAGCTCACAAAAATGCATGATTGTGATATTATGACCTAATGGAGATGCAGATGAGTGTGAACCATAAGCCAGTCACGGTAATAAATATGAGGGCAAATTTTGGGGTGCTACAGTAAGTGACCATTATCTATAGCTTTTGGAGTCCATGGGTTGATATCCTCAAACCAGTTTGAGAACCAATCTTCATCCTCACGAACTAGTAACTTGAGCTCACACTTTTTCAGATTCTTCAAGAAGGAACAAATTCGCTCCCATGGGGGTGGCCTTAATACCAAAAAAAAAACTTCAGCATTAAAAGCTTCTTGGATGTCATAAGTTGTACCTAATTTCGAGATTGTATAAACAAAAGCTTTTTCAAACCTTGCTAATTCTGATTTATCCACGTCGAACTGTAGGTGTGTAAATGTTGGTTTCTTCTCCTTCAGTCTACCAAAAGGCAATCCCACCACTCGGGCATACGATCTACCTCCTCCCAAAGCAATATTTTCACCATATTTCGAAGACCATTTAAAGGTAATATTAGCGCTTATGTCCGCATTACTAATACATTCCTTTATTAAGATAGTATTGGCCTTGTTTGACTTACCATTCTCGCGCTTAAACCTTGACACATTTGCGTAAGTTTTCTTCCCGAAGATTTGGATGCTATCAAGTTTTGATCATTCTTGACATTCCTGAACCTAACAAATTCATACCTCCTCCCTCTCTTACCCCTCTTTGCTGGTATGAACACCTCTTTCACAATTGCAAAGTCTTTGAGCAACATAGCCATATCATTTGCATCATTGGGATTCAGAAAACTCAGTGAAAAAGAAGGATGGAATCTCTTCTTCAACCTCTAACCCTTTCCCCTTTTTTTGTCCACACAGAGTTTATGATTGTTTTTTCCATTGGTAAAAAAACTACACAGGGAAGCACATCAAGAAGATAAAAGAAGAATGAATTAGATCCAAAAGGAAGAAGGTCCTTAATCCTAAGATTATGACTTTCTCTGCTTCATAAGATGATAAAGCCAATATCCTTTTTTTGGTTGAGCATCCATGAAATTGTAGTTTCTCCAATCACGAAAAGGTAACCAATTACATATTTTCGATCATTTTGGTATTCTCTTCAATTTGTATATGAGTGACCATGTGCAATTGATTCCCTTCCATTTTATTATGATTGGGAAGGAGTACTCAAAGGTCTAAAGTGGCTTTAATATATTTGATAATCCGTTTGCTTATAATAGATGGCACGATCTTCGCATCTCCATGAATATGCTCATCAAGCCAACACTTTGGAAAATGTCTGGCCTATAGTTGCATAGGTATCTTAGTGATCCTATAATTTGCATCTACACGCTCATCATATATATCCTTCTTGAGCTTTGTATATGTTTGCATGAGAGTCATTGCAGGGCTGCAATTACTCATGTTGAATTTATTTAACATGTCATCTGCATAATTCTTCTAGTGCAAGTAAACACCAAATTTGTGATCACAAATTCCATTCTTAGGAAGTATGCTAAGTTTCCTCGACTTGACATTTCAAGTTTATTCTCCATGTCTGCTTTGAACCTTTCCAATTCAATATCATTTTATCTTATGACCAATCGATCATCCATATAAAGATGTAATAAAATTCGATCCCACTCATTAAGCCCTTTCACACACACTTCATGTTCTGATGTGCACTTATTGAATCTTGAATAGATCAAAAAGTTGTCAATTCTTTTGTTCCATTATCTATGTGTCTATTTCAATACATACAATGCTTTTCTTATTATGTACACCTTATTTTCTTTTCCTTTGTTCTCAAAAGCTTGTAGTGGTTGCTAGACATAGAAATTCTCCTCTAGTGGTACATTAAGAAAGACATACTTCACATGTAATTAAAGCAACTTCACCCTTTGTATGTTGCAATTGTAACTAATATTCTTATAGTTTCAGGTTTAGAGATTGGTGCATCTACCTCATTGAATTCAATTCCATACCCTTGAAGTAATCCCTATACAACTAGCGTTTCCCTGTATTTTGCAACTAGCATTTCACTATTGCTTCAGGGCATTTCCTCTTGTCAGCTGTATTTGTAGTTATCGACTTATCACATGGTTGGCAAAGGAAAAGTGTATAACAGAGTGAGAGAGTTACTTCACCATAATCCGCTCCCTCATGGATGTCTGAAAGTGTTAGTTGATATTGTTGTAGATATGGGTGTGACACTACTTATACCTAACACAGTTACAGAGATAACATCGTTGGGAGAGGCTTTAGGCTCGTTTGTTGCTTGGCCGTCAGACCTCATTATCATAGATGATGAGGTAAGGTTAAAATCATTATGAATCTCTTAGAATTCAAATGTCAATTCTGAACCATTATGAAAATCATTTTGAACCTTACGTACATTTTTTTGCAAAATATGGTAATTTTATACTCCTACAAAACCCGCATCTAAAAGGCTTTTTTCGGAAAAAGTGTCTGTTGCATCACAAAAAAGAGATGTACATTTAAAGTGTTATTCTATGATCTATATTCAAAAGTTTTATGATTTTCTACTTTACCTAACTTATATGATTGTTAGGTTCCTTCTTCTCAAGCTTCACAAGTTCCTTCTGCTCAAGTTTCACAAGTTCCTCCTGCTCAAGCTTCACAACAGGTCGAGAGCAAGAAAAATGTTCCTGCAAGAAGAACTGCTGCAACTCGCTTTCGGTCGTGTCTTGATACACTTGTGTCAGTATCAGATGTGATGCAAGGTTGTATTCGTCAAATAGACTTGGACGAAGGTGTTTTTGGTTTTCCTCATTTGGAGATAATCGGAATAGAGGACATTGAGCATATTCTCAAGCATCAAACATTAGGCATCGGTGTTATGCATGCCTACATTTGGTAATCCGATCAATCTATTATTTATTTACTTGAACAATTTATTGGAACATTTCAATGAAAATAGTCTAATGTCTATTATTCGTTTTTATTTAAGGTACTTGTATGAAAAACTCATGCGCGGGTCGGAATTGTCAAACCGATTCCGTTTCCTTGCTTCCACTAGTGTCAATTGTACGACAATTGGTTTGAATGCAGATATAGTAAAACAATACTTAGTTGACAGATACATGACATCCAATACGAAACTTTGTTTTTTTTACCGTATAATACTAGACACAAGTAAGATTTTCATTCTAATTTCATTCTAATCTTTGTATCTTTTGCGTATAAGTTATCCATCTAAACTTTTGTTATATTTTACAGTGGACACTGGTTGTTGGTTGCCATTAATCCTACAAGAGAAGTGGTCTATTATTTGAATTCAATGGAGCATGATTGGTTAACATATCCGAGTATGAAGGAAGTGGTTGATACGTAAGTGAGATTTTTCGAAAAATTCATGTGTATTTGTATATTTAATTATTTCTGTGAGATTGTTCTAAATTTACGTTTTTCTTTTATAGATCTATACTAGTGTACCGATCACAAAGAGATTATCGAGTTGCACGGGCTAAAGCAAACACTATTCTATGGATCCATGTGCAGGTAATTAATTTAATTTTCACAATGTTACTTATTAGTGATGCTACTTGATAACACAAATTTGTTTGTCTATGTGTAGTGTCCTCGACAGAAAAATGACATAGACTGCGGGTACTACGTTTTGAGGTTCATGAGAGAAATCATTCAATTGGATCAATTAGAGATTCCTAATCAGGTATGCATAGATTTATAACTTAGAATTTATTTTAATATCTGTCGCTCCCGGGATTTTCATCCTAGTACAAACGCGAAAGTGGCGCGAAAAAGGTTAGAGTCGCCAGCCAGACATTTTTATCCCAAAGGAATGGAAAAGGTAATGTTGCACAAACCTGAGGAAGAAGGAAAAGGACGAGGCCTTGCGAACCAAAGATCTGGATACGGGAGTCGGTTACGAATTGAGAAGGTATTAGCACCCCAATCCGTCCGCCGTACCCGACGGGATCCATGCTTAAAAGTCTGTTTTCAAAGGGTGAGAAATAATATGCTGTTTAACTGAAAGAATAGCTATCTAGAATGAGATGGAATTTAGAAAAGAAATGAAATTGATAAATGGGAATAAAGGGGAAAAATGTAGGGAAAATAAAGATTGTGCTCGAATGGGCCCTACCCCACTGCCTACGTACCTCATCGGGATAAATGAGGATCAGAGACGCCGTAGTTCGTCTAACTAAGGCTTACACTCATTTGTGGTTTTTAGGATGACGTTGCCATAGCTCTAGCTCAGGTGTTACCGGCTCTGACATGAGGGTGTTTACCGTATCGCTGTTTGAACTGTCGAGACAAGTCATGAAGAGTATGAGATGAGAATGAGAAGACGTGACTTCTTGGTTTGTTGTTTTTTTTAGAAGAAATGTTTTGAGTTTGTGTTTATTGAATGTACAACACTAAAGACTATGACACATGAGCGAATACTTTCCAAGATCGCCCCCAATGGAACGTTTGTAAAGCATCCTAGAAGAGTGAAGGAGACCTCCACTGATCATTTCCCGTATAGCTTAAGGCTCGTGACGCATTGTACACCTTTCCTTTATTAAATGTTTTTTTTTATTTTATTTAAAGATGAGAAGAGACTCAAGTTATAAAAGGTAAACATTCTAAGGGGCTACTAGACCTACCCTAAATCAGTTTGAATTCACGGATAACCTATGGTTAGTGAGGTTTACAATTTGAATCTACCTGAGAGATATAAGAGATATAAGACTAAACATGCAAGTAAAATAAGTCAATGATGAGCAATAGGGTCCTCCTAGGTCACGGTAGGCAAAAACGCATATGAAATGTAAACGGGATGAAACAATGAGGTGTGTGGGTCGGTTGCGTGGTGCTAAGACACACGACTTATGGTATGAAACATACAAGGTTTGATATTGGTTGAATGGAATGGAACGAATGTAATCGAGGAACCCTAGAATAATATAAACTTTATTTATTTATTTGAAAGTATACTCGACGTTGGATCGAATACTTTATTTTTTTTTTGAAATTTTGGTTTTCTATCGATTCGTTTTATCTTTTCTATCCTACTTATGGAAACTATAAAGCATACAAGTTCTAAGCTATTACATCACAACTCATACAAAGTATAAAACACAATTTAAGCATAAAATATCCAAGTCCATAAGCCAAACCTTGCAAAACACCTGTAATCAGCGAGGGTGATGGCGGATTAAACAGAGGTAAGGCTTCACTTTTCTTCTTCTTGCTGCGATTTTGTTTCTTCTGCTTATTAGATCAACTTCGTGATTTCATGTCTTGCGTTGTCGTATCCGTGACGTATGCTTTTGGAACACAAAGATTGAAGCAAGGTTAACAAAGCTCTTTGAAGGCTACTCTGCGAATTGGTTATTTGGTTGCGGATGATTCAAGGCTGTTGCGGATACGGCGAAGCAAACTACCGATGAAGCTGTAGAGCCGGAGGTCACTAACTGTTCAGTGACGATAAATTTGCAGAGGACGATTTCGCGGCTGAAATCTTGATCCGCCACTTGACGACGACGAGTGACGGCGGCTCTGAGTATTGAGGTAATGGCTTGGACACAAATGCCTTCTACTTGCTCCTTTCTCTTCTTGAATTTCTCATCCCATTTCAAAACCCTGAATTGGTCTGCTTCGAATTATAGCAATTCGAAAATTGAAGATGGATGAAAAATTTGAGGTGAATACAAGAAGGATGGATCAGAAAGGGGGTTGGAGGAAAAACGAAAAAAAAAACACCTCCATCTGCAACAAGCTCCTACCTTTATATCAGACGGATTGAAGAATCCCTTTGATTTTGCAGGTAAGTTAGTTATAAAAATCTGTTGTGAATTTGGTTAAAAAAAGCAGTTAGAGATTGGTTAGGATCCTGTTTTTCATTAGTTTGTTGGAGAAATTCTGTTATGAGTTTGTTAAAAAAACAGTTAGGAGAGTGAACTTTGTGATCTCTTGTTAGAGACTGATATAAGCTTACTGATATTCTTGCTTGGCAGCTTGTAATTCCTTTTTCCTTCGCCTCCGGATAAAAACAAATAAGGAGCTAGGCGTATGTAGTAATAGCTGAATGTATTTTGACGTTTAGAATTTTCTTTGCAGAGATCCAAGGCGAACATCCAACCTTTTCTCGTACTGGGTCGAAGAATTTTCGCACACTCTCTATACTGGATTCAATGTATTCCTTGTGTAAGTATCTTGAATATCCAAAATGGAATAATCCTCAGCATCCTCACTAGACAAGGTTCCTCTACCACTAACATTCACTTGTTTTCGTGTTAATGCAGACATATCCCATTGAAACTCCAATACCAAATGCGATGTCGTCAACCGTTGATGCAGCTCTAGAAAAACAATACCGCACTCTCCTTATTGTTTGGCAGAAAGAAACCGAGTACAGCTGCACTAGGCTCCACAGCCTCATTTAGTACATCTATCTCCAAGATCAAATATACTTTGACGGTAGGAGTGGCTTGGCGATAATCCGATTACTGATGTTTAGAACGTTGATGTCATAGCTTAACCATTCTTATTTTTTTCAAATTATTTTTTATTTGATAAGACTCAATTCCAATTCCTTATGCAGTTCATTAACTGTTGCAGTGATTCAGTAGCGTTGAGCTTCGACTTATGCTTCGTAAGAACATATTTATGATCAGTTAGAATTTGAGGAATTCAGAAGCAACTGAAGTATTGCCAAAGCCAGCTCAATTTCATGTACTATTTGGCTTGGGACCTACTTCCTAGCGGCACATTCGAATGTATCTCTTATGCTAACAACCTCTGGAAAGTGTGTGTCCTTAGAGATAGGAGAGACGGTGAGGAGGGAGGAATATTAGACTGTTGGTTACTTTTGCATTTGTAAAGAAAACACTAGAAATTTGTTTATTAAAGTTTAAATGAAGTCTAATTGTAACTTTTCAATGAATTTCCTCTTTTCTTTACGTTCCTTCTTGTAGCCCCTTTTGCTCCTTCTTTTTTTTCTTTGGCTGGAAGGTAGTTTTAGTTAGTATCTTGAATTATAATGCCACTTTCTAAATAATTCAAGTCCTCATATGGCTTTAGAATAATATGACTACAAAATTGTATTAATCTTTGGACCCAAAAAAGAACAAATATATTAGTTGCTAACATAACCTAAATGGCACAATTATCACTTGGATTTTGAATAAAAATTGGATTCTTTTGCCGTGGTAAACCAAATTTGAATTCAATGTCGAATGGATGGCGACACCAACTATCACTTAGAATTTATTTGAACGCTAAGACCTTGAATACCAGACGTCATTGATACTTCACTTGAATTGAACTCAATGGCCAAGCTTGAAACAAATCTTCAAGCTTTACCATTATTTAAATCGTGATGACTCAACCTAATCCATAGCTTCTTCCATTGAGAATGACGATAAAAGATCTAATTTCTTGAGGCCTTTAAGGAATAACATTGGGTTATAGAGTGATCATAACAACGAGAGCTCAAACTTGCATTAAGCATAATAACCAAATGAATCACTTTTGAACCGAAAAAATCCTTATCACCAGAAAAAACCTGATCCCATGTTTTAGTGATTCCATTCCAATGAACAAAGGCAAAGTTATGGCCTACTAAAAATGTAGATGAAATCAGACACGAGCCATTTAGGTTAATAATAAAAATAGGAGGGCAAATTTTGGGGTGTTACAGCTGCCCCTATTCAATCTCTGTAGACATGAATGGATGACAGCAGTTGCTTTCAGACATTTGAAGTATGCAGGGATTGAATACTAAAAAACAACCAGAAAATTTGCACTTTGTGGCAGAAGATCAGGGAAGTAAACTCAACCGAACAAACTCTGCTTGGATATAATTACAATGGAAAGGATAGTAAACGGGGGATGCCCTTTGAATGATACCAAAAAGCTACTGGCTTGCCACACTGTGGGTGGACTTGTAATATGATGCCACCCTGAGGAAGGACTTTCGCCAATCTGCGGTTGGACTTCAAAATACATTGCCACACTGCGGGTGGACTTTAAAGAGTTGTCACACTGCGGGTGGACCTTTTGCTCACTACGGGAGACTTTTGCTCACTACGGGGGACTTTTGAAATTTGCCACCCGAAGATGGACTTTGGCCAGTCTGCGGCTGGACTTTTTGCTCACTACGGGAGACTTTTGCTCACTACGGGAGACTTTTGAAATTTGCCACCCGAAGATGGACTTTGACCAGTCTGCGGCTGGACTTTTTGCTCACTACGGGAGACTTTTGCTCACTACGGGAGACTTTTGCTCACTACGGGAGACCTTTGAAATTTGCCACCCGAAGATGGACTTTGACCAGTCTGCGGCTGGACTTTTTGCTCACTACGGGAGACTTTTGCTCACTACGGGAGACTTTTGCTCACTACGGGAGACTTTTGCCCACTACGGGGGACTTTAGAGATTTGCCACACTGCGGGTGGACTTTGAAATTTGCCACCTGAGGATGGACTTTGGCCAGTCTGCGGCTGGACTTTTAAATTTGCCACCCGAAGATGGACTTTGGCCAGTCTGCGGCTGGACTTTGAAATTTGCCACCCGAAGATGGACTTTGGCCAGTCTGCGGCTGGACTTTTGCATATGTTGAATTGTACGGCATGTTGCCCCATGACACTGGGGATATCATGTCTTAGGTATTGTTAATGGACTGGTATGAGTGTAAAATAATTCCTGACGCGGAAGTAATAAGACTCTGCTAACTCTGTGGGGAAACATAATGATCGCGTATTCGATCAAGAAGTCCTGTGGAGATAACATCTCTGTCGGAGAGGAACGTGAATAATTCATCTGTCGCGAATCATCACCTTTGCCAAAAATAAATTGGACTTTTAGATTTGAAGGTCGTGCCTGAGGATACCTCGACTATTGGGGATTATTCACTCTTATGGATCTACTGGGGAGGAGAATGATTTATCTGAAATCTTCTAAAGGAATAGGAATTGCCTTAGATCTGTTGAGGAACTGAGATCAAGGAAACCATCTGAAGGAAAAAGTGCTGACTTACTGGGGATAACTTCCTTTGTCTGTTGGTGATGACAACACCGAGACACGTCCTGCTGAGGAGGAAAGATTTCAAGTTGTCCCATGCTGGGGATCAGTTGTTTCTGTATGGATTTTTCCTCAAGAGGATTTTACAAAAGACTTGGCATCTTTAAACTCTCAGGTATTGTAACGACTGCATGAATCAATGTAATAACCTTGCTGGGGAGGTAACCATTGCAAATGCGAATGAGTTTGTATCTGTCAGAAGTGCTGAACAAGATAGTTGACTTGACAAGTAACCACGGTATTCTAAACTCCGGGTAAATGCTTCCGATCCTCTGTCTTCGGGAAAGAATGAACTTTTGTACTATTGGGGTGGCCTGCCCCAGTACGAGTATTCGAATAGCTTTACACTTGACTGACTAATCTTCGCTCTTGGAGAGATCTGAATCTCGAGATGATTGCCCCAGTTTGCTTGAAATTTGAAGAGATTGCTCGACGTAACTGTCCCGGATTGGCTCAGTACTTTAATTTTGAAGAGATTGCTCGACGGGACTGCCCCGGATTGGCTGGCTCTTACCATGACTAATTGGGAAAGTCCCTGCTCAATGAAGCTTTATTTGAAAAAGTGCACCTCGACGTGACAGTCTTTCAGAAGTTTTAGACTTCTCAACCTGGCAAGCTTGAGCTTCTGGATTGAATTTCCGCATGTGAACCATTTATGATGCTCAACAAATGTATGCAAGTGAGAAAATGTTTATTCTTAGAATGAAAATCCTAATTCAACAAACATGTTAATCTTGAAGTTTTGAAAATGGATCGTTAACCTTCGTGAGCGAATCACTGGTTAAGATACGACCTTTATTTGAATGAAAGTATGTACATGCAATACCAACAAACGTCTTTTAACACAACTCATAGGAGTTAGGAACGCGGTCTCGTGGTAGTACACTCTCAAATTAACCCTGTTTCAGTTAGGACTTTTAAGGGTTGTATCGTGGCCTGGTTCACGGTTATAGAAACAAAGGATATAGGCTCGAAGTTCATTTGTGCCCACCCACTCTACGTGATGTTCTTCATTCCTAAATTCAGCTAGTTTTCACAAGCATTCACCTTTCATAAGGGTTTTGTGTTGATTGAGGAGCCATTGCTGCTATCAGTTCAAGTGCCAATCAAGTTATTGTTGAGAGTCAGTCACTCCTCTATCTTTCGTGTTTGTGTCACACGACTTTGTTCTCATTTGAGGATCTTTCTTGTATAATCCTTTTCCGTCTTTCGCTTTTGCATTATTTTGCTCATCCCTAACTTTTGCCTGGACTGATTCTTGTGAATCTTTGATTGTGAAGTCCAGCGGGATGCCCTAACTTTTGCCTAAGTCGCTTGTTTTCAAGTTTCGACTTAGCGGGCCTTTTCTTTTCTTTTTGCATTTTGAACCAGTCGCGTGACATTGTTTGTCTTGATTGCTTCACGAGGGTTGTGACTGCCTCATTTTGTGGTTGACGAAAGATAACCATTGTGGTTGTCAATCTTTGGACCTTTTGACTTGGATAACCATTGTGGTTTCGGGTCTTTGGACCTCTTGATCAGCATAGTAGAATGCAACGGATCTTCAAATACACTTCCTTATGAAAGTCTGAACGCTTGGTCTGACTGGCTGACATCTACCCTGCCCCTGGATTACATGTGAGGTTTTTTTTTTATGTGAAAATAAACTCCTACTACAAGGCTCAAAAGGGTTAGCAAGGGTTTATCTTCCTTATATCTCCAGTGTTTAGGATTTGAAGCAATGCCTGTACATCGTTAACAAGGTCTTACCTGAGAGCACCCAATTAGAGACTTTGCGTTTTTGTTTCGTCATTCTCCCTCATAGAATTTTAGCCTGACAATTGGTATTGTGATGTACATATGCAAAATTATAAGGGAATGCAAATGAATTTACTTCAAGAAAATCATGTGAATTTTATTATTGCTAACATTAAAAAACAAACAAATTCGTTCATGTAGACAAATGTTTAGCATATAAAAGAAACTACAAATGGAAATGCAGTAAAGAAACTGAATATTGCCGTAGTTGAGGAGGCTTGGCTCCGTCTGGACCTGTCAGTCTTGGATACTTTCAACGATCAATAGCTCTTTTCACAGACTTGTAATCTTCAATTTGCAGTTGCATGCCCAATCATGGCAATCATATCTCTTCTTCTAGCTATTCTGACTCCGACACGAGACATCTGAAAGAAAGAGTGAAGCTAGGGGAGTAAAGTTGCCCCATAAGTTTGCTCGGAAAGACCTGACGATCTTCTGCCTACGTATCTCCATTGACTGATGACCAATGAAGAATCAGAGCGACGTAGTTCCCCTCAATAGGGATGAAAAATGAACAATGAAGAAAGGCAAACACATAAATGCCATCACTGAGAGTATTTGAATACTGTTGGCTTTATTTGCTTCATGAATACCCTGGCGTCCTGGGTGATCAACTTGAAGACTTCAGCTTAACGTGAACCATCTGGTAAAATGACCGCGACACCGGTTCCATTATGACTAGGCATCGGATTATGAAGTACATTTGGGAGAGGAGCGAAATTGATCGCCTTGGAGTCAACTAGGTCCTGTACCTTGTTCTGAAAGGCCCAACATTTCTCAATACTGTGTCCCTGGGCACCTGAATGGAATTCGCACCTGGCGTTAGCATCAAAATTCGGAGGTAGATTGTCAGGAGCGGGAGGTCTCATGGTACGAAGCTCGACTAGGTTCAACTTTAGCAGCTCTGGGAGCAATACGGCATATGGGCACGGGACGGGATCGAGTCTGCGGTTTCTCGCTCTTGTTCTTTCTTGAAACGGTCTCTGCACCTGTTGTTGCTGACCCTGTGGTCGTTGTTGTTGAAACTGTGGTTGTTGTTGTTGAACCTGTGGTCGTGGTGGTTGAACCTGTGGAGTAATAGTCACTGCAGCCGTTTGGTAGTAACCTTGAGAATAACTTCTGTCTCGGCCCCTATACACAGCATTCGTCTCGCCTTCTCTTCTTCTTTGGCCGTTGCCAAAAGGTTTTCTCACACCGGAAGAACTAGCACTGCTTGCATCCTGGATCTTTCCCATTTTCAGAAAATTCTCTATCCTTTCTCCAGCAATGACGATATCAGAAAAACCAATGGACGGGCAGGCGGCCAGACGATCCAAGTAAACACCTTGCAAGGTGCCCATAAACATGTCTGCCATTTCCCGATCCAGCAAGGGAGGTTGAACCTGTGCGGCCAGCTCACGCCACCTCTGAGCGTACTGTTTAAAACTCTCTTTAGGTCCTTGAGACAAGTTCTGCAACTGGGTACGATTCGGAGCCATATCAATATTGTATTGATACTGCTTGAGGAATGCCTCAGCTAGATCTTTCCAACTTCGAATAGAGACCCGACTCAGCTTCATGTACCAGCTCAACGAAGCTCCAGATAAACTGTCTTGGAAGAAATGCATCCAAAGTTTCTCGTCATCAGTATGAGCCGAGATTTTTCCGAAGTACGCATGAATGTGAGTCCTAGGACACGTGCTGCCGTTGTACTTGTCAAACGATGGTGCCTTGAACTTTGGAGGGATTCTGACTCCTGGTACTAACCCGAGACTGGTTACATCGATACCTAAGGAATTCTGACATTCCATGGCCTTGATCTTCTCTGACAGCTCTTCATACCTGCGATTGTTGATCTCATTCATGTTACCCATATCAGCATCCAGTAGAGTGAACTGGTCTTCTTGATTGTCTTCTAAACCTGCATTACGTGTTGTGGTCCTATTTGGATGAGGCTCTCCGTTACGGGCAGCGTTAGAATCCACATTCTCAGCCGGTGTTCCTGTATTAACATTCCCATGAGGCTGCTCAACCATCAACCGGAGACGTTCCTGGTTCTGGGCCATGCCAGTCATCATTTCCATGAACTGATCCATCCTCTGTCGGAGCTCATTGAGATCAGTCTGCATTCGATCAGCCATCCTTACTCGATTTCTTTTAGTGGGATATCGGTGAACGCGTTGACCAGCTATATTGCCTGCAATCAAATAAGTTAGAAACCCTGGGTAACCTGCAAAGATACAAGAATATGGTATGCAGGAAATGAATGCTATGGCATGTTGATTCATTTTTAGGGCATCCCATCCCCTGATTCCAGTTTTGTGAGTTTGATGAAGATAGGAGCTCTTTTTGCTGTGAATAATAAGCGGTGTTGATAATATAAGGTGCGTGTGTGTACCAGACGTGCCAAACAATTCCAAGAATACGAAGGCCGACGTGTTTTTTTTTTTTGCAAATGTGTCAAATGCGTCGGTGATCACAAAGTGAGAGAACACATAATGATAGTAAAGAGACCTTTTTATGATAAGAACTTTGTTGAAATAGTCAAAACACCAAGAGTATGGATTCAAACAGAAGTACAATGATAAAAAGATTCCATCAATAGTCCTGATGGTAATCTTACAACATACAAGCAAACAAAAGGATGTCTTTGTCAATACGATCCTCCATCTAGATCTGGGTCAATGATCGGTCCTGCTTTTGGAACTTCTACCAACCCCTTTGTCTGCACCTGGTTGTCTTCAAACCTCTTCAGCTTCTTCTGATAGCAAATCATCATCCTCTTGTAATAGGCAGCTTCTTCTCGGGCTTTAGCAAGTTCTTCATCTTTTCCTCTCAGCTTATCGGCCATCTCTTCGTCTTTCTCCTTTAGCTTACTCGCGATCTCTTCAGCTTGAACTTTGTCTTGTTCCTCTCTTTTGATCCTGTAAGCAGCATGTCTCTTTTTCATGTTCTCAAACATCAAGGTCTTCTGATCCAGTTGCCTTCTAGTGTCAATGTGTTCCTTGGAAGAACTCCTAGTAGCAAACTCGAACCTCTCACACCGAGCCAACTCAATTTCACACTGTTTCCTTTCAATAGCATGCCTCTCAGCATCTTCTTGAGCTTTCCACTCAATCTCAAGTCTAGCGTGATTAGCTTTAGCAAGCTCCTGACCCAACTGTGCATTCTCCCTCAACAAACCGTCTCTTTCCGTCTTCATCTTGTCGAACTCTTCGATACTAACTGTGGTAGGTTGTTCAATGACCGTGGGATATAGAAGAGGCGCAGGCCCAAATGGTAACAGTAACACTTCGACCCGTTCTCTTAACCATTCTGCAAACGGTGGATACATTCGACAATTCCCTACTCCCAAAGTCTTCTTCCCTCTTGTCTTTCGACTATGCCAAGCATTGGAAGCTTTCTGAGCAATCTCGAATTCATCTGTTGATTGGAAGTACAAGGACTCTGTGATGTCCACAGCAGCTGGTGGTTCCTTTAAAGCATACCCAAACTGCCTAACCGTGAGAGAAGGGTTATAATTAATTCCCCCTTTCCTCCCGATCAACGGAACATTAGGGAATCCTCCGCAACTATGAAGAATGCCAATGCACCGCAAACCCTGATTAACCCATACAATGTCCTTTGCTTGCAAACCCATCAATCTTTCCGACCATTCAAGAGTGTTCTTCGTCTTCTCAAAAGCTCCTGATTGTGGAAGAAAACGTGTGAACCACTTGTAGAATACAGTCGCGCAACAATTCAACATTCCACCCCTTCGCTTCTCATTCTTATAATGCACAGAGTGGTAGAAATCACCTAGGAGAGTAGGAATAGGATTCTTTGCTACAAAAATGCGAATAGCATCAACATCCACGAAGTTCGGCATATTCGGGAACAAAGTGATTCCATAGATACACAAAGCTAGGATCGCATTGAAGGTACTCCAACTTTTTGCCTCAGCCGCTTTAGTAGCCTCACCTAACAAGAAACTCAAATGATATCCTCGGAAGCCTCCTTTGCTATCAATCCGGTCTTCCAATAATGACTTGCTCAAATAAAGAGCAGTTGCTACATCTTTGAAGTCAGGGTCAATCTTGGTCCCAAAGAATGGTGCACAGTCCTTCACGGAAACTCTCAGGATGCTCGAATACTCCTCTAATGTAGGTGCCAACACGAAATCAGAAAGTACGAAACATCTAAGCTGTGGATCATAAAACTGTAGTAAGGTGTGCATCCCTCTGAAAGCATAGTCACTGATGGGCTCTATGAAATACAAAATCCACCCGTAATCCTGCTTGAAGACATTCAGAACTTCTGGAGGAGCTAAGGCCTTCACTTTGAGAATTTCTTTCACAACAGGCTGATAAACCTTGTAGGAGATAATACACTTGGTCTTCTTCTCGGGTTCCATGCTCATAGATCAATACCCACAACCGGAATCAAGGATGTAATATGCAGCCCTGTAAATGAATAAACATGCGTTAGGAATGCAAGTATGCGGATGATGTGATGCAATGCAATGGTATGTGATCACTGCTGCATATACTGGGCACTGTTGTACTGTCTTCTGATTTTTGCCTGAATACCGACTATCAAGAACACCGGATCATAAGTATAAGAAAACCCAAGTATCAAGAACAACGTAGGTTGAAGGTTTAGTTTTCCTGCAAACCTGTAAACCCCTCCCAATCTCACGGGTATTGCTACTACGGGTCAACATCACGGACTCTCAAAGCCGAATAGCAATAATACGTTCACCATTTCCGAGAAATGGCTCATGACCAAATCAGGGAATCGGTTTGGCATTATGTACTACTCAGGGAGGCCTCAGCTGAATTCCGGAAAAACAAGCATCCCTCATAAGTTCCCGGCTTCAAGCACTGAAGTCGAGAAACAATAGTACATTCATCCCGAAGGGTACAATACTACCGTCATACGACCAGTTGCTTTAACCAGGGTTCCTATGAGAGAACAAAGGTCATCCTATGCGATTTCCTAGTGGACCCTCGGGTGAGAATGGGTTTGCCACGAAATGTGGTCTGCCACTGTCACCACTGGAGAGGGTTGTTTCCACTAAGGTCCTCGATGATCGGTTCCCAGTGTTAGCAGCTCAGGTGGGAACATTCTATGGTCTGCCTAGGCAGTATAGAACATATCCCAAGAGAGCCTGATCTGGGTGTGGGACTCGTGAAAACTACACGTGCTCAAGACCACGCAAGCCACACGACTGCCCACTCTAAATCCTATGTGTATACTCAAGCCGGGTATTTGGCTTATCTCACAATAATCCCATCCCGCCAAGGAAAACCAGAACAGCCAGTACAGTATATGCCAGTATATGCGACAGTAAAGTAAAGTGCAGAAAGCTGTAAATAAAGTTGTAAAGGAAAGCGATAAACTGTAATCAAAACAGTAAAGTTAAACTAAAGCATAACAGTTAATGAATATGCACCCAAAGAAAACAACAACAGACAAGCGCTAGGATTGACTCTCAAAGGGGAGATTAGAATTTCTAAAGTTCCCCAGCAGAGTCGCCAGCTGTCGCTCCCGGGATTTTCATCCTAGTACAAACGCGAAAGTGGCGCGGAAAAGGTTAGAGTCGCCAGCCAGACATTTTTATCCCAAAGGAATGGAAAAGGTAATGTTGCACAAACCTGAGGAAGAAGGAAAAGGACGAGGCCTTGCGAACCAAAGATCTGGATACGGGAGTCGGTTACGAATTGAGAAGGTATTAGCACCCCAATCCGTCCGCCGTACCCGACGGGATCCACGCTTAAAAGTCTGTTTTCAAAGGGTGAGAAATAATATGTTGTTTAACTAAAAGAATAGCTATCTGGAATGAGATGGAATTTAGAAAAGAAATGAAATTGATAAATGGGAATAAAGGGGAAAAATGTAGGGAAAATAAAGATTGTGCTCGAATGGGCCCTACCCCACTGCCTACGTACCTCATCGGGATAAATGAGGATCAGAGACGCCGTAGTTCGTCTAACTAAGGCTTACACTCGTTTGTGGTTTTTAGGATGACGTTGCCATAGCTCTAGCTCAGGTGTTACCGGCTCTGACACGAGGGTGTTTACCGTATCGCTGTTTGAACTGTCGAGACAAGTCATGAAGAGTATGAGATGAGAATGAGAAGACGTGACTTCTTGGTTTGTTGTTTTTTTTAGAAGAAATGTTTTGAGTTTGTGTTTATTGAATGTACAACACTAAAGACTATGACACAGGAGCGAATACTTTCCAAGATCGCCCCCAATGGAACGTTTGTAAAGCATCCTAGAAGAGTGAAGGAGACCTCCACTGATCATTTCCCGTATAGCTTAAGGCTCGTGACGCATTGTACACCTTTCCTTTATTAAATGTTTTTTTTTATTTTATTTAAAGATGATAAGAGACTCAAGTTATAAAAGGTAAACATTCTAAGGGGCTACTAGACCTACCCTAAATCAGTTTGAATTCACGGATAACCTATGGTTAGTGAGGTTTACAATTTGAATCTACCTGAGAGATATAAGAGATATAAGACTAAACATGCAAGTAAAATAAGTCAATGATGAGCAATAGGGTCCTCCTAGGTCACGGTAGGCAAAAACGCATATGAAATGTAAACGGGATGAAACAATGAGGTGTGTGGGTCGGTTGCGTGGTGCTAAGACACACGACTTATGGTATGAAACATACAAGGTTTGATATTGGTTGAATGGAATGGAACGAATGTAATCGAGGAACCCTAGAATAATATAAACTTTATTTATTTATTTGAAAGTATACTCGACGTTGGATCGAATACTTTATTTGTTTTTTGAAATTTTGGTTTTCTATCGATTCGTTTTATCTTTTCTATCCTACTTATGGAAACTATAAAGCATACAAGTTCTAAGCTATTACATCACAACTCATACAAAGTATAAAACACAATTTAAGCATAAAATATCCAAGTCCATAAGCCAAACCTTGCAAAACACCTGTAATCAGCGAGGGTGATGGCGGATTAAACAGAGGTAAGGCTTCACTTTTCTTCTTCTTGCTGCGATTTTGTTTCTTCTGCTTATTAGATCAACTTCGTGATTTCATGTCTTGCGTTGTCGTATCCGTGCCGTATGCTTTTGGAACACAAAGATTGAAGCAAGGTTAACAAAGCTCTTTGAAGGCTACTCTGCGAATTGGTTATTTGGTTGCGGATGATTCAAGGCTGTTGCGGATACGGCGAAGTAAACTACCGATGAAGCTGTAGAGCCGGAGGTCACTAACTGTTCAGTGACGATAAATTTGCAGAGGACGATTTCGCGGCTGAAATCTTGATCCGCCACTTGACGACGACGAGTGACGGCGGCTCTGAGTATTGAGGTAATGGCTTGGACACAAATGCCTTCTACTTGCTCCTTTCTCTTCTTGAATTTCTCATCCCATTTCAAAACCCTGAATTGGTCTGCTTCGAATTATAGCAATTCGAAAATTGAAGATGGATGAAAAATTTGAGGTGAATACAAGAAGGATGGATCAGAAAGGGGGTTGGAGGAAAAACGAAAAAAAAAAACACCTCCATCTGCAACAAGCTCCTACCTTTATATCAGACGGATTGAAGAATCCCTTTGATTTTGCAGGTAAGTTAGTTATAAAAATCTGTTGTGAATTTGGTTAAAAAAAGCAGTTAGAGATTGGTTAGGATCCTGTTTTTCATTAGTTTGTTGGAGAAATTCTGTTATGAGTTTGTTAAAAAAACAGTTAGGAGAGTGAACTTTGTGATCTCTTGTTAGAGACTGATATAAGCTTACTGATATTCTTGCTTGGCAGCTTGTAATTCCTTTTTCCTTCGCCTCCGGATAAAAACAAATAAGGAGCTAGGCGTATGTAGTAATAGCTGAATGTATTTTGACGTTTAGAATTTTCTTTGCAGAGATCCAAGGCGAACATCCAACCTTTTCTCGTGCTGGGTCGAAGAATTTTCGCACACTCTCTATACTGGATTCAATGTATTCCTTGTGTAAGTATCTTGAATATCCAAAATGGAATAATCCTCAGCATCCTCACTAGACAAGGTTCCTCTACCACTAACATTCACTTGTTTTCGTGTTAATGCAGACATATCCCATTGAAACTCTAATACCAAATGCGATGTCGTCAACCGTTGATGCAGCTCTAGAAAAACAATACCGCACTCTCCTTATTGTTTGGCAGAAAGAAACCGAGTACAGCTGCACTAGGCTCCACAGCCTCATTTAGTACATCTATCTCCAAGATCAAATATACTTTGACGGTAGGAGTGGCTTGGCGATAATCCGATTACTGATGTTTAGAACGTTGATGTCATAGCTTAACCATTCTTATTTTTTTCAAATTATTTTTTATTTGATAAGACTCAATTCCAATTCCTTATGCAGTTCATTAACTGTTGCAGTGATTCAGTAGCGTTGAGCTTCGACTTATGCTTCGTAAGAACATATTTATGATCAGTTAGAATTTGAGGAATTCAGAAGCAACTGAAGTATTGCCAAAGCCAGCTCAATTTCATGTACTATTTGGCTTGGGACCTACTTCCTAGCGGCACATTCGAATGTATCTCTTATGCTAACAACCTCTGGAAAGTGTGTGTCCTTAGAGATAGGAGAGACGGTGAGGAGGGAGGAATATTAGACTGTTGGTTACTTTTGCATTTGTAAAGAAAACACTAGAAATTTGTTTATTAAAGTTTAAATGAAGTCTAATTGTAACTTTTCAATGAATTTCCTCTTTTCTTTACGTTCCTTCTTGTAGCCCCTTTTGCTCCTTCTTTTTTTTCTTTGGCTGGAAGGTAGTTTTAGTTAGTATCTTGAATTATAATGCCACTTTCTAAATAATTCAAGTCCTCATATGGCTTTAGAATAATATGACTACAAAATTGTATTAATCTTTGGACCCAAAAAAGAACAAATATATTAGTTGCTAACATAACCTAAATGGCACAATTATCACTTGGATTTTGAATAAAAATTGGATTCTTTTGCCGTGGTAAACCAAATTTGAATTCAATGTCGAATGGATGGCGACACCAACTATCACTTAGAATTTATTTGAACGCTAAGACCTTGAATACCAGACGTCATTGATACTTCACTTGAATTGAACTCAATGGCCAAGCTTGAAACAAATCTTCAAGCTTTACCATTATTTAAATCGTGATGACTCAACCTAATCCATAGCTTCTTCCATTGAGAATGACGATAAAAGATCTAATTTCTTGAGGCCTTTAAGGAATAACATTGGGTTATAGAGTGATCATAACAACGAGAGCTCAAACTTGCATTAAGCATAATAACCAAATGAATCACTTTTGAACCGAAAAAATCCTTATCACCAGAAAAAACCTGATCCCATGTTTTAGTGATTCCATTCCAATGAACAAAGGCAAAGTTATGGCCTACTAAAAATGTAGATGAAATCAGACACGAGCCATTTAGGTTAATAATAAAAATAGGAGGGCAAATTTTGGGGTGTTACAATATCGTATATTATGCATATTATCGGATATTAACTAATTAATGCATATTTTGTTTTGTTATGTAGTACTTTTAAGAATTCGCGTGTCCTCATTACACAGCCGCAAAAGTTGGTGAAATTATGGAGGAATTGAGTGAATTTATTATAGAAAAAAGAATAATTTAAGGTATATATAGGTTTATATTGTGGTATATATGTACATGACTTGTGGTGTAAATGAATTGGTTTGGAATTGATAAAAATGAATTGGTTTAAGGTATATATATATAGTTTCTGGTGATAAATACCGATAATATTGAGATTGTTTATATTGGTTTGAAATGGATAGAAATGAATTGGTTTATATAAATGATGAAATGGTTTGAAAAAATGGTTTGGAACGGTTTATAATAATGTGAATTATACTGGTACACTTTATAATTGGTTTATACTAGTATACTGCCTAAAACAAGCATTTACAGGTTCTGCGTATAAAAATGGAAGAAATGAGATGTTTTGAAAAAAATCATTAAAATTATAGGTACACTTTAGAGAGCGCTTTCTCTTAAAAATGCTCTATAAGGTCCACAATAGAAAGCGTTTTCTCCTAAAAGCGTACTCTAAAGTGATACAAAAAATAAAATAAAAATTATAGGTAGCCTTTAGAAAGCGCTTTTCAAAAGCGCTCTCTAATGAGGGACCAAAGAAAGCGTTTTTTTCATAAAAGTGCTCTCTAAAGTAATGTAAAAATAATTATTAAAATTTTAAACGTATACAATAGAAAGCGCTTTAAAAGCGCTGTCTAACAGCATAGCTTAGTGTTGGTGTAAGCCCTAGAGGCCAATACTTTTTGGTACTTGTATCGGATTATTCGTTTAATAATAAAAGGCATTTCTTTATTATGTTTGTCTTTCAGAATAATAAAGTCCCTAGAATAGTTAGTCTGTTTAATGAAATGTTAAGTGTGACTTAATCATGAGATCCCATTAAACATAAAGACATTATTCTTAAAATATCCGTAGTCAAGCTTTATTGCAAAGTGGGATAACATTAAAGCATTGAGACTATTATGAAGATAGACTGATGATCACATCTCATGGATCATGGATAAAGAGTTATCAAGTCTTGACATAGGTATAAATATTAGGAGTAATATTTATACCGGATTGACCCGCTATGAGAATACTACATAGTATGTTATGCAAAGTGTCATAAGTTATTCTCATGGTGATAATGGTGTATTACCACCCTTCGACCTGAAACCACTATGGACCCTAGATGTAGAGTCGGGTGCTTTATTGCTGATCAAACATTATCCGTAACTGGATGATCATAAAGACAGTTGATGGGCACTCCACGAAGCATGCTGAGGGACATGAGTGTCCTAGATGGAATTTGCCAATCCTGCATAACAGGAGAAATGTCTAAGGGCCCAATATTGAACTGGACAAGGATGACACAGTGTATGCCTTGTGTTCAATATAGACATAGGGGCAAAAGGGTAATTGTACAAACATATATTATCACGAAAAAGGTTTTGTCAGATCACATGACATTTTCGTGACTTGGGTAGCAGTGATGTGTTGCTAGATACCGCTCACTGTTTATTATGTTAAATATATAATTTAATATAATTACCAACGTTACGAAATCCTACAGGGTCACACACATAAGGACAGTTTGATGAGAGATAGAGAAATCAAAGGAACACCGTAAGGTACGGTGCACTTAAGTGAAAATAGAAATTCGGATAATATAATAATAATTATTGTTATTTTATAATGGTTATAAAATAATAATAAAATAAATATATTTATTATAATAATAGTTATTATAATAATATATAATATTATTATGGATCATGTGAATTGGGCTTTTAGCCCGCAGCCCACAAGAGAGTCTATAAAAGGAACCCTTGTGATGAAGCTTTCACTTGATGCAATTTCGTTTTTGATTCTCACTCAAATAATTCCGTTCGTAAGCAGCTAGCACTGTGACCGGAAGCTGTTCGTGTGGACTGAGTAGAGGCGTTGCACTTCATCAACGCTTGTGATCGCTGCATCAAAGATCTGAATCGCCACAAAGAGGTAACGATTATATCACTGACCATGCTCATTCGTAAGGATCACTAAAGGAAAATTTTTGTTTTCCGCTGCGTTTAGATCGCAATTTTCCTTCAGTGGTATCAGAGCCACTTACGAAACCATGGATCTGATAGCTGTTAAATTTCCGTCTTTTCTGTATTTGATTCGATTAAAACACAGAATGAATTTAACAATAAACGATTAATTAAATTTGGCATCTGTTGTGTACGATTTGGATGATTGATGTTGATTATGCTTCAGAAACCGACATTAGTATGGTGAAGTTGTGCGATACATTGATCATCCATAGGTTACACAATTAGATCGATCACTTTTATATAAGATATAAGAAATTCTGATGCAAAGATGGTATATGGGATATACTGTTTTGATTTCATCCATTCAATCACATAAGGATTGTAATTCTTTTGAAAGATCATCATTTTCATTCGCTTCGGAATCCGACGTTAGTATGGTGAAGCAATGACATGTTAATCTATCATATTGAGTTATCAATCGAGTTGTGTTTGACGGCATGAAATTGTTGCATTAGGATTAATGGCAGTACAAGTGTTGTATTGCCGCAGACTTTTCCGGTTGGGGTTGTAAATGCACAAAAGTTGTGCAGGAAACGACGTGAAATACAATGAAGTGTTCATAAAATTTTTCGCCGGGGCGCTGCCCCTGACAACCCCGCAAGGAGGCGCTGCCCCCTTGACCCCCGTCCGCTGAACGGTCAGCGGAACCACCGGCTAAGTCTGCAAAGTGTGATCAATCAGCCGAAATTTAATTTAGTTTATTTAATTATCGGAATTTTAAACTAATAATAAAAGTGTGTTTATTATTATTTATTTGTGGTGATCAGTTATGGCCTTAGTTTATCCTTTATTATTGTTTTGGGATTTTTAAATACGGCCTGCGAGTCGTGCCTCTCTCTCAATCTCTTTATGTAACTTCTTTTCTCATCTCACTCCCTCGTATGTAAAACGAGTATTCTTATATGTAATGTAATATTATGTTATGAAGAAAAAGGAAGTATTCAATATTAAAGGAGGATAACCTTGGAGATCATGCTTGGAGAAACTTAGATCGTTATTAGGTTAGCTTAGGTTCTCTCATTGGCTTGAGAGAACAATTGCGTTAGGGGCCATAATTGTATCTTTTTATATGTATGTTGATGCATGTAATTGTATGTTGATGCATGTGAGAGACGTTTTGCATGTTAAGCCGGTGAGATCAAACTAATAACAAATTCCCTCAAAATTAAATATTAAGTTTATGCTTTCCAATTTTTAGCACTCATCAAGACTAGTATCGAGCATTGTAGGTTTCGCCTACGCGAGGTGCATGTTCTATATTAGTAAGGTGTGATGGGATAATTGTAATATCCAATTGCTAAAACAATGGGTCAAACTTAACTAAACAAATTATAATAAGATTATACATGTTTAGAAGCAAGAATTGGGAATGATTCATGTGATGGATCAGAATAAGGAGTTATTCACCCAATTGAAAATATTCGAGAGTTGTATGAGATACAATTGGAAGGAGTTCCTACCTAAATAACTTAGTTTTGTGTAATCAGCCTAACGCTGACTTAAAACAAAGTGAAACATGGATCTCGACCCACTAGAAAGTCTTCCAACGGGATTTTCCGAATCAAATGATGAGGGTCATTTGTTTTGAATAAAATAGTGGGAGCATATTTGATTAAAGGCCTAATTAAATATGTTGTTTTAATGATACTTATATTTTCATATTTCTCTTGTAGATTACCATGACAACAAACACATCGAACAATATTTTGCGATCCATCCTAGATAAGGAAAAATTGTCTGGGACAAATTTCCTGGATTGGCACCGTAATCTGAGGATTGTCCTCAAGCACGATAAGAAGCTGTATGTCTTGGAGACACCAGTTCCTGAGGAGGAACCTCCTAGTTCTGCACCAAAGGCAGAAAGAGATGCTTATAAGAAGCATTTCGATGATGCCAATGAAACCGCTTGCCTCATGCTTGCTACCATGAACTCTGAGTTGCAAAAGCAACACGAGAACATGTCTGCGTTCGATATGATCGGACATCTGAAAATGCTTTATCAAGAGCAAGCAAGAAATGAGAGGTTTCAGGTTTCAAAGTCCCTTTTTAACAACAAGTTAGCTGAGGGAGCCCCTGTAAGTCCCCATGTACTCAAGATGATTGGGTATGTGGAGAACCTTGACAGATTAGGGTTTCCCCTTGGAAAAGAACTTGCGACTGATCTGATCTTGCAATCGTTGCCAGAGAGCTTCAGTCAGTTTGTCCTGAATTTCAATATGAATGACTTGGACAAAAGTCTTCCAGAACTGCTAGGCATGTTGAGAACTGCTGAGCAGAATATGAAGACAAAAGGGAAATCTATTCTGATGATCAGTAATGGAAAGAAACAGAACAAGAGGCCCATCAAACAGGGTGGTAGAGGGAAAGGCAAGGAAGTTGCCAAACCCAAACCCACTCCTCCTGTTTTGAAGCCTAGTGGAGGAATAGCAAAGGAGGGCACTTGCTTCCATTGCGGTAAGACCGGACATTGGAAGAGAAATTGCCCAAAGTACCTGGAAGATAAGAAAAATGGAGTAGAGACTTCAAATTCAGGTATTTTTGTTATTGAAATTAATTTATCTACTTCTGCATCATGGGTATTAGATACTGGATGCGGTTCTCACATTTGTACTAATGTGCAGGGGCTAAAAAGGAGTAGAGATTTGGCAAAAGGTGAAGTTGACCTACGAGTTGGCAATGGAGCAAAGGTTGCTGCTTTAGCTGTAGGAACTTATGTTTTAACTTTACCTAGTGGTTTAATAATTCAGTTAGAGAACTGTTATTATGTACCTGCAATTAGCAGGAATATTATTTCCGTTTCTTGTTTGGACAAGTTTGGTTTTTCATTCATAATAAAGAACAATTGTTGCTCCATTTATTTGAATGATATATTCTATGCTACTGCAAAAATGAATAATGGACTATATGTCCTTGATCTTGAAATGTCAATTTATAACATTAATACTAAAAGGTTGAAACCTAATGAGTTGAATCCAACTTACCTTTGGCACTGTCGATTAGGCCACATAAATGAGAAACGCATTTCCAAACTCCATAAAGATGGACTCTTGGACTCTTTTGATTATGAATCATATGAGACATGCAGATCTTGTTTAATTGGAAAGATGACAAAGTCCCCATTCACAGGAAAAGGTGAAAGGGCTAATGATCTTTTGGCACTCATACATACTGATGTATGTGGACCACTGAACATACCAGCCAGAGGAGGTTTTCAGTACTTCATCACTTTTACTGATGACTTCAGTAGATACGGATATGTGTATTTAATGAAACACAAATCTGAGTCCTTTGAAAAGTTCAAGGAATTCAAGAATGAAGTACAAAACCAACTAGGTAAGAATATTAAAGTTCTTCGATCAGATCGAGGCGGTGAATATTTAAGCCTAGAATTTGATGACCATCTAAAAGAGTATGGGATTCTATCCCAACTTACTCCTCCTGGAACACCACAATGGAATGGTGTATCTGAGAGAAGAAATCGAACCTTGTTAGACATGGTCCGATCCATGATGAGTCACGCCGATCTTCCAAACTCCTTTTGGGGACATGCATTATTAACAGCAGCTTACACACTTAACCGTGTTCCATCCAAAAAGGTTGATAAGACACCATATGAGATAGGGAGTGGTAAGAAACCATATATGTCTTACATGAAGATTTGGGGTTGCGAAGTTTACGTCAAACGACAAATTTCAACCAAGCTTGAGCCCAAATCTGACAAATGCTTATTTGTGGGGTATCCTAAAGAAACAAGAGGATATTACTTCTACAATCCTTCTGAGGGCAAAGTGTTTGTCGCTCGAACTGGAGTCTTTCTGGAAAGGGATTTTATTTCCAAAGGAAACAGTGGGAGGAAAATAGAGCTTGAAGAAATTCAAGAATCACAAAACATTGAAACACCTATGGAGGAACTAGAGCAGGAAACACAAGTAGTTGTGGAAGAGCAACCTGCTCAAGTAGAACAAGACCAGCGTAGGTCAAGCAGGACACGTCACCAACCTGAGAGATATGGATATCTCATAAGTGATCAGGGTGATGTATTACTCATGGATCAAGATGAGCCTGTGACCTACAAAGAGGCCATAACTGGTCCTGAGTCTGAGAAGTGGCTAGAAGCCATGAAATCTGAAATGGATTCCATGTACACAAACCAGGTTTGGACCTTGGTAGAACCTCCTATAGGAGTTAACCCTATAGGATGCAAGTGGGTCTTCAAGAAAAAGACTGACATGGATGGTAAGGTACATACCTATAAAGCAAGACTGGTTGCAAAAGGCTATAAACAAATTCATGGGGTTGACTATGATGAAACCTTTTCACCAGTTGCAATGCTTAAATCTGTTCGGATTTTACTTGCCATCGCTGCATATCATGATTATGAAATATGGCAGATGGATGTCAAAACTGCTTTCCTTAATGGGAATCTTCTTGAGGATGTGTACATGACACAACCTGAAGGATTTGACATACCACAAGATGCCCAAAAGATATGCAAGTTACAGCGATCAATCTATGGATTGAAGCAAGCTTCCAGAAGCTGGAATCTTCGTTTTGATGAAACCATAAAACAATATGGATTCATCAAAAATGAAGATGAACCTTGTGTCTACAAGAAGGTTAGTGGGAGCATGATCGTGTTTCTGGTATTATATGTAGATGACATATTACTCATTGGAAACGATGTCCCTACCTTGCAACAAGTGAAGACTTGGTTAGGGAATTGTTTTTCTATGAAAGACCTAGGTGAAGCAACCTATATATTAGGAATTAGGATCTATAGAGATAGATCACAAAAACTGCTTGGCCTAAGTCAGAGTACATACATAGATAAAGTGTTGAGACGCTTTAATATGCATGATTCCAAGAAAGGATTCATACCTATGCAACATGGTCTGTGTTTATCAAAAACACAATCCCCTTCAACTAAGGAAGAAAGGGATCGCATGAATAAGATTCCATATGCATCTGCAATAGGATCTATCATGTATGCCATGTTATGTACTCGACCAGATGTCTCGTATGCATTAAGTGCAACGAGTAGGTACCAATCTGATCCCGGTGATGCTCACTGGGTAGCTGTCAAGAATATCCTTAAGTACTTGAGAAGGACTAAGGATTCATTCTTGATATATGGAGGTCAGGAAGAGCTTGATGTAATTGGTTACACTGATGCTAGCTTCCAGACAGATAAGGATGATTTTAGATCACAATCTGGTTATGTGTTCTGTCTCAATGGTGGCGCTGTGAGCTGGAAAAGTTCAAAGCAGGAAACAGTTGCTGATTCTACAACTGAGGCCGAGTATATTGCTGCCTCAAATGCAGCAAAGGAAGCTGTTTGGATCAAGAAGTTCATTAGTGAACTTGGCATAGTCCCAAGCATTGTGGATCCCATTGGTTTATATTGTGATAACAATGGTGCTATCGCACAAGCTAAGGAGCCTAGATCTCACCAACGATCCAAACACATACTTAGGCGTTATCACCTCATTCGAGAGATAATCGATCGGGGAGATGTGAAGATATGCAAAGTACCTACACTTGACAATATCGCTGACCCATTAACAAAGCCTCTTGCGCAACAGAAGCATGATGGTCATACTAGATCTATGGGTATTAAGCGTATGCCTAATTGGCTCTAGTGCTAGTGGGAGATTGTTGGTGTAAGCCCTAGAGGCCAATACTTTTTGGTACTTGTATCGGATTATTCGTTTAATAATAAAAGGCATTTCTTTATTATGTTTGTCTTTCAGAATAATAAAGTCCCTAGAATAGTTAGTCTGTTTAATGAAATGTTAAGTGTGACTTAATCATGAGATCCCATTAAACATAAAGACATTATTCTTAAAATATCCGTAGTCAAGCTTTATTGCAAAGTGGGATAACATTAAAGCATTGAGACTATTATGAAGATAGACTGATGATCACATCTCATGGATCATGGATAAAGAGTTATCAAGTCTTGACATAGGTATAAATATTAGGAGTAATATTTATACCGGATTGACCCGCTATGAGAATACTACATAGTATGTTATGCAAAGTGTCATAAGTTATTCTCATGGTGATAATGGTGTATTACCACCCTTCGACCTGAAACCACTATGGACCCTAGATGTAGAGTCGGGTGCTTTATTGCTGATCAAACATTATCCGTAACTGGATGATCATAAAGACAGTTGATGGGCACTCCACGAAGCATGCTGAGGGACATGAGTGTCCTAGATGGAATTTGCCAATCCTGCATAACAGGAGAAATGTCTAAGGGCCCAATATTGAACTGGACAAGGATGACACAGTGTATGCCTTGTGTTCAATATAGACATAGGGGCAAAAGGGTAATTGTACAAACATATATTATCACGAAAAAGGTTTTGTCAGATCACATGACATTTTCGTGACTTGGGTAGCAGTGATGTGTTGCTAGATACCGCTCACTGTTTATTATGTTAAATATATAATTTAATATAATTACCAACGTTACGAAATCCTACAGGGTCACACACATAAGGACAGTTTGATGAGAGATAGAGAAATCAAAGGAACACCGTAAGGTACGGTGCACTTAAGTGAAAATAGAAATTCGGATAATATAATAATAATTATTGTTATTTTATAATGGTTATAAAATAATAATAAAATAAATATATTTATTATAATAATAGTTATTATAATAATATATAATATTATTATGGATCATGTGAATTGAGCTTTTAGCCCGCAGCCCACAAGAGAGTCTATAAAAGGAACCCTTGTGATGAAGCTTTCACTTGATGCAATTTCGTTTTTGATTCTCACTCAAATAATTCCGTTCGTAAGCAGCTAGCACTGTGACCGGAAGCTGTTCGTGTGGACTGAGTAGAGGCGTTGCACTTCATCAACGCTTGTGATCGCTGCATCAAAGATCTGAATCGCCACAAAGAGGTAACGATTATATCACTGACCATGCTCATTCGTAAGGATCACTAAAGGAAAATTTTTGTTTTCCGCTGCGTTTAGATCGCAATTTTCCTTCACTTAGAGAGCACTTTTTAAGGAAAAAGCGCTTTATAAGGCCTACTTTAGAAAGCGTTTTTTCTTAAAAAGCGCTCTCTATTTGGGGCCTTTTAAAGCGCTTTTTCCTTTAAAAAAACGCTGTCTTTACCTAAGACAGTGCAACCTTTTACAGCGCTTTAAAGCGCTCTCGAAGGTAAAAAAAAACGCTCTCTAAGCTCTGTTTTCCCGTAGTGTCACCACACAACTTCATCTAATTGGTTAACAACACCGATATTAACATAAAACTACAACTTCTTCTCCATCATTCATTTGCATGCTCTCATATTGTTTCCTCAAATATTACAATTTCACATTCTTCAATATTTCATCAACTCTATATAGCTTCTTGATTGTATCACATGCACCTTTAGTCGTTTTTTCCTTTATGCTCTTATCAAAGATGATTGTATCCATAAATTGATGGATCAAGAACATGCTTTTACCATGTTTCTTTCTCAATTCACAATGAATCAACTTTTGTGCCTTAGATGTATTGACTTTCATTGCAGGCAAGTCATCATTCATGGTTTCAAGCATATCTTAAAATTTGAATATAATTTTCCTCTACGTGCACATCTATCATAGTGCTCCCCTTTGAACATTAGTAATTTGTAGAGTGTATATTAGAGGGCATGCTTTCGTTTTTTATTGATCGAGACTTGAATTGAACCAATTCTCTTGATACAATTTTATTGGGATAACTTGTAAAATGTGCATCAAGAATGATGTATGAAATTAGAGAGGCTTAAAATAAAATTAGAGTGGAGAGAGTGTTTACTCGATTGATCTAAACCTATTACAATAATTAGGGTGTATATATAATTAGAAAGCCAAATAATCATCTAACTTTTAAAACTATCAAATTGTGACAATTTACTTGTGTTGCAAGTCAATCACTTGCAATACAATCAAACTCCCACTAAAACTGATTTGCATCTCAATAATTAGATCCAAGACTTTCTTTCTTTGTACCTTATATTTCCTACTTTAACTAAAGCTTTTGTTTCCATATTCGTTTGACCACGAGCTACTCACCATGAAGAGCTTATTTTTTATTAGTCTTATGAACCTTTTCATTGACATTAGTATTTTCTTGATTTAGTGCATGCTAATCAGACAACAACAAACTCACATTGAATGGTTGTGGAGAACTATGGCACCATCAATTGCTCCTTGGGCAAACTAGAAACACGAGAAATGGGATATTACAATCTTGTCCTAGATGCCCATAACATCCATTGTTGGTGCAAATTCTATGTGAACCTGTAAATTCTAGTTAATAGAATGACCTTTAATACAAACTTTAATGTGACTAATTCATGTATAGATGTACTTAAAATACTCTTTATAATAATTAAATATTGTTAACTTTTATTGTTCATATTCTAAGACATATAGAAATATCATTGCCTCAATTTCTTGTTCGAGAAATACTATTACAGTTAATATATCATCAATTCACTTTCCATTTATACATTAAAACATTGTTGAGTATAGTGTTTGCTCAATTGCTATGTTCATCATGTAACCAAAAATTGCTCTGGTCATGAAAGGCCCAATAAATGAGGTCTAATTTGAAGTTTTTGGATAATAAATGAAAACAAAATCAGTGAATGACAAGTCGGTAAAAGGGAGGTATCGTTCACCTGTGGTGGGGACTAAAGTATTAATGACTGTGAAAACTGAAAACGATGTAAAATGGGGCCATCCATTGCAACATTAAAACATTTTCCTATGCCACCGTCTATATATGACTTTTCATAATACTTTTCATCGTGGGGACCTTCCCCTTTTGGATTTTGCTAACAAGGACAAGACAATGTGACTACTCATGGCCACTGGACCACGTTTAATATCAATGTACCAAAAAGATTTCACATTGTACATAATTTGATGTTAAATATACTTTCTTTTTCCATAGTAAAAGCAATTTATTGGATAAAAAGATAAAAAGAACAAAGAAGTATAAACTCTGTTTCGGGCCGATCAAAGGTCGAAAAATCAAAAGTCCAATTTGCTCCAAATGGTTTAACATATAAAAGCTTTCACATATAATACTAAGGTACATTATTTTGCTCTCCATTTTTATTATATTTATCTTGAATTTTTAACTGACTTGAACGTTAGAATGTTTAATTTGTAGATCCATTATACACTGTCGTATTTGAGATCAGCACCTCCAATTAAAGATCATCCACAATTGACACATAATGATTATGGTTCCAAAACAAAATAGTTTGTGCGGTGTCGCTCCCCGGATTTTCATCCTGGTACAAACACGAAAGTAGCACGGAAAGAGGTAGAGTCGCCAGCCATACATTTTTATCCCGAAGGAACGGGAATGGTAATGCTGCACAAACCAGAAGAAAACGAAATGGAAGGACACAGGTCCTGCGAACCAAAGAAACTGAGTTCGGGAGTCGGTTACGACTTGAGAAGATATTAGCACCCCAGATCGTTCGCCGTACCCGACGGGATCCACGCTTGCAAAGAAACTGTTTCAAAGGGTGAGGGGATGAAAGCTGCTGCAAAACTGAAACTGAAACTGAAAAAAAGAAAAGAAAAGGGGAAATGAAAAAAAGAAATGAAAAGGAAAAATGTAGGGAAAATAAAGATTGTGCTCGAACGAACCCTACCCGCTGCCTACGTACCTCATCTGGACAATGAGGATCAGAGACGTCGTAGTTCCCCTAACTAGGGGTGGAAAAGATTGCTTGTGAATTAAGGCTTGAACTGCCTATGACAATGCTCAGGTGTTGCAGACTCGGACGATGAGTGCGTTACCGTCTTGCATAATGACAAGAAGAAGCAAGTTCGCGGACGGAGCGAAGGAGATGAGAAAAGAATTCCCAAAGGAAAGACGATTATTGTTTGTTTGTGTTTTTTTAGAGCTTTTCATTTGTGTGGCACAAGAGAATGAACTCAAGCTCTTTTCTATGGAATGCGTACTTGTCACTACATTCCAAGATCGAATAATAGAATAGGCACACCAAGCAAGGAGAACTTATCCAAAACTTGTTTCCAAAGGCAAGGGTCTAATTTCATTGACTTGTTGAATTTATTATGTATTTTAGTGATTAAAGATGAAGAAGTGTTTTTTAGGGTTTTTCTTGATGAAGATGACTTCATGATCCGACTTGTGTATCATGCTAGACAAATGCACTATTCCAAGATGGAATGAATACATATGCCCCCATGGAATAAGGCTATTACACAAGAAATCACTCCTTTCTTTATTAATGCTTTTTAGGTTTTGTTTTGAGATGAGAAGAGAAAGAAACCAAAGGAGCAAAAAGGTAAAAGTCTAAAATGGGGAAAGACTAAACCTAAAATTGTCATGCAAAAAAGTCCTAAGGTTAGTGAAGTTTCAACTATCCTAATGAAGAAGAAGGAAAGAAAGAAAAGCAAGAAGAAGAGGAAGCAAGAGCTAGCAAGCAACTTACTCCTATAAAGGAGATAAGTTGCTCCTAGAGGGGGGAGAAAATAATTGGATTACATGATGGCATAAGGCACATCAAAACACAAAGAGAAAGAACTTAAAAAGAGAGAAGGATGAAGAGTTGAAATGTGGATGAACATCCTGTTCGCAGTGGTTTCTGGCGAACAACCTCTGGTTAACCAACTTCTTCAGAAACTGGGTTACTTGCAGGACCAACCAAACAAGTCCTGAGATACATGTGCATTATTTCTGTCGAACTACTCTTAGAATTTGGTGATTGATTTGTGGTTTATTTTATCAATATTGTCAAAGTGTTAAGAACTTTGATTTTTACAAGTAAAGTAAAGTAAACTTGAAATGAAATAAAATTGAAAGTTTTAAACAAAGATAAGAAGAAAGTGTTGAAGGCTGTAAACTTGCAGAAAAGTAAATAAAGTTTAAAAATAACATGAACTTTAAGAATGAACAAGTAATTTAAATAACTTTGAAATATAAATGGTGTTCAAACGTACATGGTTCCAAATATCAGACTCATTTTCTCTCACACTGGGTACTTAGAGTGTTTTACAGGAATTTTGTATCAATTTTCACACACTTATCCTAAACACAAACTATCCTATTTATATACAAACAAAATAACTGCTTAGAACGGAAAAACTATGACTAAATGACAAGTGTCAGCCTGCATGTAATTTTCTTCTCTAAAACTTCCATGTGTCCAACTGCCAAAGGTTACAACCTTTTGAATTTGAATTCCTTTCTTTGGTGACGAAACCTTGCACCTCTTCAATCTGTCGAAACCTTTTAAAGAAGAAACAGCCTTTTCAGCATCTGCCAAACCCTGTCTTTTGTCAAAACCTTCTTTTGACGCAACGTCGAAAGACAACTTTCTTCTGTCGAAACTCTCAGCTACAAAAACCCTCCAACCTATTCTGCCAGAACAACTATGCCCCTTTCTGTCGAAATAGTGGAGTTTTAAACTTGTGAGCAATTCTTGAATTCTCTCCCTTTTGTTATTCTTCGACAAAGATGACCTCCAACCCTTAATTTCAGTCTTGTCGAAATTATGGGTTTACAAATTGCCCCCCAGCAAAGATGTTTTCGACTGTCCTTGGAGAAATATCTTTTGCTGTCGAAGTGACCTTTGACTTCCTGTCAGTTGCATTTATTGCAAAGTGATTTTGTTGAGTCCCAAGAAAACATCATGATTTCCACTTTATTAAAACGTCATGTCTAACCCACGTTTTTACACAATCTCCCATACCCCTATATTGTAGGTAAATCATGGCCTCCTACCAACCGCCACTTTCTAACTTCCACCAATGGATCAGAAACGCACGTCTCCACTTCCCAACTGAAAATCTTTTCATTTTCCTTTTTCTTTATTAGTCATTTATTTCATCCTCTATAAATACCACTTTCAACAACATTCCATACTTTTCACCTTCTCAACTCTTCTCTTACCCAAGCGTAAAAACTCCATTTCCAAACCTTTCAAAGCTTCTGTTCTTTCAACCTCTTCATCAAATCAATGGCTCCTCCAAAGACTACCACTGGCCGCAGTGCAAAGAAGACAAAGAAGACCATGGATCTTCCTCCTGCTCACGTATTATCTGGGCCTACACAAACACAGCACCAACAGTACTTTCCAGAACCCCCAAATGAAAGGGAAAAGGCAAGCATTTACAAGTCACAGGTAATGATTCCCATTTCTGTTTCTGGAGTTCATCATGCTATGTTAGGTCCTATTTTTGATCCCACTGTGGACCCTAACCGTTTGAAAGAATTTTATCCCTGTTATTCTGCTTCTAAACCCATAGCTGCTAACAAAAACCCTAAACCTGTCGAAACCTCAACAAAAGAACCTGAAGTCCTTATGGCTTCGACAGAAATAGATCTGTCTTATCTAAACCAAAATAGGATTTTCAGAAGTCCCCCTTTGACGAAAGATCCCTCTGACTACCTAGCATGGCTTACTAGGATCGAAAAAGCTAAAGAGAAATTTTGGAAGAAAACTGGCATTTATGACTTAATTCAATTGTCGAAAGAGGGTCCCCGTTATTGCCAAAACATGCTGTTAGCCTCCTTATATTTTTGGGATAGCACTTACAATACTTTCCACTTACCCTGTGGAATGGTGACTCCCACCCTATTCGACATAGCAGCCATAACTGGCCTTAGTCCTTTAGGGGAAATCTTTAACCCTGAACACTTGAACAAGGATCCCATAGGCTTCGACACAAAGCATGCTGGGTATTCTGTTTTCATAGCCCATCACCAAGGTGAAAACAATGAAGAAGTCTCTGATAGAGAGCACATTGCTTTCCTCTCCCTGTGGTTAGCCAAATTTGTCTTCTGTACTAGGTCTCTCCAGGTAGCCAGAAGTTACATCATTATGGCTAATCAACTTCATAATGGAGTTGCATTCTGCCTGAGTGAACTTCTTTTGGCAAACCTCTATGAATCCTTAAGTGAGAGTGTAAGCAACCTCAAAACCCTTAAGGACAAAGGTAACATTAGTCTTACAGGCCCTTTTTGGCTCCTACAATTATGGCTGAATGCCACTTTTGAAAACTTCATCCCCATCAAAATGCCAGTTGTCGAAGACGCAGTAAAAGAAAGGCATGTCGAATGGCCTAGGCTGGTTCAACTGACCCCTACAGATGATAATACAAGCCTTCAACAAGCATTCACTGGCTACATCATGATGTTCGCCAAACGCTACAAATTTTCTCCTTCAATGGCCCCATTCGCCAACAGACAAGTAGGTCCAAGATGGTTTACCAGAAGACTCCCAGTGGAGAACCAGAAAGATGAAGACTCCTATATCTCCATTTGGGAAGCTTTCCTCATGCCCAGACACTTTTTCTCCCATCATAGTCTTAACAACACAAAGGTATCCCTCATTGTGTACCAACCCAATTTGGTAGCTAGGCAGTTTGGATTAATTCAGACGAAGACGAAGCCTATCTACCATAAGAAAGGTGCTATCATTTTCTATAACTCATTTCACCACTTCGACAAAAGTTTAGAGCTGTACAACAAGTTTTTCGACCCAACTTTGGAGGTCTATCCCACCATTTTTCTACCAAACTTCCTCTGTACTGAAGAATTCGACGTCTGGTGGAAGGAATATTACATCAACAGATTTTTCGACGTAGCAACCTTCACTACTCTTCTGACAAATGCTTTTACCTTTGTGCAGGACAAGAAGAAAAAAGGTACAGATCAGCATATTAAAGAAATTCAAAAGTTTCAAAAATATTTTGAAACCATTTACAGGCCTGATGATCTTCGTCGAACCATAAGCGAGGCAGCAGTATCTTTAAAATACAAATTCACAGAAAAATTGAATAAGTTATTTTTTCCTTCATCTCTTCCACCACATGCACACTATGACTTTGCATTCACCACTTTTCCCCCAAAATTCCCTCCACTCCCTTCTGCAGAATTTGGGGTGGCCTTGTGTCCTCCATTTCCAGATTGGTTTGTGTGTGGATCTAATTTAAAACTGCTCCGTGAAAGAAACAAAAAACCTGCCGAATGCGTGGTTGCGACGAAGTATCATCTGCACAACTTCACTGGGCACCTTCACATTGGGATAGAACATGTTACTGTGGACGAACCCATTCTTGAAGGTGTCGAAGAAATTACATTCCTTTATTTTGTTTCTAACTCCTTTATTTCTATATCAATGTTCATGCAACTTTTCTTTTTCAGCTGTTAGAATTGTCAGGAAGACTGCTGGCGAAGGAACTTCTTCCAAAACAGTCGAAAAATCCCCCTCAACTACCAAGAAGGTTTCGACAAAATAGAGCATCCCTCCTTATTTGTGTACTTCACATTTCTTATACTGAACACTTCCCTTTTTTTTATTGTAGGTAACTCGTACCCCAGCAAAGAAGAGGAAACCAGAAGAAAAGGAGGCAAGCGTCGAAGAGTCTGAAGACGAATCCCCTGAACCCCAGCCTTTGAAAAGAAACAAAGGTTTGAAAATAAAAACAGTAGCATCCCAAAGATCTCTGGTTCAAAGACGAACTCCCCCTGCCAGTCCAGTCAACAAAATTCCCACAAGGAGTGAAAGAAGTGGAGACTCAAGTGTACATACTGAAATCCCTCAGGTAACCACTTCGACAAACAATATTCCCAAATCTTGACTGCATGTATCTATCTTATAACTTTCTTTCATGTTTTCTGTAGGTTGTCATTGATGTCGAAGAGACTTCTACAATCCAAGAAGACAATGTCCCATCTAATTCTGAGAGGACTCTGGCTGAAAGACTCCAAGATGAGGCCACTCCAGATGCAGGTGTCCATGGACCTCAGACCTTGGACGAATTCGACCTCAGTGATTCTGAATCTTCTGGCAACAGCTCTCCTTTTCGACCAGACTTCACTGCAGAAAAAATAATTTCAGATTAAGATGCACCACTTCCACCACCAGCTGCTATACCAGAAACTGACGAAGATGCCATAGCTCAGGATGCACAAACTCTAGATCCAACTGACACCAACATAGCTGACAAAGAAAATGTCGAAGAGGAGGTCACTCTGTCGAATCAACCAGGAGTCAACTTGAGTATTGGAGGCACTTCTCAACACAATCCTTCTCCAACAAAAGTTCCTGCTGAAACTTCTGTGGGTACTAATTCGACAAGCTTGTCACACGAAGAGATTGAGAGCTTGAAAGTTAGAAAACCCTTTGAATATTTAAAAGCTTTACTCGACACCAGGTATAACTTCCAAGACTCCTCTCCCAGTGGTTCGACAGCTTCAGGGACCACTTCCGACCTCCAACCAATCAGTGTCATAATGGATGAGATCAAGACAAGAATCCTTGGAGTTGACCTGTTTGAAGTCTTGGCTGAGAATGCTTCTGCTCAATATGATCTGAAGAAGCTCCTGAAAAGTGCCAATTTGTTGGAGGCTTCGACTGAGGAAAGCCGTTCGGTGATGGATTTGATATCCTTAATTGATTCTGTTAGTGCTGATCTGGTTCGACAAAAAGAATTCTCCCAAAAAATCACAGCCAAGTCTGAAGAGCAAGTTTCAGAATGGAACACAGTGGCTTCTTCGACAGAAAAGATTTCAGAGCTGAATAAGCTTTCTGACGAATACACTAAGGCTGCTGCTGAGTGTGAAAGCAATATTCAAGCCTACCAGGCCCAAATTGCTGATCTTCAAAGGAAAATCCTTCAAGAAAAAGAACGCCAGGCCTCTCTCCAACAACCAAATCAGGAAGCAATAGACAGTGAACTCCAGAAGGGGCTACAACATGCAGAAACAGCCCAGCAACTTCACAGGGAGATTGAAGAAATGACTGTCAGCAAGAGTCTCTGCGAGCGTCGAATCCAACTTCAAAAGAAAAAATTCGACGAACTCAAAGCTACCTTCCTTCGACAGTAGTTTTGTAATAGGACTTAGGAATTTTATTTGTTTAAGGATATTTTCTTTTAGCACTTTATATGTAATGCTATTTCACGCCCTTTGTTTGGCTAAGACAAGTTTCGTTTGCAATTTTAATTTGTTCCTATTTTTATTTCCTGCAATGTTGGTTTATACTTCTTTAAGTACTTCCCATTTATTTTCAGCACTCTTCTGTCTTTTTCTATTTCTTCGACTTCGTACGCACCATTGGAAAAAACTCTTAGAATTTTGAAAGGTCCTTCCCATTTAGGGGACCATTTTCCCATCACTCTGTCTTTCTTCTCCATGGGCAAGATCACTTTCCAAACTAAATCATTTATTAAAAAGGCTTTGAATTTTACTTTTTTGTTATAAAACTTTTCAACTCTCTCTTTCTGCCTTCTTATTAATTCTAAAGCATGCAACCTTTCTTCGTCTAAATCAACCAACTCATCCATCATCATACTCCAATAGATTTCAGATGGAATCTCATGATGTCTTTGAATTCGTATTGACTGTAAACAGATTTCGACTGGCAAAACTGCATCATGTCCATAGGTTAATTTAAATGGGGTAGAATTAGTTGCCTCCTTAGGAGATGTTCGACAAGCCCAAAGGATTTGATCCAGGGTCTTATGCCAATTTCTGGGTTTTTTACCCACATGCTTCTTTATCAAGTTTATTACTACTTTGTTGGCTGCTTCGACCTGTCCATTTGCTTGGGCATAATAGGGTGTCGAAGTCAACAATTTAAAACCTGTCTCCTTTGCAAATGCCTGCATATTTCTTCCAGTAAACACAGATCCTTGATCAGTAGTTATAGTCTCTGGTATTCCAAACCTATACATTATGTGTTTCTGGATGAAGTCTATGACTGCTTCCTGATCTACATTCGTCAAAGGTATGGCTTCAATCCACTTAGTGAAATAGTCTACTCCTACTAAAATGTACTTCTGCCCTTTTGAAGAGGCTGGTCGAATCTCACCAATCAAATCTAAAGCCCAACCTCTGAATGGCCAAGGCTTTACAATGGAATGTAACTCATTTGCTGGCACATGAGGTATGCCTGCATGAATTTGACATTCCTGACAACCCTTTGCAAATTCGACACAGTCTTTCAACATGGTTGGCCAATACATTCCTTGTCGAAATAATAGCCATTTCATCTTATGTCCTGCTTGGTGAGCACCACATGCACCACTGTGTACATTCGACAAAGCTATATAAGCTTCAGTCTCTCCTAGGCATTTTAATAGAACTCCTTCTGCAGTCTTTTTAAACAATTCATTTCCAAAGAGTACATAACTTATAGCTCTGTACTTTATCTTTCTTTCGACTGTCTGATTTGGATTTTGTAAATAATCTTTGATGGGTTTTCTCCAATCTCCAACTTCTAGATCACCTACATTGAAAATCTCAAAGTTCTCTTCATCACCATATCCCAATCTCATTGTCTCCAAATCAGATGGGGATAATTTGGTGGATAAGACTTTGCCTCTCACTTCGACAACCTTCATCAGATTTTCCTTCGACACTTTATACCCTGAAGCCAACTGAGCTAAGTCATTTGCTTCTTGATTTTCTAATCTGGGAATGTGTCTAAAAACTACACTGTCGAATCTCTTGAGGAATCTGTTGGCTATCACAAAGTACATGATCAAATTTTCTTTGACACATTTGTACTCTTTCGTCAGTTGTTTTATTACCAACTCAGAGTCACCCATTATTTCGACCTCTGTTGCCCCCAGTTCCAACAAAATTTCAAGTCCAGCAATTAAAGCTTCATATTCTGCCTCATTATTTGAACAGAATCCTTCTATTTTATACTTGAACTTTGTTGGAATTTTATTGGGAGAAATAATTAATACCCCAACACCTGTTCCATTTTTATGACTGGAACCATCAAAATATAACCTCCAAGGCTCTTTTTCGACATAATTTGTCTCATCTCCAAGTATGGAGTGGTCAGCTATGAAGTCAGCAACTACTTGCCCTTTAACAGCTTTTAGAGGCATATATTTTAAAGAATACTCAGTCAAGGCTAAAGCCCATTTTCCAATTCGACTATGTAAAATAGACTTAGACAACATATGTTTTATTACGTCGAAATGAGAAGATATATGTACATCAACGGGTTTTATATAATGCTTCAATTTTATACAAGAGAAATATACACATAAACATAATTTCTCTATCATACTATATCTAGTTTCATCATCATTTAAGACTCTGCTGAGATAATAAATGGCTCTTTCGACGCCATGTTCATCTTCTTGACAAAGCATACTTCCTAATGTTTTGTCAGATGCTGATATGTAAAGCCTCATGCTCCTTTTTCGACAAGGAGATATTAAAACTGGAGGATTTGCCAGATACTCCTTTATCTTGTCGAAGGCATCTTGCTGCTCTTGCCCCCAAGTGAAACCCTCCTTCTTCAGTCGAAGCAGAGGTGAGAAGGCCTGAGTCTTTCCACTAAGGTTGGAGATGAACCTTCTGAGAAAGTTGATTTTCCCTAGTAGAGACTGCAATTCCTTTTTTGTCGATGGCGCTTTTGCTTCCATTATTGCTTTAGCTTTGTTCTCATTAATTTCAATCCCTTTCTTGTGGACCACAAAGCCTAAGAAGTCCCCTGCCTGCACACCAAAAGCACATTTAAGAGGATTCATTTTCAAACCAAACTTCCTCATCCTTTCAAAGGACTGTCGAAGATGGTTAATGTGGTCCAAGCCTGAAGCAGATTTAATCACAATGTCATCTATATAAATTTGCATAAATGTTTCGATGAAATCATGAAAAATAGAATTCATAGCCCTTTGGTAAGTAGCTCCAGCATTTTTCAAACCAAAGGGCATGACTACCCACTCATATGTTCCTATTGCTCCTGTACAACGAAAAGCTGTTTTTGGAACGTCTTCTTCAGCAATGAAAATCTGGTTGTAACCAGAATAGCCATCAAGCATACTTAAATACTCATGGCCTGCTGCAGAATCTACTAGCATTTCTGCTACTGGCATAGGATACTCATCCTTAGGGGTGGCTGAGTTTAGATCTCTAAAATCAATACACACCCTTAATGTGCCATTTTTCTTAATCACAGGAACAATATTAGCAATCCAATCGACATACCTTGTTGTACGGATGAATTTGCATTTTAGAAGCCTTTCGACTTCTTCTTTGATTTTCGACAGAATCTCAGGTGCAAAGCGTCTGGGGGTCTGCTTTATTGGCTTCTTCCCTTCCAGTATTGGCAACTTCAATTCCACCAAACTTCTGTCTAAACCAGGCATTTCGTCATAATCCCAGGCGAAGCAGTCTTTAAACTCATTCAGCAGTTGGATTATTTCGACTCTGAGTTGAGGATTCAACTTGGCACTGATGTAAGTGGGCCTTTTTTCTGCCCCCAGACCCAGATTAATCTCCTCTAGAGGATCTTGTGCCACCATTTTCATATTGGTTGAGGTTGGATCTTTTTCGAACCCCAAAGGTTCGTCATCATAAATGGCATCAAGTCTTTGATTCTGCCATTCACCATTTGATTCTTCTTCAAAACTCTTATTTGCATGTTGCTCCTCAATATTTCCTTGAGGATGTTGTCCTTCGACAACCTGAGTGTTGGCTTCGACAGCCATGTTTCTTACTTCAGCCTCAAGGGCCGCTTTGAGTTGTTTTTCGGCTATATAAGCCGAAATCTTTTCTAATGTTGATGCCTCAGTCATTTTCACTGAACTCACTCCCCCACCCAGTTGGATTGACATGGGCAGTTCCCCAAGTGTAATTTGTCTCCCCAATTATTTCTTTATCCCACTGGAAACCATGCGTAGGATGGAGGTACATGGAACAGTAAGCATTGTCGGAAGCTGTTAGGTCGAAAGCAGCAGGATTGCATGGTGCTATGTGGGCTAGATTTTTGTCGAAGTTACGACCAGTGACATTGTTCACATCAGCTGTGAAGTAACTCTGATCTGCTTCTATGTTTTCGACAATCCCATCTGGCCTCCAGATTGCTATCCTTTGATGCATGGAGGATGGTACAGCCCCAATCCCATGGATCCATTCTCTTCCCAACAGTAAGTTGTAATTTGCCTTTGATGCTATCACCACAAACATGGTAGGCCTGGTGATGGATCCTACAGTCAAGTTCAGTTGTATTACTCCCAGTGTTGTTCCCACTTTACCTTCATAGTTGGACAACACCATATTGTGAGGCTTAGTGTCGGAGTCATCTTTTCCAATCCTCTTTATCATGTAATGAGGAATTAAATTTACAGCTGCTCCACCATCTATCAGAATTTTGTTGACACCCACACCTTCTAACTTTCCTTTTATGAAGAGAGGCTTTAAGTGAGCCTTCATTACATCATCTGGCTTTTCGAAGAAAGCATTTTGCTCTTCGACACAGCCATTGTTCATTATGTAGTAGCATACAGGCTTCAAGCCTATGCTGTCATCTGCCATGTCATCCTCTTCATCTTCGACTTCCATTATCCTGTCATAATCTCTGGGCAGCACAGAAACCACATTGCAAGTTACGTCGAAAGAGGCTTCTGATTCTGAACTAAATTCATCTGTGACCTCTTCGTCTACTGGCATTCTGTTGTTTGTTTTCTGCATCTCTGTGGTGTCACTAGATCTATTCTTCTGAAGGGTTTCTTTTTCTGCCAGAGGTATCCCCTTGTTTGTAATCTGCACACATTTGCTTGATTCAGCTTCCTTTTGCCCAACCCTTTGGTGTTCTACAGTTCCCTTTTCAATTTTCTTCTGCCTTTGGAATCTTCTCCATTGGGATCTGGACATAGGATTCTTCCCTTTGTAGTTTTCAGAGACATATTTTGGCCTTGCCTCCTTTTTAATTTCCATTGAAGGACCCCTGTTCACTTCAAAACTCTTCCATCTCTTCTGACCTTGGGCATCCCTTATAGGCTGAACCCATTTGTCATCATTTGGCCTGTTGGATGGCTTGTAGGTGTTTAAACGTCTTTCTCCCACCCCTTGACTGTGATGCTTCCCTCTTCTTGGGTCGAATCTTTCGTTTCTGGTTGGTGGGACTATTCCCCAATTTCTTTTTCTCTGGGTTTTTTCTGCTGCTTCTAAGTCATCAGCTGCTTTCTTGTCGAACACAGCACTGCATCTTGGGCAAAGCATGACCTCTGCATTCTTCCTTTGACACCTCTGGATGAATTCGACAAGACTCTCGTTCTCTTCTGGGTAAACCAGCTTCTGATGCTTCTCTTGATGTTTCTTTCCCTTGTTGGTGTCTGGTCCCCCCTTTTGAGTGATTTCCACCATATGAATCCCAGCACTTTGTTCATTTGTAATTTTTAATTTGTTCATTTTTTCGACTAGCATCATTTCCTCTGGGATGTTCTCCTTTGACTGATTCACATTGTCTTTTGGGTGTAAGCCCTTATAGATGTATTTGCAGCAGTGTGCAACCCTTTCGACAGGATGTTCTTCAGTTCTGGTGGTACCACTGTTTATTGGTTCGACAGTAAGGGGATTGTCATCAGTCCCTGTTGTCTTGACCTCATCTTGATCAAGGCCCTCAGTGGTGTCGCTCCCGACAAATGAAACAGGGTCAGATGAAGGTACAGACGCGAACGGTCGGCGAGAGGAACAATGAGAACACACAGCCGTGAACTCACTGGAGAATGAATAGAGTCGCCAGCTAGGCATTTTTATCCCGGAGGAAAGGTAATGCTGCATAGACCTGGAAAGAGATGGATAAGTCGGTTTGCGAACCAGAGAGACTGAGAAAGGGGGTTGGTTACAACCTGGGAAGGTATTAGCACCCAGATTGTCCGCCGTACTCGACGGGATCCACGCTTGAAAGATTTGTGTTTTAAAGGGGTAGTGTCAGTGCAATTTGTGTATAAAGGAGCTGGAAAAGAATGTACAGGTGTCAGTGCAAAGAATGTGAAGTGAAACATATACAGTGTCAGTGTAAGAACAGGAGTGAAGTGCTCATGATAATGAGGCTTAAAGAATAAGGCTAGAAAGAGGGGGAATATACAGAGACTTTTGTTCGATAACTGTTAAGTTATGCCTACGTATCCTCTCGTGCAATGAGGAAGTCAGAACACCGTAGTTCGACCCAAAGAGACTGAAAGATGAATTGACTTGTGAACTGCTTACTTGTCTATGCTCAAGTGTATGACCTGTCTGGTTCAGGTGCAAACTGTCTTGCATTAGACGGAAGAAGCAAGTTCTCGTTTGTGAATGAAAGTGATGAGAAAAGAATCCCGAAGGAGACGATTATTGTTTGTTTTTTGAGTTTTCAGTCTTTTATTGCTTTTGACAGTTTGTCATAAGTTAATGAGCTTAAGCCTAAACCAATGGATTTGGTAAACTCATCACATCTTCCCTCTGATTAGGGGTAATGAGAATACCTTAAGTGTGAAGTCAGATTCTCACACTTAATCACCTTTGATATAGGGTTAAAATCATTAACCTACTTGTGATTAATTAGATGTTTTTGGTGTTTTTGTTTAGTGTTGAGTAATGAGAATAAGCCATAATCAGGGATTAAACAGACTCATTACACCATCCTAATAGAAGGATAATAGATGAGAATGTTTAAGCTGAGGAAAGCTCCTCAACTTAATCCATGATTAGGGATTAAACTCATGACAAAACAAAGCCTTTATTAAGTGGATTTTATTTAATGATAAGATGATGAAGTGATTTTTATGGTTTGTAAGACAACTTGAGGGGGACTTGTCCATTAACACTAGGGTTAGTCCTTCTTAACCAATTAAGGAAGAATTAGAACCCTAATGCAAGGCCCAAGTTACAAGTGATGTCTTGATGGTTATTAGATGGATTGATTAAGAGATTTAAACACATTAAGGGTTTAACACTTAGGATTAAAGTTATACACTCCATCCTAATAGAAGGATGCAGGCATAAACTTAATCACAAAGCCTTAAAGCCTTTAGGGTTTAGTCCCTGATTATGAGATGAGAGGAGAAGACTCAAAGAGAGACACAAAGGTAAAACTAAGAGGGGAGACTAATCAAAACCCTAATTCATTGTCATGCTTGGTTGTTCCTAAGGTTTGTGTGGTTTGCAAGAACAATCTTCAATGGAACCACCAGGAAGCAGATGAACAAGATCAAGAGAAGCAAAGTGACTTGCTTCATTCAAGAAGTCAAGTCACTTGAAGAAAGAAAGTGGGAGAAACAAGAAAGAGCAAGCTCAATCTCAAACACATATAGAAATGCAGCAATGGATGCAAGAGAGATGGAAAGAAGAGTTATGAGAAATGAAGGCAAATTCACTTCTCAAGTGACTTACCACCTGAAATGTTAGAAAGAAATGCAATGCAATGTAAAATGGGATGAAATGGTATGATGCTAAACAAAACCAGAAGCATGTTGATGATGATAATGATGCTATGAGATGCTACAAACATGAGGCAAGGCATGGATATGCTCATACAAGTTCATGGGTGCAAATGGTGCAAGCTAAGGAGCATGAATGAACATGAAAAGTTATGAAGCATACAAGGTAAATGACATGGCAAATATGTGATGCAATGATCAAACATGCTTCCTACATGTCTTAAGATGTCAAATGAAACACAAGCATGCATAAAATGCAAAGACAAGTCATGTTATGCAAGAGAATGCAAGAAGGATGCAAAGGAAAGCCCAAATTAGGGTTTATGAATCAAACATTAAACAAAAACCAAAAACAGAAGCAAACCCTAAGATAAAAAATGGAAAATGCTAACCAAAGAAACCCTAAACCTATACTAAACCAAGGTTCAAAGGGGAGCTCTCAACTCTTAACCAATCTCAAGCTATTATTTTTCTAAGTTATTAGGGTTTTTTAGGGTTCTAAACAAAAGAAATGCCAAACAAATTGAAAATGCAAGATCAAATCAAGGCCATTTTATCCTAGAAACTACATGCTAAACATAAGACAAAGCAAAAAGAATCAATGTCCAAACCTTCTTAGATAGGCAGAAATGAATTTTTGAACTTAGGATCAAATAAATGCATAAAAAATGATTTAATTCAATGAAAAATTCTTAAAATGCATCAAGATCAAAAAATAAATTTGGTTTGAAGGTTGGACAATGTTTCTAAATGTCTTAGAACATTTCATGAATTTTTTTGTAATTTTTAAATACCTAAAAGTATTTTTAATTAATTAATTTCCATTAATCAATTAAAAATAATCTTTTAAATATTTAAAAATACTTTTTTAATGATAAAAAATAAAATAAAAATATTTTTGGGTCATAAAAATTATTAAAACTCTTAGGAAAAAGTTTCATAATTTTTAAGAATTTTTTACTATTTTAAAATAATTGTGCAAATAAAATGAAAAGAAAATGAATAAAAATTAAATAAAAGGGAAAGTAAACTAAATGGAAGGCTGAGATGAGCCCAGGGTTTGAATCTGTTGACCAGCGCGCAAATGAAGGGCCCAGATGGCTCCTGAGTTAATTAACTTAATTAAAAATTAAATAAAACTAATGAGAGAGATTAGGGCTAAGCAGACTGATCCTGGCCTTTCATTCGCGCGGGGAGTCAAACATGTCAACGCATCCAGTGGTCCACATTCAAATGGTCATTAATCACGCAATTAGGGCTTAATCACTCTCAGGCGGCCGGAGAAGACTTCCGGTCGTCTTCTCCGGCCAGCATCCTCCCTGAGAAATCCCCAAACCCCTCAAATCGTAACAAAAATGAAACCTAAGAACTGGGAAATGTTCTCCAACCCCTCACGAATCAAACCCCTCTCCCAAAACAAATTTCTCTTCCCTAACTAAGCTGAATCGAAGAAAATGAAAACTAGGGCACGCAGGTTTCAGAGAGAAATTAAATGCTCATTTCAAAGCCATTTTAGAAACCAATGACATCAGGATGATCAGTGAAGCACATAGAACAAGTTTATAACATGAAAAATGATTTCTGGAAAAATAAATTTCAAACTACCTGAGATTCGAAGCTTTCACTCTGATGACTTTCTGGCCACTTCTCCTTGTGCAATCCACTCCACTTGATCCCCAGATGATGTTTGGATGCTCAAAAGAAATTTATTTTGGCTGGATGATAAGTTTGACAAACTTCTGCTCAAGCTCAGTCAAAAATGGCAGGGATGATTCAGGCTGTTTCAGGGCATTGTGAATGGTTGTTTATGATCCTGAGGATGAATGGAGAAGGTCTGTGGTGTTTGTTTGTGTGTTTGTGAGCTAGGGAGAAAGATTCGAATGGAACTGCAAGTTGAGGTGAAGAATGGCAGTGGGGTGTTCTTGCTTGTTTCAGGCCTGGCTTTTGGTGGTTTGAGGTCTATGGAGTGAGGTGAGATGAATGGTGAAGATGGTTTTTGTGTTTGAAGGCTGGGCAGAGAGTTTCGAAGACAAATGCAGCTTGGTGTGTTTTTGTGTATGTGTTCGTATGAAGTGTTTCAGCCTTGCCTTGTACATGAAATGGCTTGCAATTTGTCCACAAAAACCTCTCTCATTGGTCAGATGATTGGACATGTGCTTTATTGATTGGTAAGTCACCTTTTGCAAAAAAGTCAAATTTTGTAAGAGAGGGCATGGGCTAAGCTCTAGCTAAGTACAAGATATGGTTCTGGTGCAGCATGGTGTGGCTTGAGGCTAGCAAAGTGCAGTAACCAATGCAGCAAGTTGGTGAGATGTGATCATGAGGATTTTGCAACTTGTTACACCTTTGGTTCACATGTGATTTCTTTGGCCAACCAAACATAAACCATGGGCATTCTTGATCCAATTCTGACTTTTAAGGCCTAAGGAATGTTTGCATACTGGTTTGAAGTGGGTTAGAGGTCACAAAAAGCTTTGGTTCATGATTTTGCAAAATTTCCATTTGAGGCATGCCTTGAAAATTAATGATTTTGGCCAACTTTGCCACACCATAACTTTTGATCCAAGAAGAGTTTGATCATGTTCTTGTACTTTTTGAAAAGGGAAAGATGAGATCTACAACTTTCATGACCAAAGTTTTTCCATTTGAAGCCTTTTTGGATCAAGAATCAAGGCTTGAAAAATGACCTAAGATGAAGCATTCTTGAAAAGTCAACTATGCCCAAAAAGTCAACATTTGCAAAAACCCTAAATTCTTGATTTTTATGAACTTCAACCTTCTTCCATGATCAAATAAAGATCATATACACTCAAAATGATGAAGATCACCCATTGGTTGGGTCATTGGGGGCCTCAGATACCCTGATTTTACACTGACTTGTCCAGAAAGTCAACCCTTGATCAGATGACTTCCCCATGGAATTTCTTCATGAAAATTGTTATGCATACTCCCTACACCATATAGAGACCAATGGAAACAAGAATGACCAAAAAAATTGGAGTTATGGCCTCTGAAACCAAAACCCTAATTTTAGGTCAACTGTGCAGTCAAACCTGGCCCTGCATCCACTCAAACCCTAGTTCTTGTGATTCCCTTGCATTTTTGACTTTGTGAGGATGTACTATGATGCTTGGACACATGTAGACCCTTTGAATTGATTGGTTTCCTTTGGAATGGCTCAAGATGCCCTGAGATTGCTCAGATCACAAACCCTAGGTGCAGATGACTTAGAAACTATGCAGTGAATCAAAAATGAGATGTGAGATGATATGATTGTGTTTATGCATATGAGAATGATCACAAGCCATGGTGAAATGGGTGAGGGCAAATTTGGGGTGTTTACAAGTGGCCTCTTTTTGGACAGTGAGGGTTTCGTTATCCTCTTCTTCGTCATTGTTTTTGAAAGAATCTCCCCATCCTGTGGGTTTGATTTTGTTTATATCTGTTTTGGAGCTTGGTGGTGCTGAATATTTCACCATGAAATCGAACTTCCCATTTGACTCTCCCAAAGTGTCCCAGATCACCCCTTGCTCAGCATCTCTTTCATAGTTTTTCTTGTCGAAGCTTCCTCCCACTTTGACTGTATTTCTTCCGTCGAAACCTTCAGTAGTTTCAATGGCATTCTCCTTGTTGAAGTCTTCAGAAACTTTGACTTCTTTTTCCTCAGCTTGGTCAGTAGAATTGTCACCTTCTTCCACCACATTGACCTGGGTGTCGAAACCCTCAGCAGCTTCTATCATGGTGAAGTTGGTGTCGAAGCTTTCAGTAACTTCTACCATTTCACAATTTTCTTCTGCCATGATCTCCATTTCGACCACATTTACCATTTCTAGTTCAGCATAATTGGCCTCCACAACCTGCATGGGATTGGAGTCAATCTTCATCTGCTGCTTGCCTTTGTCTCCAAACTTCAGCCTTCCATTTTGGATTGCATTCTGGACAAGATCCCTGAAAAGGTAACATTGAGAAGTTTTATGACCCAAGAAGTTATGGTATTTACAAAAACCTCTCTTTTTCTGTTGGTCTACAGGAGGCTCTTTAGTGCCTGCTGGTTTTATTAACTGACCATCTTTGACTAATAAATCAAATATCTCATCACACTTGGTGATGTCGAATGTATAGGTTCTTTTAGGGAACCTGTCATTCTTTTCCACTTCGACTGGATTTTTTCCATTCGACGGGGCTAAAACTTTACAAGAATATGGAGGGCCTTGTTTTAATTCTGCAAGATCAATTTCTTGCTGGTCGAAAATGACTGGTTCGTTTTCGTCATAATCATCTTCTTGAACTATTCCTACATAGGCCACTCTTTCCTTCTTGTTTTTATTTGATCTAAATTTCTCATTTTTTAGTCTTTCTATTTGCCTCACTCTGTCTGCCAGTTGTGCCATGTCTCTCAAATATTGGGTATCCAGTTTTTTCCTTATGGAATAATCTAGACCCCCTGCAGCCATTTCGACTAGTTCTTGTTCCGGCACTTGCGTAAAGCATCTGGCTTTTAATAATCTAAACCTATTCAAATAGTCATCTATAGGTTCAGAAAATTTTCTTTTGACACTTGCCAACTCTTTCAAACTTATCTTGGTTTGTCCCATATAAAATTGTTCATGGAACAATCTCTCTAATTGGGTCCAAGTAAAAATTGAAGTTGCAGGAAGTGATGTAAACCAAGTGAAAGCATTTTTTGTCAAAGAACTTGGGAAATATTTCATCCTTAAGTTCTCATTATTGGCAATCTCTCCTGCCTCTATCAAATAACGTGCCACGTGTTCTATGGTGGACTCACTAGTATCCCCTGAGAATTTTGTAAATTTGGGGACTTTCCACCTTGGTGGTAACTCTTGTTGTAAGACAAATTCAGACAAGGGGGAAGTATAACTAGGCCTTTGTAATCCTACGTTTACTCCGTTTTGCGCCATTATTCTCTCAACCATGGTGGCAATATTATTTTCGACAGGCATGTTATTGTAACGCATTCTCTGCTGTAATACTTCGTCAGCATTTTGGTTTCTCTGGACTATTATCCTTCTTGGTTCCTGTCGAATAGGCTCCTCTACATTAGGCTGTTCAACTACCACTTCTTGGCCCCTGGGATTTTCATGAGGGTTCCCCAATGGCCTTTGGTTTATAGTGAGTTCCTCTTCGACAGCCCTATTGGCAGGATTCTGATTTAATTGCATTCTTTGCTGCGCTTGCGGGACTCCAAAAAAGTCAGCAATGCGTGCCATTTGTTCTGCCAATATTTGGTTTGTTTGGGTAGTGTTTTGTATTAAGGGATTGAATACTTCTCCCATTTGTTGTGTCAAAGCCTGCACCATATCATGATTGCTTTCATCCATCTGTTGACGAATTACTTGTGCAGAATGGTTTGTCATAGCGGGCATATGGAAACCTGGTGGAATTTGATTCATTCTGTTTCCATTTCCACCATATCCTGATCCCTGTAATGGTGATGACACTTGAACCATAGCATCAGAGAATAATGGTGACGAATTATGTAGGCTTGCCATCATTGAAGTTGGCATTCCATACGGTTGTTCCCTCCCAGTCAAAGGTTGAGAATAATTCAGATATGGCCTGAATGTATTTCCTCCAGGGGGAGGGGTTCCAAGGGGTCTGGCTTGTCCCATGGTGGAAGAACTAGGCACATTTTGGGATCCTGAACCCGTTGGTATGGAATCTCCCAAAGGAGGCCTAATTTGTTCTAAAACAGGGCCAGACACTGGTATTGTTCCTGACGAAGGGATAGGGTTGGAAACTGGTATTGTTTCGTCAGGAATGTTTGAAGTATTTGGCAAGTTAGCCATGTTTCTTCTTCTTGTTCTCTTTGGTCTCTCTACGTCGGTTACGGCTAGTTTACCGCTTCTAAGAATCATACAACGTAGCAAGGAACAATTTGTCTAAGAAGTTCTTTATTAGATAATTGTCTAATGCACTAGTCCCACTGGGCGTGCCAATTTGTTCGCAGTGGTTTCTGGCGAACAACCTCTGGTTAACCAACTTCTTCAGAAACTGGGTTACTTGCAGGACCAACCAAACAAGTCCTGAGATACATGTGCATTATTTCTGTCGAACTACTCTTAGAATTTGGTGATTGATTTGTGGTTTATTTTATCAATATTGTCAAAGTGTTAAGAACTTTGATTTTTACAAGTAAAGTAAAGTAAACTTGAAATGAAATAAAATTGAAAGTTTTAAACAAAGATAAGAAGAAAGTGTTGAAGGCTGTAAACTTGCAGAAAAGTAAATAAAGTTTAAAAATAACATGAACTTTAAGAATGAACAAGTAATTTAAATAACTTTGAAATATAAATGGTGTTCAAACGTACATGGTTCCAAATATCAGACTCATTTTCTCTCACACTGGGTACTTAGAGTGTTTTACAGGAATTTTGTATCAATTTTCACACACTTATCCTAAACACAAACTATCCTATTTATATACAAACAAAATAACTGCTTAGAACGGAAAAACTATGACTAAATGACAAGTGTCAGCCTGCATGTAATTTTCTTCTCTAAAACTTCCATGTGTCCAACTGCCAAAGGTTACAACCTTTTGAATTTGAATTCCTTTCTTTGGTGACGAAACCTTGCACCTCTTCAATCTGTCGAAACCTTTTAAAGAAGAAACAGCCTTTTCAGCATCTGCCAAACCCTGTCTTTTGTCAAAACCTTCTTTTGACGCAACGTCGAAAGACAACTTTCTTCTGTCGAAACTCTCAGCTACAAAAACCCTCCAACCTATTCTGCCAGAACAACTATGCCCCTTTCTGTCGAAATAGTGGAGTTTTAAACTTGTGAGCAATTCTTGAATTCTCTCCCTTTTGTTATTCTTCGACAAAGATGACCTCCAACCCTTAATTTCAGTCTTGTCGAAATTATGGGTTTACACATCCACAGTTCGCTTACCATAAGCCCCTGCAATTGTTAGAAAAATCCAGCACATGTTCATCAATAAAATCATGGCAATGACATGCTCAAAGCTCACTCAAAACAAAATCAAACAATCATGCCAAACATTGCACATTCAAGAATTTACGTGTCGAGAACGCGAAAGCATGCATCAATCGGCAAGAAAATCATTCAAACAATCATATTCAAAGATCATATAATGATCCATGGCATTTAGAACAAATATAGGGATCAAACATGCTTGAAATAAAGCAAAAATGGCTCACTGCTTCAGTGTTAATCGGTTAACCAAAGCGTTAACCGGTTAACCATGACAGAACCTGCATAAAAACAGCACAAAACAGGTGCGTTAACCGGTTAACCAATCCGTTAACCGGTTAACGCTGTTAAGACAGCAACAAAAACCTGCAAAAATCAGCTTACAACCAGCTTTTCCAAACAATCTTATACCAGACTAGCAAGCATTTAAACATGAAAATAATGCATCAATTCACATTAAATGGCATCATGAATCTTATGAACATTAATACATGGATCCGATCACAAATCGATCAATCAATTTAATCAACACAAGCAAATACGCAAGCACATGGCGGATCTAAAGCGCAAGCATGCAAATAAGCTAAAACAGAGCTAGATCTGAAATTAACCAACCTACAAAGTCGAGGTATGTGTAAACACCCCAAATTTTCCCTCACTAAGTTCACACTATGGCTTATGATCTTTTCATTTGCATAAGTTCAATCATATCATCTCATATTGCATTTTTGTTTCACTGCATTGGTTCAAAGTCATCTGCATCTAGGGTTTGTGATCTGAGCAATCCCTGAGCTATCTGAGCAAATCCAAAGGTCTTCAATCATCTAAAGAGGGTCCATGTATGTTCAAGTATCATTTTATATCCTCCCAAGATCAAGAAAGTCAGAAAATCACAAGAACTGAGGAAGGCATGGAAGCAGAGCCAGGTTTAACTGCACAGATGACCTAAAATTAGGGTTTTGGTTTCAGAGGCCATAACTCCAAATTATTTGGTCATTATTGTTTCTATTGGTCTCTATATGTTATGAAGATCATACATACCAATTTTCATGAAGAAATTTAATGGGGGAAGGCATCTGATCAATAGATGACTTCTTGAACAAGTCAGTGTAAAATCAGGGCATCTGAGGCCCCCAATCATCCAACCAAAGGGTCTTCTCCATCATTTTGGGTGTATATGATCTTTATTTGATCTTAGAAGAAGTTAGAAGTTCACAAGATTGAAGAATTTCAAGCCATTTGCAAAGTTGCCATTTTGGGAAAGTGACTTGTAATGCAAACTTGTCATTTTGGGAAAGTTTTTCAACCTCCTCTTTTTGATTAAAAAATGCTTCAAATAAAAAATTCTTGGTCATGAAAGTTGTAGATTGGATCATTCCCTTTTCAAAAAGTACAAGAACTTGATCTAATTCATCATAGAACTCAAGTTATGGCCTTGCAAAGTTGGGAAAAATCACAAAATTTCACTTATGTACCAAAGAGGGAAACTTGCAAAAACTCATACCAATGCAAAATGTGACCTCTAATTGACTTCTAACCATTACACAAACATGATACATGACCTATAATTCAGAATTTCCCAAAGAATCTCTCACTTTTATGCCTTGATCATCAAGTATTTCAAAAGGGGCCAAAACCTTCACAAATTGCAAAATACCCCAAATCTTGACATCCACTTGTGCCAGCTCTTCAAATCAGTTTCCATGGACCTCCCTAAAGACAGCTGACTCGAGCCATGCCTCAGAACCAGCCTGCCATGAGCCCATACCTCCAAGTATAACTTTCTTGACTTTATGCAATTTGAGCCATACCAATCAAACTGTTCCACAACAACTCTCTGACCTATCCAGGATTGATACATGGACCAAAAGCAACTCAACACACACAACAACACAGGCTGAATCCTCCCACAATTCAGAACACACCAAAACCTCCTCTTATGCATTTTTCTTCAAAACTGATCCCACAAGCCACAAACATCAAAACAAATTCCACATAACAACTCACCATGAACCTCTGATCATTTCACACCCTTCATCTTGCCCTAAACACAGCCACATCAAAAATACAATTTTCACCTCTCTTGACCTGAGCTTCAGCAAACTTCACATAGAGGACATATAAACTCCAACCAAGCATTGCAACTCTTCAGGGGGATCATTGGAGGTGATTTGAAGCAAAGAACTGGTCAGAAAGCTCCAAAGGTGAAAGCTCCAGTTCAGGTAACCTCAAGAACAAATTTTCCAGAAATGTAATTTCTTGTTATAGAATGATAGAGTGTGTTGCCTTGATCATGTTAAGCTTTGAATCACTGAAAATGGTGGAGAGATGAGTGTGTATGCATGTTCTGAAACTTTTGCAGTTTTCTTGTTTTTGCTCGAATCTTGTTATTGATGCAATGAAAATGTGTTTTTGTGATTGATTCATGTTTGGGGTGGGTAGAGGATTGAATCTGGAGAGTTAGAGCATTTGAAATGGCCTAGGGAAGAAGATAGAAATTTTGGCTCGTCGGAGAAGACGACCGGAATCACTGTTCCGGTCGTCTGAGAGTGATTAGGGTTAATTAGGGTTTTATGTCAGTTTGAATGTAGGCCCTTGGATCCAGCTTCGCGCGTGTTTTGGACGTCCCATATTTCACATTAAAACCCTAATCAGTCATTAATTAGCTTAATTAGGTTTTATAAAATTCAAATTCTCATATTCAATCTCAGCCTTCCATTTGCGCGCTGGTCAATTCCCTCCACCCCAGTTTGAATCCTGACCACCAGATGCGTTGACTTCTCATTAAAATTGATTTTATTTTCATTTTATTTGTATTTCTTTGTTCATTTTATTTAAAATAGCAAAATGCATCCAAAAATTTTCATTTTTTGCACCATGACTTTAAATATTTTTCTCATTCTGAAAATAATTTTTATTTTATTTTTTGCATAAAATTAGTATTTTTAAAATATTTAAATGTTTATTTTAATTAATTAATGGAAATTAATTAATTAAAATACCATTTAAGTTTCTAAAAATCACCCAAAAAATCACATTGCATCTTGACATATTTAGAGACATTATCAAACCATTCATACAAATTTCTTTTTGGTTCTTGATCCATTTTGACAATTTCTTTGAATTTAGGATTCTTAAAAATCAATATTTTTAACCCTAACTTAGAAAAATCTTTTCTGCCTAACCATGAAGGATTTGGTAATGATTCTTTTTGCATTGCATTCCACATATCACGTAGTTTCTAGGATAAAATTGGCATGAATTTATCTTTTATTTTCAAATTATTTTGCATTTTTTCCTTTTGAGGTACCCCAAAACCCTAGGTAACTTAGAAAATTCATAACTTCCATTAGGATAAGAGTTAGGTCTCCACCTTTGGGGTGTGATATCATATAGGGTTAGGGTTCCTTTGATTGCATTTTCAATTTTTTTTATCTTGTCATTTGCTTCTGATTTTGAGTTTTGCATCTCATGTTGCATATAAACCCTAATTTTTGCCTTCATTTACATTCATCTTTCACATGCTTGCATACATGAAGAGTTTCATTTACATAATCTTAATCATACACATTATTACTACTAACCAAAAATGCCCAAAAAAAAGGAAAGTGATCAAAGTAAAGAGCATAGTGACTTACCTCGATTCACCTTGCCAAAGTTCTTCATCAGAGCCCTGACTCTGAATTTGATACCTCCACCTCTTTCCCGTGATTTTTTCTTTGTGATTTAGGCTTCTGCATTGATTATGTATGTTTCCCCCATATTAATTATTCTTGATTGCTGTTAAATCGAGACGAATCTGTGAATTTAGGATTTTAGGATTTCTAGACTATAATTTTTGTTGTAGAACTGATGTTGTTTTTGTTTTTTATGCTAAATTCATGATTAAGGTGATACATTAGATAGGATTTATGTTTGTTGATTTCAGATTTGGCTTGTTTTGGTTATTAGAAAATCACTCAAGAAAATTTATGTCTAGTGGCGCCTTTTAAAAATAAAAATATACTCTTTAAGATCCATGTCAAAGTCTACCAAGTCATTGGTCACATCATTCCTTCCTATATGCATGAAATTCTAGTTCCTCTATCAAAGAAATAGATCCTAATTTTTGATCGTGTATTGATGTAGTTGTCCAACGATAGATCTATGAGACTATATTTGATCATTTTCTCAATATAGTCATCGAACGTGATTTAAAGTTTGAATTTTTATTGAATTGATTGTTTAAATTTTTTTAAAACATGAATTCGAGTGCACTCTATCTAGAAAGAAAAAAAACACAAGTGCAAATAGAGCAATTTCCTAATGTGATATTGTATTTGCAACATCTAAAACCACTCTCTAATGAACTATCAAATGTTGGTGACACCATCAGGGACAATTATGTGTTTATCACATATCAAAACGATGTTCTTTTTTGCAATTATTATCATCATCAAAATCATAACAACATAAATTGCATAAACAACCATGATACGTGTAACAATGCACCCTCCAATTACGGTTAGAGCTGTCAAATAAGCCTAATATTTAAAAGTCCCACTTATTTAGTCCCAGTAAAGCCCCATTATATCAAGCCCTCTATAAATAAAAAATCTTTTAGGCCCCATAATTTTAGGCTCCTTAATTATTATATTATTTTTTAGCCCTATTAAGAGGGCCTTATTTTATTAAAATATATTTCCCCTTTCAGTATTTTTTTCCAGTTTCATCACTTTTCACGGTGAACGTTCACCATTTGTGTCGTTGTCGTCGTTGTTGCAGTGTTGCCGTCGTTGTTGTAGTGTCTCCGCCATCCAGCTTGTTGCACCGCCATCCAGTTTGTTGCACCGCCACTGTCTTCTTTTCCCTCTCCTCTATTTTCTTCCTTAATTCTCCTTGTGAGGTACTCATCTCTCTCCATCTCTCTTTATGACATTTTTTTTGTTTGTGAAAATGCCACTATGAACAATTTAGCTTCTGGGTAGGTTTAATTCTTTGTTTTTGTAACTTGTGTAACGAGGGATTGTTGAATATATTGTTTGCTTATGTGTGTTGTTGAGTTCTAATATGTTTATATTAGTGGGGATTGTTGGGTTTAGGGAGTTTCATTGGTGCAAGTAGTTCACATTCTAGTGTTAGAAGAGTTTCTCTTTCTAGAGGGAATTGTGTTAAAGGAAAAAAAAGATGGCATTGTGTGTCTTTGTCTGTTTGTAGATATTCAGTTAACACTACTGATTTTGTTGTTGTCCATGGGAATTCAGTTTCACTTGATTCTTCTAACAATAATGATAGTGATAAATATGGTGGTGGTTTTGGACTTAAACCTCCTCCTAGGCCTGTGTTGAAGTCCTCCTAGGCTTGTGTTGTTGTGTTGAAGGCCTTTTTCATGTGTCACACACACTGGTACACAATCATAAATTATTATTATTAATTATGAAAAATATGTTGTTTATACTCCCAAAACATCAAGTAATTGAGAGTATTTCTTAGGCTTGTTGTGTATAATCGATGATTTATTGTGACTTTGATAATATTGCCCAACCTCTCAATGAAATTCTAAAGAAAGAAGGCTTCGTGTGGACCAAGGAATCTATTGTTGCCTTTCGAAACTTAAGACCGACCCTTATCATGACCCTTGTTCTTGACCTCCCTAATATTTTCAAGCCATATACGGTGGAGACGGATACCTCTAGTAAATGTATACGGGTTGTCCTAATAGAAGATAGGATCCATTTGCATATATATCTCACTCTTTAGGGCCTAAACCACAAAGCTTTATCTATCTATGAGTAAGATCTCTTGGTTGTAGAATATGTCATACGAAAATGAGAGCCTACTTGTTTCTTGCACCTTTTCTTTTGTGATGAATACTGATCATAAAAGTATCAAGTTTTTTCTTGGAACAACATCTTAACACTCCTTTCCAACAACTATGGATGTCCTAAGGGTTTGAGTTTGAAATACATTACAAAGAGAGGATAGATAGATAACATTACTGCTGATGTCCTTTCACGCAATGATGCAGAACAAGTTAAATCTTTTTGGTTTTCACTTCCAGAGCATTGTTGAAGATCTGAAATGTTACCTTTATTCTCATCCTAAGTTTACTTGGCACCTTTATGAACTCAGACGATGAGCATAATTGGTAATTGGCATGAACAAGATGCTTAAAACCACAATTCTGCGATGGTTACATGAATCTGAAATATGGGTCACTCGGGAAGAGATGCCACTACTTCTAGAGTGAATGCTTTGTTCTTTTGGAAAGGAAAATATGTCACTACTTCACACGGAAGATGTGTTTTATTATCCTGAACTTTTTCATTCTTTTTCTACTAGGATGCAAAATGCTTAACTGAATCTGCATTATCTATCTTTTATGTACTTTGGTATATCTATGTACTTTTGGAGTCTTTGTTTGTAGGGTTTTATTTTATAATTTGTAGGTGCAACAAGGTTAATATATTTATTATATTAAATGTTCAAATTAACTGGTTACTTACTAGTATCTTCAAATTAAAGGTTAATATATTTATTTCTGTTTATTAAGAATTGGTTGCGGATTGTATTCTTTTTTCTTTCTTTCTTTTTGTTGATAGATCTCTATCCTTTGTTTTTCTTCTATAAAATACTGCCTACATTTTCCATGAACACTTGACACTAGAGAAAATCTAGGTAATTGTGTAATAACTCTATGTTTGTATTCTTTTTGTTATAGTATGGAGTCAATGGATATAACTGAGTATGCACAAGGTCAAGATGAAACTCGTAAGGAAACATTGTCAACACTTTGGATTATCTTCACTAAAATCAGAAAAGGAAAAGATGGAGTTGAAAGAGTTGCATGCAATTTTTGTGGTACTCATTTTGCCATCGGAAAAAACCCCAAGTCTGGTCAAAGTTATGGAACTTCACATCTAAATCGTCGTGTATTTATTTGTAAGTGTTTTCAGTTGAGCCTTCTTAGTCTAGAGGAACCTTCAAGCCTAACCCTAATCAACCAAAACACACATCGTGAATTACTTGGAGAACTCATTATTGCACATGATCTTCCTTTTAGCTTTGTTGAGTATGAAAAAATTCGAGTTTGGGTGAAATATTTGAATCCATGTGTTGAAATAATCTCTAGGAATACCATGGTGTCGGATATTGAAAAACATATATGATAAAGAAAGGATCAAGTTTAAGGAAATCATGGGTAGGATTCCAAATAAAATTTGTCTAACATCGGATGTTTGGACAACATCTACTAGTGAGGGTTATATCTGTATGACTGCTCATTTAGGATTTTAGGATTTTAGGATTAATTCTTCTTGATTGTTGTTAAATCGAGACGAATCTGTGAATTTAGGATTTTAGGATTTCTAGACTATAATTTTTGTTGTGGAACTGATGTTGTTTTTGTTTTTTATGCTAAATTCATGATTAAGGTGATACATTAGATAGGATTTATGTTTGTTGATTTCAGATTTGGCTTGTTTTGGTTATTAGAAAATCACTCAAGAAAATTTATGTCTAGTGGCGCCTTTTAAAAATAAAAATATACTCTAGATTTAATGTTTTTGTCTTTGATTATTCCAAAAACAGGTAAAGTGAAAAAATTTCATATTGTCCTTCGTTATTTTGTCTAGATAATCGAGGTTCAATCCATTTTACTTCCGAGATGGAACAAAATTATTTATTGTAGTAATTCCAACACGAAATAGATATAGAAATAATTGTATTATTAGTACGGCTTTAATTAATCAAAAATGATAGCATTGATATAATTTGTGAAGTAATTTGTAACAATATATTTAAATTTGTTTAGATTACAGATCCTATCAAACACTATCGTGTAATAATGTAAAATTTAGCAGTGGCAATGCAAAGTCCTACAATTTTGCTTGGTCGACAAGATTTACATGAACTACCAAACAAAAAAACATTCTATGAGTAAAAATGTAGTCCCAAATATTTTAAAGTATAAATCCACCACGTGGAAAAGAAGTCAAATGTTCAAGGTACACATATTATTAAATTATACTGTGTGGAGTGACTTGTTTAATTTGCGTGTTAGCCAAGACAATGGAATGCATATAAATAAACAAATCAGTCACACTAAAATATAGATAATATTTGTATGATTGTAAGATGGCAATGGGAGCTGATATTGCTGAAGTTTATGTGTTGCGAAAGATGCACAGAGAGGAAGAAGTAAAGAGAGCCAAGACAAGCAAGAAAATTGAATCTAGGCCAAGTGGATGTTTCTTTTGGTTTTCAAAGAAGCTAACAAGAACTAAACAAATACAAGACATCATGGATTGACAAAAGGAGTTGAATTTGGATCTAATATGTAAATAGCACCGATAAGGTATTAGATTGTTTGGTTGTAATATACAGTTACTAGTTCAGAAAGTATTGTTGTATGTTGGATATGTAAAATTTATATGACATTGTCATTAAGATAGACATTGTCTACGTGAAAGTAAACAAAGAACAAGTTCATTTAGTCATTGCACTTAAGAAAATTAAAGGTAAGTTAAAAGCAATCTATATTTCCCAGCCAAATGATGCCTTAAATTGTTAGCAAGAGAAGGAGCAGCACAATCTAATACAATTAAAATGTCATCAACAGAAGCAAACTCAAACTATCTAGCTAGCATGTTTTTGAGATGTAGGATCATAGTCCCCTTGGGGTATATATTGTAAGAACAAATTGTGCTTCCAATAGTGTAGACCGCAGGCTGCTTCTGTTCTTGAACACTCTAGCACCTAGTTGAGCAATGAGCATGATCAATGGCGTCCCTGCATCACTTTCTAAATCTCATGGAACCGATCACAGCAAAGCAAACTTCCTACCATGTTTTGAGATGTTGCCTTTCCTTTCTGTTTCATCATATCATGAGCATAGCTGGCATAATAAAGGTGTGGTACCTGCAAAAAAAACTCCGACGATCAAGTTAGTAATGAATTTCAAAGTAATTTTGGTCCTCCAGTTGATTATGACAAGTTGACAATTGTATAATCAAATAATAATAATCGAGAAAGATTATCATAAAACCGTAACATGGGTTATTTTAAGTCAACCATGCAATTTTTCTTATAGATAGCACAAGAAGAAAATGGATAATTTTAAATGAACTTCAGCACTGCCGAAACGAGTAAAGAAGAGACAATGACAAATCCCTGCAACCACAATGAAGGAAAACCAAGTCAGCAAATTTGTACAAATCAGAAAACCTGAATAATATATATATATAAAATGTTCCAAGTAAAGAAAAGGAATGAACCAGAATAATTTGTTGAGCACAAGCAAATCAAAAGAGGCAAACAACAGAAGAACATTACCTCTTATGACCTCAAGACTGATATTGATCTATTCATGAAATGATCATACCAAGGGTGTGGTACCTATGAAGCATCCGACGATCAAGTTAGTTATAGATTCAAAAAAATGTTGGGAAATAAAATAATATAACCAAAAATGCACAAGCAAATGATAATAATTGAGAAAGATTAACCATAAACTTGCTTGAGCGGAAGCTTTAGCTAGTGATGTTGGTTTGATCACACTTCCTAAGTTTGAACACAGCCTCCGAAGATGTACCAATTGAACTCGCTGCAGCGTCAACGCATTCATTTGTAACCTCAACTGCTGGCTCTCCCTATCAAATATGACCAAAAGAAACAGTGAAACGAAAAACAAAGTCGATCATGTCACGATCACTCAAGATGCATCTTGAGTTAGCTAATACTAGCACGCAAGCTCATGCAAAAACAAGTCAAGTGCTACATTACATGTAATCCATACATGGCATAATGATATCAAAATCTACCACCAAACTATAAACTATTATTTTAGCAAACATAAAATGAGATTGGATATCAAGAAAAGGTCGTCCTATCAATGAGGCCTAGCAAATAATGTTGGATATGAGAATAATAGAACATGGTTAATTAAATTATAACAGAATATGATGAATCAGCTATCTATTAGTAATAGATGGAAGACAATTGAAAAGGTTAACCTTAAGGACAAAATTTTCCTAAATAAAGAGCATACTATTTAACAGCAATCATTCTATAACAAATAGATATAACAGATTTAGTATAGTGGTGCGGTGTCAGAGTAAAGTGAGCAGCAAATCGTAAAACCTTCATGTAGTAATAGTCACTGTGGTCAAGAAAAATATAATAGAGTTGGTGCCGGGACTCAATGGTTACATTTCAAAATCAAAACACAATACAACGTATACGAGTATGGAAAAAACAAAGTGCCAGAAACAACATAAAACAAAACTGCAGAACTCAACCACTGACTATATTTGTGCAGTATTTACTATTTGTAACAAAACAATCAGTTTGCATATATTGTAAAATCAAAATGAAAAGAAGCAACACAAGAACATTACCTCTAATGTCCTCAAGATTGATTTGGATCAGCATAGCAAAAAGTTGTGGTACCTTCCAGCAAAGACTCCGCGAACAAGTTAGTAATCACTTGAAAATAATTTTGGGAAATAAAAAGAGTAACATTTTAGGGTAAACAAAAAGATGGAATTATGACAACACATGATGTAATAAGAAGCCTGTGACAAAGGAAAACGAACCAAATCAAAAAGGGAAAACACAAATACATTACCTTTACTCACCTGATAACTGGTTTTCATCATAGATTCAAAATAAAATTGGGGAAATAAAACAAGATGCCTTACCTAAGAGACGATCAAGAATAATAAGTTGTTAGTTAGTTACTATCTAAATGACATCAAGATTGCGATTTTCCTCTTTCTTTCAGCATCGATGGCTTCTTGGGTGTTGTTAATGAGACGAAACAGTTCTAATCGCATCTCACCAAGCTCAATAATTTCATCCATCAACTGTATGCGTGTTTTCTGCAGTGGCGAGGGAGTATGAGCCTGAGGTGATGATAGTGTGATCATGCGAGGAATCTCATCATCCAAACATTGTATCTTTCGTTTCTTATTAGGTTTTGGTGCTGGTGGGGGTGAGGAAAATGAAATCTGAGAACATGGGGATGAATGTGGTGAATCCATCGCAAGAAAGTATTTAGAACAGAGCACAACAGGAAGAGAATGAGAATGAGAATGAGAATGAGGGAGACAAGATTAAGAAACAAGATTATTAGCGAGAGATGTTTCGACTGAAACAATGTTGTTGTCGTTTGTTTGTTTGTTGTGTTTATGATGTTTCGCGGATTAGGGCGCCGCAACGGTAATGTAATATTTGTGGCGGTGCTAAAAGATTCGCTACTTTATTAAACTCAATAACTAACTAAATATTATTACTTCTCTTTGCAAATTATTCTTATTTTTTAATTATTCAAATTTGGGGAAATTTGAGGTCAGAAAATTAGTGAGGTAAAGAAAATTAGTGAGGTAAAGATTTGCATTTTGTTCTCTAAAAATGTTGAAAGGAACGTTGAATTAAGATAAATTCAAATGTTCAAATTTTGAGAGACTCGAGAGTTTGGTAAATATCTTGGAGTATAGTTGAAAGAAAATATGTTGCGAAGAATTGATTATCAGTATATAATATAGCGGCTTATAAAAAAGTTATAACAAGATGAATAACTAACCAATTCTCTTTTGTAGGTCGTTTTACGTTGGTGAAAAGTGTTATAAAGGCAATTTTGGTATATCATATGTTGACAAATATGCTCCCCAAAGCCTGTATAGAGGACATACATAGGTTGTAGAGGAATTTTATATAGGGGAATTTTATTTTTCATTCTTATTTGTCACTTCCCGAGCAAGTAATTTTACCTTTTTGACCAAGGAGTCAGGATAATCAAAGGGATTCACAATGGCCTATATAGCTATAATAAACAAGTTAAAAGTTCATTGAATTTCTTCCAAACACTGATTCAGTTCAATGTTGGGGGAATAAACCCATTTGTTGAGCATTTCCCTCTCTTTTCGAAAAAGGTCAAGCAAGAATACTTCCCATGGTCTAGCATATTCGAAAGCCATGACGAATAACGACTAGCAACTATGATAAGCCAACTTTATTGATTGTTTCTATCGAGCTTCTTCGAAACATTTTAGAAGTTGGAGTAATCTTCCACAGAAAACATGAGCTTTACTAGAAATTGAATATCATAAATGAAGGAAAATCATGATATAAAATGTAGCGGAAAATAAAATTTCCCTTAAGTATATCTTTACAAATGATGCATGATCAATAATATAAATGGTTACCTCTTGTGGAGATTAACACTTTTGATGAATACAGTGCCTTCAATATCAGTTTTTGTCGATACGAATGAAGAACTTAAGAGAAACCTTGAGAGAAAGTTTATCTAGGGTTCAAAATAAAATTTCATCAAGTGTAAGAGCTTCGGCATAAGAGTTTTATTTATAGAACCGCTTGTCTGAAATGCTAGTTGAAAAAGTCCACTTAAATGCATTGTACCTTATTGTGTACTGTATTTCACTTAAGTGAAAGGTACCTTTCGGTGTTCCATATTCCATTTGAATTTACAATATCTTATTAGCCTACTTTGTGTCGCTCCCGACAAGTGACACAGGGTCCATATGAGGGTACAGACGCGAACGGTCGGCGAAGGGGACAATGAGAACACACAGCAGTGAACTCACAGGAAAAGAAAAGAGTCGCCAGCTAGGCATTTTTATCCCGGAGGAAAGGCAATGCTGCATAGACCTAGAAAAGATGGATAAGACGGTTTGCGAACCAGAGAGACTGAGAAAGGGGGTTGGTTACAACCTGGGAAGGTATTAGCACCCAGATTGTCCTTCGTACTCGACGGGATCCACGCTTAAAAGATTTGTGTTTTAAAGGGGTGTCAGTGCAATTTGTGTGTAAAATAGCTGGAACAGGATGTACAGGTGTCAGTGTAAAAGAAGTGAAGTGTATAAATGATGTGTCAGTGTAAGAATGAGAATGAATTGCTCATGATAATGAGGCTAAAAGAATAAGGCTAGAAAGAGGGGGAATGTACAGAGACTTTTGTTCGATAACCGTTATGTTATGCCTACGTATCCTCTCGTGCAATGAGGAAGTCAGAACACCGTAGTTCGACCCAAAGAGACTGAAAGATGAATTGACTTGTGAACTGCTTGCTTGTCAATGCTCAAGTGTATGACCCGTCTGGCTCAGGTGCAAACTGTCTTGCATTAGACGGAAGAAGCAAGTTCTCGTTTGTGAGTGAGTGTGATGAGAAAAGAATCCCGGAGGAGACGATTATTGTTTGTTTTTTTGTGTTTCCAGTCTTTTATTGCTTGTTGAAGGTTTGTCATAAGTTAATGAGCTTAAGCCTAAACCAATGGATTTAGTAAACTCATCACATCTTCCCTCTGATTAGGGGTAATGAGAATACCTTAAGTGTGAAGTCAGATTCTCACACTTAATCACCTTTGATGCAGGATTAAGATCATTAACCTACTTGTGATTATTTAGATGTTTTTGGTGTTTTTGTTTAGTGTTGAGTAATGAGGTTAAGCCATAATCAAGGATTAAACAGACTCATTACACCATCCTAAAAGAAGGATGATAGATGAGGATGTTTAAGCTGAGGAAAGCTCCTCAACTCAATCCATGATTAGGGATTAAACCCATGACAAAACAAGCCTTTGATTAAGTGAATTTTATTTAATGATATGGTGATGAAGTGAATTTTATGATTTGTAAGACAACTTGAGGGGGACTTGTCCATTAACACTAGGGTTAGTCCTTCTTAACCACTTAAGGAAGAATTAGAACCCTAATGCAAGGCCCAAGTTACAAGTGTGATGTCTTGATGATTATTATGTGAATTGATTAAGAGATTTAAACACATTAAGGGTTCAAGACTTAGGATTAAAGTTATACACTCCATCCTAAGAGAAGGATGCAGGCATAAGCTTAATCACAAAGTCTTAAAGCCTTTAGGGTTTAGTCTCTGATTATGAGGTGAGAAGAGAAGACTCAAAGAGAGACACAAAGGTAAAACTAAGAGGGGAGACTAATCAAAACCCTAATTCATTGTCATGCTTAGTTGATCCTAAGGTTTGTGAGGTTTGCAAGAACAAATCTTCAGAGGAGCCACCAGGAAGCAGATGAATAAGATCAAGAGAAGCAAAGTGACTTGCTTCATTCAAGAAGTCAAGTCACTTGAAGAAAGAAAGTGGGGGGAAGAAGAATGAGCAAGCTCAAACTCAAACACAAATAAAAATGCAGCAATGGATGCAAGGGAGATGAAAAGAAAAGGTATGAGAAGTGAAGGCAAATTCACTTCTCAAGTTTACTTACCACCTGAAATGTTAGAAAGAAATGCAATGCAATGCAAGATGAGATGAAATGGTATGATGCTAGACCAAACCAGAAGCATGTTGATGATGATAATGATGCTATGAGATGCTGCAAACATGAGGCAAGGCATGGGGATGTTCATACAAGATTATGGATGCAAATGATGCAAGTTAAGGAGCATGAACAAGCATGAAATGTTATGAAGCATACAAGACAAATGGCATGGCAAATATGTAATGCAATGATCAAACATGCTTTCTATATGTCTTAAGATGTCAAATGGATCACAAGAATGCACAAAATGCAAAGACAAGTCATGTTATGCAAAGAAATGCAAGAAGGATGCAAAAGAAAGCCCAAATTAGGGTTTATGAATCAAACATCAAACAAAAACCCAAAACAGAAGCAAACCCTAAGATAAAAAATGGAAAATGGCATCCAAAGAAACCCTAGACCTATAATGAACCACTGTCCAAAGGGGAACTCTCAACTCTCAACCAAACTCAAGTTATGATTTTTACAAGTTATTAGGGTTTTTTAGGGTTCTTAACAAAATAAATGCCAAACAAATGGAAAATGCAAGATCAAATCATGGCCATTTTATCTCAGAAACCATATGCTAAACACAAAACAAAGCAAAAAGAATCAATGTCCAACTCTTCTCCAATAGGCAGAAATGAATTTTTGAATCCATGATCAAAATAATGCACAAAATATGATTTAATTCAATGAAAAATTCTTAAAATGCATCAAGATCAAAAAAGAAATTTGGTTTGAAGGTTGGACAATGTTTCTAAATGTCTTAGAACATTTCATGAATTTTTTTGTAATTTTTAAATACCTAAAAGTATTTTTAATTAATTAATTCCCATTAATCAATTAAAAATAATCTTTTAAATATTTAAAAATACTTTTTTAATGATGAAAAATAAAATAAAAATATTTTTGGGTCATAAAAATTATTAAAACTCAGAGGAAAAAGTTTCATAATTTTTATGTATTTTTTGCTATTTTAAAATAAATATGCAAGTTAATTGAAATAAAATGAATTAAAAATCAAATAAAATAAAAGTAAACAGAAAGAAAGGCCAGGATTTGATCTGGGGGGAGGACCATTGACTTCGCGCCAGATCCAGTGGTTCACATTTAAACTGGGTTAATCTTAATTAATTAAATAAATTAACCTAATTAAGACTAATGACAAGATCTGGGCCATTGGATGCGCGCGGGAAGAGACTCAGTCAACTCATCCAACGCCTGAAATTCAAACCTGGAGCCCTAACCCTAATCACATATTAATGACTTTCAGGTCACCGGAGACGAGCTCCGGTCGTCTTCTCCGGTGACCTTCTCCCCTGAAAACTTCCAAATCCTTCCCTAGGTCACTAAAATGAAATCTAAAACCATGGAAATGTTCCTCAACCTCTCACGAATCAAACCCCTCTCTCAAAACACATTTCTTTTTCCTAAACAAGCTGAATCGAAGAAAACAAGTTCTAGGGCACGCAAGCTTCAGAGACAAATTAAATACTCAAAACAAAGCCATTTCAAAAACTAAGAACATCAGGATGATCAGTGAATCACATAGAACAAGTTTGTAACAAGAAAAATGATTTCTGGAAAAATAATTTTCGAGCTACCTGAGATTTGGAGCTTTCAACTTGAGGACTTTCTGGCCACTTCTTTCAGTGCAAACCACTCCACTTGATCCCCAGAAGATGTTTGAATGCTCAAAAGAAGTTTGAGCTGGCTGGATAGTGAGATTCGAAAGATCCTGCTCAAGCTTGGTCAGAAATGGCAATGGAGTTTCTGGAGGTTTCAGGCCATTGTGAATGATGGTTTGTGATCCTGAGGATGAATGGAGAAGGTCTGGAGTGTTTGTTGGTGTGTTTGTGGTTTGTGGAAGGAGATTCGATTGAAACTGCAAAATGAAGTGAGAAATGGCAGTGAGATGTTCAGGCTGTTTCAGGCTTGTGTTCTTGGTGCTGGGTGGTCTATGGAGCAAGGTGAGTTGAATGGTGAAGAGGGTTTGAATGTTTGCAAGCTGTGTAGGCAGATTCGAAGCAACTTGCAATTGGGAGTGTTTTTGTGAATGTCATGAATGAGGATGTTTCAGGCTGGCTTAGTACATGAAATGGCTTGCAAATTGTCAACATAACTCTCTCTCATTGGTCAGTTGATTGGACATGTGCTTTATTGATTGGTAAGTTGCCTTTTGCAAAAAGTCAAAAAATTGTGTAAGAGAGGTATGGTGAAGTGCTAGCTTGGTACAAAGCCTAGGGGCTGCGCAGCATGGTGTGTGTATGAAGCTAGCTTGGTTCAGCAGCCAATGCCTCAAGTTGGTGAGATGTGATCATGAGTTTTGCAAGTTGTTGCTCTTTTTGAAATCTCATGAAAAATGCCTTGTTACATGAACTAAACACATGTGATCTTTGGTTCAAATCTGATTTTGGGCCTTAGAGAATGTTTATGTGCTGGTTTGAAATGAATTAGAAGTTGCAATTTGACTTAGCACATGATTTTGCAATTTTCACACTTGGTGCATATCTTGAAAATAAGTGATTTTTGCCAACTTTGCATTGCCATAACTTTTGATCCAAGAAGAGTTTGATCATGTTCTTGTACTTTTTGAAAAGGGAAAGATGAGATCTACAACTTTCATGACCAAAGTTTTTCCATTTGAAGCATTTTTGGATCAAGAATCATGGCTTGAAAAATGACCTAAAATGATGCATTCTTGAAAAGTCAACTATGCCCAAAAAGTCAACATTTGCAAAAACCCTAAATTCTTGATTTTTATGAACTTCAACCTTCTTCCATGATCAAATAAAGATCATATACACTCAAAATGATGAAGATCAACCATTGGTTGGGTCATTGGGGGCCTCAGATGCCCTGATTTTGCACTGACTTGTCTGAAAAGTCAACCCTTGATCAGATGACTCCCCCATGGAATTTCTTCATGAAAATTGATATGCATACTCCCTATACCATATAGAGATCAATGGAAACAAGAATGACCAAAAAAATTGGAGTTATGGTCTCTGAAACCAAAACCCTAATTTTCAGTCAACTGTGCAGTCTAGCCTGGCTCTGCATCCACTCAAACCCTAGTTCTTGTGATTCCTTTGCATTTTTGACTTTGAGGAGATGGAATATGATATAAGAACACACATGGACCCCTTTGAAATGATTAGTGACCTTTGGAATGGCTCAAGATGCTTTGGGATTGCTCAGATCACAAACCCTAGGTGCAGATGCCTTAGAAACTATGCAGTGAATCAAAAATGAGATGTGAGATGATGTGATTGTGTTTATGCAAATGAGGATGATCACAAGCCATGGTGAAATGAGTGAGGGCAAATTTGGGGTGTTTACACTTTGTTATGGAAAAGCAATTATTAGAGCAATTTGATGTAGTAAGTTTCGTACAAGTACCCAGAATGGAGAACCAGGAGGCAAATGATCTATCTCATATTGCTTCAGGATATAAAGTATCGAAGGACAAATTGAAGGACTTCATTGAAGTTCAAGAGAAAATGGTATTGAATGCGCCACCATTGCATAATTCTGATGGTTTAGAACCCAAAGAGACATGGTATGGCGAATGTAACACCCTAAAATTTTCCCTCTCATTTTTACAATATTTGGCATACCATTCTCATACATTTGCATTGCATTAAAATCATAAGAAATAAAGCATGCATTCATTGGTTTGGGCTTAAGGTGTGTCATCAGTTGATTTGCAAAGTTATGGTCATTCAAAGTCAAAGAATGAGAAACAAGTATCTCCCAACAAGCCTCAAGAGTCTCTTATGGTCTATATGATCTCAATTAAATCCTCAAGCCATTAGAAGAGGTGGATTAATCAAGAAGTTCAAGCAGTGAACCATCTCCTAACAAAAAGGGCCAAAATTAGGGTTTCTGATTCAAAGGGCTTCCTAATGAAATTTTGGTTCAAACTTGATTCCAATGTTTTCCAAATGATGTAAAGTGTTTAGGGATGAAATATTTTCCATTGAATCATTTCAGAAGGTCTCCAATTGATCAGTTACTTGAAAATCAAAAAATTGGGGAAAAGTCAAATGTACAGAGGAAAAAGTCAAATCCTGACTTTTTGAGGTCAAAGTCATGATCCACCCATTAAATATGTCCAATGGGTGAAATTTTATCAAGAAAAGTCAAGATAATCATGGAAAAATCAAGAAACCACAAACATCCCTAAAATAGAAATTTAGGATTTCTATTTATGGCAAGTTTAGGCCATTTTTGCACCTACTTGCAAGGCTTCTTTCTTCAAGATCAAGGCTTCAAACTTCATGCCTAAGTTGAGCCAATTAAAGAGCACATCTTGAGCTTCAAATCTATAGAAAGAACACCTTCATTGGATCAAAATTGAGTGAGATATGATCAATCAAAATTTGACAAAACTAGGGCAACTTTGCCTAGAAGCCAGGTCATGGGCGTGCCAGAGGCCAGGAAATTCATCAAACAAGTGGTGTGCCAAATTTGAAGCTAAATTACTCCATCAATAAAGCCTCAAATGAATTTTTTTTGAACATCAAAGTTGTTCATTGGCATGTCCTCTACAACTTTGATGATTAGAAATTTTTCATTTGATCAATAGATTGGAAGATATGAGAGGTCAAATCCAAGGTCCAAGGCCGATCATGCATGCAGTCCTCTTGCCCTAAAATGTACCTACCTCATCAGGCCCATATGCAGTTACATATGATCATGTTCATTGTCACTTTTAAGCATTTCAAGACATCATCTCATCTTGAATCAAACACCAAATTTGTTCTCTAATATATCCTTTTTCATTTGAGCACAAGATCTCTAAAATTCATCCATGGAAGTGAGAGATATTCCTCCTCAAATATGAACATATGGCGCTGAGTTTCTTGCAGGTAAAATATCAAGATTTCACAGCATTTGTGATGTTGTTGCTGATTATATACACATGTGTACCATACACTAAGTTTGTTTCATTTGGCTAAGCACAACTTACACTCCCATGCACCTTCACACACTTTTCTACATATGTTAAAGGAAGAAGTTTGTGAGTGTACTTCAGTTGAGCTAGACACACATCATTACCATTCATCTTTGAGGCCTCACCATAACATTCACAACCTCCTCCACACATGAACATATTGCCATAACTTGAGTTAGCTCGATTCTAACTTCACCTGCATTTTTCGCACTTCACCCTCAACAAGTTGTGGTTATAACTATTAACCAAGGTGGTTAACAGTTAACCATTGGTATAAATTCATTTCTAACAGATTTTGCTTTCATTTTTTCATCATTCTATCAAATTGACTCCCAAATTCTCAGAAATTTCCTCTTCTTTGCTCTCTGATTTTTGTGCCAAATCTTTATAGTATTCATCATCATCTTCATCATTTCTTCATCATCAAACTCTCTGGACAAGATCAATCTAGTGGAATATCAAATCTTCAAGTATGGCCTCAAGTGCAAACTGATTTTTTCTTATTTTTTAATCAAGAACCAAAGTCTCATAGCTTTTATTTATCTCTATTGAAAGTTCAAAGAGCTAAGGATCCTCCTCTCTGGTTTTCTTTGATCTTGAAGAAGCTTCTATTTCAGGTTTGAATCTCAAACTACTCTGGACAATTCCAATTGATTCATATTTGTTTTGATGGATTTGAACTTAATAGAAGCATGTTGAATGATTTGGCTAGTTGATAAGCCTATAGAGGCGCATATCTGAAAACCTAGGGCAAAATGTTTACTATCAAATCTCTCTTTGTGTGTGTGTGTGCTACTTTTTTTGAGTCCAGATTCATATTCTCCTTGACTTCAACTTTCAATTGATGTATGGATCATGAATTTTAGTGCACCTGTAAATTTCTTCGACCAGAGGATGGCCGGAGAAGATGACTAGAATCTTCTTCGGGCGGTGATGGTTTAGGTTAGGGTTTTTATCACTAGAACATAACATAGTCATTGATCATTTCTCATCCTAAGGTTAATAGTGCACCAGCGCATTAATGAAGTAACACACATCTCATGTGCCCCTGAACTTCATAAGGTTGACCTTGACTTGGTCTTGTGTGCGTGATCCACATCATCATAGCATGCACATTTCATATGAACCCTACGTTTTGCATATTTGTTTGGTTGACTAAATCCTAAGGCCATCAGAGAGTCAAACTTGTTGACTGAGAGTCCACCATAGAACTATAAGCCTTCAGCGCATTGGACTGAGCCCTTCTTTGCTTTTTCCGCCCCTAGATTAGGCCCATGACCATTTTGAACTGCATTTTTGCTAGTGTAGCACCTCTCATATATTTTCCTTCATTTTCATTTTTTTCATATAGTTTGATTTTCTTTTATTAAAAATATAAAATCATGCCTAAAATTTCCAAATAAATTCTAGAAGCAACTAAATGCATTTAAATAATTTTTAGAATTTTTTAATTCTGATTTCCATTATTTTTGGCATTAATTTCATAATTTTCTTTGAATTTCTTTTTAAAGAACCATATTTCATGATACATGTTCATATTCATTTTAATTAACATAGTTTGGTTCTGATTTTTGACTTGGCATTTGGTATGTGTGTATAAGATATCTTAAGGTACCTAATTCATATTGTTTTCTAATTTTTTGAAACATTTCTTGTTAGGGCTCTACCTTCATCTTTGTGCATCATTGAAGTTTTACATACTTGAGCTTTGACAATTAATTGAATTAGTTCCATTGGGAGTTTTTGCATGAACTTTTAGCCTATGTTTAGTCCCTGACTTAGGCCACTTTATGTTTAATTTTACAATTTTTAAATGTTGTTTGATGCATGTTTGATTACTTGTAAGTGAGGTTGCTTTTCATGAACAATTCTCATCACCTTCTAACCCTAATTGGTTATGGAAATTTATGCCATTATATTAGGCCATTTGTAAGTGTTTTCCTTGTTTGATTAGGATATTATAGGTCTTGTATGATTAATTATTGGTCCATTTGACTTAGGTTTGCTTTTTGGCTTGTGTGATGCATCTTATGAATATGTTTGACCTAATTCTTCCACATCCTTCATCCCATACTTGTTACACTAACTTGGATGCCTCTAATACTTTCATACCAATCATATCATTTTCATTATACTTCATATATGCTTCTGACTTCATGTATAATCATTCATAATTGCATTATATGTTGCATCATTGGCCATTCATCACAAGTATGATACACTTTTACACTATGTGATAACTTTTGCATCTTTTTGTGAATTGTTTGAACTTGTTTGACATGTAAACTTAACTTGATTGTATGTGTATATTTAACATGTCATTCTCATCATATGTTACTTACTTCCATAATCTTAGGTCATTTTTAGTTCATTTGACTTGCACCTTAACTTGTGTTCACCATTACATGATGTATGCTCATTTATTCTTACTTTATCTTCATCTTAATCCCTCATTCATTCAAATACTTCATAACATGATTTGTATGTTCATTCATAAGAATTATAGGAAATACATTTAGGGTGTATTCTACTGACTTTGGTAGTTCATGAAGCATTAATACATGTTCATCTTGCATATTCATCCATTCTTCCTACACTTACTTCTCTTAGAACTTCCTTAGGGTTTAAGGATTATGTTTCACCCAAAAATTTTCCCTCCCACAATCAAGCCAATATCTCTCAATACTTATAAATGATCATAAAGTCCTCAAGACTCTCAATTGATCAAGAAGTGTGAAAGTTTCCCCATACAATGCCTCATCCTAAGCAAAGTGTCCAAAACTAGGGTTTGGAGTTTCCTCAGGTTAAAATGATTTTCAAGGCCTCAAGTGAGCTTCATAACATCCCACATGTATTCAAGAATTATCATGTCAAATTTCAAGGCTTTCCCAATAAGTTTGACCAGTCAGATGATCAGATATGCAAAAATCAGTCAAAGTAGTTAAAAAGTCAAACTGAGGTCAACTATGGTCAAATTAAAGTCAAACTTCAAGATTTTTATCAAGTTTATGAAGTAAAATTCATCATTTGATCAAGGTTTGATCATGATTCATCAAGGAAGTTTCAGATCATTAAGAATCAGGAGTTTCTAAATTAGGGTTTTCTAAGGAAAAGTCAACTGAACTTTGACCAGCCATAACTTTCACATGCTTCATCAAAAATTTTCCATCCAAATCTCATTTTTAAGGAAATTGAATTCTCTACAATTTTATGTCTCACAAGCCAAGCCTAAAAATGTTTCATTTGGAAGGTATGAGCTAAAACATTACAGGTCATTTCAAAAGTCAACATCTTCCAAAGGGCATAATTAGAAAATGGTAAATGATATCGACATGAGACCAAAGAGGTTTGTTATAGGACTATTTAATCTTTCCAAAATGTCCAAGAACACCTTCATAGCCTTAAAATTGAAGGATTTGTGCCTTGTCAAAGTTGGGAGATTTTTGAGGGGTGTATGAAGAAAATAAGGCCTTAAAACCAAATTTTTCCAAATGGGCCTATCATTTTGCAACTCAATCTTCATGATAACATCAAGCACGACCCAATTCAAATATTTTCTGATTTTTATAATTTATTTATAATTTATTTAGATTTTATTCATTAAAATTCATTTTAAATCAAAATAAAATATGAAAATACAAATATTTGATTTGATCCTTCTTCTAGAAGCTTTTAAATGACATTCAAGAGGATTAGATACTATCCAATTTCGTGCACACACAATTTATAAGCATATCATTTGATTTTTTTCACATTTAAGATGGAAGATTTCTTCATGATCAAGTTATTCAAAAAGCCCACAAATCTACCAATTTTTCTGACCTAATTCATTCATTATAAATACATAAAGTCAACCAAAGCATTGGGGATGAATTTTGCAGGTCCAAAGCACAAGAACCAAACTCAAAAAAATCAAGAAAAAGTGACAATCGGATTTTTGGTTAGAGGCAATTTCAAGACCAAATAAAGGTTGCATTAGCTTCCTAGATCATCATTGAACATAATCCAATCATCACACGCATCAAAATCATACTCATATGCCCTAACCGAATCGTTCTTGTTCAAGCTTTATAATTTTTTCGATTTCGTATTTCCATACGTTATTAATTAATTGTGTTCATTGATTCATGTTTGTCTTGATGTACTAATGCTTTCTGGATCATTTGATTGAAGGTTTAGAGCCTGAAGCATAAGACGCCATTATTAGGGTTTTGAAGCTCGAATTAGGGTTTTGTGATTTAGCCATTATAAATGAATTATGATAACATAATGGAATTGTAAATGATTTGGTGATCACATTGGTATGTTCAATTTAACAAAATTTTACAGGAATCATGTTCGTTGACATAAACTTAGGAAATCCTGCAAAACTGAATTCGTAGGTAATTTTGTAGAAAAAAGTGCAGGAAATTTCGCAGGTAAAAGGTTGAAGATGAAGGCGCGAATCTGATATTTGAATTTCTATTTTATTTTATTATGTATTTGTCTCATATTATTATCACAACACGTGCACGGTTCAGTTGGCAAAGGTGTATATGCAAAGTGTTGAAGGACCAGGGTTCAAACCTGGGTGAGACCATTCTTTTTCTCATTTTTTTTAGATTATTCAATATGTTTACTATATAATTATTTGTTGTTGTTTTGTTACTAAACGCGCCCTATGTGGCTTAGTGGTAAAGAGGTTGGCTTGGTATATAGGAGGTTGAGCGATCAAATCCATGCTGAGGCAATTTTTTTCATTTTATTTGTTTTTTAACAAACTAAAAGTATAATGAGCTGAGGCTGGGTATACATCACAAAGGGCGCGTAGCTCAGTTGGTGAAGGGGTTTGTGGTTGAAGGCTGGAGACATGGGTTCAACCCCAGGCTCCCTCAGGTACGTTTTCTTTTCTTTTTCTTTGTTTTGTTTATTTAAAATATTATTATTATAAATTAACAAATAAAAATCTAAAAAATATATAATCAGTTTTTTATTAATCTATAATTTGTTTTATCTTTTAATTTATTAACTTAATATTTTAATATTTTCTAAATAATTTTCTTTATTATTAATGATTAATTACTTAAATTTATCTTTTTATTAATTTCTAACTAACCCTAATTTTCTTTAACCCTAATTAAATATTAACTTATTCTTTTTATGTGATAACTTTTTTTTTAATTTTATTATATAACTGACCATGGCAGACAGTTGCAAGCCTCTTCTCTTTGATCAGACACAACTGATTGTACCGGGAACGTACCTACTCAGCAGCATTAAGCTTGACCTCCATCATTACCCTCAAGGAATGGATCTCAACTTCAACAGGTAAGACAACTTCCATACCATACATAAGTGAGAACGGTGTTGTCCCAGTAGACCTCATGACTGACGTTCGGTACCCATGCAAGGAAAATGGTAACATCTAATTCCAATCTTTGTAGGTGACAACCATTTTCTGCACAATTTTCTTGATATTCTTGTTAGTTGCCTCGACCGCGCCATTCATCTTTTCATGGTAAGGAGAAGAATTGTGATGTTGTATTTTGAAGTCTCGACACAACCCAGCCATCATCTTATTGTTCAGATTAGAACCATTGTCAGTAATGATTCTTTCGGGCACTCCGTATCTGCAAATAATATCTCTTTTCAGAAATTTGGCTACCACCTGCTTGGTGATGTTGGCATAAGATCAAGCAATAATACTTCCCCTGGTCTAGCATATTCGAAGCCATGACGAATAACGACTAGAAAATGTGATAAGCCAACTTTGCTGATTGTTTCTATCGAGCTTCTTCGGAACCATTTTAGAAGTTGGAGTAATCTTCCACAAAAAACATGAGCTTTACTAGAAATTGAAAATCGTAAGTGAAGGATTTTTAAGGAATACAAAAAAAATTTTAGATTTGATCAAAAAATTTTAAAAGTTATGAAAATTGTCCATATTTTTACAAGAATCATTTTAATAGTCTATCCAAACAAAAGAATTTAAAATTGAATGGATTCTAACTGAATCATTTGAATTGCCTATAATTTTGAATTCCTTAAAAATTCTCAATTACCCCATCCAAACACACTCTTAGAGGTGCAATGAATTTGAAATTTTGTTCTAACATTGCCAATGCATTACGACTTTCAGCCGCATCATTAAGATTAATACCAAAGCATTTCATAAAATCACTCCAACCTTATGAAGAATTTATGTGTATAAATAATCATTTTAAGCATGTAAAAAAATTATATATTTATTGGTTTTGGTTGAAAATATATATGTCGAAGAAATACTATATCATGTAATATTTTGTTACAAAATGCATTAGTAAAAAACACTTTAAATTTGTATATAATTTTTTCCCTTCTTTTCTTCTTATTATAAACAATGGGTACACTAATTGATAACTTTGCCTAGCTATACTAATGAGAGCTGAATTTGATTAATTGAGTAGAATTGTGTGTGTTTTATCACTATGATACTTTTCTCCTTATATGGTGATTTAGATCCATCTTGAAAGGACACCCAATTGAAGGAATTTAATGCAATTGGTTGTGCCAATCATCATCATTTAATGGTGATTGGGAATCAGACTCGAACGAGTAAGATTTTTGTGTTTCATATTACCAATTAATGGTGATTGGGGATCAGACTCGAACGTTTAAGAATTTTGTGTTTGATATTCCCAATTAGCCATAATCGATATTCTCAATCAAAAATAAACCACAAATGGACCCACAACAGAGTTAGATAGCCAACTTCTACCCAATCCACTCATATATCTAGTGTGTTATGCCTCATTTATTAAGACGGACAGAGTATCCCGTTATCGGGTTCAGAGCCAGATCCAATATATTATTTGGAAGGTATGTGTTGCACCCCAAAATTTTCCCTCACAATACAAGACTTTGTGTGCTAAGAAGGTTCACAAGCTTCACAATGTTTACAAGACCTTTCATGAGGTTCATGAAGTCTACAAGTCACTTTATGAGGTTCACAAGGTTCACAAGATTCACAATGCTTACAAAACCTTTCATTGGGGTTCATGAAGTCTACAAGTCACTTTATGAGATTCACAAGGTTCATAAGACCTACCATGAGGTTCACAAGGTTCACAAGACATCTTATGATGGTTCACAAGGTTCACAAAGTTCACAATTGGTCAGAAGAATTGACAATTCCCTCAGACAATGCACCTCCTAAGCAGTGCATCCAAAACTAGGGTTTTGACTTTAATCAGGCTAAATGTACTTCCAAGACTTCAAGTGAGATTCATAACATCTTATATGTGTGTAAGAACCCCCATGACAAGTTTCAAGACTTTTCTCAAAAGTTTGCTCAGTCAGATGATCAGATAAGTCAAAATCAGTCAAAGCAGTTAAAAAGTAAAACTGAGGTCAACTGTGGTCAAACCAAAGTCAAACTTCATGATTTTTTTGCCAACATCAAGTATATGAAGTAAAATTCATCATTTGATCAAGGGTTGATCATGATTCATCAAGGAGATTTCAGATCATCAAGAATCAGGAGTTTCTAAATTAGGGTTTCCTCAGTAAAAGTCAACTGAACTTTGACCAGCCATAACTTTCACATGCTACATCACCAAGTATCCATCCAAAGCTCATTTTGAAGGAAATTAAGTTATCTACAACTTTCTGTCTCACAAGCCAAGCCCAAAAATGCTTCATTTGGAAGGTATGAGCTAAGACATTATAGGTCCTTTTGAAAGTCAACAAAAAGTCAACAACTTCAAAAGGACATAACTTAAGATTGGTAAATGATATGGACATGAAACCAGTGGGGTTGGTTAGAGGACTCTTCAAGATTTCCAAAATGTCCAAGAACACCCTCATAGCATTAAAATTGAAGGATGTGTTCCCTTGCAAAGTTGGGAAATTTTGGGTTGGTTCATGATGAAAATGGAGGTCTAAAACCAATTTCTTCCAAATGGGCTTGCCAAATAATGACCCAATCCATACAATAACTTCATGCACGACCCAAGTCATCAAAAATTAGATTTTTTATTATTTTATTTTTATTTATTTTGATTTAATTCATTTAAAATCATTTTAAATTAAAATAAAATATAAAATCAAAAGATTTAAATATGATCAAGCTTCTAGAAAATCATAATTATGCCTTGGATCAAATTGATATGGAAGTTATGATGATTGTCTTAAAATAGAAGGTGTTTATGCAAAAATATTTGACTTTTAAAGGCATATCATTTTGGATCTTTTTAGATCAAATCTTCCACACAATGACATGATTTTTTAACCTAAATTCATTGTCCTATAAGTACATAGTGCAACCCTAACACAAGCCACGAATTTGCAGCCTCCAAGAGTAAGTTTCACACTTCAAAAATTCAAGCAAAAAACTCAAATTCGGTTTCTACATTCCAAAGCATTTGAAGGTATTCTAAGGACACAACAATGATCCCTGGGCTTCACTGAATGTGTACCAATGTTCATATGCATCCATAACACCCTAAATCATTCAAACCAAATCAAATTTTATTCTTGAATATGAGTTTTTCGATTTCACTAATTCACTGCATTTTAATGAATTTTGTTTAGCTAATCATGTTTGTGATGTTGTATAGAATGTTTCTGGTCAAAGAAATTGAAGAAACCATGCATAACCCGTGAGATGCCATAGTTAGGGTTTCACCTTTGAATTTAGGGTTTCATGATTTACTGAATTTAAATGAATTTGAAGGACATGATGTGATTGTATAGACTGTGAGGATCATGTTTCATTAATCAATTTGTAGAAATTGTACTGTTTTGCTGGTATTTGAAATTCGCAGGTTTATGCACGCAGGGAAAGTTGAAGGAAATTTCCTAGGAAATTTCGCAGGAAAACCTGCGAAATCTCAAGGAAGAAGAAGACCCAGCGCGCGTGTTTTCCAGAATTTGAATATTGAATATAATATTTTATGAATTAATTATGGTTTTGTTTCACAGTTGGTTGCTTGGCCCAGTGGAAAGACCAGCACGCGTATTATGAGAAGGCAGGGGTTCGAATCCTGGCTTCAATCTTTTTTTGCTTATTTTTCCAGACATTTAGCCAATATAATATATTATGCATTGTGGCCGTTATGATGACAGATGCGCTCACCCAGCAGGATTGGTCATGTACTTGTGTGTTTGTGTGTAAGGTCCTGGGTTCGAATCCCCCAGGCCTTTTGTTTTTTTTCCTTTTTTCTGATTTTTAGGTTGAACGCACAAAACAAATTCCTCTCCCCACAATGTCTGATGGCCTGGTGGTGTGTGTAGTCCTTGGAGAGCCAAAGGTGCTGGGTTCAAACCCCAGCCAGGTAAGTTTTTTTTGTTTCTTTTCTATCTTATTTTGATTAATTGATTTTGTTTAATTATTTTTATTAATAATCATATAATTAAATAATTCCATATATATATATATATATTCAATATTCTCTAAATTCTAAAATTCTTTTTCTTAATTCAAAAATTATTATTTTTTATTATTATGTATCTAAATTATAATATGTATATATTTATTAAAATAATTTTGTATATTAAATTATAAACCCTTAAATATTTTTCTAAAAAACCCTAATATTTGACAAACCCTAATTTATTTTTTTCTAAACAATTAAAAAAACCTAATTTTATCTTGTGATTTTAATTTCTAATTTTTGTAAATATAATTATCATGTACATATTTTATTTAATATAATTAATTTTTGTAAATACAATTATAATCAATCTTTTTTTTTTATAATATGTAATTATTTCTATAATTTGTTTATAATCTAAATTTTATATATAAATAATTTTTAAATATATGTTTAGAAATAATTGAATCTATGCTAATTTAATCTTGTAATTATAATATGTTTAAAATTAATTTAATTTTTATAATTTGCATATAATTCAAAATTTTATAATAATTAATATAATTGTCCATATTTTCCTATTAATCTTGATTAATTGTTTATATTTTCTTATTAACCTCAAATAATCATTTACATGAAATTTAATCTTTTAATTATTTCAATTGCTTATTTCATTATGTTTATATAATTATTACTAACCCCATTTATTTTAATTATTATTATTATTACTAATCATGTTTATTACTAACCTTATTTATTTTTAATTATTATCACTAACCCAATTAAATTGCTTATTTATTTTACTTATTATTTATATTTTGCTTATTTACTTATTTATTTATTTTTGCTATTTATTTAAATTGCTTTATTATTATGTAATTGCTCCTGGATGTAATTTTCTTAAATATTTAAATTATTTATTTTTCATGCTATGGTTAGTAAATAGGGAGTGAAAACTATTTGTATTTAAAAATTGAATTTAGGTCATTTAAATTATAAGATAAATATAAAATTAAACACTCACACACGTAAGTCGATCTTTGATCGCCATCTCACTTTCTAGGGTTGCCTCTCAATGTTGCCTAATTAAAAGGTCAAGTGGGGTGTATAAAGCAAAAGTCCCTTAAAAGAAAAGTCATCTAGTCCCTTCATAATCAGAGATCAAGTCCCTTAAATGATTGCCTTTCATAATGATCTAATCCCTTTCGAATAATGATGACAGTCCCTCCAAAAATGCTTAATACACCCTACAGTTGCCTTCATTAAACAGATGTCCCTTTACTTGTCCCACACATCCAAGGTAATGACTACCTATTCCTTAATAATAGGGATAGTCTTACCATTCAAAGGATAAAGAACAGAAAGACTTAAACTTTAGGGTAGGTTCCTCATAGTTACTTGCTCACTATTCAAACTTTTCAAACACTTCACAAATTTCCAACTATTTTCAAACTCAAGTTTTTTACGCATCCACACATGGATCATTATCAAACTTTTATGAAAATTTCTATTCACACACTTCACATTTTTTCAAAAAAAAACAATTTAATGTGAGCTAAGTAACTAAGAGCCCATGGATAACCATGGATGTAAAGGGTGCTAACACCTTCCCTTTACATAACCTACCCCCGGGACCCAAAAATCTTTTAAAAGGTATTTCCTGTTCTTTTATGCCTTTCCTTTGGATAAAATAAAAGTCGGTGGCGACTCTTGCTATCCGCAACATAACTAAAGTCAGTTCTCCCACCGTGTTACAGAACTGGCGACTCTGTTGGGGATTTAAATTTAAGAGGGGTACCCTTAGGAATTAGATCACTTTAAATTGTTTGCCTTGTTTGCTTTATATTATCTTGTTGGGGTGCTCTTATGTGTGAAAGGTCTTAACCCGGATCTAGTGTACCATAGGTAAATGGCAATAGACCAAGGAAACTGTACGACGTATATCGATATGGTTGATCTGGTGGCCATAGTTAGTGTGACTTCTTGGTTGGTGCTTATGTTCCTTAAGTCAAGTTGAGGATAATATGAGGCTGCCATATGTTGTCAATGCACTAACTAACTTTTAGAACCCTAGTTATCCCATCTTGGCCTTTAGAAAGTAGTGAGGTAACCGGCTTTGGTGCAGACTGAAGTTGGTTGACACTCGATACTACGCTCATTGAGATTCTAAACTTGGAGGGTTTTGGTTGGCAAGTAAGTTGCCTACTGAACAACCACCCTTGTGAAGGATCAATGATATTGAGATCCCTTAGAACCTGGTTACTTTTGTAGGACAGGATGAACCATCTAACTTCAGGGGAGGGTACTTACCTTAAACCTCATGCAAGCCTTCAAACCTAGGGTTATTGTGTGACTTGTTTGTGTTTGCCACATGTTTGTAATTGAACATAACATCATGACATCATCATGCATCATAAGCATAGCATTTTCACTAACCATTTCAAGGACCAAAGGATTTATCTTTGTTCTTTGTTGCAGGTCATGGCTTCTGCTCGTAGAAACACCATCAGGATCAACTTTGTGGGCATACCTGCTAAGCTTAAAGAGTTGGTTTCTCAAGTGTCTGATCACTCCCAGTTCATCAAGAGACATGGTCACCTATTGGATCTAGTCACTTCAGGGTTCAATGAAGACATGATGAGTGTTCTGTTTAAGTTCTTTGACCCTAAGCACCATTGCTTTACATTCCCTGACTATCAGCTGGTTCCAACCATGGAGGAGTTCTCTAAACTTCTGGGCATACCTGTTCTTGATCAAAGACCCTTCACAGGCTTGGAGAAGGAGCTTAAACCAGAGGTTATTGCTGCAGCTCTACATCTGAAGAAGTCTGACATTGTTCTAGAAACGAGAAGCGGAGTTAAGGGTATTCTTGCCAAGGTGTTGATAGAGAAAGCTCAGGTGTTCTTGAAGGCCATGAGCTATGATGCTTTTGAGGAGATTTTAGCCTTGTTGATATATGGCTTAGTATTGTTCCCCAATCCAGATCAGTTCATAGACGTTCATGCCATCAACATATTCTTGAGTCACAATCCAGTGCCTACGTTGCTTGGAGACATCCTACATTCTCTTCATACCCGTACTACAAGGGCAAGAGGAACTTTGATGTGTTGCATACCTTTGCTTTCTAGGTGGTTTATTTCTCACCTTCCTCGCTCAGTAATGAAGAATGAGCAAGGGTTCAGGTGGTCCAAAAGGATCATGTTACTTTCTCACTTAGATATCCCTTGGTGCTCCAGATCTATGGAAAATATCACTATCATTGACCGTTGTGGGGAGTTTCCTAATGTGCCACTTCTAGGCATAAGAGGAGGCATCACCTACAACCCCTCTCTAGCTTTACGACAGTTTGGTTACGCTCGGAGTAATGGCTCACATGACATGTTGATTCAGGGCATTATGTTCGACTACGACAACGATCTTCAAGGTTACCGTCAGAGATTCATACGAGCCTGGGGAAAAGTGAACAAGGTTGACAGCAAGACACTGGAACCTAAGTACACTATTCCTATGGAAGCTTATCTCAGATGGGTGCGATCTCGTGCTCAGACTCTCATGATGTCATATCCTTCTATCCTGCCAGTTACCATGGAACCTGTTGATGAAGGAGATACTTCTTACACCATCCTTCACCCAGACATGCCTACTGACCTGGAAGACTTACAGAGATCCTGGATCCAATTGAAGGAGCAAAGGGATACTTTCGAGGCTCATTACAAAGCAAGCCAAGAAAGAATCCTGGAATTAACAAAGCAACTTCACGAGGAACGGAATCTCAACTCATACCTCAACACGAAGAGGAAACGTCCATGGGAGACTTAAAACCCCATCTCTTGTATTTATTTCATTTTCTGTAAGCCTGTTGCACCCCAAAATTTGCCCTCACAATACAAGACTTTGTGTGCTAAGAAGGTTCACAAGGTTCACAAGTTTCTCAATGCTTATATAACCTTTCATGAGGTTCATAAAGTCTATAAGTCACTTTATGAAGGTTCACAAGGTTCATAAGCTTCTCAACATTTACAAGACCTTTCATGAGGTTCATGAAGTCTACAAGTTACTTCTTGAAGGTTCACAAGGTTCACAAGATTCACAATGATTACAAAGCTTTCCTGAGGTTCATGAGGTCTACAAAGCCACTTCATGAGGTTCACAAGGTTCACAAGCTTCACAATACCTCCCATGAGGTTCACAAGACATTTTATGATGGTTCACAAGGTTCACAAAGTGCACAATTGGTCAAAGGAGTTGACAATTCCCTCAGACAATGCACCTCCTAAGCAGTGCATCCAAAACTAGGGTTTTGATTTTAATCAGGCTAAATGGACTTCCAAGACTTCAAGTGAGCTTCATAACATCTTATATGTATATAAGAACCCCCATGACAAGTTTCAAGACTTTTCTCAAAAGTTTGCTCAGTCAGATGATCAGATAAGTCAAAATCAGTCAATGCAGTTAAAAAGTCAAACTGAGGTCAACTGTGGTCAAACCAAAGTCAAACTTCATGATTTTTTGCCAACATCAAGTATATGAAGTAAAATTCATCATTTTATCAAGGGTTGATCATGATTCATCAAGGAGATTCCAGATCATCAATAATCAGGAGTTTCTAAATTAGGGTTTCCTCAGTAAAAGTCAACTGAACTTTGACCAACCATAACTTTCACATACTTCATCACCAAGTCTCCATCCAAAGCTAATTTTGAAGGAAATTGAATTCTCTACAACTTTTATGTTGAAAGTTAAGCCCAAAAATGCTTCATTTGAAAGATATGAGCTAGGACATTATAGGTCATTTCAAAAGTCAACAAAAAGTCAACAACTTCAAAAGGGCATAACTTGAGATTGGTAAATGATATGGACCTGAAACCAATGGGGTTGTTTAGAGGACTCTTCAAGCTTTCCAAAATGTCCAAGAACACCCTCATACCTTTAAAATTGGGGGAGATGTGCCCTTGCAAAGTTGAGAAAGTTTGTGATAGTTTATGATGAAAATGGGGGCCTAAAAGCAATTTTCTCCAAATGGGCTGGCCAAATTATGACCCAACCCATACAACAACATCTTGCACGAAATTTCCATAATATTTTCATAATTTTTATTTTATTTAATTAATTTATTATGATTTTTTATTCTTAAAATCATTTTAAATTTAGATAAAATATTAAATGTGAAGATTTAATTGATTTATTGATTCTAGAATATCATAAAGTCAGCATGGAACAAATTGATGCAAGAGTTATATGGAATGGCTTGAAATAGAAAGCATTGGTACAAAAATATTGAAATTTTAAAGCTTGTTATGATGAATCTTTTTGAATCAATTCTTGCACATAATCAATCAAAGTTTTTGACCTAATTGAGTCTCCTATATATACTAAACTCATTGCCATTGACCAAGGACGGATCCAGCAGCTTCAAAGGTAGGTTTTCAAAACCAAAAATTCATCAAAAAGTGGCATTAGGATTTCATCATCCAAGAGGTTTGAAGGTAAAATAAGGACATGGCTAGGATCCTTGATCATCATGGAACATAACCAGATCATTACATTGCCCCATAGCATCATACATTGATGAACCCGAATCAAATTTTACATTGAATTTCAATTTTTCGATTCTGTTCATTTGTGCATTATTAATGAATTTTGTTTGATCTTTTGTGTTTGTGAGGTTCCAAGGAATGTTTCTGGACAATTGGATTGAAGAATGAGTGTCTAAAACGCAAACGGCCATGTTAGGGTTCATAACCTCATAATTAGGGTTTAACGTTTGAATGCATATAAATAAATTCTGGAAACGTAGAGTTGTTGTGTGAACTATGGGGATTATGAATCACTAACCAATTTCATGAATTGATGCTGTTTCATGAGAGTTTGGATTTTCGCAGGTTTGAACAGGTAGCAAAATTCGCAGGTAAACTTCCAGCTATTTTCATAGCTAAATTCGCAGCGCTGGAGGTAGAAGATGACCTCCTCCCGCGCGTTTGAGAAAATTCAAATATTAATTAAATATTTTATCTTTAATTGTTAGTTTGTTTATCACACGCGCGTGTGTGTCTCAGTGGTAAGGCTTGCAGGCTTGTTGGGTGATGGCATGGGTTCGAATCCTGCTTGGACCATTATTTTTGTTCTATTTTTCAGGATAAAAGGAGATTGAATATATTATAGCTTCTTGCCATTCAATAGTCAGATGGGCTCTTCCAGCCGGGTGGTAATGCGCGCATACTTGTATACATAAGGTCCTGGGTACGAATCCCACCCCAGGCCTTTTTGTTTCTCTATTTTCTGGATTTTTCAAGCAAGGCACAAAACCAATTATTCCCTTTCCTCTTTCACTTGCGTGTGTGGTAGCTTGGTGGTGATTTCTATTGCTGGCAACCAAACTGACCTGGGTTCAAACCCCAGTCAGGTAAGTTTTTCATATTCTTTTTCTTTTATTTGTTTTAAATATTCAAATGTTAAATTATAAATATGATTTTGTGTGTATATGTTTTTCTAAACAATAAAAAAATAATAATAATGAAGCATGCTTAATATTTTAAAATATATAAATTCCATGAAATTATTTTCTTTATCATATATGTAATTTTGTATAATTAAATTATAGGATATATATTTATCTAATAATTTGTATATTCTAAACCCTAAAAAATATTTTTCTAACAAAAATCCTAATTTATTTTCTAAGTGCCAATTGAAACCTAATTGTTTTTATTTTCTAATTTGTGATGTAATTATCATTATACATGTTTATTTAAAATAATTCTAACTTATTTGTAAATATATTTTTTAATCCAAATTATCTTTCTTTCAATATATGTTTAAGAGACAATTTAATAATTATATTTTTGTATATGTTTAAAATTTATTGTAAATATACTAATTAGTAGAAACTAAATTTTGTAAATATAATAACTAATAAAATTAATTTTTTGTAAATATGATTAATTTTATGAATATAATATTTAAAACTTATTTTCTCCTTATAATGTGTAAATATTTTTTTTTATAATTGTTAATATATATTCATAAATAATTAAATTCTTGTAAATGATATTATGCTTAGAAATTTTTCTTATTATATATTTAAAATTAAACTTTGTGTTCATATCATTATTTTTCTATTTATTTTTGTTATTGTTACTAACTAAACTATTATGTATTATTATATTATATTTTTATTATTCTAACCTTGTTTATTATTTCTAATTATTATTATTATTTTGTTTTTCACTAACCTTATTTTTTGATTATATTTATCACTAACCCTTATTATTTATTTTTTATTATTTATTGCTTATTTATTTATATTTTACTTATTTTTGCTATTTATCTATTTTGCTTATTATTTTGCTTATTATAATTATTATGTAAATGCTCCTGGATGTAAATTTTGTAATTATTTAATTATTTTTGCTATGGTTAGTAATTTAGGGAGTGTAAATATGTATTCTCTTAAAATTAATTCTAGATCATTTAAAATAAAGATAATTAATATTATACACTCACACACATAAGTCGATTTTTAATCGCCATCTCACGTTTCTAAGGTTATCCCTCAAAGTTGCCTAAATCATAAGGTCAAGTGGGGTGTATAAAGCAAGTCCCTTTAAAAAGAAAAATCATCAAGTCCCTCATGGTTGCCTTTACAAACAAGTCCCTTCGAATAAATGATGATAGTCCCTCCAGTATGCTTATTACACCCCACAGTTGCCTTCATAAAACAGAATGTCCCTCTCATGTCCCTTACATCCAAGGTAATGACTACCTACTCCTTAATAGTAGGGATAGTCTTACCAATGAAAGGATAAAGAACAAGAAAGACTTAAAACTTTAGGGTAGGTTCCTCTTAGGTACTTGCTCACTTCCAAAACTTTTCACACTTAACAAATTTCAAACAAATTTTCGAAAAACAAGTTTTTACGCATCCGTACATGGATCATTATTAACTATTCTGAAAATTTTTCTATTCACACACTACACTTTCAAAAACAATTTAAAGTGAGCTAAGTAACTAAGAGCCCATGGATAACCATGGATGTAAAGGGTGCTAACACCTTCCCTTTACATAACCTACCCCCCGGACCCAAAAAATATTCTCTTAAGGTCTTTCCTGTTCTTTTATACCCTTTCCATTTGGATAAAATAAAAGTCGGTGGCGACTCTTGCTATCCGCAACATAACTTAAAGTCAGTTCTCCCACTGTGTTACAGAACTGGCGACTCTGCTGGGGATCTAAATTAAAGAGGGGTACCCTTAGGAATTAAGATCACTTTAAATTGTTTGCCTTGTTTGCTTTATATTATCTTGTTGGGGTGCTCTTATGTGTGAAAGGTCCTAACCCGGATCTAGTGTACCTTAGGTAAATGGCAATAGACCAAGGAAACTGTACGACGTATATCGATACGGTTGATCTGGTGGCCATAGTTAGTGCGACTTCTTGGTTGGTGCTTATGTTCCTTAAGTCAAGTTGAGGATAATATGAGGCTGCCATATGTTGTCAATGCACTAACTAACTTTTAGAACCCTAGTTAACTCATCTTGGCCTTTAGAAAGTAGTGAGGTAACCGGCTTTGGTGCAGACTGAAGTTGGTTGACACTCGATACTACGCTCATTGAGATCTTAAACTTGGAGGGTTTTGGTTGGCAAGTAAGTTGCCTTCTGATCAACCACCCTTGTGAAGGATCAATGATATTGAGATCCCTTAGAACCTGGTTACTTTTGTAGGACAGGATGAACCATCTAACTTCAGGGGAGGGTACTTACCTTAAACCTCATGCAAGCCTTTAAACCTAGGGCTATGGTGTGACTTGTTTGTGTGTGCCACATGTTTGTGATTGAACATAACATCATGACATCATCATGCATCATAAGCATAGCATTTTCACTAACCATTTCAAGGACCAAAGGATTTATCTTTGTTCTTTGTTGCAGGTCATGGCCTCTGCTCGTAGAAACACCATCAGGATCAACTTTGTGGGGATACCTCCCAAGCTTAAAGAGTTGGTTTCTCAAGTGTCTGATCATTCTCAGTTCATTAAGAGACATGGTCACCTATTGGATCTAGTCACTTCAGGGTTCAATGAAGACATGATGAGTGTCCTGTTTCAGTTCTTTGACCCTAAGCACCACTGCTTTACATTCCCCGACTATCAGCTGGTTCCAACCATGGAGGAGTTCTCTAAGCTTCTGGGTATACCTGTTCTTGATCAAAGACCCTTCACAGGCTTGGAGAAGGAGCTTAAACCAGAGGTTATTGCTGCAGTTCTACATTTGAAGAAGTCTGACATTGTTCTAGAGACGAGAAGTGGAGTCAAGGGTATCCTTGCTAAAGTATTAGTGGATAAAGCTCAAATGTTCTTGAAGGCCATGAGCTATGATGCTTTTGAGGAGATCTTAGCCTTGCTGATTTATGGCTTAGTATTGTTCCCCAATCCAGACCAGTTCATAGATGTTCATGCCATCAACATTTTCCTGAGTCACAATCCAGTGCCTACATTGCTTGGAGACATCCTGCATTCTCTTCACACCCGTACTACAAGGGCAAGAGGAACTTTGATGTGCTGCATACCTTTGCTTTCTAGGTGGTTTATTTCTCACCTTCCTCGCTCAGTAATGAAGAATGAGCAGGGGTTCAGATGGTCCAAGAGGATCATGTCACTGTAGACACCCTAAATTTGCCCTCTGGTTTTCTATCTTTGTCTGCTTTTCGTTTGCAACTCATCTGCATTTCCATTGGATCACTAGCATTTAGAATTCATATCATGTGCATAAGACAGGGGATCATATTTTATGAGGATTCAGGTTTCACACCGTATTTACGGATTATCAAGAGAATTCGATTGTTGACTATGCAGCCATTGGTGGCATCATGTTTTTGTTTCTTTTGTCATCGAATTAAGGATTATTTTCATCATCATGGATTTCACGCCAACAAAGAATATTCACCGATTCATCTGTCCCGTCATCAAGGGTTATCTTCTTCGTCAAGTTACAAGGCTATTCCTCTTTTATCAGTATCTCAAGTTATCTTCTTTCTCAGCAACACTAGTTTCAGTTCAAGTGTACAGTTGTTCAGTCCCGATCTAGTTCAAATAGATGTTCGAACTAATCTTGGTCAAAAATCAGGAGATTTCTTCACGTGCAAGTTATCTATTTTGGTGGTCGACTTTTCAGGTAGCATGTACCCGAGGTTGTGGTGAGAAGGTCGTCACATTGTCAAATTTCAAAGACTGTAGTTGGATTATCAAGTTCATCAGTTGCAAGGAGTGTGTTCAGTCATTGTAATCAGAAGTTGTCGCAAAAGTTAGAGCGCGGTTGTTTGCTTAAATTCAATTGAGATGTGTGTGGAGGATCTATTCAAGTTCGTTCCGAATTTTATTCAATTTCAAGTCCATGTCCAATTAATACCGTAGTCGTGTCCATTTACAATTTAAGTTTTATTTGTTTTACCAATTTCTATCCATTTCTATCCATCCAATATTCAAAATCTTCCTCTCATTTTTAATCCTATTAGACCAATTCATTTTAAATCCATTTTTTTCTTTTTTTCCCCATTTGCCTTTTTATACTTTCATCTTATTATTATCAAAGTATACAAAAAATTAATTACCAAAGAATTAAGTTCATAGACCCATCATCCCTTTTGTGTGTTTGTGATGTTACATTACAAGAAAAATAAGAAAAAAATTCGGACCCCACACACTCACAAACTTCCCAATTTCAGAACCACCTTTTCATGGACCCCACTGTATTCATTGTGCAAAGAGTCACCACAAGCAGCCACTTGCTCACCAAAAACAATATTCTCTCACAGCTGCACAATTCATTTTCCACACGCACTACCAACATTCACACATTACCTCACTTTTCACCACTCCACAAAATACCACACACACATATCTTCCTCTCTTCACGCACTCCTCACACAAAATGTTAACAAAAAATTCACACAATCAGCATCACACACAAAAGAGGAATTCCACACAACACTAACGGACAACTTTTCTTATAATTCATCAATATCTCACAGACCTCACTCTTCTTCATTTTCGTAAACAACACACATAGCAAAACATCACTCTTCCTCAACCTGTTGTTCATCACCCTGCTTAAACCAACACTCCCTTCACTCAAGCAACAAACAATAGACCTTTCATTTCTTCTCACAACAACTCACAGCCAAACTCGACTCCTCTCTTTCTCACTTTCCCATAACCATCTTCATCAACTCGGACACCATCATCTTCAATCAATCTCATACAACACTCAAATACAAACGCCGAAGCTCCTTACACCGAGGACCAACAGCAACAACCCCCATCATGAACAACACCACCTCCATCACCATTCCATCACCACCACCGAACTGTCATTAACCTCTTCATTGCAAACCGTACACACTAACAACATTTCACATCTCCACACCAATTTCTAATCACAGTGCATACTACACTTTTCTGATAACATGGAAATTCATCTTTTCCCCTTGAGATAACTAAACACATCACAAACCTCAACACTCTTCTTCATCAACCTTCACCGCACCCTGCATTCTACATTGGCCAAAATTGCACACTGCATAAAAACAGACAACAACAACCAAAAAATGGCTCACCAAGCCTTAATCCCCTCTTACCATTCATTTCCTTCCTCCTGAACTCACTTCAAAACCAAACAACAACATAGAACCAAATCCAAATCACCTCTCTGCATCACGCAAATACTCCTCCATTCCCAAAACCATTTAAACCAAATCACAACCCTTACCTCCTTCATCCACAGCGTAAACCATCATCATCCTCACCTTGCGATTTCAAAACCAACAAACCTGCTTCAACCCTTTTCCCAATCAGCTCTGATTCCATCGACAACAACCCCAAATAACATCTCATAAACCGCATCCAAACTCTCTTCAGCCTACAAATCCACTGAACACAAACCACTACAATCACCACTTTCAACCATCACCGAAAACGCTACCCTTCAACCTTCTTCATAAACCAACCAACATCCTCCGTCTTCGACAACGCACCGAACACAATCGGACACTACCACCGCCATCTCTCATTTTCGCTCAACAACACCAACAGAAATAGAAAAAAAGAGATGAAGTGAGAAAATGTGAGATAGATCCGTGAAGCGGTCGAGATCGCCGTTGATGAGTTGTTCGAGGGCCGAAGTGGACGGCGATTGCTGTTGATGTTATTTCGTCATTTTTTTTTAGAAAAGTATTGAAGAAGAAGCAATCACCGGAGACTCGCGAAGGAGTCGCCGTGATCTAAGCCGGGAAGCCGCCATGAGACGAATCTGAACTAAGGTGTTTGGCGGAGGTGGAAGACTGATCAGCGACGCAAAGTTGTTGAGGGAGAGAAGCGAACCACGGTGGTTTGTGTTGTTTTTGTTTTCGAATGTGAATGGGAGACATTGACGGTGCGTTGGTTTGCGCGAAGAAGAAGGAAGCCATTTCTGATTGTTTCTTTTTCAGTTTTTATTTCCCTTTCTTTTCAAACGCAAAACCCTATTTTATATTGTTCTTTTTATTTTTATTTTCTTTCTGTTATATATATATTTTTGTTTATATTAATCTGTACCATGATTTGGATTGGGTGTTCGTAGTAGCTTGGATTTGGCCCGTGTCCTCTTTCTTTTTAATTTTTATTATTATTATTTTCAGGTTTTTTTGAGATTTGCTATAACACTAAAGGTTGTTGGGTCCTAAGGCCATGGGCCTATCGAAATCCCTAATCACATCAACACACCTGCAAACCAGCGCCCCCCTCTATCTTTTATTATTATTTCTCTTTTTCTTTTTAATCTTTAATATTCTATTTATAATTTTGTTTATTAATTATTTTATTAACATTTGTTAGAGTTCTATTAATTTAGAACTTTATTAGATTTTTGTTTAAGTTTTGTTGTTAATCATTAACATAACTTTGATTTTAGTTCTTGTTTCAATTTATTTGAGTTTTATTGAATATAATTGTGTTCAATTTTGGTCGTAGTTTGTGCTCGTTATTTTGTAGGTCCATTGTATGAATTTGATGATGAAGGATAAAGCGTGGAAATGACTTTGTGACTATTTGTTTTCTTGTTCGGGCAAGTGGAATCTTCGGACGCAGTTTGCACTTAGACTTTGTTGTTGCACAGACCAATTCTTGACTTTAATTCTGGATGAAGGATGCTTGCACTTAACTTTGGTCTGATGCCTTGATATTTGACAATTTGTGCTTGAACCGTTGAATCCGCTTTAGACTTGAAATTTCTTCCTGAGTTTCTTTTGTGAGTTGAAGAGGCAACGGACCTTCTCCGTTAGGTACACTGAGGCCTGATTTTACTTATGGCATGCTGTTGCATCTGGAAGTCCTACTGGTGTAGGCTCTGTTTGTGCATTATTCATCTTACCTCCATATCGCATTCTCATCTCTCTATCTTATTTCTTCTCCATATCGCATTCTCATCTCTCTATCTTATTTCTTCTCCATTGCATTCTTCTTTCTTATTTCTTCTTCATCTTATTTCTTCTTCCTCACCTTCTCTTATTCATTCTCGACTTGAGGTGTGCTTAGGCCACCGTGGAGCTTCTCCTTTCATCTTTCTCTTCTTCTTTCTTTCTTCTTTAGGATAGTAAGCCTCACTAACCCAGGACCATCCGAGCATGTGAATATTAGGATTAGACTTTTCCTGTTAGTTTTTACCTTTATTCTCCTTTGGTTCTTCTTCTCTTCTCATCTTCAAATTCAATTCTAATCCACTTAATAAAGGTTGAATACTTTCATGCGACATGAGACTTTGCTATGAGATATTTGCACGCGTTCCGTTTCGGGGCGAGGTGTGAGTCATCACTCGTGGTGGATAGGTCTTAGCATGAGTACCTCACAAAGAAAAGCTAAAAAACACTTCTTAACCAAAAAACCACAAAAATACTTAATAATGGTAATAGGCCAGTGTGCTTGAGCCTTCACTTGTGGGACTAGCTTTGGGGATTTCCTCCATAGATAGGTGTGCCTCTTGCGCATTCCATTTCGGGATGATGTGAGATGTACACATCCCATTGAGTAAGACTTAGGTACACTCACCTATGCAAACTTTCACTCATAAAAGCTTCTAAAAAACACAAACAAACAATAAGCGTCTTTCCTTCGGGAATTCTTTTCTCATCTCATTCGCTCCGTCCGCGAACTTGCTCCTACTTGTCACTTTGCAAGACGGTAACGCACTCGTCGTCCGAGCCTGCAACACCTGAGCATTGACATAGGCGGTTCAAGCCTTTAATTCACAAGCAATTTCCTTTTAGTACCCCTAGTTAGGGGAACTACGGCGTCTCTGATCCTCATTATCCTGATGAGGTACGTAGGCAGCGGGGTAGGGCCCGTTCGAGCACAATCTTTATTTTCCCTACATTTTTCTCTTTGTTTCTTATTTCATTTCTTTTCCAGTTCCAGTTTCTTTTCATTTTCATTTCTTTTGCTGCAGTTTTCATACCCTCACCCTTTGAAACAGTTTCTTTCGCAAGCGTGGATCCCGTCGGGTACGGCGGACGATCTGGGTGCTAATACCTTCCCAGGTCGTAACCGACTCCCGAACTCAGTCTCTTTGGTTCGCAGGACCTGTGTCCTTCCTCTTCTTTCTTCTGGTTTGTGCAGCATTACCATTCCCGTTCCTTCGGGATAAAAATGCCTGGCTGGCGACTCTATTCTTTTTCCGCGCCACTTTCGCGTTTGTACCAGGATGGAAATCCGGGGAGCGACAGCTGGCGACTCTGCTGGGGATAACTCATCAGATAATCTCTGGTTCCCCTGTGAGTCTCTCCTAGCGTTTGTGCGTTTCTGTTTCATTGGGTGATGTTTGTTTGCTGTGGCTTGTTGTATTTTATTGTTGTTCGTTTACAGCTTTATTTACAGCTTTATTTACAGTTCTCAGTATTTATTTTCCGCATCATGTATATCATACTGGACTGTCTGGACTGGTTTTCTGTTTGGTGGGCTCGGGTGATACTGTTTCTGAGAGATAAGCCAAGTACCCGGCTTGAGTGCACCCTAGGATTAGAGTGGACATATTGTACTTGCATGTGACATGATGAGTGGCGATGTGTTTCACGCCCAGATTGCGATTGTCTTGGAAATATCTTGTGTGGGGATTTCCTCCACTTCGGGATAGGACCTTGATAGTTATGTGCATCTGGAGACCGATCATTGAGAACCTTTGTGGAAACAACCCTCTCCAGTGGTGGCAGTGGCAGACCACATTTTGTGGCAAACCCATTCGCACCCGAGGGTCCACTAGGGACTCGCATAGGATGGCCTGGTTCTCTTGTAGGAACTCAGTCAAAGCATCTGGTCGTATGACAACAGTACTGTATCCTACGGGCTGAATGTACTATTGTTTCTCGATTTCAGCGCTCGAAGCTGGGGACTTATAAGGGATGCTTGTTTTTCCTGGACTCAGCTGAGGCCTCCCTGCGTAGTACATAATGCCTAACCGGTTCCCTGATGTGGTCATGAGCCATTTCTCGGAAATGGTGAAAGTATTATTGCTATTCGGCTTTGAGAGTCCGTGATGTTTGACCCGGAGCACACCTGTGAGAATTGGGAGGGGTTTACAGGTTTGCAGGAACCCTTGACCTCAACATACCCTCATTGCCAGTGCAGTCTTACGTTTTGATCCAGTCACTATGATCCTGAAGTTCTTGATCCTTAGGATTTCGGTTACTATTTTGGGTTATTATGCAGAGATCTTGTGGTTACAGACACTCGATTCTTGGCTCAGTATTCCAGATTCCAGGCAGTTTCCAGCTGTGATCCCATGTCTTTGCATCTTTGCATCATCATATTGCATTTTGCATCTGCATTGCATTTTCCTCTTCCAGAGAGCTTATCCTTCCTCTTTTGTCCATCACCAGCCAGCTGATTTCCCGGTACTCAGTTTGAACAAGTGTTAACCGTTGGAAGACGATAGAGTGTGTGAAGCTAGACTGAACAGTGTCAAGAGTTAAGAAGGGTCAGTTTGAAAGCCGTCAGTAGCTATGTCAGAGAGCGACCATCAGAATATTGAGTTTCCACCTGGTTTCACTTCAATGACCAATCCTCTGTATGATCTTTCTCCTGATGAGGATCTTCCACAAGTGAACAACCTTGCTCAAGCTAAGCCTGTTCAGACCCGGTTCTTGAATCAGAGTGTACCTGAACCATCTGTTGTCCGAGGTGGACCTTCATCTTCTTCTGATTCTACAGATTATCAGAGTTTTGCCTTCCCTATGCCGAACTTCCAAGGGGCAATCCCTCTTGTGAAAACCAAGGATCCACAAGCTTTTGATCCTGCTAAAAGATTTCGTGTGTTGGACGAGCAACTCAAAGCCTTAGCAGATCCTGATGCCTTTGGTTTTGATGCTCTAAACCTATGTTTGGTGCCTGGTCTTGTCATTCCTCCAGATTTCAAGACTCCAAAGTTCGAGAAGTACACTGGTGTCAGTTGCCCAAAGCGTCATTTGGTGATGTTTTGCAGAAAAATGACTTCTCATGCCCACAACGATAAGCTGATGATTCACTGTTTTCAGGACAGTTTGAGTGGGGCATCCTTAAGTTGGTATATGGATTTGGAAAGCAGCCGTATCCGATCTTGGAATGATTTATCCAGAGCTTTCGTAAAGCAATACCAGTACAATGTGGACATGGCGCCCAGTCGCATGCACTTGCAGAGCCTATCTCAGAGGACTGGTGAATCTTTCAGAGAATATGCACAACGGTGGAGAGAGTTGGCAGCCCAAGTGCAACCACCACTTTCAGACAGAGAATTAGTGGACCTATTCGTGGGCACGTTGCAAGGAACGTACTTGGAAAGAATGAGTAGCATTTGGACATCAAGCTTCTCTGATTTGATAAAAGTTGGAGTACGCATCGAAAGCCTGCTCAAAAGTGGAAAGATCCGAGACTCTTCGAACATCCCATCTAGTGAAAGTGAGTCTGTTGTTAGCTCTCAAGAGGAAGAATGGTATGATACCAATGCAGTCATGGAAAATATTGAATATTCTGGACCAACATCTTCTCAGAGATCATCCGTTCCTAGGTCTGGTTACTCTTATGGGCATTCGACAATGCTCAGAGCACCGTATCAGAAGCCCTGGACTCCTCCTCGTCCACATCTGCAAGCTCATGGTCGAAGACCTCAGAATCAACTTCAGAGCCAGCCTAGGCCTCGCAACAATCTGGAAAGAAGGAATGCTCCTCTTCATCCAGTTCCCATGGCGTACAGTGAACTCTTGCCATATCTAATTCAAAGCTCATTGGTGGTTCCTAAGCCTCTCAAGCCGTTGTCAGAGCCGTACCCTCCAGAGTACAATCCTCATGAGCAGTGTGGGTATCATGGTGGATCAATGGGGCATTCAACTGAAAATTGCAAAGCTTTTCAAGCCAAAGTACAACAGTTGATCGATAAGGGCTACATATCCTTTCCGGAAGGAAACTTGGTTGTGCACGTCAACCTCTCACCTGATTGAATTCAAAGACTTCGAAGAAGTGTCTCCTGATTTCAGTGGCTCAGAATATGTCATCAGAGTTGGTGATCACTGTATCCTTTTATCATTTGCATTATAGTTTCTTTCCTGTTAGCAGCTACTTGTCTTTTAAGCATTGTTATTTTGAATGGTAATGTTAATGTAGTGATCTTGCATTTTTGAATTAATTATGTCGCATTCGCTCATTTTTCTTTACTTGCATTGAAAAAAACAAAAAAAATTGCATCCATTTACCTCCCATTTATTTCACTGTTGTTTAGCAGGTTTGAGGGAGGATGATGACAACTGAATACCCATAATTGTTGAAGGTATGCTTTCAGGGTAGAACCTGCTGACGATGTACAGGCATTGTTTCAATTCCCAAACACCGGAGATATAAGGGAGATAAACCCTCGTCAACCCCTTTGAGCCTTGAAGTAGGAGTTTCTTTTTTAAACGAAAAAACCCTCACATTCAACCCGGGGAAGGGTAGTCATCAGTTAATTTGACTGAGCGTTCAAATTTCCAAAGGAGTGAGCATCCGAAGATCCATTACCTTTTCTTCAGTACACCTCAATAGGTCAAGGGACGTGAAACCACAATGGTTATCCCTCACCAACAAAGGAATGAGGCAGTTACAACCCTTTCAGCAAGTCAGACAAATCAGTGTCACACGATTTGTTCAAAAAAAAAATCAAAGCAAAAAAAAAAAGAAAAGAAATAAAGCCCGCTAAGTCAAAAAAAAAGTGAAAACATATGACTTAGGCAAAAGTTAGGGCATCCCGCTGGACTTCAAAATCGAAAAAAATTCAATTCAAAAAGAGATTTAGTCCAGGCAAAAGTTAGGGAGTAAAAAAAATCAAAGAAAGAAAAATATCCCATGAGAACAAAGTCGTGTGACCAGACACAAAGTCAGAATGGGTGACTGATACTCCAAGAAACCTCATTGGTGCTTAAACCATCAACGTCATTGGTTCCTCAACCATTACAAAACCCTTTCGAGAGGCGAGTGCTTAAGTCAAATTAGCTGAATATAGGACTGGAGAACATCAAGGAGAATGGGTGGGCACAGATAAATTTTGAGCCATAAATCTTTCTTTCTAAAACCGTGAACTAGGCCACGTCATAACCCTTGAAAGTCCTAATTGAATCAGGTTCAATTCTGAAAGCATACTACGACAAGGTTGCGTAAACTGACTCCTAACGATTTGCCAATCAGCACCACGTTTGGACTAACGGTCCATTCGTCACACACTGTCACAGCATTCAAATGAATAAATTTTCAAAACTTGCATGTGCACTGCATTAGAATTACCATTTGTGAATGAACAGTTTTAATTGCAAGTCAGTTTGTGACACCAGGGAAGTTCCTACAAAGTGCAATCAGGGAACTTGATCATCCAATAATGAAGACCAAAATCAAGAGCATCTTGTAGGCCTATGAATCAGGGGCATGTTATCCAGTGGTTTTGTCGACCAAGGAATTTGGCAGTGTAAAGCAAGCTCCATAGCTTCAGTTGATTGAGGAACATCATTCAAAATCAGTTGATCAGAGCTGAGTCTGCCAAACAGGGGCAGGCCACCTGTATTTTCTATTGACTAAGGGAAAATTCTTCCAATGCTCAGTCAGAATGAGTCAAGTCACTTCCACGCTCATACCGGGGAAGGACATTCCTAGAGTTCACTAGGTGCATTTCTCCTCGAGCATCCAAGTCTGTCATGCCAGAAATTGGATAATCAGTGGCAGTCTGTTCAGAGACTCACCCAACTGGGGCAACTTTAGCTACGCAGAGCAAGTATATCAGTAATCTCAAAGTTCAAGACGAGTGTCGGGAAATCATGCTACCCACCGTCGCCTTTGTCACCCTTCTCAACCAGAAGCCTTGTCACTATGACCTTCCTTCCCATCCTCGGGAGTTTTTCTAGCTTTTCATAAGTTTTGCATAAGTCATTTGCATATTTTACTCATGTCGCTTCGCTCGAGCATATAGAGCATATGCATCATATTTGCATTGAGCATACCCCTCGCAACATCAGATCTCATCCAGGGCCTCGTAACCCCAACTTATTGACATCTCAAAATCCAGTTCTCGTCTGGTAAGCCAACCCAAAGTCCAGTTCTCGTCTGGCAAGCCAATTCAAAGTCCAGTTCTCGTCTGGCAAGCCAACCCAAGATCCAGTTCTCGTCTGGTAAGCCAACCCAAAGTCCAGTTCTCGTCTGGCAAACCAACTTCAAATACCAGTTCTCGTCTGGTAGGCGAATCTTTTAACCAGTTCTCGTCTGGTCACCTTTTCATTTAGCCTGTTGAACGCCAGTTCCCGTCTGGTAGTCATTCTTTTTCAGAGTCAATTCTCGTTTGACAATGAGCACCCAAGGAGTCAGTTCCCGTCTGACGACTTATTCTTTGCCTATCAGTTCTCGTCTGTTGGCCTATCTTTAATAAACCGGTTCACGTCTGGTAATTCACCTTTAAAGTCCAATTGCTTGGCAACCTAAACCAAAAATTTCTATCAACCTGGCCTTGCGCCCAACCAGCTGTGTTTCATATCTTTAGCATCATGAGCATACGTCTGCGTCTTGCATCATTTGCATGGCATCTTCATACTGCATGGTTTCTGTTTTATCTCTGATGTGGAGCAAGAACCGTTGCAAGACGCAGCCTGGGGCAGTTATCTCAAGATCCGTTTGATTTTTGCGAAAGTTTGAAGACACTGGGGAAATTCTGGATGCCATATCTTCTGTAAAATCCTCTGAAGACAATCTTTTTCATAGACGATGCAATCTGAGGAAATTTGAAGAGTAAAGGGATGCTTGTGCACTCTTGATAATCAGTATGCAACTGTCAAGCTCAGAAGCTTGAAACATTGTGGTAATTCTCAGGGATATCTGGTACTTATTTTACCAGCAGGGCATTGGAAGTTTATTTCTTCCCCGAGCGTAAGATCTTCTTTCAGCAGACAAGGTTTCCTCATGAGGAGTTGGTTATTCTCATTCAGTCAAAGTCAAATTTTCATTGGCATATCTTCCCAACACAGTCGTCATACTATACTTGGGGGCATATTTTGACTTACTTGATTCTCCAGCAAAGTCTCTCCTCAGCAGAGCATTGCAAAATATGTTTCTCCGTCAGTCCAGAAGGTTGACATCCCCAGCTGAGTTAGAGCAGATGATATCCCCAGCGGAACTTCAAGGCTAATTGAATCGTTCTCATCCCCAAGTGGACTTATCTTTCCACAGTGAAGTTTTCCCAACAGGCAGCTGAAGGCCTTGTTTCCCCACAGAGCTTAGAATTAGTAGAATTCTCTCCTCAGTTAGAGCATTGTTGAAGCATTTTTCTCAGCCAAGTCTGAAGATGATCTTTCCCCACAGAGTTCATGTCTGATCTCCACTTCCGGCAGTGAAATATTTCCCAGCAAAGTTGCCATACTGGTGGTCATTTGATGATACAGTCAGGTATATATCACCTCAGTCAGAGATGGGTAGTCAGACCTGTAGACTTATCTTCCCCTGTAGAGTTGTAACTCTCGGTGGCCAATCAGGCATTTGTCTACCGCTCGTCTGCGTTTGTCAACACTCGTCTGTGTTATCTCTAAGCAAAGTTATCCCCAGCAGTGATATATCATGCTTTATTGCTGCTCGTCTGCATCTTTCAACACTCGTCTGTGTTAGCTCTGTGGTATTGCTCGTTTGCTTTCCCCAGTAGAGTCTATATCTACTAGCACTCGTCTGTGCTCGCATCTTTATTTGATGCTCATCCTCTTTCAGCACTCGTCCGTGCCTTTTCCTCAACAGATTCCTCTTTATTTGAGGTATTCCCCAGCACTCGTCTGTGCTAGCATCTTTATTTGATGACCGTCCGCAGCTCTCGGCACTCGTCCGTGCTTATTAGTCTTTGAAGTTTTTTTTTTCCCCAGCGAAGTTGCCTGTACTCGTCTATGTGTGCATCTTCATTTGGTGCTCGTCCGCATCCCTGCAGCACTCGTCCGTGCATTTTATTTTCGATTCCTCTTTATTTGAGGCATATCCCCCAAGAAAGTCGCCAGTACTCGTCCGTACTCGCATCTTTATTTGATGCTCGACCGCATCTCTTAGCACTCGTACGTGCTTGTTACTCCTTTGAAGATTGCTCGTCCGCATCCTTCGACACTCGCCCGTGCCTATTACTTATCTAGTGCTCGTCTGCACGCCCCGACACTCGTCCGTGTTTGGTATTTTCTTTTGAAGATCGTCTGAAATAAGCTGATACTCGTCCGTATCATTATCAGAAGCACTCGTCCGTGTTTCTTGGATCATCGTCCGGTACTCGTCCGTATCGTCGACTTATGACACACGTCCGTGTTTCTTTGATGATCATTCCAATGCTCGTCCGCATTGAAGAGGTTGAAAATCCTGACGGTGGGATCAAGACGTCAAAACAATTCCCGGAACCTGCGTAAGGGTTATCCGAAGAAGACTCGTCCGTCTTATTCCACTTATCTGCGTAAGGATTCGTGAAGAGGATTCGTCCATCCTAGTTGCATGTCTGTCCCACAGACTTATATGCATTTCCGGAACCTGCGTAAGGGTTATCCGAAGAAGACTCGTTCGTCTTATTCCACTTATCTGCGTAAGGATTAGTGAAGGAGATTCGTCTATCTCAGGTTACCTTGAAGATTCTTAAGGGCTCGTCCGCTCTTTGCACCTGGCGTCACAGGTCATTCGAAGACTCGTCTGTCAACATGTTCTTATTCCAGATGTCAGTTTCAACTTGGAAGAAGCTCGTCTGTTTTTTCCTCCCTTTCGTGTCCCCAGAGCGTCATCTGGTTAGGTTTATTTCCTAGTGTTGCATTCTTCGTCAGAGTGCAAATCTCGGGGTCTTTTTGGTATTCAATCACTGTTAATCTCGAACGTCTGATGGTCGTGCTTCCATCCTTTTCAAATCAACAGCTGATTGAATAGGGGCAGCTGTAGACACCCTAAATTTGCCCTCTGGTTTTCTATCTTTGTCTGCTTTTCGTTTGCAACTCATCTGCATTTCCATTGGATCACTAGCATTTAGAATTCATATCATGTGCATAAGACAGGGGATCATATTTTATGAGGATTCAGGTTTCACACCGTATTTACGGATTATCAAGAGAATTCGATTGTTGACTATGCAGTCATTGGTGGCATCATGTTTTTGTTTCTTTTGTCATCGAATTAAGGATTATTTTCATCATCATGGATTTCACGCCAACAAAGAATATTCACCGATTCATCTGTCCCGTCATCAAGGGTTATCTTCTTCGTCAAGTTACAAGGCTATTCCTCTTTTATCAGTATCTCAAGTTATCTTCTTTCTCAGCAACACTAGTTTCAGTTCAAGTGTACAGTTGTTCAGTCCCGATCTAGTTCAAATAGATGTTCGAACTAATCTTGGTCAAAAATCAGGAGATTTCTTCACGTGCAAGTTATCTATTTTGGTGGTCGACTTTTCAGGTAGCATGTACCCGAGGTTGTGGTGAGAAGGTCGTCACATTGTCAAATTTCAAAGACTGTAGTTGGATTATCAAGTTCATCAGTTGCAAGGAGTGTGTTCAGTCATTGTAATCAGAAGTTGTCGCAAAAGTTAGAGCGCGGTTGTTTGCTTAAATTCAATTGAGATGTGTGTGGAGGATCTATTCAAGTTCGTTCCGAATTTTATTCAATTTCAAGTCCATGTCCAATTAATACCGTAGTCGTGTCCATTTACAATTTAAGTTTTATTTGTTTTACCAATTTCTATCCATTTCTATCCATCCAATATTCAAAATCTTCCTCTCATTTTTAATCCTATTAGACCAATTCATTTTAAATCCATTTTTTTCTTTTTTTCCCCATTTGCCTTTTTATACTTTCATCTTATTATTATCAAAGTATACAAAAAATTAATTACCAAAGAATTAAGTTCATAGACCCATCATCCCTTTTGTGTGTTTGTGATGTTACATTACAAGAAAAATAAGAAAAAAATTCGGACCCCACACACTCACAAACTTCCCAATTTCAGAACCACCTTTTCATGGACCCCACTGTATTCATTGTGCAAAGAGTCACCACAAGCAGCCACTTGCTCACCAAAAACAATATTCTCTCACAGCTGCACAATTCATTTTCCACACGCACTACCAACATTCACACATTACCTCACTTTTCACCACTCCACAAAATACCACACACACATATCTTCCTCTCTTCACGCACTCCTCACACAAAATGTTAACAAAAAATTCACACAATCAGCATCACACACAAAAGAGGAATTCCACACAACACTAACGGACAACTTTTCTTATAATTCATCAATATCTCACAGACCTCACTCTTCTTCATTTTCGTAAACAACACACATAGCAAAACATCACTCTTCCTCAACCTGTTGTTCATCACCCTGCTTAAACCAACACTCCATTCACTCAAGCAACAAACAATAGACCTTTCATTTCTTCTCACAACAACTCACAGCCAAACTCGACTCCTCTCTTTCTCACTTTCCCATAACCATCTTCATCAACTCGGACACCATCATCTTCAATCAATCTCATACAACACTCAAATACAAACGCCGAAGCTCCTTACACCGAGGACCAACAGCAACAACCCCCATCATGAACAACACCACCTCCATCACCATTCCATCACCACCACCGAACTGTCATTAACCTCTTCATTGCAAACCGTACACACTAACAACATTTCACATCTCCACACCAATTTCTAATCACAGTGCATACTACACTTTTCTGATAACATGGAAATTCATCTTTTCCCCTTGAGATAACTAAACACATCACAAACCTCAACACTCTTCTTCATCAACCTTCACCGCACCCTGCATTCTACATTGGCCAAAATTGCACACTGCATAAAAACAGACAACAACAACCAAAAAATGGCTCACCAAGCCTTAATCCCCTCTTACCATTCATTTCCTTCCTCCTGAACTCACTTCAAAACCAAACAACAACATAGAACCAAATCCAAATCACCTCTCTGCATCACGCAAATACTCCTCCATTCCCAAAACCATTTAAACCAAATCACAACCCTTACCTCCTTCATCCACAGCGTAAACCATCATCATCCTCACCTTGCGATTTCAAAACCAACAAACCTGCTTCAACCCTTTTCCCAATCAGCTCTGATTCCATCGACAACAACCCCAAATAACATCTCATAAACCGCATCCAAACTCTCTTCAGCCTACAAATCCACTGAACACAAACCACTACAATCACCACTTTCAACCATCACCGAAAACGCTACCCTTCAACCTTCTTCATAAACCAACCAACATCCTCCGTCTTCGACAACGCACCGAACACAATCGGACACTACCACCGCCATCTCTCATTTTCGCTCAACAACACCAACAGAAATAGAAAAAAAGAGATGAAGTGAGAAAATGTGAGATAGATCCGTGAAGCGGTCGAGATCGCCGTTGATGAGTTGTTCGAGGGCCGAAGTGGACGGCGATTGCTGTTGATGTTATTTCGTCATTTTTTTTTAGAAAAGTATTGAAGAAGAAGCAATCACCGGAGACTCGCGAAGGAGTCGCCGTGATCTAAGCCGGGAAGCTGCCATGAGACGAATCTGAACTAAGGTGTTTGGCGGAGGTGGAAGACTGATCAGCGACGCAAAGTTGTTGAGGGAGAGAAGCGAACCACGGTGGTTTGTGTTGTTTTTGTTTTCGAATGTGAAGGGGAGACATTGACGGTGCGTTGGTTTGCGCGAAGAAGAAGGAAGCCATTTCTGATTGTTTCTTTTTCAGTTTTTATTTCCCTTTCTTTTCAAACGCAAAACCCTATTTTATATTGTTCTTTTTATTTTTATTTTCTTTCTGTTATATATATATTTTTGTTTATATTAATCTGTACCATGATTTGGATTGGGTGTTCGTAGTAGCTTGGATTTGGCCCGTGTCCTCTTTCTTTTTAATTTTTATTATTATTATTTTCAGGTTTTTTTGAGATTTGCTATAACACTAAAGGTTGTTGGGTCCTAAGGCCATGGGCCTATCGAAATCCCTAATCACATCAACACACCTGCAAACCAGCGCCCCCCTCTCATCTTTTATTATTATTTCTCTTTTTCTTTTTAATCTTTAATATTCTATTTATAATTTTGTTTATTAATTATTTTATTAACATTTGTTAGAGTTCTATTAATTTAGAACTTTATTAGATTTTTGTTTAAGTTTTATTGTTAATCATTAACATAACTTTGATTTTAGTTCTTGTTTCAATTTATTTGAGTTTTATTGAATATAATTGTGTTCAATTTTGGTCGTAGTTTGTGCTCGTTATTTTGTAGGTCCATTGTATGAATTTGATGATGAAGGATAAAGCGTGGAAATGACTTTGTGACTATTTGTTTTCTTGTTCGGGCAAGTGGAATCTTCGGACGCAGTTTGCACTTAGACTTTGTTGTTGCACGGACCAATTCTTGACTTTAATTCTGGATGAAGGATGCTTGCACTTAACTTTGGTCTGATGCCTTGATATTTGACAATTTGTGCTTGAACCGTTGAATCCGCTTTAGACTTGAAATTTCTTCCTGAGTTTCTTTTGCGAGTTGAAGAGGCAACGGACCTTCTCCGTTAGGTACACTGAGGCCTGATTTTACTTATGGCATGCTGTTGCATCTGGAAGTCCTACTGGTGTAGGCTCTGTTTGTGCATTATTCATCTTACCTCCATATCGCATTCTCATCTCTCTATCTTATTTCTTCTCCATATCGCATTCTCATCTCTCTATCTTATTTCTTCTCCATTGCATTCTTCTTTCTTATTTCTTCTTCATCTTATTTCTTCTTCCTCACCTTCTCTTATTCATTCTCGACTTGAGGTGTGCTTAGGCCACCGTGGAGCTACTCCTTTCATCTTTCTCTTCTTCTTTCTTTCTTCTTTAGGATAGTAAGCCTCACTAACCCAGGACCATCCGAGCATGTGAATATTAGGATTAGACTTTTCCTGTTAGTTTTTACCTTTATTCTCCTTTGGTTCTTCTTCTCTTCTCATCTTCAAATTCAATTCTAATCCACTTAATAAAGGTTGAATACTTTCATGCGACATGAGACTTTGCTATGAGATATTTGCACGTGTTCCGTTTCAGGGCGAGGTGTGAGTCATCACTCGTGGTGGATAGGTCTTAGCATGAGTACCTCACAAAGAAAAGCTAAAAAACACTTCTTAACCAAAAAACCACAAAAATACTTAATAATGGTAATAGGCCAGTGTGCTTGAGCCTTCACTTGTGGGACTAGCTTTGGGGATTTCCTCCATAGATAGGTGTGCCTCTTGCGCATTCCATTTCGGGATGATGTGAGATGTACACATCCCATTGAGTAAGACTTAGGTACACTCACCTATGCAAACTTTCACTCATAAAAGCTTCTAAAAAACACAAACAAACAATAAGCGTCTTTCCTTCGGGAATTCTTTTCTCATCTCATTCGCTCCGTCCGCGAACTTGCTCCTACTTGTCACTTTGCAAGACGGTAACGCACTCGTCGTCCGAGCCTGCAACACCTGAGCATTGACATAGGCGGTTCAAGCCTTTAATTCACAAGCAATTTCCTTTTAGTACCCCTAGTTAGGGGAACTACGGCGTCTCTGATCCTCATTATCCTGATGAGGTACGTAGGCAGCGGGGTAGGGCCCGTTCGAGCACAATCTTTATTTTCCCTACATTTTTCTCTTTGTTTCTTATTTCATTTCTTTTCCAGTTCCAGTTTCTTTTCATTTTCATTTCTTTTGCTGCAGTTTTCATACCCTCACCCTTTGAAACAGTTTCTTTCGCAAGCGTGGATCCCGTCGGGTACGGCGGACGATCTGGGTGCTAATACCTTCCCAGGTCGTAACCGACTCCCGAACTCAGTCTCTTTGGTTCGCAGGACCTGTGTCCTTCCTCTTCTTTCTTCTGGTTTGTGCAGCATTACCATTCCCGTTCCTTCGGGATAAAAATGCCTGGCTGGCGACTCTATTCTTTTTCCGCGCCACTTTCGCGTTTGTACCAGGATGGAAATCCGGGGAGCGACAGTCACTTTCTCACTCAGACATCCATTGGTGCTCCAGATCTATGGAGAATGTCACCATCATTGACCGTTGTGGGGAATTTCCTAATGTGCCACTACTAGGCATAAGAGGAGGCATCACCTACAACCCCTCTCTAGCTTTACGACAGTTTGGTTATGCTCGGAGCGATGGTCCACATGACATGTTGATTCAGGGCATTGTGTTTGATTACGACAACGATCTTCAGGGTTACCGTCAGAGATTCATACGAGCTTGGGGAAAGGTAAACAGGATTGACAGCAAGACACTGGAGCCTAAGTACACTATTCCTATGGAAGCTTATCTCAGATGGGTACGATCTCGTGCTCAGACACTCATGATGCCATATCCTGCCGTCCTACCAGTTACCATGGAACCTGTTGCTGAAGGAGACACAGCTTATACCATCCTTCACCCAGACATGCCTACTGATAAGGAAGACTTGCAGAGATCATGGATCCAACTGAAGGAGCAAAGGGATACTTTCGAGGCTCATTACAAAGCAAGCCAAGCAAGAATCCTAGAGCTAACAAAGCAACTTCACGAGGAACGAAACCTCAATTCATACCTCAACACAAAGAGGAAACGTCCATGGGAGACTTAAAACCCCATCTTTTGTACTTATTTCATTTTCATTTTTGTAAGCCTAAAAGGCAAAACAAAGTTATTACTAATAAAAGTTTACTTTCGTGTTTGTCTAAGCAAATTTAAATCCTGCGGTCCTTGAAAACATTGCATATGCATTCCCATATCATTTCATTGCATCACAGGTTTATAATTGTGCACAGGTTTCTCATCTTCTCACTGTTTATTTCAGCAATGGCTCTTGAACAATCAGTTAAGGATCTTCAGGCACAGAATGCACAGTTCCAAGAGCTGATCCTGAACCTATCCAAGGGGCAGGATGAATTGAAGACACTGCTGGCCAAAAAGACTAAGAAGACTAGAAGGTCTGCTGGGTTGATCAACATGGGAAGAAGGTTCAAAGGTCTTGCCAAGACTAAAGAACCAGCTGAAGACTATGAATCTGAGGAATCTGAAAAAGAGGGAGGCAGTCTCCACAACACCATGGGGGACTCTGATTCTGAGGCTAATTACTACCATGAGCCTAATGAAGACAAATTCAAGATGCTGGTGGATAGAATGGATGCTATGGAGTTGCAGAAATCATCTGGGCTGGATTTTGAGGATTTGAGCTTGATATCTGGGGTGGTCATACCCGTGGGTTTCAAGGTTCCTACTTTTGTTGTCTATGATGGGGTCTCTTGTCCCAAGCTGCATCTGAGGTCTTATGTCAGAAGAATTCAACCTCACACTGCTGACAAGAAGTTGTGGATCCACTTTTTTCAAGAGAGCTTATCTGGAGCTCAGCTGGAATGGTATTATCAGTTGGAGAGTGTCAACATCAGAGACTGGAATGATCTTGCTGAAGCTTTCTATAAGCAGTACCAATACAATGCTGACTTAGCCCCCACTCGCATGCAGCTTCAGAGCATGTCTATGGGTGCCAAAGAAAGTTTTAAGGAGTATGCTCAGAAATGGAGAGATTTAGCTGGAAGAGTTCAACCCCCTTTGACTGACAGGGAATTGGTCGATATGTTCATGTGTACGCTGAATGGTCCGTTCTACAGTCATCTCATTGGAAGCTCATCATCTGGCTTCACTGAGTTGATCATGACAGGAGAGCGAGTAGAGAATGGTATAAAGAATGGTAAGATCCAAGTGGGCACTTCTTCATCAGGTGCTGCAAAGAAGCCTCCCACTGGGAAGAAAGAATCCAATGTTGTTTATGGTCAACCTGATCGTAACAGAAGGCATCAGTCTGTTAGTGCAGTTCATATTTCAAATCCAACTCCTGCAACAACAGAGCAGCCTCAAGGCAACCAACAGAGGGCTAGAAGACAGTTCACGAAGATCAACATGTCAATGGCTCAGGCATTGCAACACTTGTTGAAGGCTGAACTTATTACCCTGAGGGAGGCTCCTCAGAATCCCAATGTTACCTCTCCCAAGTACAATCCCAATGCACGATGTGCATATCATTCAAACTGTCCAGGACATGATACTAATAACTGCTGGGTCTTGAAGAACAAAATTCAAGATATGATTGATGCTGGAGAAATTGAGTTTGATCCACCAGGTACTCCAAATGTGATTACAGCTCCAATGCCAAATCACGAGAAGACTGTCAATGCCATTGATGAAGACCTGCATGTTTATTCAGTTATGGAGTTGACCACACCATTGTCTGTTATCAAAAAGAGGTTAGTACAAGCTGGGATCTTTCCAGGTTGTCGTGAAGATTGTCTGTATTGTACCTATAAGCCGGATAGTTGCTTCATTTTGAGAGATGGCATTCAACGTCTCATGGATAAGTATACTATAGTGTTTGAAAGAAGACCAGCGTCTGTAGAAAGTATGGTGGATCATCTGACTCAAGGAAGGAAGATTGAAGAGGTTGACATGGTTGACAAAGTACCAATAAGAATCACTTCAAAGGGTCCCATTAAAATCACTCATCAGGGACCAATCAAGATTACTGCTGAAGGTCCTGTGAAAGTTGTGGCTGAAGCCAGAGTAGCTCTTGTGGTCATTACTACTCCTGGTCCTATTCCTTATACATCTGACAAAGCTGTGCCTTGGAACTATGGGTCTGATGTTTACATCCATGGTGTTAAGCAGGAGCCTTTACCTGATGTGCCTGTTGATATTGATAATATTGCTGGATCTAGCAAGATCACTCGTAGTGGAAAAATTTTCTCTCCTCCAGTTGCTTCTAAGGATGCAGTTACTCCTGCTGCTACTTCCACCACTGATGCTCGGGGCAAAGGTCCTGTTATTGAGCCTGTATCTACTGATGTGCCAGCTGCTGATGATCTCTCTAAGCAGATGGAAGAAGTATTGAAAATCATTCGCAAGAGTGATTATGACATTGTTGATCAATTGGGGCATACTCCCTCAAAGATTTCTATGCTCTCCCTATTATTATGTTCTGAGGCTCATGCCAAGTCATTGATCAAGTTTCTGAAGATGGCTCATGTACCCAGTGCAATTTCTGTTGACCAATTTGAGAACTGTGTTGCCCACCTGACTTATGACAATGGGTTAGGATTTTCTGATGCCGACTTGACCCCTGCCAAGAGGGATCATAACAGGGCCTTGCATATTTCAATTGAATGCAGGGGCACTACCCTGTCTCATGTGCTGATAGACAATGGTTCCTCTTTGAATGTGTTGCCTAAGGAAGTCCTGAACAAGCTGAGTCCTGAAGATGCTGTGCTGAAGCCCAGTAATATTGTGGTAAAGGCTTTTGATGGTTCTAGAAGAGTAGTGCATGGGGAAATTGATCTTCCAATCCAAGTTGGTTCCCAGGTGTTTACTGCTACATTTTATGTGATGGATATTCGTCCTTCATACTCTTGTCTGCTTGGTCGTCCCTGGATCCATGGGGCAGGTGCTGTGACCTCTACATTGCACCAAAAGTTGAGATATCCGGTGAATGGAAAGGTTGTTACTGTCTATGGAGAAGAAGAATACTTTGTCAGCCATGTGAATACCTTCAAGTATCTGGAAATGGAAGGTGAATACATTGAGACTCCGTGTCAGACATTTGAAGTGGTTCCTTGGGTTGTTAATAATTATGTAACTCCTCCTGTTGAGAAGAAAGTTCCTGTGGTCACCAGAAAACCTCCAACAATGGCAATGGCTTCCCTCAATGATGCTAGAGCTGTGGTGGATGAAGGTGGTTGTACTATTTGGGGTCAGCTTCCTAATATTCCATACAAGTCCTACAAGTTTGGTTTGGGTTTCACTGCAGAGTCCCAGAAGGCTGTTCGTCGTGCTCGTGTTGCCCGTATCACTAATCAAGGGGTTGTGAAGGACCATATTAATGCTGTGGGAGATCAAGATGAAGACTACAACTTGGATGCATGGATTTTTCCTACTGTGGGTGCTGGACTCAATAATTGGAAAGCTGAAGATGTTATCCCTATCTCCTATAGTCAGGAGTAAATACTATTACTGTGTTGTTATATTTTAAATTTGTAATTTCTTAAACAATAAAACTTTCAAGCCATGTGCCTTACCCGGGGCACAATGGTGTGCTTGTTACGGGTTGTCATTTCATTTGCATACTTCATTCAATAAAATCAGTGGACGTTTCATTTTCGTAAATATTGTGTTCCTTGTCTTTCTTTTCTTTTCGTTTTATCAGCTATGTGTTCTTACACACACCCACATCACTAAATGCAGATCCTCATCCACTCTGGATCCTGTTGACAACAGTTCTACTATTGCCAATTATAATTTCGAGAATCCGATCTATCAAACTGAAGACGGAAATGAGGACGATTGTGAAATACCTGTAGAGCTTGCTAGGTTGTTACAACAAGAAGAGAAAGCTATACAGCCACATGAAGAGCCAGTCGAAGTTGTGAATTTGGGAACTGAAGAAAACAGAAAAGAGGTCAAGATAGGGGCTGATTTAGAGGACGGTGTCAAGAGCAGGTTGATTCAGATGTTACGTGACTATGTGGAGATCTTTGCTTGGTCTTATGAAGATATGCCAGGGTTGGATACAGACATTGTGGTTCACCGTTTGCCAGTGAAAGAAGATTGTCGTCCAAAGAAGCAGAAGGTTCGTCGTATGCGTCCTGAAATGTCAGAAAAGATCAAGGCAGAGGTAATGAAACAGTTCAATGCAGGGTTCTTAGCAGTGACTTCTTATCCTCAGTGGGTTGCAAATGTGGTACCAGTTCCTAAGAAAGATGGTAAGGTACGTATGTGTGTAGACTACAGAGATTTGAACAAGGCTAGCCCCAAAGATGACTTTCCACTTCCTCATATTGATATTCTGGTAGACAACACTGCTCAGCATAAGGTATTCTCTTTTATGGATGGTTTCTCTGGTTATAATCAAATCAAGATGGCACCTGAAGATATGGAGAAGACAACATTTGTGACACAGTGGGGCACTTTTTGCTATAAGGTGATGCCATTTGGTTTGAAGAATGCAGGGGCAACATATCAGCGTGCTATGGTGGCTTTGTTTCATGATATGATTCATCATGAGATAGAGGTATATGTAGATGATATGATAGCCAGGTCTCAGAATGAAGAACAACATCTTGATCATCTGCACAAGTTGTTTGAGAGGTTGAAGAAATACAAGTTGAGATTGAATCCAAACAAGTGTACTTTTGGAGTTAGATCTGGAAAGCTCCTGGGTTTCATTGTCAGTGGAAAAGGTATTGAAGTAGATCCTGCAAAAGTGAAAGCTATACGAGAAATGCCAGCTCCCCGTACTGAGAAGGAGGTTAGAGGTTTCTTGGGACGATTGAACTACATTGCAAGATTTATTTCCCAGTTAACTACCATCTGTGACCCAATCTTCAAGTTGTTGAAGAAAGATCAGGTGATGGAATGGAATGATGAGTGCCAGGCTGCCTTTGATGAAATCAAGAGATACCTGCTAGAACCACCAATTTTGATGCCACCAGTTGATGGAAGACCCTTGATTATGTACTTAACAGTGTTAGACAACTCAATGGGGTGTGTACTGGGGCAACATGACGAGTCCGGTCGAAAAGAGCAGGCAATATACTACCTTAGCAAAAAGTTTACCGACTGTGAAACAAGATACTCACTGCTCGAGAAAACTTGCTGCGCTTTGGCATGGGCTGCTCGCCGACTAAGACAGTATATGTTGACACATACTACCTTGTTGATTTCAAAGATGGATCCAATCAAGTACATATTTGAGAAACCTGCTCTCTCCGGAAGAATTGCAAGATGGCAAATGATCTTGACAGAATATGACATACAGTACACTACTCAGAAGGCCATTAAGGGAAGTGTTGTTGCTGATCATTTGGCTCATCAAGCAGTAGATGATTATCAGTCAATGAATTATGAGTTTCCTGATGAAGACATTATGATTATTACCAAAGAACCTAGACAATATGACGGACCTGAACAAGGATCCCGATGGACTATGGTTTTTGATGGTGCCTCTAATGCACTTGGTAATGGTGTTGGTGTTGTGATTAGTTCCCCTGAAGGTTGTCATACCCCGATTACTGCCAGACTTTGTTTCTATTGTACCAATAACATGGCTGAGTATGAGGCATGTATACTGGGTATTAAAGTTGCTATTGATATGAAGATTCAGTTCCTTGACGTGTATGGAGATTCAGCTCTGGTAGTAAGTCAGATCAAAGGAGATTGGGATACCAAGCATGATAATCTCATTCCTTACAGAGAGCATGTGTTGTCTTTGATCCCACATTTCAAAGAGATTACCTTTGGATATATTCCACGGAGAGAGAATCAATTGGCAGATGCATTAGCCACCATGGCATCCATGTTTGAGATCAGTTGGGATGATGAAGCTCCCAAGATTACTATTGATAGATTTGAAAAGCCTGCATACTGCAATGAGATTTACACTGAAGGGGCAGAGGAGAAGCCTTGGTTCTATGAAGTGAAAAGATATCTTGAAGCTCAGGAGTTTCCTGAAGGGGCATCTGTCAAAGATAGGAAGTTTCTGAGAAGGTTTTCTGCCAAGTTCTTTTTGAGTAATGGGATTCTGTACAAGCGCAATCATGATTCAACTATGCTTCGTTGTGTGGATAAGAAGGAAGCTACAGAAATTATGGAAGAGATGCATGATGGGACCTTTGGCACTCATTCTAGTGGTCATACTATGGCAAAGAAGATATTGAGAGCAGGTTACTATTGGTCTACCATGGAAGCTGATTGCTATCAACACTCCAGAACATGTCACAAATGTCAAATCTATGCTGATAAAGTCCATGTACCTCCATCACCATTGAATGTGTTGACTGCTCCTTGGCCCTTTGCCATGTGGGGCATTAATATGATTGGTGAGATCAAGCCTACTGCTTCTAATGGGCATCGTTTCATCCTGGTTGCTATTGATTACTTCACGAAGTGGGTGGAGGCAGCTTCATTTGCATCTGTTACCAAGAATGTTGTGGCTCGGTTCATTAAGAATAATCTCATATGTAGATACGGCATTCCCGAAAGGATTATCACTGACAATGGCTCTAATCTGAACAACACTGTGATTACTGATCTCTGCACGCAGTTCAAGATTAATCACCACAATTCTTCTCCGTATCGTCCAAAGATGAATGGGGCAGTTGAAGCTGCTAATAAGAACATTAAGAAGATTGTAAAGAAGATGACTGTTACTTATAAGGATTGGCATGAGATGTTACCATTTGCTCTTCATGGTTACCGTACCACAATACGTACTTCAACAGGGGCAACCCCATTCTCCTTAGTCTATGGTATGGAAGCCGTTTTGCCCATTGAAATTCAGATTCCCTCCTTAAGAATTATGAAGGATGCAGGCTTGGATGAAGATGAATGGATTCAGACTCGACTGGACCAGATAAATTTGATTGATGAGAAGAGGTTAGCAGCAGTTGGTCATGGCCAGATGTACCAGAAACGGATGATCAAAGCTTTTAACAAGAAGGTTAAGCCAAAGGTATATCGGACTGGTGATTTGGTAATCAAGCGTATCATATTACCACAGGGTGATCCTAGGGGCAAGTGGACTCCAACGTATGAAGGACCATTTGTGGTCAAGACAGTGTTCTCAGGAGGTGCCATGATATTGACTACAATGGATGGTGAAGATTTCCCACAGCCTGTAAACGCAGACATAGTTAAAAAATACTACGCATAAAAAGAGACCCACTAGGTTGACTGGCCTAGGCAAAAATAAGGGCATCCCGGCAAACCAAAAGGGTTTGGGCAAAAATTAGGGATATATATAAAAAGATGTACACCCGGCAAGTCGAAAACCTGAAAAGGCGGCTTGGGCAAAAAGGGGTATCCCGGTGGATTGAAAACCTGAAAGGGCAATCCAGGCAAAAGTTAGGGATTAAAGCGTATGACTATGTCTCGTTTGGATCACCCATGGAACTACAACCAGTTGTACTACTTACTCAAGCTCGAACGGATAAAGCTCAATCCAATCATTTCCGTCTCAACAGCAGAAGATAAGATACTTGAAGATAATGGCAATAGTAGAATTGAAACTCAATAGGATTATTTCCTGCATAGCTGATTTTCTTTGTTTTGTAAAAAACTTTATGACAAAATCCTCTTACTAGGGTTTATGTCTCCTTGTATAAACTTACCCGTGTATGGGTCACTTTTTGATATAAATAAATTCCATCTTTTGAATCCAGATTTACTTTTACCCTATTTACATAAGCGAAACGTCCATTGGTTGTGTTTGAATGTATGTATGCTTTTGAATATGATTAATGTTTACCAAAAATGCATGTATGTTTTTAATATGATTGATGTTTACCAGAAATGCATGAAAATGCAGTAATAGTATTTACTAAAGACGAACGAGGGAGGGATTTCAACAAAGTTTCACCGGTTCACCTTTACAAGACAGTTACAAACCCTCAGTAGGACAATCCATCTTCATAAAGTCACATCTCCCCTGGAATTTATATCCATCTCTTTTATCCTCATACGGATATTCGGGAATTTACTTTCCAATAAGGGTACGACAAATGAAGACAGGAAGTTATATCTGCCCTACTATCAAATGAAGACGAAGGTTATATCTGCCCTATTATCCCCAGCATCCGGGAGGTGATATATACCTTACTATCCCCAGCAGACGGGAGGTTATCTATACCCTGTTATCCCCAGCAGACAGAGGGTTATACATTCTTCAGCAACGAATCGGGATTTATTTTCCCTGGCCAAGCAGTTGCTATACGAAGATATCCAGACGCTTCCGGCAGTATCATATCATACATACATCATTTACATCATACCATAGCATATATATCCATAGACATATAGTACATTACCTAAGTGCATCATATCATACATGCATACATAATGCATAAACTAATGTTATTATACAGAATGCTACCTTGTTTTCAGGTTAATTACCCAACAAATAAACTTATGATCATCAGGACTACTTTACCCTCCTGATAACTTCTCATGACTTCAAGACTGCTTTAGAGTTATCATTATTGATGGCTCTATCCTCCTGAAATCATTACTTCAAGACTGCTTTAGAGTTATCATTATTGATGGCTCTATCCTCCTGAAATCATTACTTCAAGACTGCTTTAGAGTTATCATTATTGATGGCTCTATCCTCCTGAAATCATTACTTCAAGACTGCTTTAGAGTTATCATTATTGATTGCTCTATCCTCCTGAAATCACATTATTATTTCAAGACTGCTTTAGAGTTATCATTATTAATGGCTCTATCCTCCTGAAATCATTACTTCAAGACTGCTTTAGAGTTATCATTATTGATGGCTCTATCCTCCTGAAATCATTACTTCAAGACTGCTTTAGAGTTATCATTATTGATGGCTCTATCCTCCTGAAATCATTACTTCAAGACTGCTTTAGAGTTATCATTATTGATTGCTCTATCCTCCTGAAATCATATTATTACTTCAAGACTGCTTTAGAGTTATCATTATTGATTGCTCTATCCTCCTGAAATCATATTATTACTTCAAGACTGCTTTAGGGTTATCATTATTGATTGCTCTATCCTCATGAAGACATGCTGTTACATCAGGATTACTCCAGTCTCCTGAAAGCATATCATCAATACCTCAGGACTGCTCCAGACTCCTGACAACTTTCATTATACCTCCATATTTTGGACTGTTTTATCTTCCAAGAAATACATCTGAAGAACTTTCCCCTAGTGGCATCTTTAAGCCCACTCAGTCATATTCAATTAGCTGTATGTATCACTCTAATGCACCGGTGAGTGCAAATTTTTGGGCTTTTGTGTTCAATCCCCTTCAACCTTCCAGGTCACGACTGGCAAATATACCAATCTAACCCCTCAGGTTTCAGAAAATTGAACAGGGGCAGCTGTTGCACCCCAAAATTTGCCCTCACAATACAAGACTTTGTGTGCTAAGAAGGTTCACAAGGTTCATAAGTTTCTCAATGCTTATATAACCTTTCATGAGGTTCATAAAGTCTATAAGTCACTTTATGAAGGTTCACAAGGTTCACAAGCTTCTCAACATTTACAAGACCTTTCATGAGGTTCATGAAGTCTACAAGTTACTTCTTGAAGGTTCACAAGGTTCACAAGATTCACAATGATTACAAAGCTTTCCTGAGGTTCATGAGGTCTACAAAGCCACTTCATGAGGTTCACAAGGTTAACAAGCTTCACAATACCTCCCATGAGGTTCACAAGACATTTTATGATGGTTCACAAGGTTCACAAAGTGCACAATTGGTCAAAGGAGTTGACAATTCCCTCAGACAATGCACCTCCTAAGCAGTGCATCCAAAACTAGGGTTTTGATTTTAATCAGGCTAAATGGACTTCCAAGACTTCAAGTGAGCTTAATAACATCTTATATGTATATAAGAACCCCCATGACAAGTTTCAAGACTTTTCTCAAAAGTTTGCTCAGTCAGATGATCAGATAAGTCAAAATCAGTCAATGCAGTTAAAAAGTCAAACTGAGGTCAACTGTGGTCAAACCAAAGTCAAACTTCATGATTTTTTGCCAACATCAAGTATATGAAGTAAAATTCATCATTTGATCAAGGTTTGATCATGATTCATCAAGGAGATTCCAGATCATCAATAATCAGGAGTTTCTAAATTAGGGTTTCCTCAGTAAAAGTCAACTGAACTTTGACCAACCATAACTTTCACATACTTCATCACCAAGTCTCCATCCAAAGCTAATTTTGAAGGAAATTGAATTCTCTACAACTTTTATGTTGAAAGTTAAGCCCAAAAATGCTTCATTTGAAAGATATGAGCTAGGACATTATAGGTCATTTCAAAAGTCAACAAAAAGTCAACAACTTCAAAAGGGCATAACTTGAGATTGGTAAATGATATGGACCTGAAACCAATGGGGTTGTTTAGAGGACTCTTCAAGCTTTCCAAAATGTCCAAGAACACCCTCATACCTTTAAAATTGGGGGAGATGTGCCCTTGCAAATTTGAGAAAGTTTGTGATAGTTTATGATGAAAATGGGGGCCTAAAAGCAATTTTCTCCAAATGGGCTGGCCAAATTATGACCCAACCCATACAACAACATCATGCACGAAATTTCCATAATATTTTCATAATTTTTATTTTATTTAATTAATTTATTATGATTTTTTATTCTTAAAATCATTTTAAATTTAGATAAAATATTAAATGTGAAGATTTAATTGATTTATTGATTCTAGAATATCATAAAGTCAGCATGGAACAAATTGATGCAAGAGTTATATGGAATGGCTTGAAATAGAAAGCATTGGTACAAAAATATTGAAATTTTAAAGCTTGTTATGATGAATCTTTTTGAATCAATTCTTGCACATAATCAATCAAAGTTTTTGACCTAATTGAGTCTCCTATATATACTAAACTCATTGCCATTGACCAAGGACGGATCCAGCAGCTTCAAAGGTAGGTTTTCAAAACCAAAAATTCATCAAAAAGTGGCATTCGGATTTCATCATCCAAGAGGTTTGAAGGTAAAATAAGGACATGGCTAGGATCCTTGATCATCATGGAACATAACCAGATCATTACATTGCCCCATAGCATCACACATTGATGAACCCGAATCAAATTTTACATTGAATTTCAATTTTTCGATTCTGTTCATTTGTGCATTATTAATGAATTTTGTTTGATCTTTTGTGTTTGTGAGGTTCCAAGGAATGTTTCTGGACAATTGGATTGAAGAATGAGTGTCTAAAACGCAAACGGCCATGTTAGGGTTCATAACCTCATAATTAGGGTTTAACGTTTGAATGCATATAAATAAATTCTGGAAACGTAGAGTTGTTGTGTGAACTGTGAGGATTATGAATCACTAACCAATTTCATGAATTGATGCTGTTTCATGAGAGTTTGGATTTTCGCAGGTTTGAACAGGTAGCAAAATTCGCAGGTAAACTTCCAGCTATTTTCATAGCTAAATTCGCAGCGCTGGAGGTAGAAGATGACCTCCTCCCGCGCGTTTGAGAAAATTCAAATATTAATTAAATATTTTATCTTTAATTGTTAGTTTGTTTATCACACGCGCGTGTGTGTCTCAGTGGTAAGGCTTGCAGGCTTGTTGGGTGATGGCATGGGTTCGAATCCTGCTTGGACCATTATTTTTGTTCTATTTTTCAGGATAAAAGGAGATTGAATATATTATAGCTTCTTGCCATTCAATAGTCAGATGGGCTCTTCCAGCCGGGTGGTAATGCGCGCATACTTGTATACATAAGGTCCTGGGTACGAATCCCACCCCAGGCCTTTTTGTTTCTCTATTTTCTGGATTTTTCAAGCAAGGCACAAAACCAATTATTCCCTTTCCTCTTTCACTTGCGTGTGTGGTAGCTTGGTGGTGATTTCTATTGCTGGCAACCAAACTGACCTGGGTTCAAACCCCAGTCAGGTAAGTTTTTCATATTCTTTTTCTTTTATTTGTTTTAAATATTCAAATGTTAAATTATAAATATGATTTTGTGTGTATATGTTTTTCTAAACAATAAAAAAATAATAATAATGAAGCATGCTTAATATTTTAAAATATATAAATTCCATGAAATTATTTTCTTTATCATATATGTAATTTTGTATAATTAAATTATAGGATATATATTTATCTAATAATTTGTATATTCTAAACCCTAAAAAATATTTTTCTAACAAAAATCCTAATTTATTTTCTAAGTGCCAATTGAAACCTAATTGTTTTTATTTTCTAATTTGTGATGTAATTATCATTATACATGTTTATTTAAAATAATTCTAACTTATTTGTAAATATATTTTTTAATCCAAATTATCTTTCTTTCAATATATGTTTAAGAGACAATTTAATAATTATATTTTTGTATATGTTTAAAATTTATTGTAAATATACTAATTAGTAGAAACTAAATTTTGTAAATATAATAACTAATAAAATTAATTTTTTGTAAATATGATTAATTTTATGAATATAATATTTAAAACTTATTTTCTCCTTATAATGTGTAAATATTTTTTTTTATAATTGTTAATATATATTCATAAATAATTAAATTCTTGTAAATGATATTATGCTTAGAAATTTTTCTTATTATATATTTAAAATTAAACTTTGTGTTCATATCATTATTTTTCTATTTATTTTTGTTATTGTTACTAACTAAACTATTATGTATTATTATATTATATTTTTATTATTCTAACCTTGTTTATTATTTCTAATTATTATTATTATTTTGTTTTTCACTAACCTTATTTTTTGATTATATTTATCACTAACCCTTATTATTTATTTTTTATTATTTATTGCTTATTTATTTATATTTTACTTATTTTTGCTATTTATCTATTTTGCTTATTATTTTGCTTATTATAATTATTATGTAAATGCTCCTGGATGTAAATTTTGTAATTATTTAATTATTTTTGCTATGGTTAGTAATTTAGGGAGTGTAAATATGTATTCTCTTAAAATTAATTCTAGATCATTTAAAATAAAGATAATTAATATTATACACTCACACACATAAGTCGATTTTTAATCGCCATCTCACGTTTCTAAGGTTATCCCTCAAAGTTGCCTAAATCATAAGGTCAAGTGGGGTGTATAAAGCAAGTCCCTTTAAAAAGAAAAATCATCAAGTCCCTCATGGTTGCCTTTACAAACAAGTCCCTTCGAATAAATGATGATAGTCCCTCCAGTATGCTTATTACACCCCACAGTTGCCTTCATAAAACAGAATGTCCCTCTCATGTCCCTTACATCCAAGGTAATGACTACCTACTCCTTAATAGTAGGGATAGTCTTACCAATGAAAGGATAAAGAACAAGAAAGACTTAAAACTTTAGGGTAGGTTCCTCTTAGGTACTTGCTCACTTCCAAAACTTTTCACACTTAACAAATTTCAAACAAATTTTCGAAAAACAAGTTTTTACGCATCCGTACATGGATCATTATTAACTATTCTGAAAATTTTTCTATTCACACACTACACTTTCAAAAACAATTTAAAGTGAGCTAAGTAACTAAGAGCCCATGGATAACCATGGATGTAAAGGGTGCTAACACCTTCCCTTTACATAACCTACCCCCCGGACCCAAAAAATATTCTCTTAAGGTCTTTCCTGTTCTTTTATACCCTTTCCATTTGGATAAAATAAAAGTCGGTGGCGACTCTTGCTATCCGCAACATAACTTAAAGTCAGTTCTCCCACCGTGTTACAAAGCCCAAGAGGCAAAGCAAATTTATTACTAATAAAAGTTTACCTTCTTATTGGTTTAAGCAAATTTAAATCATGCGGTCCTTGAAAACATTGCATATGCATTCACATATCATATCATTGCATCACAGGTTTATTGTGCACAGGTTTCTTATCTTCTCGCTGTTTATTTCAGCAATGGCTCTTGAGCAAACAGTTAAGGATCTCCAGGCACAAAATGCACAGTTCCAAGAGCTGATCCTGAACTTGTCCAAGGAGCAAGATGAATTGAAGACACTGCTGGCTAAGAAGAAGAGTCCTGAGGACAACAAGGATGGTCAGTTGGAACAATTGCAAGCTGAGATAACAGAAATGAGGATCCAGATGAATGGCCAGGTGGCCCTTATCCAAAGTTTAGCTCAGGGGGAAGAAGAGCTGAGAACCTTTGTCCACAAGCTTCAAAGTGATAGAGCCAGGGATCTAATTGTCAGTCAACCTCCGTCAAAACAAGCTGATTTGGTTGAAAGGAAGATGAGGATAAAAGAAGGTAAGAAACCGGTTGCCATTGATTGTTCTTCAGTTGAAGAAGAAAGACCTGATAAGGTTAATCCACCTCAACACAAGAAATATAGAAGGCAGTTTATCAAGTTCAGCACTCCAATGTCACAAGTTTTACAATGCTTGTTGGAGATGGAACTAATTTCTTTGAAAAATCCTCCTCAAAATCCTAAAACTTCCTCTCCTCGCTATAATCCCAAGGCAAGGTGTGGGTATCACTCCAATTGTCCTGGACATGATACTAATAGTTGTTGGACATTGAAGAAAAAGATCCAAGACCTGATTGACGAAGGAATCCTAGAGGTTACTCCAGAAGGTCAAATTGAGTTCTACTATCGTCCATCAAACATCGAAGCTGCAAGACAAGTTGCCCAAAGTAGCAAGAAAGGAAGACCACCTATTCCTGTTGAGATATGGGGCACCTTGGGACATCCAAGTGGCAAATTTGATTTCATGGTGAAGTATACTGCTCCTCAAAGTTCACAGATTGCAATTGAGGACATTCAGCCAACTGGATGGGACAACATTTGAATTTTCATTTGTAATTTCTTTTATTTTGTTTGAACACTTACTATTATGTTAAACTTCTGTTTTCATTAATGCATTGCATATGTTTGTCTTGAATTAATCCATTCGTTCCACTATATTTTGAATTATGCTTCTTATTTCTATCTTGTGATATTTAACTCCTGATAAAGCTATAAGCCTGTAGAGGGAGAATGACGAAAACAATACCATAATATTAGGCAGTATGCTTTTGAACAGACTATGCTGACGATGTACAGGCATTGTTTCAATTCCTAAATAGTGGAGATATAAGGAAGTTAATCCCTAGTCAACCCTTTTGAGCCTATGAAGTAGGAGTTTTTATTCTCGCACAAATTAAAACCCTTATTCATAACCCGGGGCAGGGTAGTTACTCGGTTAACTCAAATATGCCAATTATCTGTGTTGTACACAACTAATGATGGTTCTCTGTAATCATTAAACCTGACAGTCAATATCCAGCAAAAGAAAGGCTTGCTAAGTCAAAACCTATGAAGGAGACTTAGTAAAACATTAAGACATCCCGCTGACTGTAACCTTGAAATAAGCAGTTCAGGAAAAAAAAAGGGATAATAAAGTCAAAAAGAAAAAAAAGAGGTCACTATGAATCCTCAACAAAGAAAGATGACTGAATGTTCAAATAAATTTTGGTTTCTGAACCATCACAAATGTCAGTGTTACAATTCCAAACTCATTTGAGCTTCAATGCATAAGTTAACTGAGTATAGGACTGAAGAACATCATGGAGATTGGGTTGGGTACAAATAAAATTTGAGCCTTTATCCTTTGTTTCTTAAACCGTGAACCAGGCCACGTTATAACCCTTTAAAAGTCCTAACTGAAGCATGGTTAGTTCGAAAGCGTACTGCTACAAAAAGGTATCCTGACTCCTTCAGGGATTATTATAAAACTTGAGTTAATATCACAGTTTTCACAAAAAATGTTTTTCTAAAATAACTCTTTTTCAAAATTTCAAGACAGACATAAGCATTGCATTTTTGAACATATTTGTTTGCATATACTTAAGTGTTTGATAAATAGAGAAACTTACAGGATGAATGTTCAAAGTCTTTCCGATAAAAAAAGTTGCTTCCTGGATCAAAGTCCATGCATACAAAGGGGCATAATCATTATCTCCCAATCAAGGGGGCAGGCCATGATACTGCCTAACTCATTTGGGTCAATTAGGACAAGATTCAACTATGTTTAAGCAGCCAGAGGCAGATCTCCTCATCTATCTGAAGTGCCAAGGGTAACATTACAGAAGTCATAATGCCAGGGGCATGGTCATTGTTTCCTAATCAAGGGGGCATACCAAGTTACTGTTCAAATCATTCGGGGCAATCAGTTCCAGATCCAACAGTGCTTAATAGCCAGGGGCAGCTCTCCTCATATATGTGAATTTCATGATGTCAGGGGCATATTATTGTGAAACATTCTGCTTATTTCTCTTGAGGTAACTACATTCAGATACTTCCCTTTTGGGAAAATTCATCCTCAAACAAGGGGCAATGCTTTCTTTTCAAATCTAGTAGCCGGAGCGTATATGGTCCATTACAATTTAAAGACACATTCCTCTCATTGCATTGCCTTGATATTGGATTCTCAACAGAAGCTATGGTGGAAGTTAATTGTCTATGCCAGTAGTATCAGATGGTGTCAGTATCATGTCTTCAGATCCAGCTATGAGGATTTCTGGGAAGGTATTCAGGAATGTTAAGAATCTCAGGAGCTCTAAATCCAATTGGTTATACCCTCTCGAAGTTGAAACGATCCTGTTTTCAAGTTCAGCTTTACTTTTCTCTCTGAATCCAGATGTACTTTTACCCTAAACGGAACGTCCATTGGTTGTGTTTGAATGTAATGTATGCTTTTGAATATGATTGATGTTTACCAGAAATGCATATATGCTTAATATGATTGATGTTTACCAGAAATGCATGAAAGTGCAGTAATAGTATTTACTAAGGACGAACGAGGGAAGGATTTCAACGAAGCTTCGCCGGTTCATCTCTACAAGACAGTTACAAATCCTCAGTAGGACAAATCCATCTTCATAAAATCACATCTCCCCTGGAATTTATATCCATCTCTTTTATCCTCATACGGATATTCGGGGATTTACTTTCCAATAAGAATACGACGAACAAAGACGGGAGGTTATATCTACCCTACTATCAAACGAAGACGAAGGTTATGTATACCATACTATCCCCAGCAACGGGAGGTTATATATACTTTGCTATCCCCAGCAGACGGGCTGTTATATATACCTTATTATCCCCATCAGACGGGAGGTTATATATGCCTTATTATCAAATAAAACGGGAACGAGTTCCTCATATTCTTCAGCAACGAATCGGGATTTATTTTCCCTGGCCAGCAGTTGTTATACGAAGATATCCAGACGCTTCAGGCAGTATCATATCATACATACATCCTTTATATCATACCATAATATACATATCCATGAATGCATAATACATTACATAAGTGCATCGTATCATACATGCATACATAATGCATAAACTAATATTGTTATACAGAATGCTACCTTGTTTTCAGGTTAATTCTCCAGAAAACAGACTTGTGATTATCAGGACTGCTTTATCCTCCTGAAAGTTATCATCCCTCAGGATTGCTTTATCCTCCTGAAAGCATATCATCCATCAGGGCTGCTATATCCTCCTGAAAACTCCTAGTACATCAGGATTGCTTCATCCTCCTGAAAGCATACTACTACATCAGGACTGCTTTATCCTCCTGAAAGCTTATTATCTCTTCAGGACTGCTTTATCTTCCTGAAAGCATACTATTACCTCAGGATTGCTTTATCCTCCTGATAGCTACTATCACTTCATCAGGACTGCTTCATCCTCCTGAAAGCATATTATCAATATCTCGGGATTGCTTCATCCTCCTGAAAGTTATCATTACTACGTCAGGACTGCTTTATCCTCCTGAAAGCATACTACTACATCAGGACTGCTTTATCCTCCTGAAAGCTTATTATCTCTTCAGGACTGCTTTATCTTTCTGAAAGCATACTACTACATCAGGACTGCTTTATCCTCCTGAAAGTTATCATCACTACATCAGGACTGCTTTATCCTCCTGAAAGTTATCATCACTACATCAGGACTGCTTTATCCTCCTGAAAGTTATCATCACTACCTCAGGATTGCTTTATCCTCCTTAAAACATATTATTACCTCAGGACTGTTTCATCCTCCTGACAGCTATCATTATACCTTCATATGTTGGACTGCTTTATCTTCCAAGAAATGTATCTAAAGAACTTTTCTCCAAGTGGCATCTTTAAGCCCACTCAAGCATATTCAACTAGCCATCTGTATCACTTTATGCACTGGTGAGTGCATTTTTGGGCTTTTGTGTTCAATCCCCTTCAACCTTCCAGGTCACGACTGGCAAATATACCAATCTAACCCCTCAGGTTTCAGAAAATTGAACAGGGGCAGCTGTTGCACCCCAAAATTTGCCCTCACAATACAAGACTTTGTGTGCTAAGAAGGTTCACAAGGTTCACAAGCTTCACAATGTTTACAAGACCTTTCATGAGGTTCATGAAGTCTACAAGTCACTTTATGAGGTTCACAAGGTTCACAAGATTCACAATGCTTACAAAACCTTTCATTGGGGTTCATGAAGTCTACAAGTCACTTTATGAGATTCACAAGGTTCATAAGACCTCCCATAAGGTTCACAAGGTTCACAAGACATCTTATGATGGTTCACAAGGTTCACAAAGTTCACAATTGGTCAGAAGAATTGACAATTCCCTCAGACAATGCACCTCCTAAGCAGTGCATCCAAAACTAGGGTTTTGACTTTAATCAGGCTAAATGGGCTTCCAAGACTTCAAGTGAGCTTCATAACATCTTATATGTGTGTAAGAACCCCCATGACAAGTTTCAAGACTTTTCTCAAAAGTTTGCTCAGTCAGATGATCAGATAAGTCAAAATCAGTCAAAGCAGTTAAAAAGTCAAACTGAGGTCAACTGTGGTCAAACCAAAGTCAAACTTCATGATTTTTTGCCAACATCAAGTATATGAAGTAAAATTCATCATTTGATCAAGGGTTGATCATGATTCATCAAGGAGATTTCAGATCATCAAGAATCAGGAGTTTCTAAATTAGGGTTTCCTCAGTAAAAGTCAACTGAACTTTGACCAGCCATAACTTTCATATGCTTCATCACCAAGTCTCCATCCAAAGCTCATTTTTAAGGAAATTAAAATCTCTACAACTTTGTGTCTCACAAGCCAAGCCCAAAAATGCTTCATTTGGAAGGTATGAGCTAAGACATTATAGGTCCTTTTGAAAGTCAACAAAAAGTCAACAACTTCAAAAGGACATAACTTAAGATTGGTAAATGACATGGACATGAAACCAGTGGGGTTGTTTAGAGGACTCTTCAAGCTTTCCAAAATGTCCAAGAACACCCTCATAGCATTAAAATTGAAGGATGTGTGCCCTTGCAAAGTTGGGAAATTTTGGGTTGGTTCATGATGAAAATGGAGGTCTAAAACCAATTTCTTCCAAATGGGCTTGCCAAATAATGACCCAATCCATACAATAACTTCATGCACGACCCAAGTCATCAAAAATCAGATTTTTTATTATTTTATTTTTATTTATTTTGATTTAATTCATTTAAAATCATTTTAAATTAAAATAAAATATAAAATCAAAAGATTTAAATATGATCAAGCTTCTAGAAAATCATAATTATGCCTTGGATCAAATTGATATGGAAGTTATGATGATTGTCTTAAAATAGAAGGTGTTTATGCAAAAATATTTGACTTTTAAAGGCATATCATTTTGGATCTTTTTAGATCAAATCTTCCACACAATGACATGATTTTTTAACCTAAATTCATTGTCCTATAAGTACATAGTGCAACCCTAACACAAGCCACGAATTTGCAGCCTCCAAGAGTAAGTTTCACACTTCAAAAATTCAAGCAAAAAACTCAAATTCGGTTTCTACATTCTAAAGCATTTGAAGGTATTCTAAGGACACAACAATGATCCCTGGTGTCACACCCCAAATTTTACCCCTAACTGCTCGCATCATACGTTCATCGCATTTAGCAGGAAGTTCCAGATTTATTTTTGTGTTGCTTTCAACTCATTTTCAAGTTATTTTTAATTTTAATTTTTAATTTCTTTTCACTTATAAGCTTCCATTTTAATTTAATTTTTATTTCTCATTTATAACCTTTTTTTTGTGTTTTTAATTTTAATTTCTATTTTCGTTTCTATTTTCAAGTTTCTAACTTTAAATTCCTATTTCAATTTCTACTTCTAATTCTTAGTTCATTCTTAAACTTTTAAACTTAAATTTTATTCCCATTTATTTTCAAAGTTTTTTTTTATTTTTAATTTTCACCTCATTTTTGAAATATTATTTCTAAATATAATTTTATTTTATTTTTATTCACTTTTTTATAGTTTCTATCTCTAATTTAGTTTTAATTCCCAATTGTTATTTCTAAATTTGATTTCTATTTCTAATTTTAATTCATTTTTTAAGTTTTTATTTCTAAAAAATAATTTCTAATATTCAATTCCTTTTCAAGTTCTTATTTCTAAGTTCCATTTATTTCCTATCCCATATTTTCATTCAATTATCTAAATCCGAGTCAAAATTCATTTTTCTTTTTATTTATTTATTTTTTTTATTCAAACTTTGTTCCAAGTGGAAGTTCATAGTTTCCAATTTTTATTTTTCAAATTTCATATCCCAAAATCCCATTTCAAATTCAATTATAATTCTATTCTATTCAAACTCTAGTTTTTTTTCCCCAAAAGTTTACTCCAAGTTCTTATTCACATTTCATTCAAAATATACATTCATGTTTATATTATAAAACCATTAACATTTGTTTCAAGTCCTTCTTGATTTCAATTCAAATATTATTCAAGGTATTCAAGATGTTACAAGTTACAAGTTCACAAAAAGAATATAGCAATACAAGCCATTACATTCCAAGTTCTTGTTACTAGTTTCCTAATCATTTTTCTACAAAGTTTCGGAATCCATTTTCCATGCCTTCTTCATCTCGCTCAAGACATTCCATGTTAATGACTCTCTTTTATGTTCCTCCTTCATGGCCAAGTCCACCAAGTTCCTCATGACAATTCCAATACACATGAAAATGAAAAATAACAATGTGTCAAGAATACATAGTACAAAATTCAGCAAACAAAATTCAGCCAAAACAGTTACAAAATTCAATCCTACAACAGCCAAAAATCAGCACTAACAGACAGAAAAACAGCCACAAAACAATGTACAAGCAGCACACAAATTCAGACCTGCATTTTCTGCTCCACTTCCTCCATTGCAACAATTTCTCAGACTTTGTCCCCTTTTTTGAAACCCTTCAGCCACAAGTTTGTAGGACCAAAAACAGCCCAAAAACACTACAAAACAGCCCAAAAAAAAAACAACTCAAAAACAGCCATAAAACACTACAAAGATCAGCCACTGTTACATTAGAAAAATCAGCCATAAAACACAGAGAACAAACACACCAAGAACAGCCACAGAAAAAATTCAGCAAGCATCCTCACAACAAAAACCCACAAAAAGAAGAGGAAGAAAAGAGAGAACACAAAAATTCAGCAACAACAACAAGGAGTAGAGCAGTAGCAAAAGAGGAGTAATAAGCTTATCGTTGCAGATTCGTCACCCCGATAACTTTCGGGTCGGTATGGTTCTCTTTCCCTTCACCTCTTTTCAGCATTTGTTCATAGATAATTTTTCTTTTTCAGCTTCATTCAAATCTGCACAACACAAAGAGCAAAGCTTCATATTAAAAACTTCAAAAAAAACTTAAAACCATAACAGCCACACAACACATAAAAAAGAACAACAAATCTTTACACAAAACCTCACGTTGGCATTTCTCACGTTTCCTCTTCAAAAACCGCTTTTCCGTTAAACCATCACCTTCATAGACAGAACATCGCCGCCGGTTCACCTTTCAAAACCATAACAAACCCTAAGCCTCATCAAAACCTGCACAGAACCAATTCAAAACAATTCAGAATAAAGAAGCAAAACAGAATGAGAGAGATGAGATGAGATTGCAAACGGAGAGAGAGATTCACCTTCAACCTCAAACCAAAAAACTTCAAACAATTTCATTCACCATCCATCACCAAACCGCCAGCCAACATTCAAGCAATCACCAAACTGTAAACCACTGGCCTCACCCTTCTTACTCGAACCAAACCCAGAATCACGGATCCACACAACGGAAGCTTCATCTTCACAAAACCAAACCAACACAGCCGAGAAACTCAAATCCGCCATTAACAACATAACCTACGACTTTTTCTTTACACAACCAAATCAAGCCCTTTTGCTTCAATAAACTATCATCGAAAGAACCAGGACACATCACCTCGCCACCATCGAAATCCCCAATCCTTTACCGGCCCCCTTTCCGTAAGCAACAACCCGAAACCTCTCACACTCTATTTTTATCATGCTCCATCTAACACTCATGAACCTGCAAAATTATCTCACCACCACCATAACTCAAATTCCCAAAAATCCCATCCCTGCTTAAACCTTCATCACCCTGCAAACTCCATCAACCAATCTCCCTCAACAACCTCTTTCTCTCCTGCAAACAACATTTCATTCTCATAAATTTTCTTTATCAATCATATCTACAAAACACTCCTATCTGCAACTCACAAACTCCATCACCCAATGCTCCTCACCAACATCAGCCCAACACACGGATCACCACTGTTTTCGTAAAACACCAAAACCAAATCTGAGTTCCGCAACCAAAACCAAGAACCAACGAAACGCAAAACCATTCACCGCCCTTCGAACCAAATCACTTCACAAACGCCACTGCACTACGACCGCGAAATCCATTCACAAAAATCTTCTTCACCATTAAACCTTCAATACTCAAAGCCCTCATCACAGAGATTGTAAAACATCGCCGCTACCACCAAACGCAGAACAAACCTTCGATAACTCCCAAAACCTGAAACTGAGACGAATGCGAGATTTGAGTAAGAACTTTCACAAAACAAAAATCGAAACCTCAAAAATCTAAGCAAAATCGCGTCAAAACCAAACAACAAACACTAACCATTTTTCTTCGAAAAACTTCAAATCGGAACCAAAAAGCACCGCCATTGAGAGAGATTCGAGAGCGATGGATTCGCCGATTCGAAACCACCATTAAAGCGCCACCATAACCGCGGTGAACCTGAACGGGAAAGTCCGTGAGAGGTGCGACCAAAGCCAAATCCGTGAGAGTTATTGTCGTCGCCGCTGTGAAACTTTGAGGGTAGGTTTCTGTGTTTTTTCCCTCTTCGAAGCACGTTTTGAAGGAGACAGAGAGAGCGTTCATTTTGTTTCTTCAGTTTCTTTTCTTCCTATTTTTTTTCTCATTATTTATTTGGTCATACTTAGTTTTAATATATATTTATTAATATGAGATTTGGTCTTCCTATTTTTTTTCTTCTCATTATTTATTTGGTCATACTTAGTTTTAATATATATTTATTAATATGAGATTTGGTCATCTCTTCTTTCAATAATAATTTGAAAACTTACCCTTTTTTATTTTTATTTTTAAAAAGAAATTATAATCAAATATTGTTTCACTTAATGAGAAAAGGATTAGTTGTATACATATTTTCTTCCCCTTTTTAATTCTTATCTTTTTAAAAATCCAGCCTTTCTCTTTTGTTTTCCATTATTATTATTATTATTATTAGACTGTAATTTAGTTTTATATTGGTACTTTTAAATTTTTGTTTAAATACTTTGTTCATTTAGTTTTTATATTCTATAGATAATATTTTAATAGATTTTCTTATTTAATATAATTTTAGTATAGGGATTTAGGATTTTAGTTTTTTAATGTCTGAAAAAATCTAAAGTACAATATTTTTTTGGTTTAGTTTTTTTAAAAAAAGATTATTTTATTTAATTTTAGAATTTTGATTTAGTTATTTAGTTAGTTAAAATCTTTTTATTAAAATATTAGAGTAGGTTTCAAAAATAGGTACCTAGTAGTATTAATATAAAAAATCTAAAAAAAAAATAGTTTTGTCTAGTTTAAGTTTATTAATCTTTATTGATGTAATTAATTAATTTTTGATTTATTTCCTTTTATTTCCTTAATATAAAAATCTAAAAATTCTTTATTTTGCTTGAGTTTGTATATTAGTCTTTTAGGTTTAGAATCTTAAATTAGTTAATCAAGTGATTAATTAGGTTTAGGAGAATATAATTTAATTACTTCGTTTATTTTAGTTAAGATTTTAAAGAAAAGTTTAATTTAGCTAGAATCTTAGATATAATTTAATATAGTAAAAAAAAAACCTATAAAAAAGGACTCAAAAATATTTATTTTGTTCAGTTATGTTAACGTTTAATTTGTTATTCATTTATTTTCATAACCAATCTTAGGTTTTATTACATGACATTGGGTTTAGCCCAATTGAGACCTGAATTTTTTTTTTTTTTATATACGCACCCATCACACCAAAGTCACCCCTTTGTTCTTTTGGTTTTTTTATTTTTTTTTTATTGTATTGGCCTTAGTCCAACATAATCTGTTATACACACTACCCTGTCTTCACAGATCACCTCCCTTTCTTTTTATAATTATTTTTTTTAAGATTTTTTTTCTTGTTATGATTTTATTTTGGTTTTTTGTTTTGTTATTTTATTATTATTATCTAAAAATGCTTTAAAAATATTTATCGAATCATTTGGTATTTTGTTACTTTTCGGGCCAATGATATGACAAAAGGTCACGATAAATCGTTTCCGATTAATCGTGACCAATATGAGGCCATTTATTTATTTTTATTCCATTTATTTATTTCTATTTAATTTATTCTATTTAATTTATTCTATTTCATAATTTATTTCACTTTATTTTTTTATTATTATTTATTTCTCGCACTCTTAGACCATATTAACTTTAATTTTCAAGATAATAAATCCTTGGTCCAACGCCAAGTGAACTTCACACACACTTCACTCACACACGTAAGTCGGTCGTTTACGATCGCCATCTGCACATTCCTTACACTTCACAGTTTTTCAACTTAAGCAAATTGACGCACCACGCTTGTTTTCCACCTCGGCATTCTCGATCCATATATCGAGCCATAGCCCGGATACTAAGCCTTTGTCTTATATTTCTATTTACTTTATCCAATTTATTTTTGCAAGTAGAAGCCTATGCCTTAGACTTAGGAGCTTTCACCCTCATTTATTTACTTTACTTTCTTTGCATTTAAATCCAAAAGGGAAAGAACTCCTGCAGTTGACTTAATGTCATAGGAAGTTTAGCCATCCCTAGTTCCATTTTCAACCTTAACCATTAGGACTTTTTATGTTACAACTTTTTGTGACTTTCCTAAAGTCACGTGAGTGTTTGCCATAACACTTACCTTCCCCCGCGAACCTTGAGCGTAACCAAGTGTTCGTTAATCCTTAGGAGAACTACGAGTGCTCTGATTCTATACCCGATACGTAGGCATCGATGCGATGTTGTGCGAGCACCATTAGAAATAAAAACCTTAGGCTCCCTTAGTTTTAGCAAGCAATAAACAACAATAATGCAAATATTAACAAGAGGTTCCCGTAGGATACTGCGGATGCTTAGGATGCTAACACCTTCCCTAGGTATAATCAACTCCCGAACCTAGTTTCTCCTCATTTAGGGTTTTTACGATCTTTTTCCCTTTTCCCTTCGGATTAAATTAAAGTCGGTGGTGAACATTTAATAATTGTGATTCAAGCTTAATCAATAGCTTGGTATCCGATTCTCACCGCAACACCTGGGCTTCACTGAATGTGTACCAATGTTCATATGCATCCATAACACCCTAAATCATTCAAACCAAATCAAATTTTATTCTTTAATATGAGTTTTTCGATTTCACTAATTCACTGCATTTTAATGAATTTTGTTTAGCTAATCATGTTTGTGATGTTGTATAGAATGTTTCTGGTCAAAGAAATTGAAGAAACCATGCATAACCCGTGAGATGCCATAGTTAGGGTTTCACCTTTGAATTTAGGGTTTCATGATTTACTGAATTTAAATGAATTTGAAGGACATGATGTGATTGTATAGACTGTGAGGATCATGTTTCATTAATCAATTTGTAGAAATTGTACTATTTTGCTGGTATTTGAAATTCGCAGGTTTATGCACGCAGGGAAAGTTGAAGGAAATTTCGCAGGAAAACCTGCGAAATCTCAAGGAAGAAGAAGACCCAGCGCGCGCGTTTTCCAGAATTTGAATATTGAATATAATATTTTATGAATTAGTTATGGTTTTGTTTCACAGTTGGTTGCTTGGCCCAGTGGAAAGACCAACACGCGTATTATGAGAAGGCAGGGGTTCGAATCCTGGCTTCATTCTTTTTTTGCTTATTTTTCCAGACATTTAGCCAATATAATATATTATGCATTGTGGCCGTTATGATGACAGATGCGCTCACCCAGCAGGATTGGTCATGTACTTGTGTGTTTGTGTGTAAGGTCCTGGGTTCGAATCCCCCAGGCCTTTTGTTTTTTTTTTCTTTTTTCTGATTTTTAGGTTGAACGCACAAAACAAATTCCTCTCCCCACAATGTCACACGCGCGCTGATGGCCTGGTGGTGTGTGTAGTCCTTGGCAAGCCAAAGGTGCTGGGTTCAAACCCCAGCCAGGTAAGTTTTTTTTGTTTCTTTTCTATCTTATTTTGATTAATTGATTTTGTTTAATTATTTTTATTAATAATCATATAATTAAATAATTCCATATATATATATATATATATATATATTCAATATTCTCTAAATTCTAAAATTCTTTTTCTTAATTCAAAAATTATTTTTTTTTATTATTATGTATCTAAATTATAATATGTATATATTTATTAAAATAATTTTGTATATTAAATTATAAACCCTTAAATATTTTTCTAAAAAACCCTAATATTTGACAAACCCTAATTTATTTTTTTCTAAAAAATTAAAAAACCTAATTTTATCTTGTGATTTTAATTTCTAATTTTTGTAAATATAATTATCATGTACATATTTTATTTAATATAATTAATTTTTGTAAATACAATTATAATCAATCTTTTTTTTATAATATGTAATTATTTCTATAATTTGTTTATAATCTAAATTTTATATATAAATAATTTTTAAATATATGTTTAGAAATAATTGAATCTATGCTAATTTAATCTTGTAATTATAATATGTTTAAAATTAATTTAATTTTTATAATTTGCATATAATTCAAAATTTTATAATAATTAATATAATTGTCCATATTTTCCTATTAATCTTGATTAATTGTTTATATTTTCTTATTAACCTCAAATAATCATTTACATGAAATTTAATCTTTTAATTATTTCAATTGCTTATTTCATTATGTTTATATAATTATTACTAACCCCATTTATTTTAATTATTATTATTATTACTAATCATGTTTATTACTAACCTTATTTATTTTTAATTATTATCACTAACCCAATTAAATTGCTTATTTATTTTACTTATTATTTATATTTTGCTTATTTACTTATTTATTTATTTTTGCTATTTATTTAAATTGCTTTATTATTATGTAATTGCTCCTGGATGTAATTTTCTTAAATATTTAAATTATTTATTTTTCATGCTATGGTTAGTAAATAGGGAGTGAAAACTATTTGTATTTAAAAATTGAATTTAGGTCATTTAAATTATAAGATAAATATAAAATTAAACACTCACACACGTAAGTCGATCTTTGATCGCCATCTCACTTTCTAGGGTTGCCTCTCAATGTTGCCTAATTAAAAGGTCAAGTGGGGTGTATAAAGCAAAAGTCCCTTAAAAGAAAAGTCATCTAGTCCCTTCATAATCAGAGATCAAGTCCCTTAAATGGTTGCCTTTCATAATGATCTAATCCCTTTCGAATAATGATGACAGTCCCTCCAAAAATGCTTAATACACCCTACAGTTGCCTTCATTAAACAGATGTCCCTTTACTTGTCCCACACATCCAAGGTAATGACTACCTATTCCTTAATAATAGGGATAGTCTTACCATTCAAAGGATAAAGAACAGAAAGACTTAAACTTTAGGGTAGGTTCCTCATAGTTACTTGCTCACTATTCAAACTTTTCAAACACTTCACAAATTTCCAACTATTTTCAAACTCAAGTTTTTTACGCATCCACAAATGGATCATTATCAAACTTTTATGAAAATATCTATTCACACACTTCACATTTTTTCAAAAAAAAACAATTTAAAGTGAGCTAAGTAACTAAGAGCCCATGGATAACCATGGATGTAAAGGGTGCTAACACCTTCCCTTTACATAACCTACCCCCGGACCCAAAAATCTTTTAAAAGGTCTTTCCTGTTCTTTTATGCCTTTCCTTTGGATAAAATAAAAGTCGGTGGCGACTCTTGCTATCCGCAACATAACTAAAGTCAGTTCTCCCACCGTGTTACAGTATGCAATCCTTCAATTATGAGTTCCATAAAGGAGGGATGTTATGCAGAGGTTTGGAGTTCTTCTTAAGAACCTGAAATATACATAATCCCTCAAGCACGAGGTCTATAAGACGTGAGACGCTTTAAGTGAAGATTTGAGAATTATGTTTAAGAACCAAAAATGTATAAGTATTATGTTAGAGTATTGTGAAATGTAATTAAATATATGAATTGTAAAATGTTTGATGTATTGGGGTCGTGGATGTATTTGATAGTAGTCTATACATTGTAACAATATTTATATTGTATTATTTCCAACCCTAATTTTTTCTAATTTTAGATTTTTTTATGTTATATCTTTGTATTATGTTTGAGCTCCTGTATTGTTTTATATCTAAATTCCCAAACAATTTTACTAACCAGAAATTCAGAAAAACAAATTGGTTTAAGCAAACTTTTAAATGATGTTTAGATAATTAAATGCAATCTAGATAGGAAAAAAATTCGGAATTTATATAATAGATTTCAATTTTTTATAAAATTATATATAACCAAATATCTTAATTTTCTTAAGATACACATAATTCATCTTTATCTTTATCATGAGTTCGCACCTTGTTGGTAACAACAAGAATAAACAGAATTATGGACTACGCCATACTAATCCAACTGAAACTCTCGAACCTGTAGTTCTACATCCAAGAACTTATTCATGCTGCAAAATCATAAAGCCAAATTAGTATAACATAGTTGTGATGACTATAACCTAAGAAAGAAAAAATATTATGGCTTATTTTCATTGTTGAACAATTAACTGACAGTGTCACTGTCGATGTATACCAATTAAATTCTAAATATATATAATCATGTCATTCATCCCGCCTCATTATTCCTAATATGTTCAACTTCATCAAAATTAGGCTAGATATAAAAAGAGTCAATACATAGTCATATCTCTTTAAGATCCATGTCAAAGTCTACCAAGTCATTGGCCACATCATTCCTTCTTATATGCATGAAACTCCAGTTCCTCTATCAAAGAAATAGATCCTAATTTTTGATCGTGTATTGATGTAGTTGTCCAACGATAGATCTATGAGACTATATTTGATCATTTTCTCAATATAGTCATCGAACATGATTTAAAGTTTGAATTTTTATTGAATTAATTGTTTAAATTTTTTTACAACAAGAATTCGAGTGCACACTATCTAGAAAGAAAAAAAAACACAAGTGCAAATAGAGCAATTTCCTAATGTGATATTGTATTTGCAACATCTAAAACCACTCTCTAATGAACTATCAAATGTTGGTGACACCATCAGGGACAATTATGTGTTTATCACATATCAAAATGATGTTCTTTTTTGCAATTATTATCATCATCAAAATCATAACAACATAAATTGCATAAACAACCATGATACGTGTAATAATGCACCCATCAATTACGGTTAGAGCTGTCAAATAAGCATAATATTTAAAAGCCCCACTTATTTAGTCCCAATAAAGCCTCATTATATCAAGCCCTCTATTAATAAAAAAATCTTTTAGGCCCCATAATTTTAGGCCCCTTAATTATTATATTATTTTTTAGCCCTATTAAGAGGGCCTTATTTTATTAAAATATATTTCCCCTTTCATATTTTTTTTCCAGTTTCATCACTTTTCACGGTGAACGTTCACCATTTGTGTTGTTGTCATTGTTGTTGCAGTGCCGCTATCGTTGTTGCAGTGTCGCCGCCATCCAACTTGTTGCACCGCCATCCAGCTTGTTGCACCGCCACTGTCTTCTTTTCCCTCTCCTCTATTTTCTTCCTTAATTCTCCTTATGAGGTACTCATCTCTCTCCATCTCTCTTTATGACATTTATTTTGTTTGTGAAAATGCCACTATGAACAATTTAGCTTCTGGGTAGGTTCAATTCTTTGTTTTTGTAACTTGTGTAACGAGGGATTATTGAATTTATTGTTTGCTTATGTGTGTTGTTGAGTTCTAATATGTTTATATTATTGGGGATTGTTGAGTTCTAATATGTTTATATTAGTGGGGATTGTTGGGTTTAGGGAGTTTCATTGGTGCAAGTAGTTCACATTCTGGTGTTAGAAGAGTTTCTCTTTCTAGAGGGAATTGTGTTAAAGGAAGAAAAAAAGATGGCATTGTGTGTCTTTGTCTGTTTGTAGATATTCAGTTAACACTATTGATTTTGTTGCTGACCATGGGAATTCAGTTTCACTTGATTCTTCTAACAATAATGATAGTGATAAAGATGGTGGTGGTTTTGGACTTAAACCTCCTCCTAGGCCTGTGTTGAAGTCCTCCTAGGCCTATGTTGTTGTGTCGAAGGCCTTTTTCATGTGTCACACACACTGGTACACAATCAAAAATTATTATTATTAATTATGAAAAATATGTTGTTTATACTCCCAAAACATCAAGTAATTGAGAGTATTTCTTAGGCTTGTTGTGTATAATCGATGATTTATTGTGACTTTGATAATATTTCCCAACCTCTCAATGAAATTCTAAAGAAAGAAGGCTTCGTGTGGACCAAGGAATCTATTGTTGCCTTTCGAAACTTAAGACCGACCCTTATCATGACCCTTGTTCTTGACCTCCCTAATGTTTTCAAGCCCTGTACGGTGGAGACGGATACCTCTAGTAAATGTATACGGGTTGTCCTAATAGAAGATATGATCCATTTGCATATATAACTCACTCTTTAGGGCCTAAACCACAAGCTTTATCTATCTATGAGTAAGATCTCTTTGTTGTAGACTATGTCATACGAAAATGGGAGCCTACTTGTTTCTTACACCTTTTCTTTTGTGATGAATATTGATAATAAAAGTATCAAGTTTTTTCTTGGAACAACATTTTAACACTCCTTTCCAACAACTATGGATGTCCTAAGGATTTGAGTTTGAAATACATTACAAAGAGAGGATAGATAGATAACATTACTGCTGATGTCCTTTCACGCAATGATGCAGAACAAGTTAAATATTTTTGGTTTTCACTTCCAGAGCATTGTTGAAGATCTGAAATGTTACCTTTATTCTCATCCTAAGTTTACTTGGCACCTTTATGAACTCAGACGATGAGCATAATTGGTAATTGGCGTGAATAAGATGCTTAAAACCACAATTCTGCAATGGTTACATGAATCTGAAATAGGGGTCACTCGGGAAGAGATGTCACTACTTCTAGAGTGAATGCTTTGTTCTTTTGGAAAGGAAAAGATGTCACTACTTCACACGGAAGATGTGTTTTATTATCCTGAACTTTTTCATTCTTTTGCTACTAGGATGCAAAATGCTTAACTGAATCTGCATTATCTATCGTTTATGTACTTTGGTATATCTATGTACTTTTGGAGTCTTTGTTTGTAGGTTTACTAGTATCTTAAAATTAAAGGTTAATATATTTATTTCTGTTTATTTAGAATTGGTTGCTGATTGTATTCTTTTTTCTTTCTTTCTTTTGGTTGATAGATCCCTATCCTTTGTTTTTCTTCTATAAAATACTGCCTACATTTTCCATGAATACTTGACACTATAGAAAATTTATGTAATTGTGTAATAACTCTCTGTTTGTATTATTTTTGTTATAGTATGGAGTCAATGGATATAACTGAGTATGCAGAAGGTCAAGATGAAACTCGTAAGGAAACATTGTCAACACTTTGGATTATCTTCACTAAAATCGGAAAAGGAAAAGATGGAGTTGAAAGAGTTGCATGCAATTTTTGTGGTACTCATTTTGCCATCGGAAAAAACCCCAAGTCTGGTCAAAGTTATGGAACTTCACATCTAAGTCGTCATGTATTTATTTGTAAGTGTTTTCAGTTGAACCTTCTTAGTCTAGAGGAACCTTCAAGCCTAACCCCAATCAACCAAAACACACATCGTGAATTAGTTGGAGAAGTCAGTATTGCACATGATCTTCCTTTTAGCTTTGTTGAGTATGAAAAAATTCGAGTTTGGGTGAAATATTTGAATCTATGTGTTGAAATAATCTCTAGGAATACCATGGTGTCGAATATTGAAAACATATATGATAAAGAAAGGATCAAGCTTAAAGAAATCATGGGTAGGATTCCAAATAAAATTTGTCTAACATCGGATGTTTGGACATCATTTACTAGTGAGGGTTATATCTGTATGACTGCTCATTTTGTTGATGAAAATTAGAAGTTAGTTAGTTGTGTTCTCAACTTTTTTCGAATGAAGCCCCCTACACGGGTATTGCATTGGAAGCTACTTTATTTAATTGCTTGAAACAATGGGGAATAGATAAGAAAATATTTACTATTACGCTAGATAACGCCTCTGCCAATGACAACATGCAAGACCATTTGAAAACTCATCTTCGAGTGCAAGGAAATTGGATGTGTGATGGTGAATAGTTTCATATCCGTTGTTCGGCCCATGTACTCAACTTTATTGTCCAAGAGGATTTAAAAACTGCTAGTGAAACCCTCCATAAAATTAGAGAGAGTGTCAAGCATATTAAAGGATCTGATGAAAGGATGCTTAAGTTTAAAGATTGTGTCGAGGATGCAGGGATAAATTTTAGTGGTGGCTTAAGATTTGATGTATCTACTAGATGGAATATCACTTATTTTATGCTTGAAAGTGCTTTGCAATATAGAAAAGCTTTTGAGTTTTATAAGGTGGAAGATAGAAGCTATAAATATTTTCCATCTGATGAGGAATGGGAAAGAGGGGAAAGGATTTGTGAGTTTTTAGAACCTTTTTATGAAATTACCAATTTGATTTCTGGTTGATTTTATCCAACTCCAAATCTGTATTTCATGCAAGTGTGGAAAGTCCAATGCATTTTAGAGAAACATAAAAAAAGTGCTTATAAGGTTATAAGGGATATGTCTAATCATATGAAAGTGAAATTTGATAAGTATTGGAAAATTATAGTGTTGTGCTAGCATTTGGAGCTATTCTTGATCCACGCTTAAAGGTTAAATTTTTGAAGTTTTGTTACACTACACTTGATGCCTCAACCTCTGAAGGGAAACTTAAGAATGTGAAGGCTAAATTCAAAGGGCTATATGAAAAATATGTGAGTTTTTCTACCAATCAAAATCTTTCTCTTTCTCAATCATCTCAGGAGTTCAACTTATTGGCCAAGTTACCTAGAGAGGGGAATAAAGTCAAAAAGTCAAAGATTATAAGTGTATGTTTTTTATATTAACATATTTATTTCACCCCCATTTTCTCTTGTTTTTATATTATAGAAATGAATTGTAGAATGATAGAATGTTTTTATATTAACATGTCTTTATTAAAAAAGTTGTTTGTCTTTAGTGAAATGGAATTATCCTAGGCAATATGATAATATGGTTAGTATTAATCCTAATAATGACATTTGTTAGCTCTAAATGGTCATCTAATTAACATAATTTAAATTCCATTTGATGAATTAGTTATTTAGTTGACATTAAAGGTTATGTAGATGAATATTAGTTAGAATAGTAAGGTTCATTACTCTGATTATGTGGATGAATATTTAGTATTGTATCTGGTTCTTAAATCATAGTTCTCAAATTGTTTTAGTGCTATAAATTGGTTGCTTGTAAATACTTCATGTACGTGTCTTTTGAAAAGTCCATTTTCTTTTGTTGTTTTGGAAGTGAAAAGTCTATCTTGCAGGATTTTAAAACATGAAACTCAATTGAGAGTAGCTTTGCCCCCGGAAAGAGTGAATAAGATATATACTTTGATGAAGAATTAATGGACCTCAATGAAGAACACTCTGAAGATTTTGATGTACTTCATTATTGAAAGTTTAATGAGAAAAAGTTTCTGATACTCTCCATAGTGGCACGTGATTTGGTTAGCATTCATATCACGACTGTAGCTTTTGAGTCTTCTTTCAGTATCGATGGACATGTTCTTACCAAATACAGAAGTTCTACTCTTCCAGAACACATTCAAATGTTGATTTGTACTCGAAGCTGGTTGCATGGATTTTCTGAAAATATGAATGATATTAATACTTTGTATTTTATTTATTTTTATTTGTTTATGTTTATGATATACTCATGTCATTGTTTGTTGAATCTGCACCTAAGTTGATTTATTGTGTTTTTAAGATGAGGAAGATATCAACACTAATGATGAAGACAACACTGAGGTGACAATGACTTAACACATTTGGATTGCAAGATTGAAGTGAAGAGCTAATTTTAGTGTCATATATTTTATTGTGTTTGTTGAATTTATGTTTTCATGTTTTTTGTTGGATTAGTGTCTTTGTTTTTGTGATATTTGATTCATGTTTGTATTGATTTTCTGAAAATACGAATTATATTCCACTTTAAGAGTGTGTTTGAACAAGGTAATTAAAAATTATAAAGAATTTTAATTTTTAAGTGATTCAAATTATTAAATTGACATTCATTTACTTTTAAATGTTTTTATTCAGATAGAGCATTAACATAAATCATTGTTAGATTTTTGGGGTCAGTTTTATAAATTTTCAAGTTTTAAGGCCAAATTTAAATTAAAAAAATTAGGAACTAATTTGCAATATTAAAAATTTAAAGGGACTAATTTGTTAAGGCTAAAAATTATTAAGGACTAATTTGCAACTACTAAGAACTTTCTAGTTGTTGTTGTCGTGAGTGTATTGTTGTTGTTATCGTTACAATCATTCATTGAAAAAAATTAATTTTACTAACATTGAACAAAATATTTTTCTGTTCCTATAATTCATCTAATGGAATGTTGTTGATTCCATCTTTTGTAATCAATTTTTATATTTTAGAATAATTTCTCAATATTGTCATCAAAATAATTATTTAATTATTTAATTATTTTTATGGCCGACAACATTGAGAAACCCAAGTTTAATCATACTTAAAAATATTGTAACCTAAAAATAAAATGGTGGAGGGCAAAAAAATACATAAATGATACACTTTACAGTTGACCACTTTAATTTTGGGTCTGTAATAGAAATAATCAATTCACTCAGGTCGGCTGAAAACCAAAGGGTCAAGTAAAGTCGTTATTTAATTTTATTTTTTATTTAAAATTCTCCCTAACTAAAAGTTTATCCTACGAACTCCCTCTAATTTTGTTTGCATCTAGAAATAAATTACAGTGTCACTCTACATTGTATGTATTTTTTGTTTATCCTTCGAATCTTAAAGGTTATAAATGTTATGAGTTATCGAGTTGTAAAATATCTATTTATAGGCATGTCACCTTTAATGAAAATGCATATATATTTTCTCCCTTATATGTTCTTCCAACCTCTCGTTATGAATTTTTGGATACAAAGCGACATACATTTTCGAAACTTTGATCCAACCTATATTCTCGTGAAAACACTACTACAACAAACCAACATTCTTTTAGTCAAAATGCTACCTATCGACCACAACTACCTCATTCCCAATTTCTATTATCATTGCCCTACCTTCAACAAATATTATCACACACACAAAATTCCATCCATTCCTACTATCGACCCAATCATTCATTGCATCACCCATCTCTATCACTTCAAAAAATAAAAGTAATAAATATAAATAAATAAATAAAACTTTTAATGATGACAAATTGAGGTGAGATTTTGGAATACCCCTCGTATATTCAATTGAAATATATTCACAACGCCTCATATATTCAAGACCTAAATAGATGTTTCTATAATATTTTATTTGTTTATTTTGATGACCTTAGAAATTTGTCCAAAAAAATGAGGATCAATGAGAGAAATTATATAATACCTCTAAATGTGTGTGCTTGTGTTTTTATTCAGTTTTGTTAGTAAAATTTTTAAATTTGTTTGAGAATCAATGAAAGATATTGTTTAATACCTTTTAAAAAGTTTCAAATATAAAATTCGTTTAAATATTTATTTTTATAATATTACTTTAAAATTTTCTCATTTTATGTTAACTTTTTATGAATATTAATACTTCATAAAATAATATAAATTTATAATTATTTTAAATAAAAAAATTTATATTACAAAGAGAGTCAATATTTTAAATAAATTTTCTTAATTCGTTTAAATATTTATTTTAAATAAATTTTATCATTTTATGTTAACTTTTTATGACATATTACAAAGAGAGTCAATATTTAAAAATATTATCTTTCAAATTTGTCTTGAGACAAAATTCAGATAAAATATATAATAATATTTATTATTTCTTATATTAGAAGCATCAAATCAAATCATAAATACATTTTAGAAAAAATTATAAGAAAGTGAAACTATAGTGTAATTTTTATGAATATTAATACTTCATAAAATAATAGTTTTTTTTTAAATCTAAAAAAAAAAACATATCATTGTAATAGTAGTTTTTCTATTATCAATTTTAATCTTTTTTTATTTATTTTATAAAAGTCAATTGTTTAGACTTTATAATTATTCTCAAATCTAGATTTTGTATTCTCAATAATTTATTCTATGTTGTTTATTTATTTTTTAGCATGTAATCAAACATCTTTTATATAAATACAAAAATATAATAAAAGGATCAATTTTGATTTGAATAAAAATTAAAAGTGTATTTTTTTTCAATTCTGAGAAGTATTCCTTAAATTTATCACTTTATTTAATGATGGTTTTGGTTGTCCGACTGAAATTGTTCATAATATTATTTTTAAATGGTGGCTAGTCATTAGTTCGAATTGAAGGATTGAGTGCAGTTATTATGAATGATATTATCGTCCCATTAATATTTTTTTGTAAAGTAAGTAGGGTCGTGGATTTGTAGGATTGCATTTATACTTTCTTTTTAATGTATGGTCTCTGATTATAAAATAAATAAATAAATAAATAAACTCTTAATGATGACAAATTGACGTGAGAATCTAATAGGAAGTTTTCCTATTAAGACTAAAACGTAGGTTTCAATAACAAAAGAGAAAGAACAATAAAAACTATCTAAAGAAAGATAAAATAAAAGATAGTTTTTTCATTTCATTCATGAACTAAAATGTGTCAAGACATGTACATATATAGTGTTCATAATGGGTAATGAATTAAAAGCCCAATTACACTAATAACTAATAACACTAATAACTCTTCTATTATTACTCCCCTTGAAAATCAATCTTGTCCTCAAGGTTGTAGAAGCTATTCCTACCTTTTCAAATTTATGAGAACCAATAGACATTGACGTTGTAACACGGTGAGAGAACTGACTTGATGTTTTTGTTTGACAAAAACATGTGCGGATAGCAAGAGTCGCCACCGATTTTTATTTTATCCAATTTAGGAAAGGTTATAAAAAAACAGGAAATACCTTAAAAAGTTTTGAGTTCGGGGGGTAAGTTATACAAAGGGAAAGTGTTAGCACCCTTTGTATCCATGAGTATCCATGGGCTCTTAATTACTTAGCTCACTTGTTTGTTCGAAAAGAAATGTGAAGTGTGTGTTTAGAAATTTTCATAAGTCTTTGTAATGATCCTCGTATGGATGTATACAAAACCTTGAGTTTTTGAAAATTGTTTGAAAGTGAGGTGTGAAAAAGAGTTTTGAAATATGAGCAAGTAACTAAGAACTACTTACCCTAGACTCGTCTTTCATGTTTTTTTATTTCCTTTCAAGGGTAAGAATGTCCTTACTATTAAGGAGTAAGTAGTCATTTACCTCAGATTTATTCAGGGACAGGCGTAGGGTCATCGTATGGTCAATGAAGGCAACTTGCAGGGGTGTCTTTAGCAATTCGTAGGGACTATCATCATTTGTTCGTAGGGACAAGATCATTATTCTGTAGACAACCTCGAATGGACTTATGATCTTTTAAATCTGAAGGGACTTGATGATTTCTTTGTTTGAAGGGACATTTGCTTAAGACACCCCCATTTTCGAGGTATTTGACCATTTATTAAGGCAGCCAAGAGGGGAAACCCTAGAAGGTGCAGATGGCGATCATAGAACGACGACTTACGTGTGTGAATATCAATTTCAAATATTCATCTTAAAAGTTTAGTGGGCTAAGTCCAATTAATTAACATACAAGTCTTTTCCACTCCCTAGATTTACTAACCACACATTTAATATTTAACGGAAATTAAAAGCAGAAAAATAAAGTCATACGTTATTACATCATGGGAGAGTGGTACATTTATCTTTTAGGGGGATTGCGGAAAATAAAAGACGGAAACTTAAACCTAAGCTATTACACAAAAGAAACAATTACATATTTGAGTGGAAAAATTAAATTACATAAGAAGACATCCTATACAATTTCTAATAAATAAAAATAAATGATTAAAGGCAATTAAGTTAAGAAATTAATTATTTTTATTAAAATATTAGGGTTTTGAAAAAAGGTTTAGAAAGTCAGGGTTAGAAAGATTAGGTTTGAAAAATTAGGGTTTGAAAAAAATCAGGATTAATTTAATTAATTTTAATCTAATTGAAAATAATAATAAAAACTAATGAATTAAATTATTTATAAAAAAAATTGATTATGTGAGAAAAATAAAATATTGAAAATAATTATATGTATTTTTTTAAGAAAAGATTAATGGAGGTTAATTTTAATTAGTTTTAAGGTAATTATAACTAGTCATTTAACTAATATAATAATAATAATTAAAAAAAACAATAGAAAAAGAAGAAGAATTCGCCCTAAAAAGAAGAAAGGGGGTGGCCTGAATTCGAACTCAGGACATCCCCTTCACAATCTCAACGCACAACCACTGGGACACTTGTGTTCCTGCGTCAAATAAACCATAATAATATATTATAAAATAAAACAGAATTTTAATTTGAGAAAAACGTGCGTTGCATCTTCTTCTTCCTCTGGCCGTCCACTCAGGCTATACCTACAGTTGCAGTCCGTAGCAAAAACCTTTAGTGACGGTTTTCGTTCGTCACTAAAGAACTTGCGAATCAAAACACAAAAATACACAAAATAAATTAGTTCCGCATATGCAGATCGATTAAAGGATGTCTTATGGGTCCAATTATGCCATCAATTTTCCCTAAAATCGTCTTTAGCCATGGATCCCAAATTCAAAGCTTCAAACCCTATTAATGGTGTCTTGTCGAATCTGCACTAAAAATCCAATCAAATTATCCAGAAACATTCCAATCATCAATATAAACAATATAATACAATCAAAACAAATTAATTATGCCTAAATCATGGAAATCGAAATATCAAGAAAAAGTGAAAAATATTGGTTTCGGTTTATGTGATTCATGAAGCTTTTGATGCTAGCGATGATTGCAATGCGTTTAAGAAGTCTCAAAGAACGTAATGGGGCCTTTCAAACCTGTGAAAACCTCTTAAAACGGTAAAACCGAAAATCAATTTTCTTGAATTTTTTTGGAGTTTGAAAGTGGTTTTTTGCTCTGAATTTTCGTGTCCAATCCTTGTAACAATGTTATTTACTTATAATGGAATGCATTAGGTCAGATTTTGGGCCTTGGTAACAATTCATCATATATCTCATAAGCATTTTAATCATCATAACCATCATATTATCTTCTTTATATCTCATATAAACGCATCATAATTAACACATCATCATTCGTCAAAATAAACACTATGTAACTCACCTTAAGACATCATTATATCAAATTCTTAGGGTTTTGTTCACATAGTAACATACTCATATAACACACATAATCACACATCATAGTAATAATTCATCATCTCAGATATCCATTCATCATGTAGTCACAACTCTTTAAACGACGGTACGCATACATATACATAATTCCATATTTATACATCTTACTACATAATTCTTATTATTTCCTGTCACTGGAATCATCTTATTATTTACTAATAACTGAATTATTGACTTAAACCCCTCTTTAAAACCTGTGAAACACTCATTGTAATTACTTATCACTTGCCTAAGATATATATTATTACGATAACATCCAATTGCCTCTGCTACATGTTAGACATACGTGTTACAAAACTATCAGAAGGTAAGAAGTTATGGCCCTCGTCGCACTACACACACACATTGGGCCATGAATTTCGTCACATACAACCTGTGACGGTCGCCACACATCCATGACGACCGTTACATGCATTCTGGGACAGTCATCAAACCCTTATTGTTGTCTTTACCACACAAACCGCTACGGGTAATTGCATTCTATTTGCATTTCAGTTCCATTACAGACTACATCTATCTCTTCTGTTCTCATCATCCATCACATATTCATCAATTTAATACTCAGAACATTATCAATCTATCAATTCCCTAAGAAAATATGGTAATTACGATTAAACACCCTTAATTCACACAATTCTATCGATTCCAATAGTTTCATCCATTCTCATCAGATTTTACTGATTTTTGAATTCAACGTTCATACAACCAAACAACATCTAATACCTAAATCATTTATAATAACGATAATTACAAACCCATTACCTTAGATTATCTCCGGTTATACAAACCGTCTCTGAGTTCTTCTGGTTTCTCTTTCGACCACCTCGTGAAGCCATAACCCTTGTTCTTCTTTCTCTCTGCCTTTTCTCTAACTTCCACATACATAATGAATTATTCCAACTTCCCACTTGTTTATGTAAATCTTATATTTAAAAATATATTTTCGCAATAATACCCTCACTTATTCTTCGCCATTTACCATAATACAATTGTGGTCTCCCAATCACTTATTATTCTATTTTTCATAATTAGTATAACTCTAACTCATTATTCCGAATACTCACAAATACCTGATAATTCCTCGACGCACTTATACATCTCATAATTCGAAAATTCCTTCAAATCATCACATTATCATAATCAAATCTTCATCTAAACTCAAACACTTCACATTGACTCATGTAGTTCATATACTTACACTAAATTAATTAAATAAATAATTAATCTAGAAATCGTGGTGTTACAACTAGCACTTCCTCCAGACGGTGTAAACACCCCAAATTTACCCTCACTCATATCACACCATGGCTTGTGATCTTTCATGTTTGCATAAGCACAAGCATACCATCTCATATTGCATTTTTGTTTCATCTGCATAGTTCAAGTTCACCTGCATCTAGGGTTTGTGATCTGAGCAATCCAAGATTCCATCTGAGCCACCCCAAAGGCCTCAAAGTGTTCAAAGAGGGTCCATGTGTGTTCTACCATCATATTATATCCCTTAAAGCTCATGGAAGTCAAGAAATTACAAGAACTGGCAAGGCATGGAAGTAGAGCTAGGGTTTTCACTACACAGATGACAAAAATTAGGGTTTTGGTTTCAGAGGCCTTAACTCCAAATTTTTGGTCATTCTTATTTCTAATGTTCTTAAGATGATATAAGGATCATGTGTACCAAGTTTGATGAAGAAATTCATTGTGGAAGTCATTTGTTCACTAGGTAACTTCTTGAGCAAGTTAAGTCAAAATCAGGGCATCTGAGGCCCCCAACAATGGAACCAAAGGGGTATTTTCATCAAATTGAAGTTCTATGATCTTTATTTGATCTTAGAAGTGGTTGGAAGTTCACAGGATTGAAGAATTTTGAGCCATTTGCAAACTTGTCAAAAATGGAAATGACTTGTAATGGAAACTTTCCATTTTGGGAAAGTTTTTCAACCTCCTCTTTCTCAACCAAAAATGCTTCAAATGAAAAAAATTTGGTCATGAAAGTTTTAGATTAGGTCTTTCCATTTTCAAAAAGTACAAGAACATGTCTTGATTCATCATAGAACTCAAGATATGGCCTTTCAAAGTTGGCAAAAATCCTAAAATTTCAAGTTTCATGTCAAAGAGGGATTTTGCAAATTGGCATATTTAAGCATTCTAATGACCTCAAATGTGTACAAACACTTCATAACATGCCTATGTGACTTCAAAAGATCAGAATTGGCCCATGGTTAGAGGCATTTCATGGCTTGTGATCCAAGAAACTTCAAAGAGGGAATTTTGCAAAACCTATAGTATTTCTTCATCCAAATGATCCAGCTGCATAAAAATGATCCAAGGGCCCTCCATAAAGACAGCTGAGGCCAGACATGCCTTGGAACCACTCCTGCCATGACCCATGCTCATAGTATAACCAATGTTGACTTTTTGCAAAAACAACCATACCAATCAAGTTGAGCCACAACAACTCTCTGAACCAATTGCATTTGTTTATACTAACCAAAAGCAACCCAAAACACACCACACACAAGCTCAGAACCTCCCATAAGCCAGGATTGACAAAATCACCAAAAATCTTCCTCTCTTCGAATCTGAGAAACTAGCCATCAAACTTTAAATATTTTTCCACCATTCACCTCACCACCACCTAAGGATCATTTCCCACCCTTCATTTCAGCCAAACAACCACTCAAATCAAAATACGATTTTCCACCTCTCAAAACTGAACTTCAAAAAGAGGCCAAATAAACTCACTCCAAGCATCAAAGCATCCTCAGGAAGCTCATTGGGTTTGGTTTGCACCAAAGAAAGGTCCAAAAAGCTCAAGAACTGAAAGCTCAACCTCAGGTAACCTCAAGAACATTTTTTTCCAGAACTTGCATTTTAAGTTTCTAAATGAATCTTCATGCTTCACTGATCATCCTGATGTATTTTGTTTTGAAAATGGTTGAGTATTAAGCATGTATTGAACTTCTGAAAGTTTTGTTCAGTTTTACGATTTGATTCGAATCTTGTTTTTGATGTATGATAAATGTGTTTTGATGATGGATTCTTGCTTAGGGATGTTAGGAGAGTGATTCTGGAGCTTTAGAGCTTTTGATTTGGCCTAGGGAAAAAGATAGGTATTTTGATTGGCCTGAGAAGATGACCGGAACACTGTTCCGGTCACCTGAGAGTCATTAAGGCTAATCTCATTAATTAGCTGAGTTTAAATGCTGACCCTTAGATCTTAGGTTTGCCGCGCACGTGAATGGCCCAGATGGCTTCATTCAAACCCTAATCCTGATTATTTAATTTAATTAATTAAAATTAGCCAGAAACAATCCAGACCACACAATCACGCGCCAGTCAATTCCCTCCCTTTTTGTTTGAATCCTGGCCCTCAGATGCCCATACTTTCTCATTTAATTCAATTTATTTTATTTTCTTTTTATTTCTTTTGCATAATTAATTAAAAATAGCAAAAATCATCAAAAAAATATTTCCTTTTGCATTTTGGTTTTAATATTTTTCTTAACCTGAAAATAATTTTTATTTTATTTTTTGCATTAAAAAAGCATTTTTAAAATATTTAAATGTTATTTTTAATTAATTAAATTCTTTTAATTAATTAAAAATACATTTAGGTTTCTAAAAATCACCAAAAAAATCATGAATCATCCCTTTGCATTTAGAAACATTTTCAAACTCTTCACACAAATTTCTTTTTAGGTTTGATCATAGTTTGTGAATTTTCTTTGAATTAAGGGTCATTTAAATCATATTTTTGAATCCTAACTTGAAAAAATCTTTTCTGCCTAACCAAGAAGAGTTTGAAGATGATTCTTTTTGCATTGTTTTGCATATGGCATATAGTTTATAGGATATTTATCTCATGAATTTATCTTACATTTTTGAATTGATTTTCATTTTCCTTTGAGAATCACCAAAAAAAAAACCTAGAAACTTAGGAAATTCATAACCTTTGAGTGGTAAGGCTTCTGACCTTCTCCTTTGGGGGTGTGACCTAGTATGGGATTAGGGTTTGTTTGAGCTTGGTTTCAAATTTTTATCATGTGATATGCTTCTGTTTTGTTCATTTGCATCTTGCTTGTCCATAAAACCCTAATTTCTTATGTTCATTTGCATTCATCTTGCATATGCATCCATACATGAACTTGCCATGACATTTCTTGCATTCATATGTCATCTTAGACACCTTAGGACATTTTAGAACCATGCTTGATCATTTCTTCATCCATTTGCCATGATTTGCATTCATTTCATTTATTTAACTTTCATGAACTTTCAAACTTCAAAGCATGCTTCCTTTGCATCTCATCTTTGTATGATCATACATATGCATTTTGTATGCCTTTTCATCATTTCACATGACATTTACATTGCATAAACACTTCTGACTTTGGTCATTTCATCTCATCTCATCTCATTTCATTTCATTTCTTTATGCCTTGAACTTTATGCATTCATGCTAACATTTTCAGGTGGTAAGTTACTTTGAGAAGTGAATTTGCCTTCACTTCTCATTTCTCTTTATCTCTTTCATATGCATCTTGCTGGTTTCTTTTAAGTGAACTTGTTCACTTGTGTTCATTCTTTCTCACTTTCTTTCTTTAAGTTACTTATCTTCTTCAATGAAGTAAGTAACTTATTTCTTCTGCTTCTTCCACCTTTCATCTGCTTCTTCCATTGGTGGCTTCCTTGAAGATCTTTCTCAAGCCTTACAAACAATAGGAACATCCAAGAATGATAATAATTAGGGTTGTGATTAGTCCCCCTTTAGTTTTTACCTTTGAGTCTCAGTGAGTCTCTCTTCTCATCTTCATAATCAGAGACTAAACTCTTAATGTTTTAGGACTTTGGAATTAGGGTTATGCCTGCATCCTTCTCTTAGGATGAAGTGTATAACTTTAATCCTAAGTGTTAAACATTTAATTTGTTTAAACCTCTTAATCAAATCATCTTAATAATCACTAAGAATTCATCTTGTAACTTGGGCTTTACATTAGGGTTCTAATTCTTCCTTTATGGTTAAGAAGGACTAACCCTAGTGTTTAATGGACAAGTTCCCCTCAAGTTGTCTTACAAACCATAAAAAATCCATTTCTTAATCTCATCCCTTAATTAAAATCCACTTAATAAAGGTTTTTTATATAATTAATTTAGTCCCTAACCATGGATTAAGTTGAGGTATCTTCCTTAGCTTAAGCGTCCTCATCTATTATCCTTCTATTAGGATGGTGTAATGAGTCCACTAATTTGTGATTAGAGATTAAACTCATTAATTAACACTAAACAAAAACCCAAAAACATCTAAATAATCACAAGTAGGTTAATGATCTTAATCCTACATCATCATGGCAATTAAGTTGAAATGCTTATCTCATACTTAAGTAGGCTCATTATCCCTAATCAGGGAGGATATAATGAGTTTATAAGCCTTTGATTTAGGCTTAAGCTCATTAACTTATGCAAAACATCAAAAACAATAACAAAACTGAAAACACAAAAAACGAACAATAATCGTCTCCTCCGGGATTCTTTTCTCATCACACTCATTCACAAACGAGAAATTGCTTCTTCCGTCTAATGTAAGACTATTAACACTCGAGCCAGACGAGTCATACACTTGAGCATAGACAAGCAAGCAGTTCACAGTCAATTTATCTTTCAGTCTCTTTGAGTCGAACTACGGTGTTCTGACTTCCTCATTGTACGCGAGGATACGTAGGTATAACTTAACAGTTATCGAACAAAAGTCTCTGTGTCTTCCCCCTCTTTCAGCATTCTCTTTAAAGCCTCAACTCCTGAGCATTCACCCTTTGCACTGACACTTGTACATTTCTTTTCCAGCTTTTGCACACAGATAACACATACACTTACCCCTTTAAACACAAAATTTCAAGCGTGGATCCCTTCGAGTACGACGGACAATCTGGGTGCTAATACCTTCCCAGGTTGTAACCAACCCCCTTTCTCAGTTTCTCTGGTTCGCAATCGTCTTATACATCTTTTTCTAGGTTTATGCAGCATTACCTTTCCTTCGGGATAAAAATGCCTAGCTGGCGAGTCTATTCAGTTCATTTCATTTTCTCCTTTCGCCGACCGTTCGCGTCTGTACCCTATCTGACCCGGTGTCTTTTCGGGGGAGCGACAGACGCCGTCGTAGAAGTGAAAGAGAACCCGCAACAAATGATGATATTCTTGAGGCGATTATCCATAGAAACGATTTGGATGCCCAAATGAATGAGCAATACCAGACTCAACATGCAGAGATGGTGACTCTCATGGGTCAAATCTAGCTGGAGAAAACAAACCAAGGAGCAAGGATAACAGGAGCCATAGAAGGACTCAGTGCTTTGACTCAGTAGGTACAGAAGCTGCATGATTATATCCATCATGTTGGTACACCAGATCATATAACACAGTATGGACAAAGAAATCTTCGAGGCCAAGCACGAGGACGAGAACTGTAGTAGTTTTCCTTATTATTTCTTGTATTTTTCCTTTTTTTGTAGTTTTCCTTTATCTCGCAACACTGAGGGCAATGTCCGAGATAATGTGGAAGAGATGTAGTTAGTATTTCCCTTTTTGTACTTTTCATTCAAGTAAACCAAGTTATTAATGAAAGTATTTTCGGTTATTCGACTCCCTCTAAATATTTTTAGCTATAACAAAAATATTTCCGATAGAATACACTCACTTGACATACCCTACGAGTATATAGGTTGATAGGCTATGTTAGAAAGCTGAGAAAAGACTTGACAAGATTGATACAGTCTTGACACCTTAGACCCCTAAGATATGCGATATCAGTTTGAATATCTTTTATACCGAGATTTGAAGCTTTAGTTCTAAATTATCCCCTAATAGTTTATAATCAGCACCGCGTTAAGCACAAGCTACGTTGAGAGCTGATGCAAATAAGTGATTGATACTCAAAGTGCCAAAAAGAAAAAAAAAATTAAAGAAAAAAACATGCCAATGATAAAATGGTTAAGTTGCACCAAAGATAAAGAATGCAAAAACTTGCAAAATGGCAAAGAAAAGTCTGATGTTTGTTGGTTCATAGGTATCTGGTTCTGAACTCGGTAGGGCGAACTATGGTTCGATCCCCCACAACTTGCACTCAGTACATATAAAGGATTACCACACTTATGTACTAGACCCCACGTTCGAAAATGATCAAATTCACTAACTGGCTAATCCACTATGTGCGTGTAAAGGTAAAAGGCTTATTGTGATTGTGTCAGAATGAAAACAGGTGAAATATAAACGAGAGCATTAGGTTGAGCTATAGTAGAATGATTCAGATTGGTTTGTATACGGGGTTTATGAACATATATCTTGTTTTCGTGTCGTTAATGTATCTTTAGTGTTCGAGTTAATACCGGTCTTTTTAGCAAAATATCGCACGACCACGTATGGTTAGGTAATGTGTCTTGTGTTTGTGTTTGACAAATGTTTTCAAAATCTAATTGATTATTTGCTTGAGGATAAGCAAAGATTCAAGTGTAGGGGAGTTTGATAACACGTTTTTATATCAATTATTTAGCTTGGTTTCTGATTAATTATGCTATCGTTTTTCATAATTTACATAACATTACGCAAGGTATTTGTGTGTTTTTGCAGGTATTCAAATTTATAAGACTTGTAGAAGGAATGAGCTAAAATAAAGGAAGAAATGAAGTCTTTATCAAAAGAAATGAGACAGATGACAGAAAATAAAGTTTCTGCATTTTGAAGCCCAGACGCCCGTTACAAAGACATGACGTCCGTCACACATTGACTAAGCAGGACGACTGTCGTGCATCCATGACGTCTGTCATATGTCATTAACTTAGAAAATTAAAATGCGCTACTTAGTTAATTTGTGAAGAGTCTCGTTGCAAAATCTGCTCGATCAACTCAGTATCAGTCAAGCAACCATATCAAAGCCCAACAATATTATTTCCTGAATTCTCTCAACAACAGTCATACATCAGAAGCTATAAATAGAAGCGAAAGCAAAATTGCAAAGAGAACTTCGACCTAGACCTTATTCTTCCGTTTTGTATTCGGAGTCAATTTTACTTTTCCTGTTCAGAGCTTATTTCCAATTTTATTTTTATGCATTAAGTTTTTGTTTTCGTACCTTACCGAATTCATAATAGCTTCCTACACGGGGAAGCTATTGCACCCTTTTATTATTTCAAGCTACTGCCTTTCTAGTTTTATTTTCCCCAAGAAGTTATTACGCCAAGACTATACTATTGTCCAGGTTTATTATCAAATTAATAAAATTGCATTTATTTTTATTCGCCATGCTTTACATTGTTTACTGCCTCTATTTATTTATGCTTGTTTTAATTAACATGTCTGGCTAAAACACTTAATCTATATGTAATTGATTAATCAAAATGGATTCGATAGATTTAGGCTAAATTCATAAACAAACTTACTTTCTGGTTTCGGTTTCTTATTTAAAATCAGCTTTTATTACGAAAGTAAAAAGGTAACAAGGTTAGGATTAAGACCACGAGAGTGTGAGGTTTTAACCGGATAACTGAAATCAAGCATTAGTTTAAATTTAACGGAAGCACTTTAAAGTTAATTAGAATCTATAGGTTTTCAAAAAGTACTTTTAACTCAATTTGATATAGTGAGAGCGCTCAATCTGACTTAGGAGTATAGTTATAGGCAAGACCACGAGAGTGTGAGTTGACGACTTTTAAACTAATATTTTCTATAGAAAGATAATTTGACCAATCTTTATAAGCCGATAATTTATTGAATCCATGAAGGCATATTAATTATGTATTGATATTCTATCGTAATCTAATTTAATTAACATTCTTTATTCCCCGACCGTTTAAACTAAAACAACACTCGCCTTAGCTAAATATAGTAACACCTGAAAGCATTACTTTGATTATCAAGTCTCTGTGGGATCGATATCTTTATTACTACGTGATTAGGTTGTACACTTATAGTTAGTAAGATTCAGAAAGTCGCGATCAATTAACTTTATAAATGAACTATAAATAAAGGGAATAAACTTAAATTTAGCTATAATATCATCTATCTTTCATATCTTTCATGGGCTTTGGCCTTATTCTCAACTAGCTCAAACGGGTACCCCATGTCCATTTGTCCATTTTTTTATTGAATTAATACATGTATGTTTTTAATGAGTTTTTTTTATGTACCAAAATAAATTATATATATTTTTTAAAATAATAATTAAAATTTAAAGTAAAAATATAAATATTCATTTTGAATATGCTTCAATATTCTAATATATATCCCCCTTTCGGGTCGACTATAAACAATTTTTTATTTTCTAATTTTAATATTTTTCTCAATTATTATTGAAAAATACAATAACATTAAATTTTAATTATTTTTTAAATTGCAATCCATAAACATAAAAATTGACCAATTATTACATGGATATTTTTATTTTATTTTTCAAATTTTTTATATATTTTTATCCACATTAAATCCAGTTGTTTTTTATGAAGATCTATTTTAGTAACATGCACCTTAGGGCACATTTAACCATTTTTTAGTTAACGCTTGTTAAAATACTCATTCATAAAAACAAATGGGTGTATTATAGCAAACCCTGTGGGGTTTGTTATAATACACCCACTTATTTTTATGAAGGAGTGTTTTAGTAACATGCACCTTAAGGTGCATTTAATGAGTTTTTAGTTAAGGACTTGCTAAAATACCCCTTCATAAAAATAAGTGGGTGTATTTAATGAGTTTTTAGTTAAGAACTTGCTAAAATAAATCTTATAAAAATAAGTGGGTCTATGTTTGCAAACACTATTTTTTAAATTTATTTTCGTATTAGTTATATTTTTTAACTATTTTTTTAATTATTTATTTATATTTTGAATTTTCTTTTTTTAATTTTTGTTCTATTAATATATTTTTTAATTTAATTTTATATTTTCAATTTGTTATGTTTTCTTAAATTTTTTTTTAATTATTATTTTAAATTATCAAAATAATGTGTTGGACCTAAAACCCAAGTTGCTTTATATAGGAAACCTTTTTAAATTATTATTTTAAATTATTTTATTATTTTTTATTTTTTAAAATTATTATTTTAAATTAACAAAATATTTTTTAAATTATTTAATTTAATTTTTTAAAATTTATTGTTGCTTTATATAGGAAACCTTTTTGAATTATTATTTTAATTTCTTTTATGTTTTCTTAAATTATTTTATTTTTTATTTTTTAAATTATCAAAATATTTTTTAAATAATTTTATTTTATTTTAAAAAAATATTATTTTAAATTATCAAATTAATGCGTTGGACATAAAGCCCAAGTTGCTTTATGTAGGAAACCTTTTTGAATTATTATTTTAAATTATCAAAATAATGTGTAGGACTTAAAGCCCAAATTGATTTATATAGGAAGCCCAACTCTGAATATTTTGAAAGTAGGTGTATTAAAAAGGTTAATAAACAATTTTCGAAGTGGGACTCTCTTTCATCATCTTCTTCAATGCCATGGCATACTATAGGAACGAAAGTTGCAGAAACACAAAACTGAAACCCAAAACTGAACACAAGTATGGAAGAAACTACACACAATTCAACTCTACAGTGTCAATCGCAGTCTGTCATTGTTAATTCAAAGATAAGAACACATACATTTCTCTTGAACATCATTGGTTCTTGTTCCTCAACATATTTTTGGAAAAAACTAATAGGTATATAATATTACTGTTTTGCATCTTTGTTGATTCCTTCTACTCAAAAACTGAATCATCTGTTTTGCAGCTTATAGCACAAATAACACAACTGTTTATCAATGTATAGCCAACGAGGGTAAGAAATGTGTGAACCAAGATTCAGTGACAGTTTGAAAGGTATCAGGTAAAATTCTTAATCTTCATGTTTGATTTTTTATGTTTAATGATTTAATTATTTCCATAAATTTTGATAAACTTTTCTTTTAGGGGTATAGCTGCATCTTTTGTCTTAGAATTTAAATCATGGTAAAATTTTTAGAACATTTGTGTTTTGCTTTAAGATTTGCATGTAAAGAACCAGAGGCATTTTCTTATAGAGTGTTACATGTAAAGAGATTGAATTTGGCTGGACTGATATGCACTGGTGTTATCCATGTTGAGGCTTCATAAGTTATTCATAATTATTAGAGAATTGCAAGAGTATGAGTTTCGGTTTCGGTTGGTGGCATATATGAATTCTCTGGAAAAAAATTCTGAATTATTTTAGGAGACATTCAGTAGGTCATGTGAATTCATGAAAAGAAGTATGTAATTGTGTTTCTGCAACTTTTAATTCCACGTTGGCTGTAACAAAAAACACACATATCAATTTATGAATTTAAAAACAAATTATTTAAATGGGCTGTCATGATTGGAAAAAGGGCTTTAAGCATAGTTATTAAATTCTAATAATTAATATTTATATTACATAAATAAATTAAAAAAATTAAAAAAAAGAATTTTAAAATTTTAAAAAGTAAAAAACTATAATATATAAAAAAAATTAATTAAGGGTCTGGCTAACACCCTCAGGGTATTCTTTAAGATTTCTAAATAAAGAAATATTATATAAAAAAATTGATCATTTTAATTTTCAATGCATTAAATACATATATTTCTAAAAAAAAACTTATTTTTTTAAGGCTTTAAAAAGTGTCATATGGCACCGGTTAACCTATTTCATTAATTAAATATTAAACAATTTCACATGGCCCTATTCCATTAGTTAAATATTAAACAATTCCACATGGCCTAGTAAGCAATGAAATTCCTTCCATGTATGCAGATTGCCTATGTCTAATCAGCCAAACAAGAGATAAGGTGTGGTGAAAATGAAATCTTGATTTTATAAGAGGAATAAAAAATAGAATTCAGGGGAAAACCCAAAACTCACAGTAATGAAATTGTATATTTAACTCAAGAATCAATTATTTGCATGTAAATAACGGAAAATTAGTATGGAAAATATTAATTTATAAAATATAACATAAATATAATTTTTTTCAATTTATTTTATAGTATTTCATATTTTTCCCAATTTATAAACATTATATCAAAATATATAGATAAACTTAAATTTGAAGTAAAATTTATAATTCATATATTTAAATGATTTATTTTTTAAATTAAGTATTAAATATGCAATAAAGTTGAATATTATGTCTCAGAAAAGCATGGATTGCAAAAAATCCAAAAATAACCTTTGATATAACTTTAATTTACAAAACCAATCCTACTTACCATTACAATTGAAGTGACTACTACAGGGATAAAACTAAAATGTTTAAAACCATATGCAGGATTGGAAAGTTTCATAATAGAGCAAATGCCATTACTTGTAAATTTAGTCTACGCAGAAAATTCTTTTAAAATAAATATGAAATAAATAAACTCTTCTCTATAGCCAAAAAAACTCCATATCAATAACATGCATATAGTCATTTTTAACATTTGATCCTCCTATTTAGGAAAAGATCAATGGTGGAATTATATAGTATCTGTTTTTAAAACGAAAATATAAACAAAAAATTAATTAACAATTTTTTGAAAAATAAAAATGGATACATGATTTTAAAAATAGAAAGAAATTCAAACAAAAAGAATAAAGAGAATGAAAAAAGAAAAGAAAAACACACAACTATGATTTCTTGTCAATTACTTTTTTTTCTTTCGGTTACCATTTCTTTTGATTCCGAATGATATAGTATCCATTATCATCATTAAGGTTAATAATGAACCGAATGAATTGAAAATAGTTTGGAATTCGGTCTATAATTAAATTGTTGAATTATGTTCATGAATCAAATGAACTGAATAAGAGTGAAAAATTAAGTTTGTTAACCAAATGAACTGAACTTAAACTATACATAGTTCGACTCGTTAGGTTCACGAGTCAATTCTATTATATATGAGAAGAATTCAACTGAGATTTGAGCTGAATCAATTTTTAATGAGTCGAGCTGAGCTGAGACGAATTCGACTCAACTCGACTCATTTCCAACCCCACTAATCACATGCATTCTATTTGTCCACTTTTTTTTTCACTAATATAAAAGATTCTCAAATAAAAAGAATATTCTACACACATTAGAACCACCAATGATTAAATATAAATTAGGGTAATGTATTTTACATCAAACACAAAAACTAAAATCTACACACATTAGAACCACCAATGATTAAAAATAAATTGAATAAACCAGTAAAATTATATTTATATACATGGTGTGGTAGAGATTAGAGAATGAAGAAATAAAAAGAGAACAGGAGTCCACCAGTCGTTGAAATTGTGTAACGACCAAGGTATACGTTTGTGATGACATATTCCTACCGCTAGAAATAAACGTGGAAGATTCACATGTGCTACGTACTTAGACAATTTTAGATAAAACATTCCTATTTGTTTCCATAATAAGTGTGTGTTGTATTATGTGGACTTGTTAAACCCATACATAACGAGGAAAATTAATAAACGAGTCAAAGTCAAACTAGACGGTATGAGGGGATTTTCTTTCCTTGTTCCCCAAAGCCTATTTATTCCATGTCTATATATACATATTCTCACTTTACTTTTCATCATCATTCATAACATTTTATAATTAGGCATGGCATCAGCAGGATTTGGATTAGCTGAAACATATGTGATGCAGAAGATATACAAGGAAAAATTGAAGAAAATAGCACAAGAAAAACTACAAGAGGACAAGAAGATCGATACAATCAAAACAGGTTATACGGATAATACATCAAGTGGTTGTTTCTCGTTGTTTCCTAAGAAACAGCAAAGGAAAATTTCTCCAATATCAGATTCCAACAACTCATAAGTGGAAACTGCGTATTTCTTAGGGTGTTACCATGATTACTTCATTTGTTTAATCTTTCTTCTCCATTCTCCAATAGATCAAAAATATTTACTTCCTTTCAAAACACAATTAAAACTTCGATTGTTCAAAAATATGTTAACACAGAATTTGAACATCAATATAATATAGTTATGAGAATATCATGTGTCTGATTGTATTATTTAAATTTGTTTGTACTGATGTTTTGGACTGTTATGTTGATTTACAAAATGTAATTAGAAAATTCTTAGATTAATAGAGTTTGATTAGATACTAATATATACAAATAAAAAGTTACTTTAATATCTACGAGAACTACATAGAATACCTACGGATTTTCTTGTGAAAAATTCTCCACAGGTATATCTGTGAAACTAAATTATGAAATATAATTTGTTGCAAAAAATGAGGTTGCAGCAAATTTCGTAGGAATTTTTTTGATTTCACCTACGATTTTGGATTTTAATATAATATATAAATTTTCCCACGGGCTTACCTGTAATTTCTTTGGCAGGAATTAGTTATCGTTTGAAATCTCAAAATTCTTTGATAATTTCGTAGGAATTGCTGCGAAATTTGTTGCAAAATTCCTGTGAATTTTACTACGAATTTTGCTGTGAATATTTTAGTTCTGTTTTTTTTCAATTTAATAATTTTCCTTACTATTAATAAATAAAATTATAAAACATAATTGACATATTGATTCCTAGGATATGTTTTTGAGACATTTTTTACTTCAGTGCCACTAGAAGCTAACAATGCCACAAATATTCTTAAGATTGTGATTATTTATGTTCATGTATTTAGAACCCGCATATATGAAACACACATCAAATAAACCATTGTTCTTTTAATACTTTGTTATCATCGAAACTTAAGGAGAATATGTCATGAACAATCTTGTTTTAACACAATCCCCTTGCAGCTTAAGAGATTTTTCACTATAATCAAAACATGATTACAATTGCTTGACTTTCTTTGCTCGGACCCACGTCCCGAGACTTTATGCTTAAACTCCTCAGGTTCAATACTTCCTGCTTAGACCCTCATCCTAAGACTTTCCTGCTTAGACCCAAACTTTTTAAAACAACATAAAATTAATAAATGAGTCAAAGTCAAACTAGACGGTGTGAGTGAATTTTCTTTCCTTGTTCCGCAAAGCCTATTCCAAGTATATATATATATATATATATATATATATATATATATATATATATATATATATATATATAATCTCCCAAACTTTCTTCTCACTTTACTTTTCATCATCATTCATACTATTTTATAATTAGGAATGACATCAGCAGGATTTGGATTAGCTGAAACATATGTGATGCATAAGATATACATGGAAACATTGAAGGAAATAACACAAGAAGAAAAACTACAAGATGACAAGAAGATCAATACAATCAAAACAGGTTATACAGATAAAACATCAAGTGCTTGTTTCTTGTTGTTTCCAAAGAAACAACAAAGGCAAATTTCTCGAATATCAGATTCCATCGACTCATAAGTTGAACCTGTGTATTTCTTAGGGTGTTACAGTAACACCTTTTTTACCCACAACAAATTTAAACATATTATTTAAATAAAATCAGAGTTCAACATAAAAGGCATCACATTTTCAACATAATCAACATCTAAACATCATATATGTGTCTTGTCCCGTAACACGGGTTGCAACTTCATTTCATAAATAAAACAAAACCTCAATTTATGGCAGTGAATCATTATTCAACATCTTAAGTCATCATAATAAAAAGGTTTCAATTATAATCCAAAATATCATCATACAATGTTAAAAACAACAAAAACAACAATTATAAACCAAACATTCCCCAGTGTTACATGACTCAGAACAGGACACCACCTAGACTCTATAAACAACGAGAGATGCACTCCAAGCTACTTCCAAAACTTTGAACTATTCTTGAGAATCTGCAGGATGGCATAATAGACCATCACGATAGGCAGGCGGGGTGAGTAATCCACATTCAATTTACATAATATAAAGATGAAATTATAAGACAACATATAATCATACATCAATTATCACCTACATACAACAACAACAAGTCACATCATCATAAAACAAATGCAATCATGATATGCCACATAGAATGAAATGCAACTTCATAAAATGCATATGGTACCGATTTTCAACATGTGATGGACACTAACCATCTACCCTCCACAAGGGAGCACAACATAATCAATAACACCTCAATCCAAACAATGGGATTGAATCCTCAATCAACATAAGAATGCCATGAACGCACAATGCAACAACAACAACATAATCATCTTTCATCAATATTTGCATCATCATTCATCATTATACATTTACTTCGTCTATTCATATTACTAATACTACATGGCATCATTTTACAGCATATTCATCATAACATCATTTTATCATTATTATAACACATTTAGCCTAATATAGCATGGTAATAACATCACAACAACAACACAACAACATAGCACAACAAAACATCACAAGTCATCCAACAAAAGAAAATATTTTTCAAAGGACTACAGGTCTCGCTAAGCGAAGAGCTAGCTTGCTAAGCGAGCAACTCTCTGTTTGCAAACTTCCAAAATTCCCACTTGCTTGCTAAGCGAGCTCCTACTCACTAAGCGAGGAGGCGATTTTTCTGAGAAAACCCTGTGATTTTCCGCTTATCATAGCCACGCCCAAAAACCCTCCAAACATTAAATAACAACAGAAAACAATAAAAAAACGACCATAAAACTCATTATAATCATATATTCATCATTATTAACCCCTAACAACAACAAATCCACAATTTCTACCAATAAACTACCCAACCCTAAGGTTTCCTCTAAAAAAAAACCTTTTCTCATTAGACAATCCAATATTATAGACATTGAAAGAGAACTACTCTCCATACATTGATCAATCGAGCTTTCTCTTTCACTTCTTGAGCAATTCCTCTTTGTCTCCTTGTTCTTCAGAGCAAACCTTCACCTTCACCAAAAATACGATTATGAGACTTTTGATCGTACTCTTCTTTTCTCATAAACTACTCAAAAGACAACTCTACGCCTTAGACCTCCAATTTCTTTTCTTTTATTATTTTAATAATAATATTTAAATAATATCCAATTATTATCATATCATTATTTTAATAAAATAATTTCTTCTTCTTAATATTCCACAAAATACAACCAATTACCACTTATTCATAAAATAATTACTTAAATAATTAAATTATGAAATTTGGGTGTTATAACTCTCCCCCACTTTGGGAATTTTCGTCCTCGAAAATGTTACCTAAAACGAACAGAGTCGGGTACGACTCCTTCATACTAACTTTCACCTGCTGGTCCACCCCACAATACATTTACTAAGACAATCTCTTTTCCTTGTATCTGCTTCATTTCTCGATCATCTATTTGCAATGGTAAAACTTCAACAGTCAAATTATCTCTTACCTGAACTTCATCTATCTGAATCACATGTATGGATCGCACACATACTTCCTCAACTATGACACGTGAAACACGTTATGCAAATTTGCAAGCAATGTCGGTAACACAATCCGATATTCTACCTCTCTGGTCCTTTGCGTAATCTGATATGGACCAACAAAACGTGAAGTGATCTTTCTAGACTTCAAAACTCTCTCGACATCAGTCATTGGAGTAACTCTCAAGAACACATGATCTCCCTCTTGGAGCTCAAGTGTCTTTCTTGTCTTATCATGATAACTCTTTTGTCGACTCTGGGAATCCTTCATTCTTTCTTGTATCATCTTAATCTTCTCAGTCGTCTCTTGCACAATCTCAGGTCCAAGTACTGCACTCTCGCCTAATTCATACCAACACAATGAAGTCTGACATCTTCTACCATATAGCGCCTCATACAATGTCATTCCAATACTAGCATGATAATTATTATTATAGGTAAACTTAATCAATGATAAATAACTATCCCAAGATCCTCCTTGATCCAACACACAAGCCCTCAGTAAATCCTCTAAAGATTGGATAGTCCTCTCTATCTGACCATTTGTCTGAGGATGATAAGCAGAGCTCGTCATCAACTTAGTACCCAAAGCATCTTGTAAACTCTTCCAAAACCTCGAAGTAAACCGCAGATCTCTATCTGACACGATACTCTACGGTATCTCATGCAACTTCACAATCTTTCCAATATACAACTACATTAGCTTCTGCATAGAATGATTAATCTTCATCAGCAATAAATGGGCCGACTTAGTAAATTTATCTACAATTACCCAAATAGAATCATTTCCTTTAGAAGTCTTCGGAAAACCTGTCACAAAATCCATGGAAATGCTATCCCACTTCCATTCTAGAATATTCAACGACTGTATCATACCTAACGGTTTCTGATGTTCAATCTTTGACTTTTGACAAGTCAAGCAAGCATACACAAATTCAGCAACATCCCTCTTCATACATGGCCACTAAAACAATTTCTGGAAATCATGGTGCATCTTCGTAGAACCAGGATGTATACTTAATCTACTAAGATGTCCTTCTTCTAAGATACTCTTCTTAATTTCTGGAACATCGGGTATACTCACTCTATCCCGGAATCTCATCACATTATTCTCATAAACTCGGAATTCACCTCCGTTTCCTAGGTTAATCACGGTCAACTGATCGACCAACTTTAAGTCAGATTGTTGTCCTTCTCGGATCCTTTCCACAATTTCACTGGTCAACTTCAGCATTCCCAACTTTACACTTTCATATGTAGTTTCACACAACAAAATCGTGTCTTGGAACTATTCAATTATTTCAAATTCTTTCACCATCAACATCGACATATGCAATATCTTCCTACTTAAAGCATATGCAACCACATTTTCCTTACCAGGATGGTAATTCAAATTAAAATCAAAGTATTTCAACATTTCTAACCATCTTCTCTGCTTCATATTCAATTCCTTCTGATCAAACAGATATTTCAAACTCTTATGATCACCAAACACTTCTAATTTCGAACCAAAGAGATAATGTCTCCAAATCTTCAACACAAATACCACAACTTCTAACTCCAAATCATGCGTAGGATATTTCCTTTCATGAACTCTCAATTGTCTTGATGCATAAGCAACCACTTGACCATTATGCATCAAAACTCCTCCAAGTCCTATCTTTGATACATCACAATACATCCCAAACGACTCATTCAGATTCGGAAAAATCAACACTGGAGCAGTTGTCAACTTCTTCTTCAACTCTACAAACCTCTTTTCACACGAAACATCCCACACATAAGCCTGGCTCTTTCGAGTAAACTGAGTCAAATGTAGTTCCAACTTGGAAAAACCTTCAATGAACTTCCTGTAATAACATGCTAAACCTAGAAAACTTCTAATCTCAGTAGCAGGCTTAGGAGTCTCCCATTGTAAAACTACATCAATCTTCGACGAATCTACAACAATTCCACTACTAGAAATCACATGTCCCTAAAAACTTACTTCTTGCAACCAGAACTTACACTTTGACAGCTTCGCATACAACTTCTTCTCTCGCAACACTTGCAATACAATTCTTAAATGCCCTACATGTTCCTCTTCTGTCTTGGAATAAATTAGAATATCGTCAATAAAGACTACCACAAATTTATCCAAGTACTCATGAAAGATTCTATTCATGTACTCCATGAACACACCAGGTGCATTGGATACACCGAACGACATCGCCGTATATTCATAATGACCATACCTCGTTCTGAAAGCTGTATTTGGAATATCATCAGACTTGACACGAATCTGATGGTAACCAGATCTTAAATCAATCTTGCTGAATACACAAGCTCTTACCAATTGATCCATTAAAATGTCGATTCTTGGAAGTGGATACTTATTCTTGATAGTAACCTTGTTCAACTATCGATAATCAACACACAACCTCATGCTACCATCTTTCTTCTTAACCAACAACACTGGAGCACCCTACGGAGAAACACTAGGTCAAACAAACTTCTTCTCTAACAACTTTTCTAGTTGTTTCTTCAACTCACTCAATTCTACAACAGACATCTGATATGGTGCCATAGACATAAGACCAGTACCAGGTAATAAATCCACTGCAAACTCAAGTTCACGCTCTGGAGCTAAATCACTTATATCCTCCGGGAACACATCAGGAAACTCTTGAACAACCGGTAATTCAATACTCGAAGTCTTCCCTTCGACTTTCAACGATGCAAGCATTGTAAAAATCTGAGCTTCGTCTTCTAACAATTCATCTACTTCCTTAGCTGTCAAGAACATCAATTCACCATGATCACCAATTTCAGGAAACTCAACAATCTTCGCATAGTAATTGATATGCATAAAATTGAACTCTAGCCAGTTCATCCCAAGAATAACATCAATTTGGTGTAAGGGTAAGCACACCAGATCCATCAAGAAATCCTTCTAAAAAATAGTCAAAAGACACTTCAGACACACAAGTGTAGTAGTAACATAACCATTAACTGGCCTTTCTATTACCATACTACCATTCATACTAGACAGCTTCTAACCCAACTTATTAGCACATTCAAGAGAAATAAAAGAATGCGTAGCACCAGTATCAATAATTGCAATCAAGTCAACACCATTAATAAAACATGTATCTCGAATCAGGTTGTCCTTCTTAGGAACTTCAGAACCACTCAAAGAAAACACTCTGCCATTGGCATAAGCAGCAGTAGCAGTCATTTTAGGCTTCTGGCATTGGGTGCTGATATGTCCCTCTTTACCACAATTAAAACAAGTTGGACCTTCATTCGGACAATCACCAAACTGATGACCTCTCTTACCACACATGTAGCATCGCACCACTAGATTATTGCAAACATCCTACTTGTGACCAGATTCACCATACTTATGACACTTGGGAGGAATGGAACCTGCTCCCCCACTTGGCTTCTTCCCATATGAAACCTTTTGTTTCCCCTTCTCAGCTGGAGTCACATAAGGCTTTCCTCTAAATCGACCTTTCTTTTTCTTCTCACTCAGTTGTTTGTAATGAGCAGATCGAGCTCAGATATCTTCATCATAAATTCTTCTCTTGTCCACCAATTTAGCATACTTGTGGATCTGTTGACATCCAATCCCCTGCTTGATCTCTGGTCTCATCCCATTCTCAAACTTGAGACACTTCGACAACCAACATCAGCATGGTTATAGTGAGGACAATACTTCACCAACCTCTCAAACTTAGCAGTATACTATGCTACCGTCATACTTCCTTGCTTCAACTCAAGGAATTCTACCTCCATCTTACCACGATCATCTTCCGGAAAATACTTTCCCAGAAACTCCCTCTTGAACACTGCCCAGGTCACTGTAGTACCAACATCCTCCAAACGCTGACGGGTATTATCCCACCAATCTTCAGCCTCTTCAGACAACATATGGGTACCAAAGTATACCTTCTGCGCATCCGTACAGGCCATCACCCTAAAGATATTCTTAATTTCCTTGAGCCACTTCTGTGCATTATGCGGTTCATTGTCACCTTCAAACACCGGTGGACTGTTACTATGGAATCTCTCCAAAGCACGAAACGTATCCTGTTCATTGTTTCTAACCGTAGCCTCAACCAACGCCGCAACAACTTCCGCAAGAGCACGTGTGTTCTTACCAGCCATTCTGCACAACACTTTCAACATCAAAAAGGAATAATCTTCAACAAATAACGACCGACACAAACCAACAACAACGACACACGACCTGACAGACTAGCCTGCTCTGATACCACTAATGTAAAATCCTTTTTACCCATAACAAATTTAAACATATTATTTAAAAAAATCATAGTTCAACACAAAGGGCATCACATTTTCAACATAATCAACATCTAAACATCATATATGTGTCCTATCTCGAAACACGGCTTGCAACTTCATTTCATAAATAAAACAAAACCTAAACTAATGGCAGTGGATCATTAGTCAACATCTTAAGTCATCATAATAAAAAGGTTTCAATTATAATCCAAAACATCATCATATAATGTTAAAAAAAACAAAAACAACAATTATAAACCAAACGTACCCTAGTGTTACATGACTCGGAGCATGACACCACCTACACTCTATAAACAACAAGAGATGCACTCCAAGCTACTTTCGAAACTCCGAACTATTCTTGAGAATCTGCAGGATGACATAATAGACCATCATGAAAGGAAGTCGAGGTGAGTAATCCACATTCAATATACATAATATAAAGACAGAATGATAAGACAACAAATAATCATACATAAAATCTCACCCACATACAACAATAACAAGTCACATCATCATAAAATAAATGCAATCATGCTATGCCACATAGAATGAAATGTAACTTCATAAAATGCATATGGTACCGATTTTCAACATGTGATGGACATTATCCATCTACCCTCCACAAGGGAGCACAACATAATTAACAACACCTCAATCCACACAATGAGATTGAAGCCTCAATCAACATAAGAATTCCATGAATGCACGATGCAACAACAACAACAACATAATCCTTTTTCATAAATATTTGCATAAGTATTCATTATTATACATTTACTTCGTCTATTCATATTACTAATACTACATGGCATCATTTTACAACATATTCATCATAACATCATTTCATCATTATTATTACACATCTAGCCTAATATTGCATGGTAATAACATCACAATAACAACACAGCAACATAGCACAACAAAAAAAGCATCACAAGTCATCCAACAAAAGAAAATATTTTTCAAACGACTATAGGTCTCACTAAGCAAGGAGCTAGCTCGCTAAGCGAGTATCTTTATGTTTGCGAACTTCCAAATCCCCACTTGCTTGCTAAGCGAGGAGGCGATTTTTCTGAGAAAACCCTGTGATTTTCTGCTCATCGCAATCACGCCCCAAAACCCTCAAAACATCAAATAACAACAGAATACAGCAGAAAACGACCATACAACTCATTATCATCATATATTCATAATTATTAACCCGTAACAACAACAAATCCACAATTTCTACCAACAAACTACCAAACCCTAAGGTTTCCCCTAAAAAAACTTTTTCTCATTAGACAATCCAATGTTATAGACATTGAAAGAGAACTACTCCCCATTCCTTGATCAATCGAGCTTTCTCTTTCACTTCTTGAGCAATTCTTCTTTGTCTCCTTGTTCTTCAGAGCAAACATTCACCTTCACCAAAAACACGATTATGAGACTTTTGATTGTACTCTTCTTTCCTCATAAACTACTCAAAAGACAACTCTAACCCTTAGACCTCCAACTTCTTTTATTTTATTATTTTAATAATAATATTTAAATAATACCCAATTATTATCATATCATTATTTTAATAAAATAATTTCTTCTTCTTAATATTCCACAAAATACCACCAATTACTACTTATTCATAAAATAATTACATAAATAATTAAATTATGAAATTGGGGTGTTACAGTTACTATGATTACTTCATTCTTTTAATCTTTCTTCTCCAATAGATCAAAAATATATACTTCCTTTCAAAACACAACTAATACTTCGATTGTTCCAAAATATCTTAACAGAGAATTTGAATATCAATATAATATAGTTATGAGAATATTTAAATTTGTTTTTACTAATGTTTTATAAGGTTTATGTTGATTTACAAAATGTAATTAGAAAATTCTTAGATACATAGAGTTTGATTAGATACTAATATACAAATAAAAAATACTGATATTTTTCACTATTAGAATTATTCGAATTACCTGTGGATTTTCCTGTGGAAAATTATCCACATATATACCTGCAAAACTAAATTGTGAAACATTATTTCTCGCAAAAAAATGAGGTTATAGCAAATTTCGTAGAAATTCCCGATACTTAAAATAATATATAAATTTTCCTGCTGAATTCCTTATTCTTTCGGATGAATTAGTTATCCTTTGAAAACTCAAAATTCTCTGGTGATTTCGCAGGAATTGCTACGAAGTTTGATGCGGAATTCCTATGAACTTTACTGTGAATTTTGCTACGAATATTTTAATTCTATTTTTTATTCCATTTAATTTTTTTCTTACTATTAATAAATAAAATTATAAAACATAATTGATATTGATTCCGATATGCTTTTGAGACATTTTTTCATTTTACGGTAAATCTTATTCTTTTAAAGAAAATCTTACTATATTAATTGAGTTTTTCTAGTTATTTCTTTTAAAAAAATATTTATTTAGAAAAATTAAAAATATAAGCGTATGATATAATTGATGTGTAATCCTTCAATTTGTAATTTTTAAAAATATATAAAATATAGAAAGTCAATAAAATAACTTATTTATTCAATTGATAACCTATATATTTTATATTATTTTATAGGTTCAAATAGTCTTTTGGTCCCTGTAAGTTAACGAATTTATAATTTTAGTCCCTGTAATTTTTTTTAGTCCCTTTATCTCACTTTCACAATCGTTTTAGTCCCAAAATTTAAAATCCACAGGAAAATCTTAAGAAAAATCCGTAGGAAACCTGTGGATTTTGATTTTAGAGACTAAAAAATGAATGCGAAAAAAAATTAAATGACAAAGACTATAATAAAAAATTCACTAACTTAGAAGGACCAAAATCCTATTTAAACCTATTTTATATTATATATAATCATTTTATTCATTTTGTGTATTAAAATATTTTGGTGAAATAATTAAATTATTATTCTAAAGATCAATTTATTAATTTGCAACTCAATTTTACAATTTCAAAGATAATAAAATAAAACAAAAATACTCAAGGAAGCTTGCAAAAAATATAAAATAAAATTTCTGTGAAATCATACCTACGCATCAGATATTTTAATTAACTTGATAAAAACACATACTACCATATTTTTGATATAACTACTGGATATTGTGTTTTACCAGGTTTTTTCTTTTTAATAAAAGTTTGCAAAAAATTAATTTTAAGAATGGTAGACAATGAGCGGTGTATTTTTTACATTATTAAATTATATAGAGTATCAAATAGAAGAGTGATGGGGTGTCAGGTAGGTTTTTCATTCAAGAAACTCTAATGTGTATTCAAAGCCCAATCCATTTAAAACTGAGACCCGTCTAATGAAGGTCTTTTGGATTTAAAAACTAAATATATTTTCAATTAAAATAATTAGGTTTTTTAGTTATTAATTTTAGGAAACAAATAATATATATAATATAAAATTCAAAACAAATTTAAATTATTAACACAAAAGAAATTACTATCTACTCACCGTCGAGCACATGGTTACTAGTTAGTTTAACTCAGTCAAATTTTTATACGAATAACTGTTGTATCCTAAATTTTGACCCTAAGACATATGCCTCATAAGAGGAAATCCACCAACCAAAGGACTGTACCAACATTACACCAAACAAGATCTTAGACAACGTTTTTTTTTGCCTTAGACAGCGCTTTTAAAGCGCTGTCTAAACCTGCGCTGCTAAAAGTTTAGACAACGCTCTTTTAAATCTGAAAAGTGTTGTCTATGGTACCATTAGACATCATTTTTTGACATTTTAAGTTATACCTTAGACAACGTTTCTGGTAAAAGCGATGTCTAAGACCCACCATTAGACAACGCTTTTTGGACATTTTTAGGTATACCTTAGACAGCGTTTTAAGTAAAGCGCTTTCTAAGCCCCACCTTAGACAACGCTTTTTGTTTAAAGCATTGTCTAAGGTATACGAAATTTTTTATATAATTTTCTTAAAACCATAATTTATACCAGGTTTTTCAACCAGAATTTTGACCTGCTTTTGAACCAATTTTTTTCCAGAAAAATATCACAATTTGGATATTCAAAACAATCCAATTTGACCTATTTAAATGTACTAATTTATGCACCAAAATTATATATCCAAATGGATTGGAAATTCAAACATATATACTTACAAATGTACATATTACTTATACTACTTTTGCTACAAATATATCAATTCAAACATATTACAAATCATTACTTATACTACTTTTGCATCCAACCAAAATATTGCTTCAAATCTACATAGGTCCTGAAACAACAAAAAGATTGTAATTCAATTAAAAGAATACAATATTATAGTTACAAAGTTACACATTTAAATTAGAATGAAAGCATTTGAAAATGAAAAATAAAGAAACCAAGGATATCAAATATAATTTACCTCTGTCACTAACATCTCTTTCTTTTCTTTGCTGGAATATTAATTACTTGTTTCTTAGCAATGCGAATAGATGAATTGATCCAAATTCCCTCATTATGATCATTTCTAATATATGACTCATCCGCTATAAGATCCTCATCTTGATTTCTATTCAACTCATTCCGTCTAATGCATGACTCATTCTCAACATCAATATCACATTGATCGACACCACTATAATCAACCACTTTGTTAGAGAAAAGCAATATAGACCATTTTGTACTCGTCGGGTCATTGACATAGAACTTGTTTAGCTTGAGATGCTAGAATAAAAGGTTCATCTTTGTACCCCATCCTAGTAAGATCAACTTGCAAAAATCCAGACTTATCCATTCGTATGCCACTACTATTTACCCACTTGCAACCAAAGATGGGAATCTGAAACTTCTCCTAATCAAACACCCAAATGTGGTCAATAACTCCAAAATAGGACAAATTTGCATATTTGGGGTTTAAGTCCTTCATACTTGATATATGCATTGCTTCAGCTAGCACGGTGACACCACTATTTTGCATAGTACTCTTATCATCTTGTTCTTTGGTATAAAATGTGTATCCATTAATTGCGTATGCGCTATGATAAAACACGTGCAAACTTGGACCATATGCCAAACATCGCAACCTTTCTGTTACCGAAGCAGGATCTGAAGAGCGCTTCGAATAAATATGATCCTTTAACCATTGTATGAAACTTTGATTATGCTCTCGTACTATCCAATTTTCATTTCTATTCGGATTTAGCCTTCAGAGTACTTCCTTGTGCATTTCAACATATGACTCAACCTCATTATCATTGTGCAGAACATACAAATGCACTTGATCCCGTTCATCCCTTGATATTGTCACAATTTTATTTACAATTAATGTTTTACCTTCCTTTTTTCCGAAAATCTGAGCTTTGGGGAGTCCAATCGATTGAACGTTGGACAAATATCCAGTACAAAACTTAACAGCTTCTTGAACAATGTATCGTTCAACAATACAACCCTCTGGTCGACTTCGGGATTTCACGTACCCTTTTAATATTTTCATATACAGTTCAACAGGGTACATCCATCTCATATAAGCTGGTCCACACAATTGTGTCTCTTTCACAAGATGAACAACTAGATGAACCATTTTGTCAAAAAAAGAGGGAGGAAAATATATTTCAAGCTCACACAAGGTAATTACAATCTCTTTTTATAGTGTTGGTAAGATCTCGGGATCGATCACCTTACTACAGATTGACCTAAAGAAAAAACACAATTTAGTTATGGCACTTCTTAACTTTTCTGGCAAAATAGAACGTATACCTATTGGTAGAAAATGTTCCATTATAACATGGAAATCATGTGTCTTCAAACTCTTCAACTTGAGGTCTTTCATAGACACAAGTCTTCTAATATCTGATGAGTATCCTTCTGAAACCTTAACTTCACTCATAAACTTACACATATTTTTTTCTCCTTTCTAGATAAAGTAAATGCAGCAGGTGGTAGATATGTTCGTCTTCCTTTCTTCACGGGTGCTAATTCAGTTCTCATTCCCATTTTTAACATGTCCTCCCTTGCTTAAAGGCCATCCTTAGACTTTCCTTTTATATTGAGTAACGTACCGATAACACTTTCAAATACATTTTTTTTCAATATGCATAACATCGAGAAAATGTCTCACGTACAAAGACTTCCAATATGGCAATTCAAAAAATATCGACCACTTCTTCCACCCACCTTTGACAACCTTATGTGCAAAAGGCTTGCCAAACTCAGTACACACATCTTTCACCTTTTCAAAAACTTGGTCACCTGACAATGTGGGTGGAGCTTTACACTGTCCGATGTCTCCATTGAATGCTTTTCTCCACCCATAGTTGTGATGTTTAGAATGTAAGAATCTACGATGACCGAGAAACACATTCTTCTGACAAAGTTCCAATCGAATCGTATTGGTTTCTCTTCACAAACAGGACACGCACGTTGACCTTTAATGCTATACCCAGATAGATTCCCATATGCTGGAAAATCATTAATTGTGCGAAACAACATCGCCTTCAAATTAAAACTTTCTTTCCTATATCCATCATAAACCTCCACACCGTTCTCCCATAAAATCTTTAAATCTTCGATCAAAGGTGTAAAGTATACGTCTATGTCATTCCCTGGTTGTTTAGGCCCAGAGATTAACATAGATAACATCATGTACTTACGTTTTATACATAGCCATGGAGGTAGGTTATAAATCATAAGAATCACAGGCCACGTGGTATGTGATATACTTTGAAGACCATGCGGGTTCATTCCATCAGTATATAATGTCAAGCGAAGGTTTCTTGCTTCTTCTCCAAAGTCAGGATAATCATTATCAATCTTCGACCACTGTGGTGAATCAGCCGGATGCTGATACTTTCCATCAATAATTATTTCATCTGCACGCCAAGTCAGGTGTCTTGCATCGGTTTCACTACGAAACATGCGCCTAAATCTCAGAATTATAAGAAAATACCATAAGACTTTTGCTGGAGACAATCATTTCTTATATCGAGACAAACCACATTTAGGGCACTCAGTTAACGATGCATATTCGTTACGAAACAAAACGCAATCGTTATGACAAGCATGTATCTTATCATAACTCATGCCAATAGAGCACAACATTTTTTTGCCTCATAGGTTCGATTAGGAAGAACATTATCCTCTGGTAGCATTTCTCTCATAAGAGCCAACAACTCTGTGAAACTTTTATCCGACCATCCATTTCCCGCCTTTAAGTTGTACAACTTTAATACCGCAGACAGTCTTGAGAATTTAGTGCAATCTTTATACAACGGTTTCTCTGCATCGCTTACCAACCTCTCAAACATTTCAGGACAATCATGAAGATCTTCTTCAAGTGCTTCTACAATCTCTTCAACTCGATCAGAATCGTATGTTTCCGTGTCCTTGTCGTTTGAAGCATATGTCGTATTACTTTTCCCACTCGGTTCAACATTCTCGTTAATTTTCTCACCATGAAATTTCCAACACTGATAACTTCGATCAATTCCATGCCTCAGTAAATGCGATTTCATTCCATCTACGTCAACCTTACCAATATAACAACAACGAAAGCAAGGACATTTCATCCGTCTGAGGTTTTTAACGTGTTGAACAACAAACTTAACGAATTCCGCAACCCCATTCTCGTACTCTTTGGACAACCGATCGACACATATCCATGGTTTCCCTACTTATTAAGGTAAACAAAGTAAGCCACACAATTTTTTATCCATGTTATTCTACTATCACACGCTATTCACAAATAAGCCACACATCTCAACCTAAACACAAATTTACAAAAAAGGGATCCAAAAAATAAGCACTTTCTCAATCTCAAAAAGAGATTAAAATAATAAGCTATTTTCTAATTTTTATGTATAGAATAATGTAACTATATACAAAAAGAGCTTAAACTAATAAGCACTTCTACAACAATGTCAACTATATACAAAAAGAGCTTAAACTAAACAGAGATATATGGATTTCGTTCTTGCCCTAAACAGAGAAGAAACTTACCAAAAAATGAGACGGTGTACGGTGGAGGAAGGAGCACGACGACAACAGTACACTTCATAGAGGAGCACGGTGGTGGACGACGGTGGCGATTGAAGCTTCTATTAGGGAGAAAATGGAGTTCTCACGGTTAGTTTGCAGAAAGGTAAAGAAAGAAATGAAAATAGAAACAACGAATTTTTCATATAATTAGACCTTAGACAGCGCTTTGGTGAAAACCACTGTCAAAGGGAGGCCTTAAACAGCGATTTTGACAAGCATTGTCTAAGGTCAACCTTAGATAACACTTTTGATTTTATTTTTAAAAAAAATTGAAAGCCTTTAAACAGCGCTTTTGAAAAAGCACTGTCTAAGATACACCTTAGACAATGTTTTCTATAAGCGATGTCTAAGGTGTATCTTAGACAACGATTTTTCAAAAGTGATGTCTAAGGTATGACTTTTAGCAGCGCTTTTATTATTTTTTTGGACCAGTTTCCGTATTTTCTTTTAATTTTAACTTATAGCAGCGCTTTCTTTATAAAGTGATGTCTAAGGTGCGCTGTTAAATGTCATTTTTGGCATTGTGCAAACTGGTTTGAACATTATCCCCGCAATGGATCAGGATTCCTAAGTCCCTCAGTGGATTCAGGAAAAGGACCAATCATTAGTACATAAGGTTTTCAACCTTTCAATCACCAATCAAAGGGTTAAGTAATCTCAAATGATGAAAAGTTATTCAAAGACTGTACAAAAATTCCAGTGATTTGGGCGCCGAACCATCAGAATCACCAATTAGGGTTTCAGTCATCTGAGCCCTCTAGATGAAATTTTTCATAGAAAAATGAGCCAAGACCTCCACATATCATCAAAAAAGGTTGACATGACTTTGAAAATTCATTTACAAGTACAAAAGGTGCAGAGATCAAGACTGCAAATTTAGGGTTTCATAGTGCCCAAATTAGGGTTTCTGACCAATCGAGGATCCCAAAGTTAATATTTTCATTTGAACAAAAGCCTACACCATAGGGAATGGTGTAAAAATCTCATATACATCATGGAAGTCCATTCATAAGGTCAAAATACCTTAGAGGATGTCTAGTAAAAATAATCAGAAAAACCAGGGGTATCAAGCGTAATTTTCACCTGGACCAAAAAGTCAAAGCTTGACTTTTTCACCCAAAATGATCCTTATGACCTATATTACAAGAATATATGGTCCATGAATGCATTTGATCACAAAAAAAATCAGAAATTTGAAGATAACTTGTAAAACGGGCAATCTTTGAAACTTAGAAAATTTTCTAAGTTATGGAAAAAACTGTTCAAGTAGCCTACTTCCAAGCATCATAACTTGTGATCCAAGCATCAAATTTTGGTGAGACAAAGCTCAAATGAAATATTTCATCATAAAATAAAAATGATTCAACTACAAGAAACTCCAATTCTTCATGGATTTTAAATTATGATTGGATCAAAATCAAGAAAAATACTGATTTTCAACACTTAGACAAAATTTGTCTAAGTACAAAATCAGCAAAACACCAAAAATTGGAGGGATTTTTACCAAGTTCTAAGCTGATTCAGACCCTTCTCAAAACGCCAATGTTGTTGCAAATGTTGCTAACAATTCAAAGAACCAATTGGCATGAAAAGATCTTACTTGTACATGAAGAAATCATGGATTAAAGTGACCATCCAAAACTGTTTTGCAAAAAACAGATTTCACAAACTTTTGAAATTTGATTTTTTGAGTCAAAGGAAAATGTCAAGTGGTCTTAAGCATCTTAGAAATCATTACAAACCTGATCAAACATGCAAATTCATGATTGCTCCAAGGAATTCCCATAAATGACATTTATGAATTTCAACAGTTATGCATTTTGATCCAAGGGTCACCAAGCTCCAAAATGGCATATTCTTGGATCTCTTGTTCAACAAGAAATAGGTGGACATAATCCAAGCGTAAAAATTATGAGGAATGTGAGTTTAATGCTACAATAGTTGAGCTATTTAAGAAGTTCATCATTTCATGTGTAAGAGATATTTTTACAAAGTATGACTCACAATTGTGACATCATCTCTTCAAGACTTAAGAGCTAGGTAATTTCAACATCTTTCCCTATAAATAGAGACCTCATTTGATCATAAAAATTACACCAAAGCCTTTGATCCATAAGCTTTCTCTCTTTTGCTCCTAAAGACTCAAAACTTGATAGTTTGAGCAGTCATTACTGGTTTTTGAGTTGTGGCCACTATCAACTCAAACCAATTGCTCAAACACATCACATATGATGTTTATGAGGTGTTAAAACACTTAGATCACCTCTGAAACACCTCATACCCAAAATCACCCTTCAAAACCTCAAAGAAACCCTGTTTTTGCAACTTGAAGGCCACAACTTGATCCAACCATTTACAATCAAGTCCAAGTATTCAAACACACTCCATATGGTGTGGGGAATTTTTCCAGATCATCATAACATCTCTAGAACACCTGCAGCTCAAAATCACATCTCCACGTGCAAGCTCAAGTTCAGGTAAGCCTCAAACTTGGCTAAATCATAATCCATGCATGTTTCCTCACACTATCTTTTTGCCATATGTGCATAATCATATTCTTAGTAATTCCCCTCAATCAATTTCACAAAATCATCATAATATAGAATTTCATGAGCCTCGGGCCAAATTAGGGTTCTTCAGTGTTCTTCACTGATTTTTCACTCTACACTAAAAATAAATAAAATTAATTATTATCATGTTGTTCGTGAGTTAAAATCGAGTGTAATTGATGTTTATTTAATTTAATTTCATTACATATTCTGTGAGATATGAGGGATTTTGCAAAATCCTCATTTCTGGGCAATATGAACAATACACACATGTTCTTCATATGTTCTTGGCGCCCTTTTTCAAATTTTTGAATATTTGAATTTTGTGATTTTATTTAATTCAATCCAAAATTAATTTCTCTCTGAAAATATTTAGAGTTTTAAAATGATATTTTTTTCATTAATTCTAAAAAATGTTTAAATATTTTTTTTCCATGAAAAAATCTCAAAAAAATATATTTTTTAATATATTTAATATTTCCATAAAGAATTAATTTTATTTGTTTCTAAACATTTTAAAATTCATTTCTTTCACTTGATTTTTCAAACATAAATGATATTCAAGTTATCTCATGGATAAAACATAATTTTTCAAACATTAATCTAAGGCTTTAACTTGTTTTTCAATTATATTTGAAATTTATCAAAGTTTTTGAATATTTTTGAATATTTAAAATACCAAAAATTAGGGTTTTGATTTCAATCACCCTCAAATTGATTTTTATCACTCTTGGGCCTCTATAAGAGTGTAAGACCCATCCCTTTTTGAAAAAGGAACAATTAGGGTTCATCTGGTCCATTTTCAAAAACTCGGCGCGATCGTCGTTTCACTGCATTAGGTTTTCATCTGTGAATCTTTCTGTTTGAATATCTTTACACATAACCATTTATTTTCTAAAATGAATTGTCAAAATGTGTCATGAGGAATCCTTTGTGTTTAGGACTCATTTTTTATATTTTAAACTTTCTCCGGTCTGTTTTAAAACTCTGTCACGCTTCCATATAATTCTCGAACCCACCAATTGTTTCTTAAACAATTTTTAATCACCTACACAGAGATTCATGAGCATTTATTAACAAATCTCGTCTCATTTTCTTTTTTCATCTTTATGACTAAAGATTTAATACACCAGCAACTAGACTGGGTTTCACTCCGGTGAACTGCTTTATAGGTTGTAGGCAGCTTTTCAGCATCCAAGTTATACTCTGTGTATAAAATCATCAGATAATTAATAAACAAAACAAATTCCATATGCATCCTTACGTTTAAGCCATATTATTGGCTTCCGAGCCATCTTTTCTCTTTCTAATTTCTCGTTGTTTTCTTAAACTGCGGTTTCTTTTTAGAATAGGATTGTTTGCCAAAATTATCTTTCTTCACCTCATACTAAAGCAAAGATAATAAAATACTTCTTAAGGACAAAGAGAATACAATATATAAAACACATTTGTAATATTTCTCCCTCGGGATTTTGGACCTCTGTTTCCCAGTGTAACTCTCAACATCACTCTTAAATAAAACATTTAAGAATATTCAGACCATGGTAAAAGACATACTAAAAAATGTCAAACACATTCACTGACACCTTTTATTTGTTTGAATGCATCTTTACTGTTTATATTTGTATCTGCTGGAATCTCTAAGTAGTTAGGTTATCTTCATCCAAATAGATACACCATTCAAACTCAAACCTTTGATTTTTCTTTACAACTTATTAGGGGTTTACAGAGATAAGAAGTTTCCCGATGAAGTGCTTCTTTGTAAACCACCCCCAGCCTCCTATTGGGCTTTGTTCAAAGACCCATGGGCCTCTTACAGGTAACATAACATCCTCTTGGGCTTAAACACAAGGACCCTTAAAGACTTCCTAAAATCATAAGAACATACCTTAGAATCAAACAAATACAATAGTCTCCCTCTCCTCGGGCTTTGTACAATTGAATCTCTCCAGACAAAGGAAAGTATGATAACCACATATCATATAAATGTCCAATAGACCAAACATTGTTCATACAGAGTCAGTCTTCCAACAAATTTCCAGCCTCCCATCTCAGGCTTCATATAAGATACAGATAAACCAATAGTCGGTCTTTCAAAAATAAGCTTCACACCTGGGCTTCCAAATCAGGACACAGGTAAAACTTTCCCATAGAGTTACTTTTCTTTGTTTAGCTTCAACCTTGGGCGTCAATCAAGACACATATAAAACAAATCTCCCCTCTTTAGAAATGAGAAATTCTCTCTACTGAGCACCTTTTAGTTTCAACCTTGGGCTTCAATCAAGGCACAAACACTTTATAATCACTCAAATACAGTCATAATATTGAATTACATAAAATTTATGCAAATGAGATGTTTGAGTGTGGTTGAATACTCTAGTATTTATTTGTGTGAGTTTGACGGTGATGTGGGTGAATTGTGAATACATGATTTTGTGGTGCATATTTGATATCTATATAGTTTGCATTGTGTGAATCTAACCTGATTTTTTCATGCACAAATTATTATTTGAACATATTCTCACCTTTTTGTGTTGTTGCGTATGTGCTCCTCTAGAATGCAGACAATCAGATACATGAGTAGGATATTGATGTTAAGGATGTCATTGTTCCTCTTTAGTTGTTTTTCGATCCAGTTTTATAGTTGGAGTCATTCTGATATGTAACACGGGGGGAATATGATGTTCTGTTATTTATTTTATGTTGCATATCTTTCATTTATTTTTATGATTGAACCACTTTCCAAACTAATAATGTTGTTAAGGCTTTTAATGCAAAGTATTTTATAAATTCTAGTGCTTATCAAATGTTTTCATTTTTAATTATGTGGTTCAAATATGAGTTTGATTGTTGTTGAGTAGCATCCTACTTGGAGGATATATGTGTTATAATGTTTTATTTAATTATTTGTTGAGTCGGGAAGTAGGGTGTTACAACGATCACCTACACCTTCTTCATGAGTTCCTCATTGATGCATTGAATTTTATATGACTCCCCCTTCTAAGTCAATTTAATTATCTTGAAGCAACTCAAAGTCTACAAGTCTCCTTGGTGCTTGTCTAACTCTTCGTGGTCTCTGAAAACCTTTAGAAGCATGACCACTTTCAGAAGTTCCACCTTCATAAGCCTCACCTTCAAAAGTAGGACCATATTTAGAAGATCCACATTTAGAGTCATATCCCCCATCAGAGTTATACTCACAATCAGATTCAAAGTCATCTTTAGAGCCAGAATATATTTTAGAGTTAGAGTCATCTTCAGATTCAAACTCTCATTCAGAGTTAGAATCACCATTAGAGGCAGATCCACCTTCAAATGCAGAATCAGACTATAGTGTTGACTATACATTAGATTTGGATTAATACTTGCCCCAATTATTTTTTTATAATTATTTCACTATGATATTTTGTCGCTCCCAAAGATTTGCATCCCAGTACAAGCGCGAACGGTCGGCGAAGGGAGAAAATGAAGGTGAAGTGAATAGAGTCACCAGCTAGGCATTTTTATCCCGAAGGAAAGGTAATGCTGCATAAACCTAGAAAGAGATGGATAAGACGGTTGCGAACCAGAGATACTGAGAAAGGGGGTTGGTTACAACCTGGGAAGGTATTAGCACCCAGATTGTCCGTCGTACTCGACGGGATCCACGCTTAAAAGATTGTGTTTACAAGGGGGAGGTGTATGTGCTATCTGTATGCAAGAGCTGGAAAAGAATATACAAGTGTCAGTGCAAAAGGTGAATGCTCAGGAACTGAGGCTTAAAGGAGAATGCTGAAAGAGGGGGAAGACAAAGAGACTTTTGTTCGATAATAGTTAAGTTATGCCTACGTATCCTCTCGTGAAATGAGGAAGTCAGAACACCGTAGTTCGACTCAAAGAGACTGAAAGATGAATTGACTGTGAACTGCTTGCTTGTCTATGCTCAAGTGTATGACTTGTCTGGCCCAAGTGCTAACTGTCTTGCATTAGACGGAAGAAGCGAGTTCTCGTTTGTGAGTGAAGATGATGAGAAAAGAATCCCGAAGGAGACGATTATTGTTTGTTTTTGTGTTTTCAATCTTTTATTGATTTTGGTGTTTGTCATAAGTTAATGAGTTTAAGCCTAAACCAAGGGTTAGTAAACTCATTATATCCTCCCTTTGATTAGGGATAATGAGAATACTTTAAGTATGAGATAAACATCTCAACTTAATTACCATGATGGTGTAGGATTAAGATCATTAACCTACTTGTGATTATTTAGATGTTTTTGGTTTTTGTTTAGTGTTAAGTAATGAGTTTAAGCCATACTCAAGGACTAGTGAACTCATTACACCATCCTAATAGAAGGATAATAGATGAGCACACTTAAGCTGAGGAAGATACCTCAACTTAATCTATGATTAGGGATTAACCTCATGACAAAACAAGCCTTTATTAAAGTGGATTTTAATTAAGGGTGAGATTAAGAAGTGAATTTTATGGTTTGTAAGACAACTTGAGGGGGACTTGTCCATTAAACACTATGGTTAGTCCTTATTAACCAATAATGGAAGAATTAGAACCCTAATGTAAGGCCCAAGTTACAAGTTAATGTCTTAGTGATTATTAAGATGGATTGATTAAGAGGTTTAAACAAATTAAGGGTTTAACACTTAGAATCAAAGTTATACACTCCATCCTAAGAGAAGGATGCAGGCATAACCCTAATTCCAAAGTCTTAAAACCTTAAAGGTTTAGTCTCTAATGATGAGATGAGAAGAGAGACACAAAGAAGACACAAAGGTAAAAACTAAGGGGGGGACTAATCACAACCTTAATTATTTTCATGCTTGGATTTTCCTATGGTTTGTGTGGCTTAAAAGAGATCTTCAGAGAAGCCACTAATGAGAGAAGCAGATGAAAGGAGGAAGAAGCAGATGAATAAGTTACTTACTTCACTGAAGAAGGTAAGTAACTTAGATAAATAAAGTGAGAGATGAACATGAATGAGTAATCTCACTCTAAGACAATGAAAAATGCAGCAAGGATGCATATGAAAAAGATGAAGGGAAATGAGAAGTGAAGGCAAATTCACTTCTCAAGTTAACTTACCACCTGAAATGTTAGCATAATATGCATAAGTGTAACACCCCAAATTTTCCCTCTTCATTTTAAGCATCATATTACATCATATTCATCATGAACATATCATTTTCTTAGTATCATAACATGGAAAGATGAGGCATAACATTTTTCATGTCCTAGCATTAGGCATATGATCATCTGTGGAGGTTCTTGGGGCATCACAAGCTATGACAAGGGTCCCAATGGATTTTTACAAGTCCTATGATGAGTCTACATTGAATTTACAAGATCAAGTCCATTTGAAAAAGCTCAGAAGGTTGCATGATCATCAGAGAATCCATGACAAGGCAAAGCTCCTAGACAAGGCACCTAAACTAGGGTTTGAGATTCAAGCACCAAAATCTCACAAATTTGGCCATTTCATTTGGGCATAGTCTTCTATATGTCAAGAGGATCCTAGGTACCAATTTTCATGAGAAAATTCAATGTGGAAGTCAGGAAATGCTTCAGTGGCTTGCAGATGAAGTAATTGGTCAACTGTGCCCTTAAAAAGTCAACTGTGTAATTTCAAGGGGTCTAACCCAACTCTTTTGGCCAAGGGGGGTCCTTACAATGTTATAAGAGGTTTGGGATGTTCAAAGATCAATAATCATGGAGATTTGAGGCTTTTTGCAAAATTGGTACAAACTTTGTTTTGAGAAATTTCCAAATTTGGCAACTTTTGCCCTAATTTTCAAATGACCTTAACATGATCAAAAATTCTTCAAATGGACCAAAGTCAAACATGAAATTTGGAGATTAAGGGCTCCCATTTTCAAAAAGTATAAGTACATTTTCATGGGATTTATGGTTTGCTCTAGAGGTCCTTCGAAAAATGCTTGAATTTAGGGCAAAATCAAATTTTCATGCATGCACCAAAAGCAAAAGTGTTCAAAACTTAATTTCAAGACTTGGTATGGTTCAAGTTTGTTTCCAATTATAAAATAAATTACATTTGGATAATTTTTCTCAAGAGAAACTCACAAATTCGTCCACTACAAGTTTGTTGTTCAAAAAGTGCAAAATTGGCAAAATCATGAGAAAAGTGTGATGGCTTGATCTAAGGGCCAGGACTTGTTGTATTATGATCAAGGGTTGGAAAAGGATTGCCCATGTGCTGAGAGACCAAGAAAAGCATGAGGAGTGCATGCTTCCCTCACAATTTTCAAAATTTTCAAATTCACAAATTTCTCACCATCCACACGTGCAAACTTGATAATTCTTTCAGCAAGGGTTTGTGACTTCACATAAAAGCAGCTAGGGTTTCAGAATTGGGAACCTCTCTCTCATTCTCTCATTTCCAAGTTTATGCACCAATTGCATTTTCTCTCATTTCTCATCACATACTTGATCAATCTCAAAACAAATTGTGGATCCTTGATCAGTGCACGCTAAGGATCATTAATGACACCATCATTCAAGCTATCTCTCAAGTTCAACAACATTGCCATTTCAGGGAAGGTGTGGGTAAAGCTTCGAATCCAACTTCATTCAAGGCTTTAGATGTATTTATTTTTCATCTAGAGTGAAGTAGGAGTGCATTGCATCCATTATCTGGTCTTCTAACACCTTGAATCAAGATCTGCAACTCAGGTATGGTTCTAAATCTTGAGATCTGGAAATGAAATTGATTAGGTGTTTTGTGATATTTGAGGTGCATTGATCATTCTGCAACTTGTGGTTTTGAAAATGATGCATTGTATCTTGAGATATTTGAATTCAAAGTTTCATGGTCAAGATAGTTTCCCTTCGATCCGGTTGTATCTTTGAGTTTTAGCAATTTTCAAGGTCATTTTTGGAATCAGGGCATGCCAATTAGTGGATCTGGACATTTTGGTTCATTTATTTGTTGTTTTGTTCATATTATGATGTTTCCGGTGCCGGAGCCCTAGCTCCGGTCACCGGAACCTGCGTTCTGATCACCTAGGGTTTGTGAGGAAGAAGAAGGTCTTCCAGCCCTTGGATCCAGCCCCTCCTTCATCCAGATTGTGACACGTAGCCCTGGAACCCCTCCTCCCAGTCACGTGTTTTCTTATTTTCATTTTAATTCACCATGTTGCGTGTACTACCATAGGAACCATGGTCCTTCCACTCACATTGCACCATTTATCCACGTCAATTAATGAGCTATGTACAACATACGCTAGATCAATCTTGTGGCTGTTGTATTTTCCATTTTTAATTTCATAATTTCCACCATATGTTTAATGCACATGCGCAGCCTTTTGGGCTCAGTCTAGCTATTCGCACCCCCTGCAATTGAAGCCCAATCCATTTCAATTCAAATTCCTTACTACCAACACCCCCCAGCCTTATTTCTTTTTATTTCTTTTTCTCATTTTATTTTTTAATCCATTTTAATTTCTAATTATTAAAAATACTTCTGATTATCCAAAAATTCCCAAACAATTCTTGAGTCTTCTTTTAAGTTTCTTTTATTTTTCTATATTTTTTATTTTTCATTTCTCTTAATTTCCACGTGGCAATAAATTCCCCATTTCAATTACTTCATTTTAAATCCTTTCTTGAGTACACTGCCTTGTCCATTTTCTATAGACTTCATTATTTTGAGTTTTGTATTCATTCATTTTGATCTGGATTCCTAAGATGGTGTAGTTTATGTGTGATTTTTCCCTTGATTTTTAGAAATTTATTCCTTGGGTCTTGGTCCTTTGACTTGTGTTGGAAGTTATTAACCCTAGTTTGTGTTCTTGCCTCCATTTGACCTAGTTTGCTTCTGAATTTTTCCAAACCCTTTTGGCTCATTGATATACCATTTTTGAAGATCATTTGGTTTAAGTTGTGGAAGTTTTAGATGCTTGGTTGATTTAATGTGGATTTTTGTTCTCACCTTGTCCCATTTTGCTTCCTTTGGATCTTTAGCTCTCTTATAAGCTTAGAAGGGCATTTGTGCCAACTTCTTCTTCTCATTTGGGGTCATTTTGGGGTATGGGTTCCTTCCTGGTCCTAGGATAGGGTTTGTGTCTTTGAAATTTTTGTGTTTGCATACCTTTTGTGTTCTTTCTTTCTTAGGTGTGCTTTCACTTCTTCCTTACTTCTTTCACTTCCATATTGTGATTGTTTGGTCTTGTACCTCCATTATCATCATCTTGGTAGCTTCTTAATCTCTTCTTGGACTTGTTTTGGTTCTGTTTGTATGCATTGAGTTCATGTTTGTGCATTGTTGCTTTGCATCTTCATAAGTTTGCATAAGTTTGCATTTGTTTCATCTTGTCTCATAGTTTGCTTGCATGCTTCATCTCTCATTCTTTTGAGTTGCATATTCATTGAGAATTTGTTCATATCATTTCACTACTGTTGGTATGATGTTAACATGTCATCTTGTTCATCTTGCTTCACTTATTTGCATGTTACTAACCTTGCAGGGGCTATGGTAAGTGTGAGGTGTGGAAGTTGAGTTCCACATCTCCAAATCTCATCTTCCTCTTCTTATTTCTTATTGTGCTAACAATTTGCTTGTTGGGCCTAGGCCTTTCTTATCTCATTCTCTCTTCTTCTTCTTCTTCTCTTCCTCTTTCCTTCTTCATTAGGATAGAAACCTCACTAACCTTAGGACATCCATGCATGTTAACACTTAGGATTCTTTAGTCCCCTTTTAGAATTTTACCTTTGTGATCCTTTTGGTTCTTCTTCTCTTCTCATCTCATAACAATAAAAAGCATCTTAATAAGTTTGAAGTGATGCCTTGAGCAATAGCCTTATCCCATGAGGTGTCCTTGTAGTCTCCCCATCTTGGGATAGTACAAGTTTACCTTGTGATGCACAAGTCTGATCAAGGTATCTTCTTCACCAAGAAAAACATAAAAAACACTTCTTCATTGTAAATACCAAAAACACTTAATAATTTAACAAGTTAGTGAGCTTAGGCCCTAATCTTTGGGTTCAAGTTTTGGGGATCTTCTCCTTACTTGAGTGTGCTTGTTCTATTATTCCATCTTGGAATGTAGTGATAAGTGCACATTCCATGGAAAAGAGCTTGAGTTCACTTCCTTGTGACGCACTCATAAAAGCTTCATGAAAAACACAAACAAACAATAAGCGTCTTTCCTTCGGGAATTCTTTTCTCATCTCCTTCGCTCCGTACGCGAACTTGCTCCTACTTGTCACTTTGCAAGATGGTTACGCACTCGTCTTCCGAGTCTGCAACACCTGAGCAATGGCATAGGCAGTTCAAGCCTTAATTCACAAGCAATTTCCTTGCCACCCCTAGTTAGGGGAACTACGATGTCTCTGATCCTCATTTTCCCGATGAGGTACGTAGGCAGCGGGGTAGGGCCCGTTCGAGCACAATCTTTATTTTCCCTACATTTTTTCTCTTTGTTTTCTTATTCAGATCCTTTCTCAGTTTCCTTTCCAGTTCCAGTTTCTTTTGTTTTCTTTTGCAACAGCTTTCATACCCTCACCCTTTGAAACAATTTCTTTTGCAAGTGTGGATCCCGTCGGGTACGGCGGACGATCTGAGTGCTAATACCTTCGCAGGTCGTAACCGACTCCCGAACTCAGTCTCTTTGGTTCGTAGGACCTGTGTCCTTCTTCTTCTTTTCTTCCGGTTTGTGCAGCATTACCATTCCCTTTCTTGGGATAAAATTGTATGGCTGGCGACTCTAATCTTTTTCCGCACCACTTTCGCGTTTGTACCAGGATGGAAATCCTGGGAGTGACAGCTGGCGACTCTGCTGGGGAAATGAATCCAGAATCTCTGGTTCCCCTGTGAGTCTCTCCTAGCGCTTGCTTGTTTCTGTTTCTTTGGGTGATGTTTGTTTGATGTGGCTTGTTGTATTTTATTGTTGTTTGTTTACAACTTTATTTACAGCTTTATTTACAGTTTTCAGTATTTATTTTCTGCATCATATATTATATACTAGACTGTCTGGACTGGTTTTCTGTTTGGTGGGATGGGTGTTACCTGTTTCTGAGAGATGAGCTCATTATCACGGCTCGAGTGCACCTTAGGACTTAGAGTGGTTCCACTTTGGCCTCATGAGATCTTGTCATGGGGGTAGTAGTGAGTTCCACACCCAGATTTGCGACCGTCTTGGAAATGTATTGATTTGGGGATCTTCCTCACTCATTTCATAACCTTGACAGTTATGTGCAGCTGGGGACCGATCATTGAGAACCTTGTGGAAACATCCCTCTTTAGTGATGACAATGGCAGACCACATTGTGTGGCAAACCCATTCGCATCCGAGGGCCCACCTGGGACTTACATAGGATGACTTTGTTTCCCGGACTCACCTGAGGCCTCCCTGCGTAATATATAATGCCAAACCGATTCCCTGATTTGGTCATGAGCCATTTCTCGGAGATGGTGAAAGTATTATTGCTATTCGGCATTGAAAGTCCGTGATGTCTGACCCGGAGCCTATTACCAGTGAGATTGGGAGGAGTTTACAGGTTTGCAGGAACCATTGGCCTCTACATACACTCTTTATCTGTGGTCCTATGATTATGATTTATGGTCCTATGGTTCTATGGTTCTGGAGTTCTGGTTTTCTTGGTACTGGTTTTCTTAGTACTGTGGTTCTGAGATCTTCTATCAGATAGTTGTGACTCAGAGGACTTTTGGTTTGCCAGTTTATCAGAGGGGCCCTTGTGTTCAGTGTCCAGTTCAGATGGTCCCAGTTGATCATATGCCTGCATTACATTGCATTTGCATCATCTTTGCATTAACTGTTTATGTTTCCCATTTTTCAGGTCATTGTTCATACTCAGTTCCCAGTTCTGGTAAATCTTATCTCCATGGCAGAAATCAGAAGAGTTCCAAGGAAAAAGAATGTGCACTATACTTTTCTTCAGCCTGAAGTTAGAAGTGTTCAGAAGTTAGCAGGTCTGATGAATGACCAAGTCTTGGGAAATTTCAAGAAAAGATATGGCCAGATACTGAAGTTTGTGGACAAGCCCACTGCAGACCAGAAGGACAGTTTGCATACCTTGTTGCAGTTTTATGATCCTCTGCTGCGTTGTTTTGTGTTTCCAGGTTACATCTTAGCTCCTACATTGGAAGAGATCTCCAGCATGCTGAATGTTCCGGTCAGAGAGACACTTCCATTCTTTGGGTCTGAGGTTGTGCTTAAGAAAGAAGACATAGCAAAGTTTGTCGTCTGCCAGCTGCTACAGTCAAGAGGGCTCTAAAAGAGAGTGAAGGCAAAGGAATCCCTTGGAGTGTGATCATACCAGAGGCAGAGAGATATGCTACAGAGGCTAATTGGAATGACTTTGGTGCTTTGCTTGCATTGATGGTGTATGGGTCTGGCTTGTTCCCAGGAGAGAAAGAATTTGTCAGCTTGGAGGTGATCTCAATCTTTGCCAAAGGCAATCCAGTGCCTACTCTGTTGGGTGACTTCTATTACAGTGTTCATTACAGGAGTGAAAAAGGTAGGGGTGGTCCAGTAGTCTGCTGTGCTTCATTGTTTGCTGAATGGTTTGCCAGACAACTGCCAAAATCAGGTGCCTTCAAGGAAATGAGGGATGAGTGGAGATGGTCAAGAAGGCTGATGGGGCTAACTGCTGAAGATATTTCCTGGGGATATGACAGAGATCTACTAGGTAAAGAGTTGCTGGTCAGTTGTGGAAGATTTGATGGAGTGCCTTTGCTGGGAAGGAAAGGTGTCATCAGTTATTATCCAACACTAGCCAGGAAACAGTTTGGTTATCCTTTGAAAGATCCTTCACAGATGGAAGAGTTTGCTGAGTCTTTGTATTTTCCTGTGGAAGGAAACAAGGAGTTAGTATTGCAAGAAGTCCAAGCTTGGGCTCACAGGATAAGGAAGGGTAAGAAAGACTTCGGCAGAGTTGATCCCAAGACGTATCCACCATTTGCTGCATGGTTGCAAAGACATGTAGAAGAAGTTCTCATGCCTTTCTCAGTTGAAGCTCCACTTTATCCCAGAGAAGTTCCAAGTCAGAGTGGTACTATTTCCCTTGAAGAGTACAAGAAGTTAGAAGCTCAACTGCATGAAGTTAGAGTGGAGAATGCTGATATGGTAAGCCTGTACCATCTTGCCAACAGGGCCAAGAATGAAGCAGAAGGTAAATTGCTGAAGATCCAAGCCTCCTTGGAAGCCAAAGAAAAAGACTTTGCTGGTAGGGAAGCCCATTTTCGCAGGATGGGTCTGATGGAAGAAAAGAGAGAAGCTGAATGTAAAAAGACTTTGAAGACTCTCAAAGAAGCTCGACAATCCATTGTTTGGTTGTAAGGCCAAAGGGAGGAAAAGCAGAAGAAGTTCAGAGAGAAAGAAGAGTTCTTTGAAGTGAAAATGGCCTTCAAAAAGGAAGAGGTGGAGCAAGTCCACACCATCCGAAGGGAAAAGACTCAGCAGCTAGCACATAGCCAGTTAGCCTTGGAGGAAGAAAGGAAAGAGATTGAAGAGCTCAAGCTGAGAGCGGGTGTCAAGAAGAGAAGAGCAGAGGTGGCAGAGCCTGGGTCCTTAGTTTAGTTTATTTTTCAGACTACCTACATACTTGTTGTAGGAGTTTTGCTTATTTTGTATTTTGTCTTTTATTCATGTAATGGCTTGTAACCCTTTGGGGAATATTTTTGGTTGTATTCTGACTTTTGGCCGGCAGTGGTTTGTCCATGATACAGTGTTAATGTGCAAGTTATCATTTCTGAATATGCAAGACTCGTTTGTCTGATACTGCTAATGTCTGAACACTCATCAAAAAGAAAGTTTGAAAGTTAATACTCAAAGTGACTGTCGGGAGTAGATGCTAGAACTGGGGCATGCAAATGCTTCAAAACTTGGAAACATAAGCAGTTACATTGCATTGCATATAACCTGTTTGTTTGTTTTGCAGGTAGTGCTTCAGTTGCTAACGTTTTTTGTGTTTCAGGCACTATAGCTCCCAGAAAAGTTCGGGAACAACCAGTCGCACACAGATATCCAACAAAGGTTAACAGAGAGAGAATCATGGACCAGATGCAAGCTGACTTAGCTGACTTGAGGCTAATGATGGACAACTTTATGACTCTGATGGCAGGCATGGGTCAGAATCAAGAGCGTCTGCGGGAGATGATAGAAAATGGTCAAGCCAGGAACAACACTACTGCTGATGGTAATCGTAACGGTGCGGGCGCACATCAAGTGGAAATCCCTATAACACAGCCAGGGGTTACTATAATCAATGATGGGTTGAATAATGTGCAAATGAATAATCAGGACGAACAGTTCACTCTGCTGGACGAAGCTGAGGGTCAGGGGGCTGAGATGAACAAGAGGTTTGAGGAAATGGCAGAACAAATCAAAGCTATTCAATCCCAGAGTTCTTTGGGATTTGACATAACAGACTTGGGCTTGGTTCCAGGGGTTAGAATCCCCTACAAGTTCAAAGTTCCAACTTTTGAGAAATACAATGGCACTGCATGCCCGAAGACCCATCTTCAATCCTTCATAGGGAGAATCGCTGCTCACACTGATGATGAAAAACTCTGGATGTACTATTTCCAAGACAGCTTGGTTGGAGCTTCTCTAGAGTGGTATATGAAGCTTAGCAGAGTCAACATAAAGAGCTGGAAGGACTTGGCAGAAGCTTTTGTGAGATAATATCAATATAATTTGGACATGGCTCCAAATCGCACTCAATTGCAGCACATGTCTCAGACTTCTAAGGAAGGTTTCAAAGAATATGGTCAGAGGTGGCGTCAGCTCGCTGCCAGAGTGCAACCACCCCTGCTTGAGAATGAGATGGCTGACATGTTTTTGGGGACTTTGCAAGGTGTGTTTCTTGAAATATTGGCGTCCAGTTCTGCCACCAAATTCAATGACATTGTAATTGCCGGAGAGAGGGTTGAGACCCTGTTGAAGATGGGAAAGATACAAGACACAAGTGCTAGCAGCTCGAACGAAGCAAGAAAAGCCTTCAGTGGACCTCCTAGAAGAAGAGAGGGTGAGACAAATGATGTATTTAGCCGAGGTCGGGGCCGTGGTTATAGAAGACCATATGAGCATGTGGCAGCAGTCACAATTCCTTCTACTCCTGTGCAACAGATACAACCTCAACAACAACAACAACATCAACAACAACAACAACAGCCACAAAGAAACAACTATCAGCAGAGACCGTATCAGCGAAGGCAAACTCGCCCAGCCAATAGGGTGCTTGAGGCCATCCCTATGACTTATGCTGCTTTGCTACCAAGACTGTTAGACCTGAATCTGATTCAACTGAGAACTATGGCACCACCACCTCCTGGAGAGCTTCTAGTGGGTTATGATGTCAATGCAAGATGCACTTTCGACTCAGGAGCACCCGGGCACTCAACTGAGAAGTGTAGGGCGCTACAGCACAAAGTCCAAGACCTGATAGACTCTAAGGCGATTAACTTTGCACCACCGCCAAATGTTAATTCGAACCCTATTCCGAATCACGGAGGGGCTAGAATCCATGCTGTTGAGGGTGGTGAAAAGGTAAGTCTTATGCTGAGTATTGAAGAAGTGAAGACTCCTTTGTTGGTAGTGAAGGAGAGGTTGCTGAATGGTCAAGTGTTCCCTGGCTGCAGTGTTGATTGTGAAGAATGTCTGAATTCAGTGAATGGGTGTGAGAAGCTGAAGATGGGATTGCAAAGTTTGATTGATGATGGATCTTTACAGTTCAACAAAGTTGGTGATGAAGCTGAAGATGTGTCAACAATTACCATATTCTATGATGAAGCAGAGATGCCCGCCAGAAGAGAGCCTGTAACCATCTATGCTCCTGAGATTAGTCCTGTGACTATCACCGTGCCTGGGCCTGTCCCTTATACAGACGATAAAGCCATTCCATGGCATTACGGCTCAGATGTATACGTAGCTGGACAGAAGATTGAGAGCAAGCCTGTTGCTGTTGACCCGACTGTAGAGAACGTCAGAGGAGTTGGAGGTTTTACCATAAGTGGTCGTTTATTTGCTCCCCCTGTGCTGAGTGGGGATCCTGAGGCTGAGGCTTCTTCAAAAGCCAAAGGAAAGCAAGCTGTGACTGATGAGTCAACTACTCCTGTGGCTGGGCAGGGTACGTTTGAAAAGGAGGTCGAGGAATTCATGTGCATTATCAAAAAGAGTGATTATAAGGTGGTCGAGCAGTTGAACCATACACCTTCCAAGATATCCATTCTATCTCTGCTGATGTGTTCTCCTGCACACATAGAGGCCTTATTAAAAGTGCTGCAGATGGCCTATGTTCCTCAAGAAATCACTGTCAACCAACTTGAAGCTGTAGTGGGAAGTGTTAATGCGAGCCACGGGCTAGGCTTTACCGACAGAGACCTCACGTCAGAGGGCCGAAACCACAACAAAGGACTACATATCACTATGGAGTGCAAGGGTGCTGTGTTGTCACATGTTCTTGTTGATACAGGATCTTCCCTCAATGTGCTTCCGAAGAAGGCATTAATGAAGCTCAATGTTGATGGTATAGTTCTGAGACCAAGTGATTTGATTGTCAAAGCGTTTGATGGGTCTAGAAGATCAGTTTTTGGAGAAGTTGAGTTGCCCTTCAAAATAGGTTCTCAAGTCTTCAAAAGTATCTTCTACGTCATGGACATTCAGCCTGCGTACAGCTGCTTGTTGGGACGCCCATGGATTCATGCTGCTGGAGCTGTAACTTCAACCCTGCATCAGAAGCTCAAATATGTGGTTGACGGCCAGGTAATCACAGTCTGCAGAGAGGAGGACATCTTCGTAAGCCACTTCAACGTTCAAGTATGTAGAGATGGATGGAGAGATTCATGAGACTTTATGTCAAGCCTTTGAAGCAGTCAACGTCAGCATCTTGACTCCTGTGGAGAAGAGCAGTGAGAAAGAGGGTACCTCCATCCATTCCTACAAGCAGGCAAAGGAGGTAGTTTAGTCAGGAAGCGCCCAAGGCTGGGGCAAATTGTTGGAGCTAGAAAAGAAAGACGATAAGTTCGGCTTGGGTTATTAGCATGGTGGATCTACTCCAAGTGGTAAAGCCATTATCTTTACAAGCGCTGGATTGCTCGACCGCAACCAGATCTGTGTGACAAGCCAAGATGGGGACAGTGACGGTGACTGGGACAATTAGATTCACCCGTGTGCGCCCGGAGAGGAGCTGAAAAACTGGTCTGCTGAAGACATTGTACAAGTTACCTGGCACTCAGAGTAATTATTTTGTTTCCTTTTATTATCATACTGCATTGTCAAATCCAGCATTCTGCCCAAGATGCTAGGATCCATTGTATTGGGCCACCATGTTTTGTATGCATCTTATTTTGACCATGAAATAAAAGGACTTTTTCAGACAAATTGTGTTTTTTTTCTTTGTTTTTAAAATTTTCAAAAAATATATAAAAATGGCAATGTGTTTTTCCTTTTTGTTTTTGTGTTAGCATCTCTTTTTCAAAATAAGCAGATTCTGAATAAGCACATCATCTGTGCAGTGTTGATCATCTGGATTCCATTGATAACGTTCCTGCTATGACTACGCATGACTTTGACAATCCTGTCTACCAAGCTGATGAAGGGGTTGAGGAAGACTGTGACCTCCCTGAAGAATTGGTTAGATTGTTGAAACAAGAGGAACGGGTTATTCAGCCTCATCAAGAAGAAATTGAGATCATCAACATTGGTAGTGAAGATGTGAAGAAAGAGATCAAGATTGGGGCCAGTCTGTAGGCCGACGTCAAGAAAGAGCTGATCAGTATGCTGAGAGAGTATGTGGATATCTTTGCTTGGTCATATCAAGATATGCCAGGGTTGGATACCGACATCGTTGTGCATAAGCTACCTTTGAGAGAGGATTGTCCTCATGTGAAACAGAAATTGAGAAGAACTCGTCCTGACATGGCGATGAAGATCAAAGAGGAGGTTCAGAAGCAATGGGATGCCGGTTTCCTTGTTGTGACTAGTTACCCACCTTGGGTAGCTAACTTTGTACCTATACCGAAGAAGGACGACAAGGTCCGGATGTGCGTTGACTACCAAGATTTGAATAGAGCGAGCCCAAAAGATGACTTTCCGTTGCCACACATTGACGTGTTGGTAGACAATACTGCTCAATTCTCGGTATTTTCCTTCATGGATGGCTTCTCCGAATATAATCCGATTAAGATGGCGCCGGAAGACATGGAGAAGACAACGTTCATTACCCCGTGGGGTACATTTTGCTATAAGGTCATGCCCTTTGGTTTGAAGAATGCCGAGGCAACTTATCAACGGGCGATGGTCACATTGTTCCATGACATGATACACAAGGAGATTGAGTGTTATGTGGACGATATGATTGCTAAGTCTCGAGACGAAGAAGAGCATCTGGTCAACCTGAAGAAGCTGTTTGATAGACTGATCAAGTACAAGCTGAGGTTGAATCCAAACAAGTGCACTTTCGGAGTGCGTTCCGGGAAACTGCTGGGTTTCATTGTTAGTCAGAGAGGAATTGAGGTAGATCGTGCTAAAGTAAAAGCAATTCAAGATATGCCTGCACCGAGAACAGAAAAAGAAGTGCGCGGGTTTTTAGGGAGGTTGAACTACATTTCTCGGTTCATATCTCATCTAACTGCCACGTGCGAACCGATATTCAAATTGCTAAGAAAAGAGCAAACGGTCAGGTGGAACGAAGACTTCCAAAGAGCTTTCGACAAGATAAAAGAATATTTGCAGGAACCTCCAATTCTAATGCCTCCAGTTGAAGGAAGACCATTAATCATGTACTTGACCATGCTAGAAGGGTCAATGGGGTGTGTTCTAGGCCAACATGACGAGTCTGGTCGAAAAGAGTACGCTATTTATTACCTTAGCAAAAATTTTACCGACTGTGAATCCCATTACTCACTGCTCGAGAAAACGTGCTGCGCTTTGGTATGGGCTGCTCGCCGACTGAGGCAGTACATGTTGACTCATACCACACTGCTCATTTCCAAAATGGATCCTGTCAAGTACATCTTTGAGAAACCAGTGTTAACCGGAAGGGTTGCTAGGTGGCAGATGATTTTAACTGAATACGACATCCAATATACTTCTCAGAAAGCCATCAAAGGAAGTGTATTGTCAGATTACCTTGCGCATCAACCTCTTGAAGATGATTATCAGCCAATGAAGTTTGATTTCCCTGATGAGGACATCATGTACCTCAGAGCAAACGATTGCGAGGAACCACTTCCGGAGGAGGGGCCAGACCCTGAATCCAAATGGAAATTGATGTTTGATGGGGCAGTCAATATCAATGGACGTGGAGTTGGTGCTGTTCTTATTACTCCCGAAGGTGTTCACTTTCCCTTCACTGCCAGAATTAATTTCGGCTCCACCAACAATGAAGCGGAATACGAGGCATGCATAATGGGAATAGAGGAGGCAATTAATCTTCGGATTAAGAACCTCGATATATTCGGAGATTCAGCCCTCGTTATTAACCAAGTTACCGGCAAGTGGTATACGCATCAAGAGCATCTAATTCCATACATGGATTATGCTAGAAAACTGTTGACGTTCTTCACAACAGTTAAACTTCAATACATACCACGTGATGAAAATCAGTTTGCCGGCGCATTGGCCACTCTTTCTTCGTCTATCAAAGTATTGTGTTGGAACTATGTGCCCAGAATTGACATCTCCAGGCTTGACGCTCCAGCTCATGCCTTCTCTGTAGACGCCGTGTCTGATGAGAAACCTTGGTATTTTGATATCAAACTATTCCTGGAAAAGCAAGAATACCCAGCTGGGGAATCTTCCAATGACAAGAAGACCTTGAGACGACTTGCTGCTAGTTCTTCTTGAACACAGACGGGGTTTTGTACAAGAGAAACTTTGACATGGTCTTGCTCAGATGCGTGGATAAACACGAAGCAAGCCTGTTAATGCAAGAAGTCCACGAGGGATCTTTCGGTACCCATGCAGGAGGGCACGCTATGGCTAAGAAATTGCTGAGATCAGGGTATTACTGGATGACAATGGATACAGACTATTGTTCATTCGCTCGTAACTGCCACAAGTGCCAGATTTATGCAGACAAAGTGCATGTTCCTCCAAGCCCGCTCAATGTCATGTCATCTCCTTGGCCCTTTTCTATGTGGGGCATTGAAATGATCGGGAAGATATAGCCTACTGCTTCAAATGGTCATCGCTTCATCTTGGTTGCGATTGATTACTTTACAAAGTGGGTGGAAGCATCGTCTTATGCCAACGTCACTCGTCAAGTGGTGGCAAGATTTCTGAAAAGGGATATCATATGCAGATACGGAGTGCCCGAAAGAATCATTACTGACAATGGTTCTAATCTCAACAACAAGATGATGGCAGACTTGTGTCGGGACTTCAAGATTCAGCATCACAATTCTTCTCCTTACCGACCAAAGATGAATGGTGCTGTAGAGGCAACAAACAAGAATATCAAGAAGATTTTGCAGAAAATGGTTGTCACTTACAAAGATTGGCATGAGATGTTACCATTCGCATTGCATGGGTACCGAACGTCAGTCAGGACGTCAACAGGGGCAACTCCATTCTCTCTGATATATGGTATGGAAGCAGTCCTGCCTGTTGAAGTAGAGATTCCTTCATTGCGTGTGATGATGGATGTGAAGCTTGATGAGGCTGAATGGGTGCGTGCTCGTTACAATCAGCTATGTCTAATTGAGGAAAATAGATTAGCGACTATCTGTCATGGTCAGCTTTATCAGAGGATAATGAAGCGAGAATTCGACCAACGAGTACGTACTCGGGAGTATCAAGTTGGAGAGCTTGTGTTGAAGAGGATCGTTCCTCTAGGTTCAGATCATAGGGGCAAGTGGACCCCAAACTACGAAGGACCATTCATAGTGAAGAAAGTCTTCTCGGGAGGAGCCATGATGCTCACCACTATGGATGGAGATGACTTCTAGTCCCCTATTAACTCGGACGCAGTTAAAAAATACTTCGCATAAAGAGACCCGCTGGACACAAAAACAGAATTAAAGTCCAGGCAAAAAAGGGGCATCCCGGCGAGCTAAAAACAGAATAAAAAGCTCGGGAAAAAGTTAGGGAAAATAAAAAAAAGAATGTACACCCGCTGAGTTGAAAAACCATATTGGACAGCTCAGGCAAAAAAGGGTATCCCGGTGGATTGAAAACTCGAAAGGGCGATCCACGCAAAACAAGGGAATAAGAGAACAACTGCGATCTGAGTCATCTGAACCACATCATTGTTTCGTACATCCTGACAATATCAGAAGGATAGGAAACAGTCCCCTCATCCTCTCAGAAAGCAAAAGTAAGAATGGGGAGTCTCGAAGACATGCTGGTCATAGCAGAAATGGAACTCCTTGGGATGTCGTGCCCATTGCCATTAGGATAGTTTCTTTTCTCAATTTTATGGTGGCTACCTCTTTCCAGGTGGTTGCTTCCTGATGTAAATCTTTGCCTCTTCAGAGGCCTTTCAATAAAAAGAATATTCAGTCAAAAAGTTGTGTTGTGTTTATTTTTGTTTGCAAAATGTCCTGAATTTTTGGCAAAAAATAGCATTGCATTAAAACATGGTGATAATTTGAAAGAAAATGACATGCAGGGAAACTGTAAACCCTCTTTGAGTGTCGGGTGACAATGGATGAACAGATCATACCATGCAAATCCCCGGGGCACACTTGTGTTTTCTGTTGTTGCAGGTTGCAGGATGGCGTCACATTCTCCCAAGCAGTTTACTTTTCCCCAGTAGAGTATCTCCAGCAGAATTCTTCCCCAACTAAGCCTTGGCAGCAGCCCAAACAGTTTATTCTTCCCCAGTGGAGTATGTCCAGCAGGAAGCTGAGTGTCTGATTTCCCCACAGAGTTAGAATGTCAGAATTCTATCCCTAGCAAGGGTCACAGCTAGAGTTCAGAATTAGCACAATGCTTTCCCCAGCCAGAGTATTGTTGAAGCATCTTTCCCATCCAAGTCTGAAAATGATTCTGTCCCCATAGAGTTCATATTTGATTTTCACTTCCGTCAGTGAAATATTCCCCAGCAAAGTTGCCATTCTGTTGGTCAATTTGATGATACAGTCAGGTATTCATCACTCTAGTCAGAGATAGGTGTCCAGGCCTCTTGACTCGTCTTCCCCTACAGAGTTGTAACTCTTGTACCCAATCAGGCACTTGTTTATTGCTTGTCTGCATTCTCCAGTACTCGTCTGTGCTCATGCTTTATTGCTGCTCGTCCGCATCTTTCAACACTCGTCTGTGTTATCCCTTTGGTATTGCTCGTTTGCTTTCCCCAGCAGTGATCTATGATTACTTGTTGTTGCTCTTCTGCAATGCTCAATACTCGTCTGTGTTTGACATGATTACCTTGTTGTTGCTCGTCTGCATCTTTCCAACACTCGTCTGTGTTTGGATGTATAACCTCTGTTCATTGCTCGTCTGCAATCTCCAACACTCGTCTGTGTTTATTACCTGTTGTTGCTCGTCTACACTCCTCCAACACTCGTCTGTGTTTTGAGGATATGATATCCATATTTCTGGTTGCTCGTCCGCAATTTCTAACACTCGTCTATGTTATCACTCCAATATTGCTCGTCTGCACTGCCCAACACTCGTTTGTGCTTGATATATAGTACTTTGCTGTTTGCTCGTCTGCAAATCCCCAACTCTCGTCTGTGTTTTGATATGTGACATTTGTGGATACTCGTCTGTATCATCCCCAACACTCGTCTGTGTTGATTATCTGTTTGAAGCTCGTCTACTTTGCTTGGATACTCGTCTGTATCATCCCTGACACTCATCTGTGTTAGCTTATACCTGTATGTAAGGATTTGCTGATTATCCTGTTACTCTTCTGTATTGCTGCTCCAAATGCTCGTCTGTGTTTGAATTACTGGTATTCGTCTGTACCAGTTGTTGATACTCGTCTGTATCATTGCCAGAAGCGCTCGCCTGTGTTTCTTAGATCATCGTCTGATACTCGTCTGTATCATTGACTGTTTGACACTCGTCTGTGTTATTTTAATGATCATTCCAATACTCGTCTGTATTGAAGATGTTTAAAATCCTGACTGTGGGAATAAATGTCAAAATGGTTACCGGTCCTGGCGTAACAGGATTATCCGAAGGAGGCTCGTCTGTCTCAAGCACCAATTACTGGCGTAACAGGTTTGCTCGAAGAAGACTCGTCTGTCTTATACCATATATCCACGGATAGTATATGAAGAAGGTTTGTCTACCTTGTTTATGCATGTCTATCCCACAGACTTTAGTGCATCCCGGTCCTGGCGTAACAGGTTTATCCGAAGGAGATTCGTCTGTCTCAAGTCATATGTTTTGCAGTATATGAGGGCTCGTATGTCTGGTTCCTGGCGTAACAGGATTGTTTGAAGGCTCGTCTGTCAATGTGTTCTTATTCCAGATATCAGTTGCAACTTGGAAGAAGCTCGTCTGCTTTCTTTCTCCCCTTCATTCACCAAAGCATCGTTTGGTTGGATTTATTTCCCAGTTTTGCATTCTTCGTCAGAGTGCAAATTTCTGGTCTTCTTGGTATTCAATCATATTTTATCTTGAACGGTCGATAGCTCGTGCTATCGTCCTTTTCAGATCAACAGTTGTTTGAATAGGGGCATCTGTAACACCCCAAATTTGCCCTCTTCATTTTAAGCATCATATTACATCATATTCATCATGAGCATATCATTTTCTTAGCATCATAGCATGGAAAGATGAGGCATAACATTCTTCATGTCCTAGCATTAGGCATATGATCATCTATGGAGGTTCTTGGGGCATCACAAGATATGACAAGGGTCCCAATGGATTTCTACAAGTCCTATGATGAGTCTACATTGCATTTACAAGATCAAGTCCATTTGCAAAAGCTCAGAAGGTTGCATGATCATCAGAGAATCCAAGACAAGGCAAAGGTCCTACACAAGGCACCTAAACTAGGGTTTGAGATTCAAGCACCAAAATATCACAACTTTGGCCTTTTCATTTGGGCAAAGTCTTCTATATGTCAAGAGGATCGTAGGTACCAATTTTCATGAGAAAATTCCATGTGGAAGTCAGGAAATGCTTTAGTGGCTTGCAGATGAAGTAATTAGTCAACTGTGCCCTTAAAAAGTCAACTGTGTAATTTTAAGGGGTCTAACCCAACTTTTTTGGCCAAGGGGGGTCCTTATAATGTTATAAGAGGTTTGGGATGTTCAAAGATCAATAATCATGGAGATTTGAGGCTTTTTGCAAAATTGGTACAAAATTGGTTTTGAGAAATTTCCAAATTTGGCAACTTTTGCCCTAATTTTCAAATGACCTTAACATGATCAAACATTCTTCAAATGGACCAAAGTCAAACATGAAAGTTGGAGATTAAGGGCTCCCATTTTCAAAAAGTACAAGTACATTTTCATGGGATTTATGGTTTGCTCTAGAAGTCCTTCGAAAAAATGCTTGAATTTAGGGCAAAATCAAATTTTCATGCATGCACCAAAAGCAAAAGTGTTCAAAACTTAATTTCAAGACTTGGTATGGTTCAAGTTTGTTTCCAATTATAAAATACATTACATTTGGATCATTTTTCTCAAGATAAACTCACAAATTCGTGCACTACAAGTTTGTTGTTCAAAAAGTGCAAAATTGGCAAAATCATGAGAAAAGTGTGATGGCTTGATCTAAGGGCCAGGACTTGTTGTATTATGATCCAGGGTTGGAAAAGGATTGCCCGTGTGCTGAGAGGACAAGAAAAGCATGAGGAGTGCATGCTTCCCTCACAATTTGCAAAATTTGCAAATTCACAAATTTCTCACCATCAACACGTAAAAGCAGCTAGGGTTTCAGAATTGGGAACCTCTCTCTCATTCTCTCATTTCCAAGTTTATGCACCAATTGCATTTTCTCTCATTTCTCATCACACACTTGATCAATCTCAAAACAAATTGTGGATCCTTGATCAGTGCAAGCTAAGGATCATTAATCACACCATCATTCAAGCTATCTCTCAAGTTCAACAACATTGCCATTTCAGGGCAGGTGTGGGTAAAACTTCGATTCCAGCTTCATTCAAGGCTTTAGATGCATTTATTTTGCATCTAGAGTGAAGTAGGAGTGCATTGCATCCATTATCTGGTCTTCTAACACCTTGAATCAAGATCTGCAACTCAAGTATGGTTCTAAATCTTGAGATCTGGAAATGAAATTGATTAGGTGTTTTGTGATATTTGAGGTGCACTGATCATTCTGCAACTTGTGGTTTTGAAAATTATGCATTGTAGCTTGAGATATTTGAATTCAAAGTTTCATGGTCAAGCTAGTTTCCCTTCGATCCGGTTGTATCTTTGAGTTTTAGCAATTTTCAAGGTCATTTTTGGAATAAGGGCATGCCAATTAGTGGATCTGGACATTTTGGTTCATTTATTTGTTGTTTTGTTCATATTATGATGTTTCCGGTGCCGGAGCCCTAGCTCCGGTCACCGGAACCTGCGTTCTGATCACCTAGGGTTTGTGAGGAAGAAGAAGGTCTTCCAGCCCTTGGATCCAGCCCCTCCTTCATCCAGATTGTGACACGTAGCCCTGGAACCCCTCCTCCCAGTCACGTGTTTTCTTATTTTCATTTTAATTCACCATGTTGCGCGTACTACCATAGGAACCATGGTCCTTCCACTCACATTGCACCATTTATCCACGTCAATTAATGAGCTATGTACAGCATACACTAGATCAATCTTGTGGCTGTTGTATTTTCCATTTTTAATTTCATAATTTCCACCATATGTTTAATGCACATGCGCAGCCTTTTGGGCTCAGTCTGGCTATTCTCACCCCCTGCAATTGAAGCCCAATCCATTTCAATTCAAATTCCTTACTACCAACACCCCCCAGCCTTATTTTTTTTTATTTCTTTTTCTCATTTTATTTTTTAATCCATTTTAGTTTCTAATTATTAAAAATACTTCTGATTATCCAAAAATTCCCAAACAATTCTTGAGTCTTCTTTTAAGTTTCTTTTATTTTTCTATATTTTTTATTTTTCATTTCTCTTAATTTCCACGTGGCAATAAATTCCCCATTTCAATTACTTCATTTTAAATCCTTTCTTGAGTACACTGCCTTGTCCATTTTCTATAGACTTCATTATTTTGAGTTTTGTATTCATTCTTTTTGATATGGATTCCTAAGATGGTGTAGTTTATGTGTGATATTTCCCTTGATTTTTAGAAATTTATTCCTTGGGTATTGGTCCTTTGACTTGTGTTGGAAGTTATTAACCCTAGTTTGTGTTCTTGCCTCCATTTGACCTAGTTTGCTTCTGAATTTTTCCAAACCCTTTTGGCTCATATATATACCATGTTTGAAGATCATTTGGTTTAAGTTTGGAATTTTTAGATGCTTGGTTGATTTAATGTGGATTTTTGTTCTCACCTTGTCCCATTTTGCTTCCTTTGGATCTTTAGCACTCTTATAAGCTTAGAAGGGCACTTGTGCCAACTTCTTCTTCTCATTTGGGGTCCTTTTGGGGTATGGGTTCCTTCCTGGTCCTAGGATAGGGTTTGTGTCATTGAAATTTTTGTGTTTTCTTACCTTTTGTGTTCTTTCTTTCTTAGGCGTGCTTTCACTTCTTCCTTACTTCTTTCACTTCCATATTGTGATTGTTTGGTCTTGTACCTCCATTCTTTTCATCTTGGTAGCTTCTTAAGCTCTTCTTGGACTTGTTTTGGTTCTGGTTGTGTGCATTGAGTTCATGTTTATGCATTGTTGCTTTGCATCTTCATAAGTTTGCATAAGTTTGCATTTGTTTCATCTTATCTCATAGTTTGCTTGCATGCTTCATCTCTCATTCTTTTGAGTTGCATATTCATTGAGCATTTGTTCATATAATTCCACTACTGTTGGTATGATGTTAACATGTCATCTTGTTCATCTTGCTTCACTTATTTGCATGTTACTAACCTTGCAGGGGCTATGGTAAGTGTGAGGTGTGGAAGTTGAGTTCCACATCTCCAAATCTCATCTTCCTCTTCTTATTTCTTATTGTGCTAACCATTTGCTTGTTGGAACTAGGCCTTTCTCATCTCATTCTCTCTTCTTCTTCTTCTTCTTCTTCTCTTCCTCTTTCCTTCTTCATTAGGATAGAAACCTCACTAACCTTAGGACATCCATGCATGTTAACACTTAGGATTATTTAGTCCCCTTTTAGAATTTTACCTTTGTGATCCTTTTGGTTCTTCTTCTCTTCTCATCTCATAACAATAAAAAACATCTTAATAAGTTTGAAGTGATGCCTTGAGCAATAGCCTTATCCCATGAGGTGTCCTTGTAGTCTTCCCATCTTGGGATAGTACAAGTTTACCTTGTGATGCACAAGTCTGATCAAGGTATCTTCTTCACCAAGAAAAACATAAAAAACACTTCTTCATTGTAAATACCAAAAACACTTAATAATTTAACAAGTTAGTGAGCTTAGGCCCTAATCTTTGGGTTCAAGTTTTGGGGATCTTCTCCTTACTTGAGTGTGCTTGTTCTATTATTCCATCTTGGAATGTAGTGATAAGTGCACATTCCATCTTGGAATGTAGTGATAAGTGCACATTCCATGGAAAAGAGCTTGAGTTCACTTCCTTGTGACGCACTCATAAAAGCTTCATGAAAAACACAAACAAACAATAAGCGTCTTTCCTTCGGGAATTCTTTTCTCATCTCCTTCGCTCCGTACGCGAACTTGCTCCTACTTGTCACTTTGCAAGACGGTTACGCACTCGTCGTCCGAGTCTGTAACACCTGAGCAATGGCATAGGAAGTTCAAGCCTTAATTCACAAGAAATTTCCTTGCAACCCCTAGTTAGGGGAACTACGGCGTCTCTGATCCTCATTTTCTCGATGAGGTACGTAGGCAGCGGGGTAGGGCCCGTTCGAGTACAATCTTTATTTTCCCTACATTTTTTCTCTTTGTTTTCTTATTCAGATCCTTTCTCAGTTTCCTTTCCAATTCCAGTTTCTTTTGTTTTCTTTTGCAGCAGCTTTCATACCCTCACCCTTTAAAACAGTTTCTTTTGCAAGCGTGGATCCCGTCGGGTACGACGGACGATCTGGGTGCTAATACCTTCCCAGGTCGTAACCGACTCCCGAACTCAGTCTCTTTGGTTCGTAGGACCTGTGTCCTTCCTCTTCTTTTCTTCCGGTTTGTGCAGCATTACCATTCCCTTTCTTTGGGATAAAAATGCATGGCTGGCGACTCTATTATTTTTCCGCGCCACTTTCGCGTTTGTACCAGGATGGAAATCCTGGGAGCGACAATAAGGAAAGAAATGAAATGAAAGGAAGCATATGCAAAGACAAAGGAACAAAACCAGAAGCAAACATATGATGCAAATAATGCTATGAGATGATGTGAGAGCATACAAGGTGCACATATGTGATCATACAAGAGAATGAAAGCATATGAGGTATGTGGGAAGCATGAAAACACATAGATGTTTATGAAATGAAATGGATGCAAAGCATAGAAAATGTATGAATAAATGACCAAACAATGTTCAAGCAATATCTTAAGATGTCTAATATGGCATACAAATGCTTAGGATGTCATGACAAGTTCATATGTTCATGCAATGCAATGTAAGATGCAAGTATGGATGCTAAATTAGGGTTACATGAAAGGATGAGATGCAAATGATCAAAAAAGAAACAATTCACATGATAAAATTTTACAAATGAGCTCAAGCAAACCCTAACCCCATATGATATCACACCCCAAAGGAGAAGGTCTAACTCTTAACCTAAAGGAAGTTATGATTTTTCTAAGTTAACTAGGGTTTTTGGATACCTTAAGAGGAAAAATGCAAATCAATTTGAAAATGAAAGATAAATTCATGACAAAAATATCCTAGAAACTACATGTTATATGGAAATCAATGCAAATAAAACCATTATCACACCATTCATGGTTAGGCAGAAAAGAATTTTCAAAGTTAGGGTTCCAAAAAGGGAATTTTGTGAACCCTAAATTCAAGAAAATGTCAAAATTGGATCAAAACATAAAAGAAATTTGTATGAATGGTGTGACAATGTTTCTAAATGTCTTAAGATGCAATGTGATTTTTTTTGTGATTTTTGGAAACCTAAATGGTATTTTAATTAATTAATTTCCATTAACTAATTAAAATAAACATTTAAATATTTTTAAAATGATTTTTTAATGCAAAAAATAAAAATAAAAATATTTTTGGGTGAAGAAAAATATTTGGAAGCAAAATACAGAAGAAAATATATTTTGTGATTTTTCTAGGTATTTTAAATAAAATGATAAAGAAAAATGCAATTTAAATGAAAATAAAATGAATTTTAATGAAAGTAATTCAATCCAGTGGACCAGATTCAAAGTTGGGAAAAGATGTTGACTGGCGCGCAGATCAAAGGTCCAAATTCAAACTGACCTATTTAATGTTAATCCTAATTAATTAAATTAATTAAAAATAATTAGGGTTAAGTGAATTCATCCTGACCCTCTAAACACGCGTGAACCCTAGATCCTACGCTCCACATTCAAAGTTCATTAATTAATCAGATTAAACCCTAATTAATCTCAGGTGGCAGGAGAAGACTTCCGGTCGTCTTCTCCGGCGAGCTCCTCCCCTGAGCTTCCTCAAAACACCACCCCAGACTCTCAAACTCTCCAGAAATGATCAACTCACCACCCTAAACAAGAATCTAACCCTAAAATTCATTTCTCATTCATCAATATCAAGATTCGAATCAAAACCTAAAAATGTCAAAACTTTCAGACAGCCATGAAATGCTTAATACGCAACCATTTTCAAAAATAGAGACATCAGCATGATCAGCACATCACATAGATTCATTCAGGAACTTAAAATTGCATTTCTCAGTTTGGCACTTTCCGGACCTCTCTCTTGTGCAAATGGCCTCCACTTGATCCCCAGATGATGTTGCAAGACTTTGAATGAGTTGAAATGAGCTGGTTTGAGTGGTTACACCTCAACTGGTATGAAATCATGTTTTGTATTTGTGGGGTTTCAGGCTTGTTTGATGGTTGGGAAATGTTCTATTGATGATGGTGAGTTGAATGGTGAAGTTTGTTTGAGGTTTGAGTGGCTGGATAGAGAGAATCGAAAGCTCGAAGGTTGAAGGTGATTTTGTGAAACTTGGCTTATCTGATGATCCAGGCTTGTGTGTTGTGTGTTATGGCTTCCTTTTAGTCCACATAACAAGTCTGGATAGGTTAGAAAGTGGGTGGTGGCTGCAGCTGATTGGTATGGGGCAAGTTGCAAAAAGTCAACAACTTGTGTACTTGAGGTATGGGCTTGTGTAGCAGCTGTTTTAGGGCATGTTCTGCTTCAACATTGATCAAGGAGAGCCATGGGATTCATTTTATGCAGCTGGATGACTTAGAGGCATGGCTTTCATAGGTTTTGCAAGTGTTATGCAAATTGCCCCTTTTGAGAAATCTTGTGATGCAAGGCATGAAAGCAAGTGATTCTTTGGGCAATTCTGATCACAATGAGTTGTATTATGTTTGTATGATGCTTAGAGGTTGATTAGAAGTCACAAAATGGCTTGGTATGTGAAATTGCAAAAAACCCTCTTTGGTGTGAAAGTGAGAATTATAGGATTTTTGCCAACTTTGCAAGGCCATAACTTGAGTTCCATAATGAATTAGAACATGTTCTTGTACTTTTTGAAAAGGGAATGATCCAATCTACAACTTTCATGACCAACAATTTTTCATTTGAAGCATTTTTGGTTGAGAAAAAGGAGGTTGAAAAACTTTCCCAAAATGGAAAGTTTCCATTACAAGTCATTTCCATTTTTGGAAACTTTTGGTTTAGCTCAAATTTCTTCAAATAAAGATCATATAACTTCAATGATCAAATAAAGATCATATAACTTCAATTTGATGAAAATACCACTTTGGTTCCATTGTTGGGGGCCTCAGATGCCCTGATTTTGCTCTGACTTGGTCAAGAAGTTACCTAGTGAACAGATGACTTCCACAATGAATTTCTTCATAAAACTTGGTACACATGATCTTCAAAAAATTTGGAGTTATGGCCCCTGAAACCAAAACCCTAATTTCAGGTCATCTGTGTAGTGAAACCCTAGCTCTGCTTCCATGCCTTGCCAGTCCTTGTGATTTCTTGACTTCCTTGATCTTTGAGGGATATAATATGATGATTGAACACACATGGACCCTCTTGGAATGCTTGGAGGCCTTTGGAGTGGCTCAGATGGATCCTTGGATTGCTCAGATCACAAACCCTAGATGCAGATGAATTTGAACTATGCAGATGAAACAAAAATGCAATATGAGATGATATGCTTAAACTTATGCAAAGATGAAAGATCACAAGCCATGGTGTGAACTTAGTGAGGGGAAATTTGGGGTGTTTACAGCTGCCCCTATTCAAACATGAGTTAGCTGTGCAGGATGTAAGCGTCTGGCTTAACAGACAAACAAGATAACTTGTGGTTGAATACCAAAGATAGTCCGAGATTTGCACTCACTGGGGAGAAGAAGAAAAGGGATATAAATTGTAAAAGACAGTATAGTATGATTATCAAATGAAAGCGATGGAGGACGACCATCGAGCAGAGGACGACTGCTGGGGATAAAGCAATGACGGGGACGACCGACATGCTGGGGAAATAAAGAGATCATGACGGGGACGGCCATCATGCTCGGAAAGTAAAGTAAACAATGATGGGGATGACCATCAGGTTTGCAAAGTAAGGTAAACAACGATGGGGACGACCATTGGTTCAAAGAATAAATGAAATAAATGATAAGGGACGGTCATCAATGGTGAAGGACGATCACCTAGCAGGGGACGGCTGCTCTTTACCACGACATAAGACGAATGTTGGATAGAAAAGGTCACCGATGGGGATGGCCATCAAACAAGCATGATGAAGGACGATCATCAAAAGGTGAAGGACGATCACCTAGCAGGGTACGGCTGCTCTCGGGGTTGTATCATGACATAGGACAAATGTCAGATAACAAGATCAACGATGGGGATGGCCATCAGATAAAATGATGAAGGATGATCATCAAAAGGTGAAGGACGATCACCTTAGCAAGGAACGGCTGCTAAATATCACGACATAGGACGAATGCCAGATAGAAAAGGGTTCCAATAATGCAGACTCTGCTGGGGGAAGGGATGAGGGACGGTCATCCAAAGGTGAAGGACGATCACCTGGCAGGGTATGGCTGCTGAAAGTATCACGACATAGGACGAATGTCGGATAGGAGGAAGGTTGTTCTGTTGGTAACTTACTAGGGAATAGTAAACACGGACGAGTGCTTACGCCTAAGAAATAAAAGGTATAAATGTTTTGATGTTGTGTATGGATTAAAAATGCGGACGAGCATCCTTAAGACCATGATACGGACGAGTATCGGTAGAAACAAACGCTGACGCATGTTCAGAGATGATGGTACGGACGCGTACCAACTAGTTAACAAAGAACACAGACGAGTGTCGAATCTGTGGGGGGAATGAATATATATACAAGATACGGACGAGTATCTGTATAAGTATGAATGAGTATTGTGAAGTATGAGCAAGACACAGGCGAGTGTTCAACTTGCTGGGGAGAAGTGACACGGACGGGTGTCAGAAGAGAAAGTGTATAAGTTATGAACTCATATGTGCATATGAGAGTGTAAAAGGCAGTCGGGCGACCTAGTGGGATAGAATGAGACAGACGGGTGTCAAAAGGAAAGTGTTTATAGAGAAGTATTTGGTTTGTAACAAGTGATTGGCAACTGTGTTGGGGAAAGGTGACACGGACGAGTGCTAGAAGATCGCACAGGTATCTGTATCTGAGAGGGTATTTAGCTTATATCTGCAAGGGAATAATATGACACTGACGAGTTTCGAAAAGGTATATATGAACAGGCATTTGTGTTGGAGAGTGCAAAGGGGACGCCTTGGCTTTTTACTTGCAAGGGACGCGAGTTTTTATACATTGCTGGTGAAATACTGGTGATATTTGCAGGTGACTGGTTTGAACCTGACTTGTGATCATGCAAATGTTTGATTTTTGCCGTAATGCTCCGTATTAGACAGAATGCTACGCTTTGTAGGGAAAAATGATGCGAATGCTATGATTATGCAAAAGAAACCGATCTGGGATTCGGATCCCGCTGTTGTGGAGATCTCTGGCTGATCTGCTTGAAGGAATATCCCAGCTGGGGGAAGAGATCTTTGGTAGATCTGTTAGGAGGTGTAACTCTGCTTGGGGAAATAGATCACTTATAGATCTATCCGGTAAGGAGAAACCCAGCTGGGGATAAGGAAGCTTTCGTCACTTTGTTGTGTGAGAATTTCAGGCATTGCTCTTCTGGGAGAGGCTGGAACTCTGCGGGGAGATAGTTTTTTTTTAGAGACCTGTCACTCTGCTTGGGGAAGGAAAGATCATTGAACGATCTTCCTAGAGATCTCTGCGGGGATCCCGACTAGGGAAGCTCCTATTGAATAGACTTATGCTAGGGATGAGGACAATTTGACAACTCCGCTGGGAAAGAGCATTCCAGATGCTGCTTGGAGGAGGTATGCTGGGGAAGTGATGCTTGGCATGCCCCATGCTGTGTACTTGAATACCTGCAATCCTATTAAGACAAAGAAACTCACAAGCATCCCGAGGTATCCATTACCGGATTCCGTCAATAGGAGTTAGATATTCCTGAGAGTAAATATATTTCCTGCAAGCATTTATTAAGAATGGCTCATTTATTTTATGCAAATATTATATCATGGATATTGGACATTTTGCAAACAGAACGAAAATATACAAGACAAGGTGTGACTAAAAATCTGATTTTATTAATCTGGGTGCCCTGAATTTGGCAAATACAGTCGAAGAAACAAATCCCTTGGAATGAGGAGATTGTTACAAATTGAAAGAGTAAAAGTGCTGGCAATGTTGACGATGCTCCAGTGAGCTTTCTTTGCTATGACCTGTATGACCTTGACGCTCTTCTCATCTTGCTTTCTGAATAAGGTTGACTCTGACCGATGTTTTAACTCTTTTGAAGCTTGTCGTGTTGTAAATGATACAGACGAATTCAGGATGCAGTTGTTCGCTTATTCCCTGATTTTGCGTGGATCGCCCTTTCAGGTTTTCAATCCACCGGGATACCCATTTTTGCCTGAGATGTCCAATGAGGCTTTTCAACTCAGCGGGTGTACATTTTTTTTAATTTTCCCTTATTTTTGCCCGAGTCTTTTATTCTGTTTTTGACTCGCCGGGATGCCCTATTTTTGCATGGACTTACATTCTGTTTTTATGTCCAGCGGGTCATTTTATGCGAAGTATTTTTTAACTGCATCTGAATTCACAGGGGACAAGAAATCTTCACCATCCATAGTAGTGAGCATCAGTGCTCCACCAGAGAAAACCTTCTTTACCATGAATGGTACATCGTAGTTTGGGGTCCATTTGCCCCTGTGGTCTGTATGAGGAGGAAGAAGTCTTTTCAGCACAAGATCTCCCTCTTGGTATTCCTGAAGCCTGACTTTCTGATCGAAGGCTTTCTTCATCCTTTTCTGATATAGCTGCCCATGACAAATTGCGGCTAATCTTTTTTCTTCGATTAGATTCAGTTGATTGTACCGAGAACGGACCCATTCTGCTTCATTCAACTTGACATCCATCAGTACCCGTAGGGAGGGTAGTTTAACTTCGACAGGCAGGACAACTTCCATACCATACACAAGTTGATAAGGTGTTTCCCCAGTGGACGTTCTGATTGAGGTTCGATACCCATGCATGGAAAATGATAGCATCTCATGCTAGTCTTTGTATGTAACCACCATATTTTGCACAATCTTCTTAATGTTTTTGTTAGATGCCTCAACATTGCCGTTCATCTTTGGCCTGTAAGGAGAAGAGTTGTGATGTTGAACTTTGAAGTCCCGACACAGTTCTTCCATCATTTTGTTGTTCAAATTAGAACCATTATCTGTAATGATTTGCTCGGGTATTCCATATCGACAGATGATGTCTCTTTTCAGGAATCTAGCTACCACTTGTTTGGTGACGTTTGCATACGAAGCTGCTTCAACCCATTTGGTGAAGTAATCAATGGCTACCAAGATGAATATGTGGCCATTTGAAGCAGTCGGTTCGATCTTTCCAATCATGTCAATTCCCCACATGGCAAAGGGCCAAGGTGAAGACATCACATTCAACGGATTTGGAGGCACATGCACTTTGTCTACGTAGATCTGACATTTATGGCACTTTCTGGAATAGGCACAACAGTCTGCATCCATTGTGATCCAGTAGTAACCTGATCTTAGTAATTTCTTAGCCATTGCATGTCCTCCAGCATGAGTACCGAAAGATCCTTCATCCACTTCTGCATCAGCAAGTCTGCTTCTTTCTTATCAACACATCTGAGCAGAACCATGTCAAAGTTTCTCTTGTATAATGAACCATCAGCATTAAGGAAGAAACTACCAGCCAACCTTCTTAATGTCTTCTTATCATTGGATGATGCCCCAAGTGGGTATGTTTGATCCTCTAAGAAGATTTTGATGTCATGGAACCAAGGTTTGTCATCTTTAGCGATGTCCACGGAGAATACGTATGCTGGTCGGTCCAGTCTGGATATAGAAATCTGAGGCACATAATTGGCAGTTTGAACTTTGATCATGGAGGAAATGGTAGCCAAAGCATCTGCGAACTGATTTTCATCTCGAGGGATATACTCAAGTTTGACTGTTGTGAAGAAAGTCAATAATCTCCTCGTATAGTCACGGTATGGAATCAGATGCTCTTGGTGAGTGTACAATTTGTCGTTGATTTGATTGATTACCAAAGTTGAATCTCCGAATATAGTTAAAGTCTTGATTCTGAGGTCAATGGCTTCCTCAAGACCCATGATACAGGCTTCGTATTCAGCTTCGTTGTTAGTGCATGCAAAGGTGAGTTTTTCCGAGAAAGGCATATGAACTCCTTTAGGTGTAATGAGCACTGCACCAACTCCACGCCCATTCATGTTGACAGCCCCATCAAACATCATTGTCCATTCTTCTTCTGGGTCTGGCCCTTCAGTGTGAACAGGCTCTTCATGATCTTTTTCTTTCAGGAACATGATGTCTTCATCAGGGAAATCAAATCTCATGGGCTGATAATCATCTATGGGTTGCTCAGTCAGATAGTCAGACAGTACACTTCCTTAGATGGCCTTTTGAGATGTGTACTGAATGCCATACTCTGTCAGAATCATTTGCCATCTTGCAACCCTTCCGGTAAGTGCTGGCTTCTCAAATATGTACTTGACTGGATCCATCTTTGAGATCAATAGAGTAGTGTAAGTCAACATATACTGTCTTAGTCGGTGAGTAGCCCACGCTAAAGCATAACAAGTTTTCTCGAGCAATGAATAACGTTGTTCACAGTCGGTAAACTTTTTGCTTAGGTAGTATATTGCATACTCTTTTCGACCAGACTCGTCATGCTGGCCCAACACATACCCCATTGATCCTTCTAATACTGTCAGGTACATTATTAGAGGTCTTCCTTCAATTGGAGGCATGAGAATTGGAGGGTTTTGTAAGTACTCCTTGATTTTGTGAAAGGACTTCTGACAATCTTCGTTCCACCTGACCGTTTGTTCCTTTCTTAACAATTTGAACAGGGGTTCACAGGTTGCAATGAGGTGAGATATGAATCTTGATATGTAGTTCAATCTACCTAAGAACCCCCGAACTTCTTTTTCAGTCCTAGGTGCAGGCATTTCCTGAATGGCTTTGACTTTGTCAGGATCAACTTCAATTCCCTTTTCACTTACAATGAATCCCAACAATTTACCGGAACGTACCCCGAATGTGCATTTGTTGGGGTTTAACTTCAGCTAATACTTTCTCAGACGCTTGAACAACTTCAGCAGATTTACCAGATGATCTTCTTCAGTGAGGGACTTGGCAATCATGTCATCCACGTAGGATTCAATTTCTTTGTGGATCATGTCATGGAATAATGTTACCATAGCCCGTTGATAGGTTGCGCCGACATTCTTCAGTCCAAATGGAATTACCTTATAACAAAATGTGCCCCAAGGTGTCATGAAGGTAGTCTTCTCCATGTCTTTGGGTGACATTCTGATCTGATTATACCCTGAAAAACCATCCATGAAGGAAAACACTGAGAACTAAGCTGTGTTGTCGACCAATACATCAATGTGAGGTAATGGGAAGTCATCCTTCGGGCTTGCTCTATTCAGATCCCGATAATCCACACACATCCTTACTTTGCCATCCTTCTTAGGCATTGGTACAATGTTAGCGACCCACAGCGGGTAACTAGTTACAGCAAGGAAACCGGCGTCCCACTGTTTTTGTACCTCTTCTTTAATCTTCATGGCCATATCTGGGTGAGTACGGCGTAGATTTTGCTTCACTAGAGGGAAATCTTCTTTCAAAGGCAGCTTGTGCATAACAATATCCGTATCTAGACCTAGAATGTCCTGATAGGACCAAGCAAAGACATCAACGTATTCTCGAAGCATGTTGATAAGCTGTTTTTTTACTGAAGCTTGTAGACCGGCCCCAGTCTTCACTTCTTTCACATCCTCTTCGGTTCCAAGATTAACTGTTTCAACTTCCTCCTGATGAGGAGTGATCACTTTCTCTTCTTGCCTCAACAACCTGGCTAACTCTTCAGGTAACTCATAGTCTTCTTCAACCCCTTCATCAGCTTGATTAATTGGATTGTCGAAGTCATACAAGGTCATAACAGTGATGTTGTCAGTGCAATATGGAGGGTAATCTCTGCAAGGGTTGAGATTTGTTTGTTTTAGTGATCAGTTTTAATCTTGTTTAGAAAAAGTGAAAATGAAATTGTTTATTTTGAAAACATTGCCATTTTATTGTTTTGTACAAAAGTGAAAAATGAAAAGACAGTGAGCGAAAAAGAGACTCATTTGCAAAAGATGTCCGATATTCATTGATTAATCCATTTGCACAAAATTACAATATGACCCTATTACAAAATGAGTCCTGACACCTTGGGCAAGATGCAGGACTTGATGCATGCTAAAAAGGCAGGAAATAATAATTACTCTGCAGGAGTAACCCTTATAATTTCCTGGGAAGACCAGTTAAGGACTTGGTTCCCCGGGATCCTTGGACGTATCCAGCTCTCCAGGTTGTGGTCGCTTTCCGCCTCGTCTTCCAAGTTGTTAACAGCATCTGGGGTGAGCATCCCCCTACTGACAAATTTGGGCTCTTTTGCAGCCTCTGATTGATCTTGTCGGAATGGTCTGTAACCCAAACCGAATCTATCTTCCTTTTTCTCCACTGGCAGCAGCTTGCCCCAGCCTTGAGCATTACCTTCTTCAACAACCTTCCAGGCTTACTGATAGGAGACAATTGAAGTACCCATCCTGTCTTCCTGGGATGCAGCAAATACTTCAGTTGTTGCTTCATTGACATTCAAGGCCTCGAACCCTTGGCTCATTGTCTCATGGATTTCACCATCCGTCTCAATATACTTGTATGTAGCCAGGTGGCTAACAAATATGTCCTCCTCACCACAGATAGTGATAATTTGTCCTTCCCATTCATATTTTAGTTTCTGGTGAAGGGTCAACATTACTGCGCCTGCGGCGTGAATCCATGGTCGTCCTAAAAAACAGCTGTAAGCAGGCTGTATGTCCATCACATAGAAAGTGGTCTTAAAGACTTGTGGACCGATTATCACTGGCAGCTCCACCTCTCCAAGAACAGATCTTTTGGAGCCATCAAAAGCCCTGACCACAAGTTTACTTGGCCGGAGAGCTATCCCATCATATTCGAGCTTGACAAGAGCTTTCTTGGGTAAGACATTGAGTGAGGACCCAGTGTCTACAAGAACATGAGATAGTACAGCTCCTTTGCATTCCAGGGTTATGTGCAAAGCTTTGTTGTGGTGATGTCCTTCTGTGTTCAAATCAGCATCAGTGAAACCTAGCCCATGGCTAGTGTTAACATTTGACACTACTGTTTCCAGCTGATTTACTGTGATCTCTTCTGGCATGTAGGGAGCGTGCAGAACTTTGAGTAGTGCATCTCGATGGGCTTCGGAACACAACAGCAGGGATAAGATAAAGATCTTTGAAGGAGTATGGTGGAGCTGGTCCACAACTTTATAGTCACTTCTTTTAATTATTCTCATAAATTCATCCACGTCTTGATCGAAGGATGATTTATGAGTCTCTTTCGGTGCAAATTCTTTCGGTATCACACTCTTCCCTTTGGCTTTGGCAGCAGCCTCTACCTCAGTGTTGGTTCTGGGAGCTTGTGACGCAAAGAGACGTCCTCTTCGGGTGAAGCCTCCGCCTCCCCCGACATTATCCACTTGGGGAGTGAGAACTGGAGAATCAAGAAGGACTTTCTTTCCATTGCAGTAAAGGTCAGCACCATAATGCCATGGTACAACACTGTCTTTATCATATGGGATTGGCCCGGGCACCGTGATAGTGACTGGGCTTACTGCAACAGATGTTGGAACCATAATAGTCTGTGAATCATAGAAAATAGTAATAGGACCCCTGGTGGGTGTTGGTGGTGGTGAATTGAAGCTTGATTGAAACTGTTGTAGAGATTGTTGAAAGTTGTTGGAATTCGGGACCGTTGTCGGGTCATAATAAATTGTGACAGTGGAAACATCATTGTTGGTAGTTGCTGAAGTTGTAGTAGCTGGTGCAAATGAATTTTTGTTTTCTGAAGGGATGGAATAAATGGTTGCTGAAGTTGTAGCTGAATCAGTTGGAACAATGGTTGTTGCAGTTGTAAAAGAATCAATAGGAACAACGGTTGTTACAGTTGTAGAAGATTCACTTGTTGTTGACAAAGGAGTTGCTGGTGTTGTAGAAGCTGTTGTTGTAATTTGCAGAATGCCTTCTCTGATCAAGCCATTAATTCCACTCCTCAAAAGATCTACGGGGCCCAGCAAATGGCTTCCTTGCACTCCTTGAACTAGCACCGTTGTCGGAGATCTTCCCCATCTTCAACAGGCTTTCTATTCTTTCCCCAACTATCACCACATCTGCAAAGCTGGTGGAAGAAAATGCAGTCAGTCTGTCAATGTAGGTTCCTTGGAGAGTATTCATGAACATGTCTGCCATCTCCCTTTCAGACATGGGGGGTTGAACTGCAGCAACAAGTTGCCTCCATCTTTGGGCATATTCCCTAAAGCTCTCACGGGAAGATTGAGACATTCCCATTAGAAGGGTCCTGTTTGGAGCCATGTCAAGATTATATTGATACTGACGGATGAAAGCTTCAGCCAAGTCTTTCTAGTTTCTTACTGTGGCTTTGGTCAGGTGAGAATACCATTCTCGGGATGCCCCTGTCAAGCTATCCTCGAAGTAAAACATCCACAGCTTCTCATCCATGGTGTATGCTTTTAATCTTCCCAAGAATGACTGAAGGTGGGTGCGTGGGCAGGATGTGCCATTATACTTTTTAAAACACAGGGGTTTGAACTTGTGAGGAATTCTCACCCCTTCCACCAATCCCATGTCCATGACATCAAAACCTAGGGAGTTTTGGGATTCAAGAGATCTCAGCTTCTCTGCAATCTCATCCAATCGACGGTCGTAAACTTCGTCTCCAGCCCCGACCACCGTAAACTGCTCTTCTTGAGGATCCTCTTGCAAGACCCTTCCTCCAGCAGTGTTACCCCGAGTATTCCTTATGGCATTGATTTCTGGGTTTATATGAGGTCCAAACTCTGGTGGATCAGTGTGAGGCTGCACGTGATCGTTGTTACTGGTACCTCCTGTACCTGGATGGTGTTCTTCAGGAGTTTGCCTTTCAACCAACTCCCTCAGTCTTTCCTGGCTCTGAGCTAGGCCAGTCATCACTGTCATGAATTGAGTCATATGATTTCTCATCTCAACCCTCTCATTGGCCATTTGGGTCCTCACTTCATTCAAGTCTTGCTGAACTTGATCCATCTGGAGTCCCGGAAGGTTGTTTCTTGTCGGGTACCGGTGTATTCTGTTGACAGGGAACACTCTTCTGCGAGCAATGTTTCCTGAAACCACAACAAAGTGAGAAATAACAATAAAACAAAAACCTACAAAACAAAGAGAAATGTTAGTATGCAATGCAGGATGCCTATTTGTCTTCCAAGGGTATCCGGTTTGGTTCTTTAGTTTTGACCTTTCCAGACCTCGAGGGAAAGCTGATGATGTTGCAGAGATAAATAAAGCCCACCAGAAATAACATAAATCACATATATTACAAAGAGTGAAAATACATAGTTTAATTACAAATAACATTCCCACGGTGGGTCAGAATACAATAACAAAATAAAAAATACAACAAAAAAGAAAGTACAAGCAAAAAGAGTCAAACATCCAATCCAAAGTCATCCTCCCTGACTTCCTTCAGGAGGGCCTCAGTCACTGGACCCACTGGGTGCTCTGTGATAGTCCTGATGAGGAGGTTCCTGGTAGCAATGGCATTGGTCAACTTCTTATGCTTAACCTGATCATTTGACCTCTTTAACCCCGCCTGGAGTTTCAGTTCAGATATCTCTCTCTGAGATGCTAATAATGCCTCCTGATGCTTCTTCTCACTAGCCTCCAACTGCTCTATCTTAGCCTGATTCCTTTGATCTTCTTGTGCACGGGCTTCAGTTATCCTGATCCACCTAGTCTGGCTCTCCTCTAGATAATGCTCTGCCCTAGCCTTCTGAGTCTTTGCTTCCTTGCATGCATTCTTCAGTACTAACTCCCCTGCTCTAGCCTTTCTGATGTAGTCATCCGTCTTCTCAATCTTGGTCAAGTGCTCAATCCTAAGCCTTTCCAATCTCTCCATATATAGACGACTGTCATTTCTCTCCTAGAGAGTCTTCTTCAAGGCTTCAGATAGCTGAGTATTCCTTTCCTTCAGCTTTTCAAACTCTTCCAAACTGACAGTAGCTGCAGGTTTCACTATGGAAGGTCCAGGTACATCTTCTAAGGTGAATGGCATCCTGGTGATTTGTGCCCTGGTACGAGACCAATCAGAATACTGCGTTGAAGCAATATTGTTGCACTTACCCAGGATGGATGTCCCTTTAGTCTGTATGTTGTCCCAAGCCCAAGCAGCTTGTCTGACAACAACAGAGTTAGGCTGGATCTCACAATAAAGGGTCTCAGTCAAATCTTGCCCTCTGGGAGGATGAACCAAAGCATACCCTAGTTGTCTCTTAAAAAGTAAAGGGTTGTAATTGATGCAACCTTTTACTCCAATCAAAGGCACATTAGGATATTGCCCACAACTAGTAATGGTGTCCTTGCCTTTGGTGCTCTGAGTGCACCATCTGATGTCTTCTGATGTTAAAGCAATCAATCTCTTAGCCCAGTTCTTTTGCTGATGAGGGTTCAGGAAAGTATCTGACTTTGGCAAATGTCTTAGCAGCCAAGAATAATAGAGGGGAGCACAACATCTGACCAGTCTTCCTCTTTGCTTCTCATTCCTCTGGTGTACAGAATAATAGAAGTCTCCAAGCAAGGTAGGAATTGGGTTCCTCAGTAAGAACAGGTGAATGGCATTCTTGCTCACAAACTTTGGCTCATCTGCAAACAAGATAACCTCATATATGCTAAGTGCCAATAGTGCACCCACAACATCCCACTTCCCTACTGCAGCATGCAGGGTGGCCTGGGAAATCAAGAAGTCTAGGTGAATGCCTGGAACCCCAGCCTTAATGGTCATGCTCTGATCAATGAGGGCAGGCTCCAAATGCAATGCCCTGGCTATGTCTTCATTCTTTGGAGCAACCATCTCAGGGTTGAAAGGAATCCCTCTCTTGATAGGAACTCCTAACAACATGGAAAACTCTTCTAGCAAAGGTCCCAACTGGAAATCAGGGAAAGTGAAGCATCTGAGAGGAGGATCATAAAACTGCATGCAAGTATGGATCATGCTCCTCTGAGATGCATCCAGGTCCATGACCATGTCCAATATGCCTCCATAATGTTCTCTGAATAGTGGAACATGATCAGGGGTAATGAGAGATTGGATCTGCCTGATGCCAGTCAGGGTGGGCTCAAAGAAGTGGTATGTGATGTTGCTCTTTCTTGAAGTGTCCATGCTGATAATGGATGCTGGTGAAGAAGCTGAGAGCAGCTGCTGATGAAGGTCACTGAATGAGATACTGGAGATGAGTCTCTGATGAAGATAGCTGGAGAAGAATCACTGAAAAACTGATGGAAGTGCTGGAGAAGATATCTGAAGAAGTCTGAGCAGCAGAAGGGGTCAAAACCAAACCAAAGACAATATGGTGGATACCCTGTAAAACAAATAGGCAAATGTTAAATGATGCAAAAATGATGTATGCAAAATGATATACAAAGGGTTTGTGATCAAGTGTTAGATCTGTTTATCTGCCTTGGTAAAAGTCCATGTATGTTCATAAGTCCGGATGGAGGCTCAGAAATCCAGTAACTAGGTGGGGGACTCAAATAAAGAGTCACAAGCCCAGGGTAATCACAAGAACTGTCCAAATATAACAACCTTAACAAATCTAGTAACAAGGTATGATGAGGCCAAGGGTTCCTGCAAACCTGTAAACATCCCAACCCCCTCACATGTATTGTTCTAGAATAAGGATCCTCAGACTTGGATCAGTTATGAGAAGTGTAAATACTTCTAACCCGGAGGTAAAGTGTTTACAATAACCATAAAGGATCCTCCTCTAATTCACCTCAGATGCTGAAGGTCATAAAAAGGTCATCCAGACTTAGCAGGCTTCCCAGATAGCCCTAGTACTACAGGAAATCTGTAGCACAGAGTTCTCAAGAAGAAACCCATGTCTGAACCGTGTTTCATATTCCCGCACCAGACCGAAATGGAATGGGAAAGAATATGAAGCCACTCTAGCCTATGTGTCACTTAGGTCCCCGGTATAGGACCTTAATCACTCAATGATCCCCACCCACCAAGAAAACAACAGATCCAACACATGATAATGACAGTATGAAATGCATAAAACTGTAAATGAAAGCAGTAAATAAAGCAGTACAGAAAGCAATAAATAAAGTAAATAAATAAGCACAAGTAGCACATAACACCCCCGTACACACAAGTCAAACAAGCGCTAGGAGGAACCCACAAAAAGAACCAGAAGCCCTGGTTGCAATATAAGGGTCCCCAGCAGAGTCTCCAAGCTGTCGCTCCCAAAGATTTGCATCCCGGTACAAGTGCGAACGGTCGGCGAAGGGAGAAAATGAAGGTGAAGTGAATAGAGTCGCCAGCTAGGCATTTTTATCCCGAAGGAAAGGTAATGTTGCATAAACCTAGAAAGAGATGTATAAGACGGTTGCGAACCAGAGATACTGAGAAAGGGGGTTGGTTACAACCTGGGGAGGTATTAGCATCCAGATTGTCCGTCGTACTCGACGGGATCCACGCTTAAAAGATTGTGTTTACAAGGGGGATGTGTATGTGCTATCTGTGTGCAAGAGCTGGAAAAGAATATACAAGTGTCAGTGCAAAAGGTGAATGCTCAGGAACTGAGGCTTAAAGGATAATTCTGAAAGAGGGGGAAGACAAAGAGACTTTTGTTCGATAACAGTTAAGTTATGCCTATGTATCCTCTCGTGCAATGAGGAAGTCAGAACACCGTAGTTCGACTCAAAGAGACTGAAAGATGAATTGACTGTGAACTGCTTGCTTGTCTATGCTCAAGTGTATGACTTGTCTGGCCCAAGTGCTAACTGTCCTGCATTAGACGGAAGAAGCGAGTTCTCGTTTGTGAGTGAAGATGATGAGAAAAGAATCCCAAAGGAGACGATTATTGTTTGTTTTTGTGTTTTCAATCTTTTATTGTTTTTGGTGTTTGTCATAAGTTAATGAGTTTAAGCCTAAACAAAGGGTTAGTAAACTCATTATATCCTCCCTTTGATTAGGGATAATGAGAATACTTTAAGTATGTGATAAACATCTCAACTTAATTACCATGATGGTGTAGGATTAAGATCATTAACCTACTTGTGATTATTTAGATGTTTTTGGTTTTTGTTTAATGTTAAGTAATGAGTTTAAGCCATACTCAAGGACTAGTGAACTCATTACACCATCCTAATAGAAGGATAATAGATGAGCACACTTAAGCTGAGGAAGATACCTCAACTTAATCCATGATTAGGAATTAAAATCATGACAAAACAAGCCTTTATTAAAGTGGATTTTAATTAAGGGTGAGATTAAGAAGTGAATTTTATGGTTTGTAAGACAACTTGAGGGGGACTTGTCCATTAAACACTAGGGTTAGTCCTTCTTAACCAATAATGGAAGTATTAGAACCCTAATGTAAGGCCCAAGTTACAAGTTAATGTCTTAGTGATTATTAAGATGGATTGATTAAGAGGTTTAAACAAATTAAGGGTTTAACACTTAGGATCAAAGTTATACACTCCCTTCTAAGAGAAGGATGCAGGCATAACCCTAATTCCAAAGTCTTAAAACCTTAAAGGTTTAGTCTCTAATGATGAGATGAGAAGAGAGACACAAAGAAGACACAAAAGTAAAAACTAAGGGGGTACTAATCAATTATTGTCATGCTTGGATTTTCCTATGGTTTGTGAGGCTTAAAAGAGATCTTCAGAGAAGCCACCAATGGGAGAAGCAGATGAAAGGAGGAAGAAGCAGATGAATAAGTTACTTACTTCACTGAAGAAGGTAAGTAACTTAGAGAAAGAAAGTGAGAGATGAACATGAATGAGCAAGCTCACTCTAAGACAATGATAAATTCAGCAAGGATGCATATGAAGAAGATGAAGGGAAATGAGAAGTGAAGGAAAATTCACTTCTCAAGTTAACTTACCACCTGAAATGTTAGCACAATATGCATAAGGAAAGAAATGAAATGAAAGGAAGCATATGAAAAGACAAAGGAACAAAAAACAGAAGCAAACACATGATGCAAATGATGCTATGATATGATGTGAGAGCATACAAGGTGCACATATGTGATCATACAAGAGAATGAAAGCATATGAGGTATGTGGGAAGCATGAAAACACATAGATGTTTATGAAATAAAATGGATGAAAAGCATAGAAAATGTATGAATAAATGACCAAACAATGTTCAAGCAATGTCTTAAGATGTCTAAGATGGCATACAAATGCTTAGGATGTTATGACAAGTTCATATGTTCATGCAATGCAATGTAAGATGCAAGTATGGATGCTAAATTAGGGTTACATGAAAGGATGAGATGCAAATGATCAAAACAGAAACAATTCACATGATAAAAATTTACAAATGAGCTCAAACAAACCCTAACCCCATATGATATCACACCCCAAAGGAGAAGGTCTAATTCTTAACCTAAAGGAATTTATGGTTTTTCTAAGTTAACTAGGGTTTTTGGGTACCTTAAGAGGAAAAATGCAAATCAATTTGAAAATGAAAGATAAATTCATGACAAAAATATCCTAGAAACTACATGTTATATGGAAAACAATTCAAAAATAACCATTATCAAACCATTCATGGTTAGGTAGAAAAGAATTTTCAAAGTTAGGGTTCCAAAAAGGGAATTTTATGAACCCTAAATTCAAGAAAAATGTCAAAATTGGATCAAAACATAAAAGAAATTTTAATGAATGGTGTGACAATGTTTCTAAATATCTTAAGATGCAATCTGAATTATTTTGTGATTTTTGGAAACATAAATGGTATTTTAATTAATTAATTTTTATTAACTAATTAAAATAAACATTTAAATATTTTTAAAATGATTTTTTAACGCAAAAAATAAAAATAAATTTTTTTTTGGATGAAGAAAAATATTTGGAAGCAAAATGCATAAGAAAATATTTTTTGTGATTTTTCTAGGTATTTTAAATAAAATGATAACAAAAAATGCAATTTAAATGAAAATAAAATGAATTTTAATGAAAGTAATTCAATCCAGTGGACCAGATTCAAAGTTGGGAAAAAGATGTTGACTGGCGCGCAGATCAAAGGTCCAGATTCAAACTGACCTATTTAATATTAATCCTAATTAATTAAATTAATTAAAAATAATTAGGGTTAAGTGAATTCATCATGGCCCTCTAAACACGCGCGAACCCTAGATCCTACGCTCCACATTCAAAGTTCATTAATTAATCAGATTAAACCCTAATTAATCTCCGGTGGCCGGAGAAGACTTCTGGTCGTCTTCTCCGGCGAGCTCCTCCACTGAGCTTCCTCAAAACACCACCCCAAACTCTCAAACTCTCCAGAAATGATCAACTCACCACCCTAAACAAGAATCTAACCCTAAAATTTATTTCTCATTCATCAATATCAAGATTCAAATCAAAACCTAAAAATGTAAAAACTTTCAGACAACCATGAAATGCTTAATACGCAACCATTTTCAAAAATAGAGACATCAGCATGATCAACACATCACATAGATTCATTTAGGAACTTAAAATTGCATTTCTGGAAAAAAAGTTCTTGAGGTTACCTGAGCTTGAGCTTTCTCAGTTTGGCACTTTCTGGACCTCTCTCTTGTGCAAATGGCCTCCACTTGATCCCCTGATGATGTTGCAAGACTTTGAATGAGTTGAAATGAGCTGGTTTGAGTGGTTACACCTCAACTAGTCTTAAATCGTGTTTTGTGTTTGTGGGGTTTCAGGCTTGTTTGATGGTTGGGAAATGTTCTATTGATGATGGTGAGTTGAATGGTGAAGTTTGTTTGAGGTTTAAGTGGATGGACAGAGAGAATCGAAAGCTTGAAGGTTGAAGGTGATTTTGTGAAACTTGGCTTATCTTATGATCCAGGCTTGTGTGTTGTGTGTTATGGCTTCCTTTTAGTCCACATAACAAGTCTTGATAGGTCAGAAAGTGGGTGGTGGCTGCAGCTGATTGGTATGGGGCAAGTTGCAAAAAGTCAATAACTTGTGTACTTGAGGTATGGGCTTATGTAGCAGGTGTTTTAGGGCATGTCCTGGTTCAGCATTGATCATGGAGAGCCATGAGATTCATTTTATGCAGCTGGATAACTTAGAGGCATGACTTTCATAGGTTTTGCAAGTGTTATGCAAATTGCCCCTTTTGAGAATTCTTGTGATGCAAGGCATGAAAGCAAGTGATTATTTGGGCAATTCTGATCACAATGAGTTTTATTATGTTTGTATGATGCTTAGAGGTTGATTAGAAGTCACAAAATGGCTTGGTATGTGAAATGCATAAAATCCTCTTTGGTGTGAAAGTGAGAATTATAGGATTTTTGCCAACTTTGCAAGGCCATAACTTGAGTTCTATAATGAATTAGAACATGTTCTTGGGCTTTTTGAAAAGGGAATGATCCAATCTACAACTTTTATGACCAAGAATTTTTCATTTGAAGTATTTTTGGTTGAGAAAGAGGAGGTTGAAAAACTTTCCCAAAATGGAAAGTTTCCATTACAAGTCATTTCCATTTTTGGCAACTTTTGGTTTAGCTCAAATTTCTTCAATTTTATGAACTTCCAAGAACTTAAATGATCAAATAAAGATCATATAACTTCAATTTGATGAAAATACCACTTTGGTTCCATTGTTGGGGGCCTCAGATGCCCTGATTTTGCTCTGACTTGCTCAAGAAGTTACCCAGTGAACAGATGACTTCCACAATGCATTTCTTCATCAAACTTGGTACACATGATCCTTATATCATATTGAGACTATTAGAAGCAAGAATGACCAAAAAATTTGGAGTTATGGCCTCTGAAACCAAAACCCTAATTTCAGGTCATTTGTGTAGTGAAACCCTAGCTCTGCTTCCATGCCTTGCCAGTCCTTGTGATTTATTGACTTCCTTGATCTTTGAGGGATATAATATGATGATTTAACACACATGGACCCTCTTGTAATGCTTGGAGGCCTTTGGAGTGGCTCAGATGGATCCTTGGATTGCTCAGATCACAAACCCTAGATGCAGATGAATTTGAACTATGCAGATGAAACAAAAATGCAATATGAGATGATATGCTTAAACTTATGCAAATATGAAAGATCACAAGCCATGGTGTGAACTTAGTGAGGGCAAATTTGGGGTGTTTACACATTTGTAACACCCCGAAGTCGATTTTAAATTAATTGATGTGTTTTCTTGTGAATTTTGATGTTTATGATGTTATTTGGTGTTTTGTGGAGTTTTGGGGATGACTTAATATATTATTAATGTTAAGTTTAGTGGGTTTAGTTACTATTTGAGATTAAATAAAATAAAATAAAAGGAATTAGAGGAATAAGGGTAATATGGTCATTTGATGAAGGATTAGTGAGGGTATTTTGGAGAAGGTCTATTGAGGTCTTAGGGGCAAGAGTGACAAAAAGAGTAAAGGGGTTTTTTGTGAACGATCAATTGGAAAAGATCGCATTTTAGGAGATGAGCTTTGAAGAAGAGGAAAATTTAAGAGTTGAAGACTAGGGAGGCTTTCGAGGAGATCATCGGAAATATTACAGAACCTAAGGTATGGGGAGTATTTTTCCGTTTGGTATTATAATGTGGAAATCGAATTGGGGGTTTTGTGGTATAGTTTTAGGGAATAGGGTTTTGATTGATGATTTTGTGTTTTGATGATGATTACATGATGACTTGATGAATATAATGATGTTATATAAAGTATTTGATGTTATTGTGAGAACTGTTGATGTTGAGGATGTTTTTCTGATGTATTGTCAATTTCTGTGTTTTTGATGGGTTTTATCGCAGAAGAGGAATGTTGGATGTCGCTCCCCGGATTTTCATCCCGGTGCAACCGCGAACTGTCAGCGATGTTGGAGGTTGAGGTTGAATAGAGTCGTCAGCTAGGCATTTTTATCCCGAAGGAAAGGTAATGATGCGTAAACCTAGAAAGATATGGATAAGACGGTTGTGAACCAAAGAGACTGAGTAAGGGGGTAGGTTACGACCTGGGAAAGTATTAGCACCCAGATCGTCCGTTATACTCGACGGGATCCACGCATGCCAGATTGTGTTTAAAAGGGGATAGTGTATGTTCTAAGCTGTGTATAAAAGGCTAGGGAGAAATGGATGTACAGAGTGTCAGTGCAAGAAGAAAGTGGATGCTCAAAATTGAGTCTGAGGAAAGAGAACTGGGAGGAGGAGAGGGGACAAAGAGACTTTTGTTCGATAACTGTTAAGTTATGCCTACGTATGCTCTCATGCAATGAGGAAGTCAGAACATCGTAGTTCAACTCAAAGAGACTTAGATGTTTTTGGTGTGAACTGCTTGCTGGTCTATGCTCAAGTGTATGACTCGTCTGGCTCGAGTGCTAATTGTCTTGCATTACGGAAGAAGCGAGTTCTCATTTTCAGAGAGAATGTGATGAGAAAAGAATCCCGGAGGAGACATTTATTGTTTTTTTGTGTTTTCAGTTTTTTATTGTTTTTGGTGTTTTGCATAGGATAATGAGCTTAAGCCTTAATCAAGGGTCGTAAACTCATTATATCATCCCTGATTAGGGATAATGAGTCTACTTAAGTATGAAATGAAAATGTCAACTTAATTATCCTAATGATGCAGGATTAAGATCATTAACCTACTTGTGATTATTAAGTGTTTTTTAGATTTTTGTTTTGTGTTAAGTAATGAGTTTAATCTCTAATCAGAGATTAGTGAACTCATTACACCATCTTAAGAGAAGGATAATAGATGAGAACACTTAAGATGAGGAAGATACCTCAACTTAATCCATCGTCAAGGATTAAAATCATTGTATAACAAGCCTTTATTAAAGTGAATTTTAATTAAAGGTGGGATTAAGAAATGGATTTTATGTTTGTAAGACTAAACCTGAGAGGGACTTGTCCATTAAATACTAAGGTTAGTCCCTCTGAACCAACATGCAGAGATGTAACCCTAATATAAGGACCAAGTTACAAGCTTAAGTCTTAATGATTATTAGGTGTTTTGATTAGAAGGTGTAAACAACTTAAAGGTTTAACACTAAGTATTAAAGTTATACACTCCATCCTAAGATAAGGATACAAGCATAACCCTAATTCAGAGTCTTAAAACTTTAACTGTTTAACCTTGATTATGAGATGAGAAGCAGAGACTCAAGGAGACTCAAAGGTAAAAACTAGGAGAGACTATGTACAACCCTAAAGTTATCATGCTTGGATATTCCTATGTTTTGTGAGGCTTAGAGAAAAGATCTTCAGATGGCCACCAAGCAAGAAGAAGCAGATGAAAAGAGAAGAGAAAGGAGAATAGGTTACTTACTTCCTGAAGAAGTTAAGTAACCTAAAAGAAAGAAAAGGAGAAAGAGAGAGCAAAAGTGAGTAAAACTCACTTCAAAGACAAATAAATATGCAAATGGAGAGATAAGGAGAGGTTGGATGTGGAGGCAAATCCACATCCTAAAACAACTTACTTGAAGCCCCTGAAATGGTTAGTATGAATGCATAAGATGTGAAACAAAAGGAAATAAGGCAAAGGAAGATGCAATGATCAAGACCAAAAGTGAAAACATAATGCAAATGTGTTATGGAATGATTCAAAGACATATAAAATGTTTATGCATGATCATACAAGAGATGAGATGCAAGGGAAAGCATGTTAGAAGCTTGAAATCACATGAATACACATAAGAACTAATGAATGCAAGACATACCAAATGGATGCAACAATGATCAACCAATGTTCATACATGTCTTAAGGTATCTAAGATGACATACAAATGCATGAGATGTCATGACAAGTTCACATGATGAAGGTATGCAAAGATGAATGCAAATGAACATGGCAAATTAGGGTTTTAAGAAAGTATGAGATGCACATGTCCACAACAGAAGGATAGCGCATGATAAAAATTTGAAAATGCAACCAAATGAACCCTAAACACACATAAGATCACTCCCCAAAGATAGAGGTCAGAAGCTATACCAAAGTCAAGTTATGGTTTTTCTAAGTTAGGTTAGGGTTTTGGGTACTTCTTCATGAAAAATGTCAAACAAATGGAAAATGCAATGCAAAAATATGAATTAAAGACCCTAGATACTACATGCAAATTATGAAAGGATGAAAAAAGAACCATATGGAAACTCATCTTGGTTGATTAGAAATGGATTTTTGAAGTTAGGGTTAGAAAAATAGGAAATTTGGAAACCCTAATTCATGGTTAATTGTCAAAACATGATCAAACCCTAAACGAAATTTGTAAGATGAGTTTGTAAATTGTTCTAAATGTTTATGGATGCTTCATGAATTTTTTGGTGATTTTTAAAAACATAAAAGTATTTTTAATTAATTAAAATTAATTAATTAAATAATACAATTAAATGATTTAAAAATAGATTTTTAATGCAAAAATTAAAAATAAAAATGTTTTTGCTTTCTGAAAATTATTTAAAGTGAAGGTGCAAAAAATTGTATTTTTATAAAATGATTTGCTATTTTAAATTAATAAAAGAAAAAAAATGACTAAAAAGAAAATAAAATGAAAAGTAATTACAAGGAATGGCTCAGATTACGTGGGAACTGGATCAAGGGCTGAGATCTCAAGTCAGCTTGACTTGGGGTATGGAGATCTAAGGGATCAGATTCAAATTTGGGCTTCGCGCGTCATCTAAGGGTTGTGGTTCATTCTGACTAAATTAATTATAATTAACTTAATTAATTAGAATTAAAGTTAATGATGCAATCTGGTCCATTCACGCGCTGGCTTAATCAAGATCCTAGGGTTGTGGTTCAATCTGGGCACCATAACCCTAATGACTTTCAAATGACCGAAACAGTGCTCCGGTCATCTTCTCCGGCCATCCCCAAACCTTATATTCTTCCCCACGCCACCCCAAGCCCTCTAACCTGCCCAGAAACACTCCCCTAACTTCACTCAAATCAAATCAATAATCAAACAACATTTATCATACATGAATCAAGCAAATCGAAACAAAAATAACATACGGGCAAACTTTCAAAACATCATAACATACTCATTTTTCACTCATTTTCGATTCTAAGCATATCATGTTGATCAGGATAACATGTAGATTCAATTTATAACAAGAAAAAGAAGTTCTGGAAAAAATGTTCTTGGAAGCTACCTGAACTGATGTTTTTCAAACTTGAGCTTTCAAGGTCTTCCTTTTGTGCAAACCAACTCCTTTGGACCTCCTGAAGCTATTGAGATGCTTGGATGAAGTTTATAATGGCTAGTTTGAGAGGTTCAGCTCTGATATGGCAGAAAATGAGGTTCTTGTGTGTTGTGTTTCAGGCCATTATGAGGGGTGGGATTTGTTCTATGGGTGATGTGTGGTTGATTGGTGAAGAAAATTTTGAAGTTTTATGGCTGGATTGGGAGAATCGAAAAGAGGAAGGTTTTGAGGATTTTTTACAATCTCAGCTTGTGTGTGTGTTCAAGGTTTGTTGTGATGTGTTTTATGATCCTTAGGCAATGCATAAACAATTGGGATTGATCAGAAGAGTGGTTGTGCACTGTGGGAATGGCATGGCTCTATTGGACAAAAAGTCAAAAGTTTGTGTACTTGAGGTATGGGCCATGGCAGAGCTGATTTGAGGGCTTGATTTTCCTCAACTGGCTTCAAGGAGGGCCTTAGGATCAAATGTTGTGAGCTGTATGGCTTGGATCAGAAGTTTGAACATGTTTTGCAAGTTTCCAACTTTGAGAATTTTGTGAAAATTGGCCATGAAACTTGTGAAGCAAGGCATGGTTTTTGGTCTTGAGATGTTTCTCATCCATGTTATGCAGTGTAGAAGTGAATTATAGGTCATGAGAAGGCTCTGAAATCAAAATTGCACATTTCCCTCTTTGGCATGAACTTGAAAATTATGTGATTTTTGCCAACTTTGATCCATCATAACTTGAGTTCTAGGATGAATCAAGAGGAGTTCTTATACTTTTTGAAAATGGGAAGATCCAATCTACAACTTTCATGTTGGAAGAAAATTCATTTGAAACCTTTTTGATCAAGAAAGAGGAGGTTGAAGATCTTTCCCAAAATGGAAAGTATTCATTAGAAGTTATGCCCAAAAATAGAAAGTTTTCAAATGGCTCAAAATTCTTCAATCTTGTGAACGTCCAAGAATTTCTAAGATCAAATAAAAATCATGGTACCTCAAATTGATGATGATGACCCTTTGGAACCCTTGTTAGTGGCCTCAGATGCCTTGATTTTGACTTTTCTTGCATAACAAGTTACCATTTGATCAGATGACTTCCACAAGGAATTTTTGCTTAAAATTTGATACACATGCTCCTTATAACATATATAGACCAATAGAATCAAGAATGGCCAAATATTTTGAGTGTAAGGGCCTCAAACCCAAAACCCTAATTTCTAGTCATCTGTGCAGGAAACCCTAAGCATGTCTGGGTAGTTGTGAAATCCTCTGAGATGTTGTGACTTTAAAGCAAACCTGGAGGTATAATATGATCATAGAACACTCATGGACCCTCTTGGCATGCTTCATGGCCTCTGAGATAGCTCAAACCACTTCTAAGATTCATTTAATCACAAACCCTAGTTATGCAACTTATGCAGTGAAATAACTATGCAGTGTGAGATGGTATGCTTATGCAATGCAATATGAAGGATCACAAGCCAAGGTGTGAGAAAAAAGAGAGGGAAAATTTAGGGTGTTTACAGCTGCCCCTATTCAAGCATGAGTTAGCTGTGTAGGATGTAAGTGTCTGGCTTAACAGACAAACAAGATAACTTGTGGTTGAGTACCAAGACAGTCCGAAATTTGCACTCTTTATTATAAGAAGAAAAAGGATATAAATTGTAATAGACAATATATACTGAATATCAAAAGATAGCGACGAAGGATAACCATCGAGCAGAGGACGACTGCTGGGGGTAAAAACAGTGAGAAACGCACTGACGGGGACGACCATCATGATGGGGAATAAAGAATCCGTGACGGGGACGACCATCAGGTAAAGTGATGAAGGACGATCATTAAGATAAAGAAGAAAACCACGACGGGGATGGCCATCGGGTAAAGGATAAATGAAACAATGATGAGGGACGGTCAATAAAAAGGTGAAGGACGATCACCGAGTAGGGGACGGCTGCTTTAAAGACCACGACATAGGACGAATGTCGGATATAAATATCAACGATGAGGACGGCCATCGGATAACATGATGAGGGACGGTCATCAAAATAAATGATGAGGCACGATCATCAAGAGGTGAGGCACGATCACCTAGCAGGGGACGGCTGCTCTGAAAAGATCATGAGATAGGACGAATGTCGGATAGAAAGATCAACGATGGGGACGGTCATCAAATAACATGATGAGGGACGGTTATCAAAATAAATGATGAGGGATGGTCATCAAGAGGTGAAGGACGATCACCTAGCAGGGGACGGCTGCTCTGTTGGTGATTATCTCGACATAGGACGAATGCCGGATAAAACGTTCGACGATGGGGACGACCATCAGATGAATGATGAGGTACGGTCATCAAAATAAATAATGAGGGACGGTCATCAAGAGGTGAAGGACGATCACCTAGCAGGGTACGGCTGCCGAGGATTATCGTGACATAAGACGAATGTCGGATAAAAAGTTGTTTTGTTGGCGAATTCTGGGGATAGATAAACACGGACGAGTGTTTAAGCCCTAAAAATAAAGTGGTATAAGTGTTTCGATGGTGTGTATATATTAAAGATACGGACGAGTATCCTTGGGATCGCGATACAGACGCGTATCGATAGAAAAAAAAACAGCGACACGTGTTTAAGGAGTGATGATACGGACGAGTATCAATTGTTTGAACAAGGAGCACGAACGAGTGTCGATCTGCTGGGGAGATGCGTAAGATACGAACGAGTATCAAAGAATTATGTATAAGTAGGATACGGACGAGTATCAGAAGGATTGTGAATAAGTATGTACAAGTATTTGTATTGAGAGTGCAAAAGGATATTTCAGCTTTTATCTACAGGGGATAAGTTTTTGCGTATTGTTGGAGGAGTGTTTTTGGTATTTGCAGGTGACTGGCCCGAACCTAGCTTATGATCATGCAAATGTTTGATTTTTGCCGTAATGCTCCGAATTAGATGGAATGCTACGCTCTGTTTGGGGAGGAATGGTGTGAATGCTATGATTATGCAAATGAGAAAAACGAGATCTGAGATTTGAAATCTGCTGGGAGAACAGATCACTGGGAGATCTATGGGGAGAAAGCATCACTGCACGATCTTTTTGGAGAACTCTGGGGGAAGAACTCTGTGGGGATCCAATGTTAGGGATGAAAAGATCTGGCAACTCGCTGGGGAAAAGTGATTTAGGCATTGCTTTGGAGATCCTGCTTGGGGAGGAGAGAACTTTTGGGAAGTAATCTGTCGGAGGATCAGCTTTGCGGGGGATACTCTGAGGGGATAAAAAAAGCTCCATGGGGGAATACTTTCGTCAAGTAGTCCTTCTGATGATGTGAATGTCGGCTTGGCTGGGGATATAGTGTCTGATATGCCCCATACTGTGAAAGGTTGTCCGCCTTGAGTACCTGCAACCTGTCAAACAAAGGAAACGCACAAGTGCCCTGAGGTATCCTCAACCGGATTCCATCATATGAGTTAGGTTCGCTTAAGATCACATATTTCCTGCGAGCATTTATTGAATATGGCATATATGTTTTCATGCAAATGTTGTATTACGAACTTAGGACATTTTGCAAACAAGACAAAAAGGTACAAAACAAAGTGTGAATGAATATTTGACTTTATTGATTTGTGTGCCCTAAATAGGCGAGTACAGTGAGGAAGCTAATCCCTGAAATGAGGAGATTGCTATAAAATTGAGAAAATAAAAGTCCTATTCGGTAATGATGAAGTTGATGCTCCAATGAGCTTCCTTTGCTATGACCTGTATGACCTGAACGCTCTTCTTATCTTGCTTTCTGAAGAAAGTTGATTCTGATCGACGCTTTGTCTTTTCGAAGCTTGCCATGTTATGTGAGTGATACAAACGAATTCAGAATGCAGTTGTTCGCTTATTCCCTGATTTTGCACGGATCGCCCTTTCGGGTTTTCAATCCACCGAGATACCCTTTTTTGCCTGAGCTGTCCGATGTGGCTTTTTAACTCAGCGGGTGTAAACATTTTTTTTAATTTTTTCCTTACTTTTGCCCGAGTCTTTTATTCTGTTTTTGAATCGCCAGGATGCCCTATTTTTGCATGGACTTACATTCTGTTTTTATGTCCAACGGGTCATTTATGCGAAGTATTTTTTAACTGCATCTGAATTCACAGGAGACGGGAAGTCTTCACCATCCATGGTTGCAAGCATCAGTGCTCCTCCTGAGAAGACTTTCGTTATCACATAGGGACCTTCATAGTTTGGTGTCCACTTGCCCCTGTGGTCTGTATGAGGAGGAAGGATCCTTTTCAGTACAAGCTCTCCCACTTTATATTCCCGAGGTCTGACTTTTTGATCGAAGGCTTTCTTCATCCGTTTCTGATATAACTGACCATGACAAATAACTGCTAATCTCTTTTCTTCAATCAGGCTCAGTTGATTATAACGAGATCGGACCCATTTTGCTTCGTCTAGTTTTAAATCCATCATTACCCGCAAGGAGGGTAATTCAACTTCAACAGGTAGGACTGCTTCCATACCATACACAAGCTGATAAGGTGTTGCCCCGGTAGATGTTCTGATGGAAGTTCGGTACCCATGCAAGGCGAATGGTAACATTTCATGCCAGTCTTTGTATGTGACTACCATCTTTTGCACAATCTTCTTAATGTTCTTGTTAGCCGCCTCAACAACTCCATTCATCTTTGGCATGTAAGGAGAAGAGTTATGATGTTGAATTTTGAAGTCTCGGCATAGTTCTACCATCATCTTGTTGTTAAGGTTTGAACCATTATCAGTAATGATTCGCTCGAGAACTCCATATCGACAAATGATATCCCTTTTCAGAAATCGGGCTACCACTTGCTTGGTAACGTTTGCATATGAAGTTGCTTCAACCCATTTGGTGAAGTAATCAATGGCTACCAGGATGAATTTGTGACCATTTGAAGCAGTTGGCTTTATCTTTCCAATAATATCAATTCCCCACATGGAGAAGGGCCAGGGTGAAGACAATATATTCAAAGGATTGGGAGGCACATGCACTTTGTCTGCGTAGATCTGGCATTTATGGAACTTTCTAGCATAGGCACAACAGTCTGCATCCATTGTGATCCAGTAGTAACCTGATCTTAACAATTTCTTTGCCATTGCATATCCTCCGGCATGGGTACCGAATGAACCTTCATGTACTTCATGCATTAGTAGGTTTGTTTCCTTCTTGTCAACATATCTGAGCAAGACCATGTCGAAGTTCCGCTTGTATAAGGAGCCATCAGCATTGAGGAAGAAACTGACGGCCAGCCTTCTCAATGTCTTCTTATCATTAGATGATGCCCCAGGTGGGTATGTCTGAGTCTCCAAGAAGAATTTGATGTCGTGGAACCAAGGTTTGTTGTCAATGACAGTGTCCAAAGAGAATACATACGCCAGTCAGTCTAGTTTGGATACTAAAATCCGAGGTACACAGTTAGCAGTATGTACTTTGATCATAGATGAAATAATGGCCAAGGCGTCTGCAAACTGATTCTCATCTCGAGGGATTTATTCAAGTTTGACTGTCGTGAAGAAGGTCAACAATCTCCTCGTATAGTCACGGTAGGGAACTAGATGCTCTTGATGAGTATACCACTTGCCATTAGTTTGGTTGATCACCAAAGTTGAATCTCCGAATACATTCAAAGTTTTGATCCTGAGGTTGGCTTCTTCAAGACCCATGATACAAGCTTCGTACTCTGCTTCATTGTTAGTGCAGGCAAAGGTAAGCCTTGCTGAGAAAGGCATATGGACTCCTTTGGGTGTAATAAGCACTGCACCAACCCCACAACCGTTACAATTAATTGCCCCATCGAACATCATAGTCCATGCTTCTTCTGGATCAGGCCCTTCAGTGTGAATAGGCTCTTCACAATCTTTTGATTTTAAGAACATGATGTCCTTATCAGGGAAGTCAAACCATATAGGCTGGTAATCATCAATGGGTTGCTCAGCCCGATAGTCAGACAATACACTGCCCTTGATGGCTTTTTGAGAGGTGTACTGAATATCATATTCTGTTAGAATCATTTGCCACCTTGCAACCCTTCCGGTAAGTGCTGGCTTCTCAAATATGTACTTGACGGGGTTCATCTTTGAGATCAACAAGGTAGTATGAGTCAACATATATTGTCTTAGTCGGCGAGCAGCCCATGCTAAAGCACAACTAGTTTTCTTGAGCAGTGAATAACGTTGTTCACCGTCGGTAAAAGTTTTTCTTAGGTAGTATATTGCAAACTCTTTTCGACCAGACTCGTCATGCTGGCCCAACACACACCCCATTGATTCATCTAATATTGTCAGGTATATTATTAGAGGTCTTTCTTCAACTAGAGGCATGAGAATTGGAGGTTCTTTCAAATACTCTTTGATCTTGTCAAAAGCTCTTTGTCAATCATCGTTCCACCTGACTGTTTGTTCCTTTCTTAGCAATTTAAACAAGGGCTCGCAGGTTGCGGTGAGATGAGATATGAACCTTGAAATGTAGTTCAATCTACCTAAGAACCCTCAAACTTCTTTCTCAGTCTTAGGTGCAGGCATTTCCTGAATTGCTTTGACTTTGTCGGGATCAACCTCAATTCCTTTTCCGCTTACAATAAAACCCAATAGCTTACCAGAACGTACCCCGAATGTGCATTTGTTGGGGTTCAACCTTAACTGATACTTCCTCAGACGCTTGAACAATTTCAATAGGTTTACCAAATGGTCTTCTTTTGTGAGGGACTTGGCAATCATGTCATCCACGTAGCACTCGATTTCTTTGTGGATCATGTCGTGGAATAATGTTACCATAGCTCGTTGATATGTTGCTCCGGAATTCTTCAAACCAAACGGCATTACTTTGTAGTAGAACGTGCCCCATGGTGTGATGAAGGTTGTCTTCTCCATGTCTTCAGGTGACAACTTGATCTGATTGTATCCAGAAAATCCGTCCATGAAGGAAAATACCGAGAACTGAGTTGTGTTATCCACCAATACATCAATGTGAGGTAATGGGAAGTCATCTTTCAGGCTTGCTCTATTCAGATCTCGGTAATCGACACACATCCGCACCTTGCCATCCTTCTTAGGTACGGGTACAATGTTAGCAACCCACGGCGGGTAACTAGTTACAGTAAGAAAATCGGCGTCCCACTGCTTTTGTACTTCTTCTTTGATTTTCATGGCCATGTTTGGGCGAGTACGGCGCAACTTCTGTTTAACTGGCGGACAATCCTCTTTCAACGGCAGCTTGTGCATGACGGTATCTGTATCCAAACCCGACATATCTTGATAGGACCAATCGAACACATCGACATATTCTCGCAGCATACTGATAAGTTGTTCTTTCACTAGAGCTTGTAGACTGGCTCCAATCTTCACTTCTTTCACATCTTTCTCGGTACCAAGATTAATAGTCTCAACCTCCTCCTGATGAGGAGCAATCACCTTTTCCTCTTGTCTCAATAACCTGGCTAGCTCTTCAGGTAAATCGTAGTCTTCTTCAACCCCTTCATCTACTTGATTAATTGGATTGTCAAAGTCATACAAGGTCATAGCAGTGTCGTTGTCGGTGCAATTCTGAGGGTTATCTCTGCAAGGGTTGAGATTTGGTTCATTTTAGTGATTGATTTTATCTTATTTAGAAAAAGTGAATGAAGTTATTATTCAGAAAAACATTTCCATTTATTGTTTTGTGCGAAAATAACAAAAATGAAAAGACAGTGAGCTAAAAAGATTGTTTGCAAAAAGATGTCCATTGTTCATTAATATTCAATTTGCACAAATACATATGGCCCAATTACAAAATGAGTCCCGACATCTTGGGCAAGATGCAGGACTTTGATGCATGCTTAAAACATGAAATAATAATTACACTTCAACAGTAACCCTTATAATTTCCTAGGAAGACCAGTTGAGGACTTGTTGGCCCGGGACTCTTGGACAGATCCAGCTTTCCAGGTTGTAGTCGCTCTAAGCCTCGTCTTCCAAAGTGTTGACAACATCTGGGGTCAGCATTCCCCCACTTATGAACTTGGGAGCTTCAGCATCCTCCTCTGGCACTTGTCGGGATGGTCTGTAACCCAAACCGAATTTGTCTTCTTTCAACTGAACCTTCAACAACTTGCCCCAGCCTTGGGCATTCCCTTCTACCACAACCTTCCGAGCTTGTTTGTAGGAAGCAATTGAAGTGCCCATCCTTTCCTCTTGGGATGCAACAAACACCTCAGTTGTAGCTTCGTTGACATTTAAAACTTCAAAACCTTGACTCATGGTTTCATGGATCTCCCCATCCATCTCTATGTACTTGTATGTATCCAGGTGACTGACAAATATGTCTTCTTCTCCATAGATGGTGATAATTTGGCCTTCCGACTCATATTTTAACTTCTGGTGAAGGAAAGACGTTACCGCGCCGGCGGCGTGGATCCAGGGTCGACCCAACAAACAACTGTAGGCAGGTTGTATGTCCATCATATAGAAGGTAGTTTTGAAAACTTGTGGGCCAATTACCACGGGAAGCTCAATCTCTCCGAGAACCGATCTCTTAGAATCATCAAAAGCTCTGACAACTAGGTTACTCGGACGGAGTGCAAGACCATCATACAACAACTTGACTAAAGCTTTCTTTGGCAACACATTGAGTGATGATCTGGTATTAACAAGGACATGAGAAAGTACAGCACCTTTGCATTCCAAAGTGATATGCAAAGCCCTGTTGTGGTTACGCCTCTACGTAGTCAAGTCAACATTGGTGAAACCTAGTCCATGACTAGTATTGACATTTGAAACCCCCATTTCTAATTGGTTGACTGTGATCTCTTCAGGAACATAAGCTACGTGCAAGACCTTGAGTAGTGTATTCCGGTGAGCCTTGGAACACATGAGCGGAGATAGTATGGAAATCTTGGAGGGTGTTTGGTGGAGCTGATCCACAACTTTGTAATCACTTTTCTTAATAATCCTCATGAACTCGTCCATATCCTGATCAAAGGATGTCTTCTGAGTTTCTTTTGTAGTTGGTTCTTCTGGCACCACACTTTTGCCTTTTTATTTGGTAGCAGTTTCTGCTTCAGCATTAACTCTTGGAAACTGTGAAGCGAAGAGACGTCTACTCCGAGTGAAGCTTCCGCCTCCCCTGACATTGTCAATTTGTGATGTAGAAGTTGAAGAGTCAAGGGTAACTTTCCTTTCGTGGTGGTAAAATCTGAGTCGTAGTGCCAAGGCACGACACTGTTGATGTCATAGGGAGTTGTGATAGTTTGTGGATCATAGTAGATGGTGAGAGGAGGTCTGATTGAAGATGGTGCAGGTGCAGGAAGTTGTTGATGTTGATGAGGGTGTTGCTGAAAGTTGTTGTTGAGAGAATCCGGAACATGGATGGTTGTTGGATCATAATAGATGGTAACCGTTGAGATGTTGTCATTGGTGTTGGTTGTTGTTGTAGTCGATTCTATTGGAATGACTTTTGCTGGCGTTGTAGAAGATTCTGTTGAGATCATGTTTGTTGGCGTTGTAGAAGATTCTATTGAGATAATGTTTGCTGGTGTTGTAGGAGATATTTTGTTGCCTTTGCGGAAGATGGAATTGTTGATGTGGTTTGCAGGATGCCTTCTCTAATAAGACTGTTAACACCATTCTTCAGATTTGCACAACCGTTGGTAGAAACTTTGCAAGCTTCACAACGGGCCTCACAACCTGGAAATATTTGGCACTTCAATAGCTGAGATTTTACTTCGGCCAGTGGTGTTTGAATACTTGCAATGTCATCAATCAAAATTGTTGATTGGTACTCCTCAATGGCATTGATCTTTGGCTCACCATGATTTTGTATTGGATTCCTTGTGACATTTGGTGGAGGTGCAAAATTCAAAGCTTTGGAGTCAATCAAATCTTGGACTTTCATGTGCAGGACCCTACACTTATCTGTTGAATGACCAGGCGCATTGGAGTGAAAAGCACATTTGGCGTTGACATCATAATTCCTTGGAAGATTCAGAGGATCTGGTGGAGCCAAAGTCCTCAGTTCAGTCAGGTTAAGCTTCAATAGTTGTGGGAGTAAGACTACATAGGGCATCGGGATGGGATCGATCACCCTATTAATCTGAGAAGGCCTTTGTTGGAAAGGACGTTGTTGTTGGTCGTTGTTATTATAAGATCTTTGTTGTTGTTGTGGATACTGTTGTTGCTGAGGTGCTGGAGCATGAATGGTGACTGTGGCCACTGATCTTTGCAAGTATTGGGGTCTACCTCTACTAACATGCACTGCATTAGTCTCCCCTTCCCTTCTAGGTCATGAGAAGGGTTTCTTTGCATTGTTGGAGCTAGCACCATTTTCAAAAATCTTACCCATCTTCAATAGGCTTTCGATTCTCTGGCCTTCTATAACCATATCAACAAAACTGGTAGAAGAGAAGGCAGCAAGTTTATCAATGTAGGTCCCTTGCAAGGTATTCATAAACATATCAGCCATTTCCCTTTCGAACATAGGTGGCTGGACAGCAGCAGCGAGTTGTCTCCACCTTTGAGCGTATTCGCGGAAACTTTCTCTCGAAGACTGAGACATACCCATAAAGAGGGTCCTATTGGGTGCCATATCTAGGTTGTACTGATATTGGCGTACAAAGGCCTCAGCTAAGTCTTTCTAGTTCCTGACAGTAGCCCTTGATAGGTGTGAATACCACTCTCTGGATGCCCCGGTTAAATTGTCTTCAAAGTAAAACATCCACAGTTTCTCATCCATGTTATATGCTTTCAATCTTCATAAAAGATTGCAAATGGGTACGAGGACAGGAGGTACCATTATAGTTTTCAAAGCACAGAGGTTTGAACTTGTGGGGAATCCTTACCCCTTCCACTAAGCCCATATCCATCACATCAAATCCCAACGAGTTCAGGGATTCCAAGGATCTTAACTTTTCAGATATCTCGTCCAGACAACGGTCATAAGCTTCATCTGCCCCAACACCTAACACTGTAAAATGCTCATCTTGAGGATCTTCCTGTAGAATACGATCTCCAGTGTTCCTTTGGCCATGCCCAAGGATATTAGCTTCAGGATTGTTGTCAGGCCCAAACACTACTGGAGTCGTTCGTGGATGATCACGCGCATTATTACTAGTACCTCCAGTGCCAACGTGGTTATCTTTCGGGGTTTGCCGCTCGACTAACTCCCTCAATCTTTCCTTGGTCTGGGCCAATCTAGTCATCACAGACATAAACTGATTAATTTGGGTCCTCACTTCTGTCCTTACATCTGTCATTTGAGTCCTCACATCTGTCAGTTCCTACTATAGCTGATCCATTTGTAGACTCGGAAAGTTGTGTCGAGTTGGATATTTGTGTATGCGATTGACGGGAAAGACCCTCCTGCGAGCAATATTTCCTAAACACCTGCAAAACAAAAGGATATGAGGTTAGCATGCAATATAATATGTCTATTTGTCTTCAGAGGGTATCCGATTTGGTTCTTGGTTTTGACCTTCCAGACCCCTTGGAGGGGATAAATATGTTGAAGCAAACGAAGTCCATAATAAAATCCAACACATAACCATAAAAATACAAGTGGCAATGCCAAAATACAAATAGTTCATGAATACAACGAAAACAAAAAAAAAACTCCCAGGTGAGTTGAAATACAATCAAATTCAAGAATACAACAAACAAAATCACCATGGTGAGCTAAAGTACAATCAAATAGATATAAGTAAAGAAAATCAGACACACAGCCCAAAAGCATCCTCCCTGACTTCCTTCAGGGGAGCATCAGTTACCGGTCCAACTGGGTGCTCTGTAATGGTTCTGATGAGAAGGTTTCTGGTTGCAATGGCATTTGTCATCTTCTGATACTTGTCTTGTTCTTTGGATCTCTTTAACCCCTCCCAAAGTTTCAACTCTGAGATCTCCTTTTGAGCTGCTAGCAGTGCTTCTTGGCTTCTTTTCTCTTTAGACTCTAACTGCTCTATCTTGGCTTGCATCTTCTGATCTTCTTGCAAACGAGCTTCAGTTATCCTGGCCCATCTATCTTGACTTTCCTCCAAATAATGCTCAGCTCTTGCCTTTTGAATCTTTGCTTCCTTTCATGCATTCTTCAACACAAGTACCCCTGCTCGGGCTTTCCTGATGAAGTCTTCAGTCTTCTCAATCTTGGTTACATGCTCGATGCGCAGCTTCTCTAACCTTTCAATCTCTAAACGACCATCATTTCTTTCCCAAAGGGTCTTCTTCAAAGCTTCAGCCAGCTGGGCATTCCTTTCTTTCATCTTCTCAAATTCTTCCAGACTGACTGTGGCTATGGGTTCAACTGCTGATGGCCCTGGTACATCTTCTAGGGTGAATGGCATATGAGTAATATGTCCTCTGATGCACGACCATTCGGTGTACTGAGCAGAAACTATGTTATTACGCTTTCCCATAATGGTGGTTCCTTTAGTCTGTATATTATCCCAAGCCCAAGCTGCTTGTCGGACGGTGTAAACACCCCAAATTTGCCCTCACCCATTCACACCATGGCTTGTGATCTCTTCATATGCATAAACTCAATCATAGCATCTCATATTACATTTTTGATTCATTGCATTGGTTCAAAGTCATCTGCATCTAGGGTTTGTGATCTGAGCAGTCCAAGAGCTTTTTGAGCCACTCCAAAGTTCATCAATCACTTCAAAGGGGTCCATGTGTGTTCAAGCATCATATTACATCCCTTCAAAGTCAATAATGTCAAAGAATCACAAGAACTGAGAAAGGCATGGAAGCAGGGCCAGGTTTGACTGCACAGATGACCTAGAGTTAGGGTTTTGGTTTCAGAGGCCATAACTCCAAATTTTTTGGTCATTCTTGTTTCTATTGGTCTCTATATGGTATAGGGATCATGCATATCAATTTTCATGAAGAAATTCAATGGGGAAGTCATCTAATCAAGAGTTGACTTTTTGAGCAAGCCAGTGCAAAATCAGGGCATCTGAGGCCCCCAATGACCCAACCAAAGGGTGTTCATCATCATTTTGATTATGTATGGTCTTTATTTGATCATAGAAGATGTTGTAAGTTCACAAAATTGAAGAATTTCAAGTCATTTGCAAAGTTGACTTTTTGGGAAAATGACTTGTAATTGAAAATTGCCATTTTGGGAAACTTTTTCAACCCTTGCTTTTTGATTCAAAAATGCTTCAAATGGAAAAACTTTGGTCATGAAAGTTGTAGAATGGATCATTCCCTTTTCAAAAAGTACAAGAACTTGACCTAATTCATTTTGGATCAAAAGTTATGGCTTGTCAAAGTTGGCTAAAATCACATAATTTGAAGTTTTCTACCAAAGAGGCATTTTGCAAAATGGCATGATCAAGTGTTCTAAAGGCCTCAAATGTGTACAATTTCTTCACAACATGATCACATGACCTCTAAAATTCAGAATGGGCCAAAGAACTTTGCATTTTCATGCCTTGAACTTCATGAATTCACAAAGGGGCCAAACTTTGTGAAAATTGCAAAACATGTCACAAACCTTGATCAACTTGCTGAATCATTTCATAAACAATTCCATGGCTCTCCCTAAACTCAGCTGAACCAAGACAAGCCAAAAAGCAAGTTGTACCATTGCCCATACCTCAAGTACAAGTCAAGTTGACATTTTGGCAACTTGCCCATACCAATCACAATAGGCCAGCACCCACTCTCTGACCTATCACACTTGTTTATACAAATCAAAAGCAAGCCAAAGCACATAACCATTCAGGCTGAAACACACCCCAAGCCCTAGTTCCAAGTTTATGCTTCATTTGCAAAACTCTTCGAAACATTCTCCACAAGCTTCAAACACACAAACAAACTTCACAAACAATCTCAACATGTCTCACTGATCACAAACCACCCATCACCATAGCTTGAAACTCACTGAAAGCAAAATACGATTTATGCCCCTTCTTGAATAGAACTTCAGCAATCCTTCAAACCAGCCATTTTAAACTCCAAACAAGTATTGCAAGCTTCTCAGGAGGTCCATTAGAGGTGTTTTGGACCAAAGGGCCAGCCAGAAAGTTCCAGAAATCAAAGCTTCGATTCAGGTAGCCATGGAAATTCATTTTTCCAGAACCTTTATTTCTTGTTTCTAAATGATAAAGCATGCTTCCCTGAGTTCACTGAACCTTTTACTTTTGAAAAAGATTGAGAAATGAGGTTGTATCGTGTTTCTGAAATTTTTACAATTTTTGATGTTTGATTCGTATCTTGATTTTGAATAGAAATAAATGGGATTTGTTGCTGGATTATGTTTTGTTGTTGATCATTGATTGTTTCTGGAGCTTTTGGTGAGTTTTCATGGCGTATTGAGAGAGATTGAAAGAGGAGCCTGCCGGAGAAGACGACCGGAACAGTGTTTCGGTCGTCTGAAAGTGATTAGGGCATTTAATTAGGGTTTAATCATAATTAGGAGAGTTTGAATGTGAGCCGTCCAAACACGCGCGTAGTCAATTCCCGCCCCTGCCAGTTTGAATCTCGTTCATTGGATTGACTGACTTTCTTATTTTTCAGTTTAATTTCATTTGTTTTCTACAATTTATTAAAAATAGCAAAACATCTTTAAAAAATTTGAAATCTTTTGTCAAAGGTTCAATTAATTTTCAGAAACCAAAAACATTTTTATTTTTATTTTTTGCATTAAAAAATATTTTTAAATCATTTAAGAGATTATTTTTAATTAATTAATGAGAATTAATTAATTAAAAATACTTTTAGATATTTAAAAATCACAAAAAAAATTCATGAAACATTTAAAATCATTTAGGAACATTGTCCAACTCTCAAACCAAATTTCTTTTTTGATCTTGATGTCTTTTGACAATTTTTCATGGAATTAATTTCATTTCAAGGCATTATTTTGATCCAATCTTCAAAAATTCATTTCTGCCTAGCCTTTAAGAGTTGGACAATGATTATTCTTGCATTGCATCTTGTATAGCATGTAGTTTGTTGGATTAAATTGGCATGAATTGATCTTGAATTTCCTATTTGTTTTGCATTTTTCTTGACAAGGTACCTTAAAACCCTAGCAATCTTAAGAAATTCATAACTTCTAATAGGTTAAGATTTAGAACCCCTCCTTTGGGCAGTGGGTTTGTATAGGTTTAGGGTTTCTTTGAGTGCATTTTCAAATTTTTATCATGATGTTTGCTTCTGGTTTTGATTTTTGTTTTGTGTATTGATCATAAACCCTAATTTGGGCTTTCATTTGCATCCATCTTCCATTTGTTTGCATACCATGACTTGCCATGACATTTTGTGCATCCATTTGATTCATTATACATCTTAGGACATGTTAGAATCATGTTTGATCATTGCATCTTTCATTTGCCATATTGTATGTCATTTGCATTTCATAACTTTTCATGAACATTCATGGTTCTAAGCATGCTTTTCTTACACCCATATGCTTGTATGATCATTCTCATGCCTTGCCTCATGTTTACATCATCTTTTAGCATCCTCAACATCATACTCATGCTTATGGTTTTGGTTTGCATCATGCCATTTCATTCCATTTTGCATTGCATTGCATTCCTTTCAGGTGGTAAGTTACTTTGAGAAGTGAATTTGCCTTCACTTCTCACAATCTCTTTTCATCTCTCTTATGCATCATTGCTGCATTTTATCTTGTGCTTAAGATTGAGCTTGCTCATTCTTCTTCATCTTACTTTCTTTCTTCAAGTGACTTGTCTTCTTAAATGAAGCAAGTTACTTTGCTTCTCTTTGCTCCTTTCATCTGCTTCCTGGTGGTTTCTCTGAAGATCTTTCTTGTAAACCTCACAAACCTTAGGAACAACCAAGCATGACAATAATTAGGGTTTGATTAGTCCCCCACTTAGCTTTTTGCCTTTGTGTCTCATTGAGTTCTCTCTTCTCATCTCATAATCAGGGACTAAACCCTAAAGGCTTTAAGGCTTTGTGATTAAGCTTATGCCTGCATCCTTCTATTAGGATGGAGTGTATAACTTTAATCCTAAGTGTTAAACCCTTATTGTGTTTAAATCCTTTAATCAATCCACTTAATAATCATTAAGACATCAAGCTTGTAACTTGGGCCTTGCATTAGGGTTCTAATTCTTCCTTAATTTGTTAAGAAGGACTAACCCTAGTGTTAATGGACAAGTCCCCCTCAAGTTGTCTTGAAAAACCCTAAAACTCACTTCATCATCTTATCATTAATTAAAATCCATTTAATAAAGGCTTTGTTATGTCATGAAGTTAATCCCTAATCATGGATTAAGTTGAGGAGCTTTCCTCAGCTTAAACATTCTCATCTATCATCCTTCTATTAGGATGGTGTAATGAGTCTGTTTAATCCTTGATTATGGCTTAATCTCATTACTTAACACTAAACAAAAATACCAAAAACACCTAGATAATCACAAGTAGGTTAATGATCTTAATCCTACATCATGGTGATTAAAGTGTGAGATGCTGACTTCACACTTAAGGTATTCTCATTACCCCTAATCAGAGGGAAGATGTGATGAGTTTACTAAATCCATTGGTTTAGGCTTAAGCTCATTAACTTATGACAAACTTCAAAAAAGCAATAAAAGACTGAAAATACAAAACAAACAATAATCGTCTCCTTCGGGATTCTTTTCTCATCTCACTCACTCATAAGCGAGAACTAGCTTCTTCCGTCTAATGCAAGACAGTTTGCACCTGAGCCAGACAGGTCATACACTTGAGCATAGACAAGTAAGCAGTTCACAGATCAATCTTTCTTTCAGTCTCTTTGGGTCGAACTACGGTGTTCTGACTTCCTCATTGCACGAGAGGATACATAGGCATAACTTAACAGTTATCGAACAAAATTCTCTGTATATCCCCCCCTCTTTCTAGCATCATTCTTTAAGCCTCATAGTCATGAGAATTTTATTCTTGTTCTTACACTGACACTATACATATCACACTTCATTTCTTTTACACTGACACTTGTACATCCTTTTCCAGCTCTCTCTACACAAATTGCACTGACACTACCCCTTTAAAACACAAATATTTTAAGCGTGGATCCCGTCGAGTACGGAGGACAATCTGGGTGCTAATACCTTCCCAGGTTGTAACCAACCCCCTTTCTCAGTCTCTCTGGTTCGCTACCGTCTTATCCATATCTTTCTAGGTTTATGCAGCATTACCTTTTCTCCGGGATAAAAATGCCTAGCTGGCGACTCTTTCTTTTCTCATGAGTTCACTCCTGTGTGTTCTCATATCTCCTTTCGCCGACCGTTCGCGTCTGTACCCCTTCTGACCTGGATGTCATTTTGGTGGGAGCGACAGCTTGGCGACTCTGCTGGGGAACCTTATACTGTAACCAGGGCTTCTGGTTCTTTTTGTGGGTTCTTCCTAGCGCTTGTTTGATTTGTGTTTACTGGGGTGTTATGTGCTAATTGTGTTTGTATATTTGCTTTATTTACTGCTTTATGTACAGTTATTTATTGCTTTCTTTTATAGCTTTATATACATCATACTGTCATACTGTTTTGGCTGGATCTGGTTTTGTTGCTTTGGTGGGTGGGTGTTCTATTGAGAGTTAAGGTCCTATACCTGGGACCTGAGTGACACCTAGGCTAGAGTGGTTCATGTTCTTTCCCATTCCATTTCGGTCTGGTGCGGGAATATGAAACACGGTTCAGATGTGGGTTTCTTCTTGAGAACTCTGTGCTGCAGATTTCCTGTAGTGCTAGGGCTATCTGGGAAGCCTGCTAAGTCTGGATGACCTTTATTATGACCTTCAGAAACTGAGGTGAATTAGAGGAGGATCTTTTATGGTTATTGTAAACACTGTACCTCCGGGTTAGAAGTGTTTACACTTCTCATAACTGATCCAAGTCTGAGGATCCTTGTTCTAGAACATCACCTGTGAGGGGGTTGGGTTGTTTACAGGTTTGTAGGTACCCTTGACCTCAGCATACCCTGTTCCTTGTTGATTAAGAGTACTCCACTTTGGACAGTTCTTGTGATTTTAGCCCTGGACATGTGACTCTTTATTTGAGTCCCCCACCTTGGTTACTGGACTTTTGAACCTCCATCTGGGCTTCTTAGACATACATGGACTCATATCAAGGCAGTTAATCAGATCCAGCTTGATCACAAACCCTTGCATATCATTTGCATACATCATCATTGCATCATTTAACATTTGCTTATTTGTTTTTCAGGGTATCCACATCATATTTGGTTTGGTTTTGACCCCTTCATCTGTATAGACCTATCTTCATCAGTATCTGCTTCAGCTATCTTCATTAGCTACCTGCTTCAGTCACCTGCATCACCAGTATCAGCCTATCAGTGGTTCATCTTCTAGTATCAGTCTCCATCATCAGTATTTGTTTCAGCTCTTCATCAGCATACATGGCACCCAAGAAGAGCAACATCTCATATCATTTCTTTGAGCCTGAGCTGACTGGCATCAGGAAGGTCCAGGCCTTTATCACCCCAGACCATATACCACTGTTTAGAGAACATTATGGAGGCATCCTTGATGTGGTTATGGATTTGGACCCTTCTCAGAGGAGCTTGATTCACACTTGTCTACAGTTCTATGATCCTCCTTTGAGATGCTTCACCTTCCAGAATTTTCAGTTGGGACCCTTGTTGGAAGAGTATTCATCACTGATTGGTGTACCTGTCAGGGGTGGTGTCCCCTTCAACCCTGAGATGGCTTTTCCTAGTATTGAAGAAGTGGCAAAAGCACTGTATCTGGAACCTATACTGATTGAGCATAACATGACAGCAAAGGCTGGAATCTCTGGCCTACACTTGGATTTCTTGACTTCTCAGGCTATCCTGAAGGCCTCCTTGGGAGAATGGAAGGCAGTCTGTGCTTTGTTAGCCCTCAGCATATATGGGGTTATATTATTTGCAGATGAGCCCAAGTTTATCAGTAAGAACTCCATTCATCTTTTCATTCTGAGGAACCCAGTACCCACCTTACTGGGAGATTTCTACTACTCTGTTCACCAAAGGAATGAAAAGCAAAGAGGAAGGTTGGTGAGATGCTGTGCTCCCCTGTTCCATACCTGGCTGCTCAAACACTTGCCCAAAACTGATGCCTTCTTGAATCCTCACCAACAGAAGAATTGGGCTAGGAGACTTGTTGCTTTGACCTCAGATGACATCAGGTGGTGCACCCAGAGCACCAAGGGCAGGGACATCATTACTAGTTGTGGGCAGTTCCCTAATGTACCTCTGATAGGAGTGAAGGGTTGCATCAACTAAAACCCTCTGCTATTCAAAAGACAATTGGGCTATGCATTGTTCCACCCACCTAGAGTACAAGACTTGGCTGAAACCCTTTATTGTGAGATTAAGCCTAATCTAGCTGTTGTCAGGCAAGCATCCTGGGCTTGGGACAATATTCAGACCAAAGGGGTAACCATTCTTAGGAGATGCAACAATGTGGCCTCAGCACAGTACTATGAGTGGTCCCATGCTAGGGCTCAAACTTCTGGAATGCCCTTCACCATTGAGGATGCACCTGGACCATCCACAACACCACCTCCAGCCACTGTCAGCCTGGAAGAGTTTGAGAAGCTAAAAGAGAGGAATGAGAATCTGTCTGAAGCCCTGAAGAGAACCCTCTGGGAGAGGAGTGATGGTCATCTAGACATTGAAAGGTTAGAAAAGCTTAAGGTGGAGCATCTAGCCAGGATTGAGAAGTCAAAGGACTACATCAAAAAGTCAAGGGCAGGGGAATAGATTTTGAAGAATGCCTGTAAAGAGGCTCAGTTCCAGAGGGCTAGGACTGATCTCTATCTGAAAGAAAGCCAAGCTAGGTGGGTCAGAATCACTGAAGCTCGCACTCAGGAAGATAAGATAACTCAGGACAGGATTGAGCAGTTGGAGGCTAAAGCAAAGGAGCAACAGGAAGCCCTGCTAGCAGCCCAGAAAGAGATCTCAGAATTGAAGCTTAGGGCTGGTGTGAAGAGGTCAAAGGACCAAAGCAGACACAAGAAGCTAACCACCGCTATCTCCACCAGGAATCTTCTTATCAGGAACCTCACAGAGCATCCAGCTGATCCCGTAACCGAAGCACTTCTGAAGGAGGTCAAGGAGGATGAGTTTGGTCTTGGTGTCTGACTTTTGCTTGTTGTTACTTTCTTTTCATGTACTTTTCTTTTATGTTGTATTTTTGATCCCTCAGAGGGCATATGTTGTAAAAAAACAAACTATGTATCGATTCACCATTTGTAATATATTCATTAGTTTGTTTTATCTGAGTTCTTCTTCTATCAAGCAACATCAAAGCATCTTCCTCAGGGGTCTGGAAAGGTCAAAACCAAATGCCAAGCCGGATACCTTGGAAACAAATAAGCATACTGCATTGCATACTAACTTTTGTTTTGTTTTGTAGGTTTTTGTTTTGTTTGTTACTAACTCTGTTGTGATTCAGGAACTATTGCTCGCCGTCGGGTGTTCCCACTAAACCGTCCGCACAGATATCCCACTCGCAACAACCTTCCGGGTATACAAATGGACCAAGTACAGCAGGACCTTACAGAAGTCAGGACTCAAATGGCCAATGAGAGGCTAGAAATGAGAAACCAGATGACCCAGTTCATGGAGGTGATGAATGGCCTGGCTCAAAGCCAAGAAAGATTAAGGGCATTGGTAGAAAGGCAGACCCAAGAAGACCCCCACCTAGGGACTGGAGGAACAAGCAACAATGAGAGGGTACAACCTCATGTGAATCCACCAGTGTATGGGCCCCATCTTCATCCAGAGATCAACATCCCTGCTAATGTACAAGGGAATACTACTGCAGCCAGAGTATTACAAGAAGACCCCCAAGAGGATCAATTCACTGTGATGGGAGCTGGGGATGAAGCCTATGACATAAGGCTAGATGAAATTGCTGAGAAATTGAGATCTCTGGAGTCTCAAAATTCCCTGGGCTTTGATGTCATGGACATGGGTTTAGTGGACGGGGTAAGGATTCCCCACAAGTTTAAACCCCTGTGCTTCGAGAAGTACAACGGAACTTCCTGTCCACGAACCCACTTACAATCCTTTCTGGGGAGGCTGAAGGCATACACCATGGATGAGAAACTATGGATGTTTTACTTTGAAGACAGTTTAACAGGGGGCTTCAAGGGAATGGTACTCTCATTTGACTAGAGCAACCATCAGATGCTGGAAGGACCTGGCTGAAGCCTTCATTAGACAGTACCAGTACAACTTGGACATGGCTCCTAACAGGACCCTCCTGATGGGAATGTCTCAATCATCCAGAGAAAACTTCCGGGAATACACCCAGAGGTGGAGACAGCTTGTTGCTGCTGTCCAGCCACCCATGTCGGAAAGGGAAATGGCCGACATGTTTATGAACACCCTTCAAGGGACATACATTGATAGGCTAGCTGCCTTTTCTTCCACCAGCTTCGCTGACGTAGTCATAGCTGGAGAAAGAATTGAAAGCCTACTAAAGATGGGCAAGATTTCTGACAATGGTGCGAGCACGTCCAGCAACCCCTGAAAACCTTTTGTGGGGCCTAGAAGAACAGGTGAGACTAATGCTATTCATGCCAACAGGGGCAGACCTCAATATGTTCATAGGTCAGTGGCAGCCGTCACTATTCCCGCTCTAATTCCTCAGTAACCCGCATATCAACCACAGCAACAACCCCATTACCAGCAACAAGTTCAATATCCGCCTCAGAGAAACTACAACAACAACACCAACAGCAACAATCAACAAAGACCTTTTCAACAGAGACCATCTCAGGCCAATAGGGTGATTGATCCAATCCCTATGCCTTATGCCGCTTTATTGCCACAGCTCCTGAAGCTCAACTTGGTTGAGTTAAGGACGTTGGCACCACCAGATCCTTCCAGTCTGCCCAGAAATTACGACGCCAACGCCAGATGTGCTTTTCACTCCAATGCACCTGGCCACAGTACAGAGAAGTGCAGAGCTTTACAAATGAAGGTACAAGATCTAGTGGATTCCAAAGCCCTCAATTTCGCACCCCCGCCAAATGTCAACAAAAACCCCATGCCCAACCACGGAGGACCAAGAATTAATGCTATTGAGGAAGATAAGTCGTCTTTCTTAATAACCAGTGTTGGGTAGATTCGGACACCCCTGGTAGAGATTAAAGCTCAACTCCTAGAATGCCAGATATTCCCCGGGTGTGAGCTCGGGTGCGGTTATTGCAACATTTCGGTAAATGGGTGTGATAACTTGAGAAGCGGCATAGATGTTCTTATCCAGAGTGGCCTACTTCAAATCACAACATCAACACCTTCAAATCCAGCAATCTCTCCGACAACAATTCCTGAGTCTCCTACAACTGCAACAACAATCGTTCCAAACAATTCTTCAAATTCATCAACAAATGCTTCATCTATCACTTCAACAAACCAGATATCAACCACCATCTCTTCTACAACATCAGCACCCCTTTATTCAGAGTCTTCTACAACGCCAACAGACATCTCGGCAGTCATCATCTATTATGATCCGTCCTATGTTCCACCTAACAACAATTTTCAACAACAAGCAGTGGCATCTCCTGCCAGGTCACCAGTAACCATCTACTACGATCCGCACACTATTTCAACACCCTCCTCTGCTGCAGTCAGTCCGGTTACCATCACGGTGCCTGGACCAGTTCCGTATGAAAGCAATAATGCCATCCCTTGGCATTATGGCTCTGACCTTTACTGCAATGGGGAGAGAATCACTCTTGACTCTTCAACCTCTTCTCCACAGATTGATAATGTCGGGGGAGGCGGAGGCTTCACCAGAAGCGGACGCCTTTTTGCCTCGCAAACACAAAGACCTAATGTTGAAGCAGAAGTTGCTGCCAAAGCAAAGGGAAAGAGTGTAATATCTGAAGAACCCATTCTCAAGGAAACTCAGAAGACATCTTTTGAACAAGATGTAGACGAGTTCATGAGAATTATAAAAAGGAGTGATTACAAAGTGGTGGATCAACTTCACCAAACTCCCTCAAAAATCTCCATATTATCCCTGCTGATGTGTTCCGAAGCTCACCGGAATGAATTACTAAAAGTCTTGCACGCAGCATATGTGCCAGAGGAGATCACCGTTAACCAGCTGGAGACCGTGGTAGCGAATGTCAATACCAGCCATGGATTGGGTTTTACCAATGTTGATTTAACTACTGAGGGGTGTAATCACAACAAGGCTTTACACATCACTCTTGAATGCAAGGGTGTTGTCCTATCACACGTACTGGTAGACACTGGGTCTTCACTCAATGTTTTACCAAAGAAAGCCCTAGTGAAGCTGGAATATGATGGCTTGGCATTACACCCAAGTAATCTGGTGGTAAGAGCATTTGACGGCTCTAAGAGATCAGTGCTAGGAGAGATTGATCTGCCTGTGATGATTGGCCCACAGACTTTTAAAATTACCTTCTATGTGATGGACATTCAGCCGGCCTACAGCTATTTGTTGGGTAGACCTTGGATCCATGCCGCTGGCGCAGTTACGTCTACCCTTCACCAGAAGTTGAAATTCGAGTGGGAGGGCCAAATCATCACCATCTATGGTGAAGAAGATATCTTTGTTACCCATCTAGCTACATATAAATACATTGAGATGGATGGGGAGATCCATTAAACCATGAGCCAGGGATTTGAAGCCCTAAACATTAATGAAGCATCTGTTGTACTTGGGACTTCCATGACATCTTATCAACAAGCCAGGAAGGTTGTTGAAGAGGGGACTGCCCAAGGTTGGGGCAAGTTGCTGCCCGTAGAGAAGAAAGAGGACAGATTTGGGTTGGGTTACAGACCAACTCAACAAGATCAACCAGAGGCTGCTAAGAAGCCCAGTTTTGTCAGTGGGGGGATGCTCACCCCTGATGCAGTAAACAACTTGGAAGATGAGTCGGAAGATGAGCGCAACCTGGAGAGCTGGATACGTCCAAGGATCCCGGGGAGCCGTATCTCAAACTGGTCTTCCCAGGAAATTATAAGGGTTACTCCTGCAGAGTAATTATTATTTCCTGTATATTTTTAAGCATGCATCAAGTCTTGCATCTTGCCCAAGATGACAAGGCTCATTTTGTAATCGGACCATCTTGTAATTTTGTGCAAATAGATCAATCAATGAATATCGGACGTCTTTTGCAAATGAGTCTTTTTCTTTTCCGCTCACTGTTTTTTCATTTTTTATTTTTGTACAAAAATAAAATGGCAATGTTTTCCAAAATGGCAAAACTTCATTTCACTTTTCCTAAACAAGATTAAAATCAATCACTAAAATGAACAATCTAAACCCTTGCAGAGAGTGCCTTTCAGACTGCACCGACAACAACATAGCTATGGCTTCGTGTGACTTTGACAATCCAATCAATCAAGCTGATGAAGGGGTTGAAGAAGATTATGAGCTTCCTGAAGAGCTAGCCAGGTTGTTAAGACAAGAGGAGAAGGTTATCACTCCTCATCAGGAGGAGATTGAAACGGTTAATCTTGGTTCGGAAGAGGACATGAAAGAGGTTAAGATCGGGGCCTGTCTACAAGACTCAGTAAAAGAACAACTGATTGATATGCTTCGAGAGTATGTGGATGTGTTTGCTTGGTCTTATCAGGACATGCCAGGGTTGGACACTGATATTGTCGTGCACAAGCTGCCTTTGAAAGAGGACTGCCTGCCGGTTAAACAGAAGTTGCGCCGTACTCGCCCAGATATGGCAATGAAGATAAAGGAAGAGGTGCAAAAGCAGTGGGACACCGGGTTCCTTGTTGTGACTAGCTATCCGCCGTGGGTTGCTAATATTGTACCTGTGCCTAAGAAAGACGGCAAAGTGAGGATATGTGTTGACTACCGGGATCTGAACAGAGCCAGCCCGAAAGATGATTTTCCATTATCTCACATTGATGTATTGGTGGATAATACGGCTCAGTTCTCGGTGTTCTCCTTCATGGACGGATTTTCAGGATACAATCAGATCAAGATGTCACCTGAAGACATGGAGAAAACAACTTTCATCACACCCTGGGGCACGTTCTATTATAAGGTGATGCCATTCGGACTGAAGAATGCTGGTGCAACTTATCAACGGGCTATGGTAACTTTATTCCACGATATGATCCATAAAGAAATTGAATGTTATGTGGATGACATGATTGCCAAGTCCCTCACAGAAGAAGACCATCTGGTAAATCTGTTGAAGCTATTCAAGCGTCTGAGGAAGTACCAACTGAAATTGAACCCCAACAAGTGCACATTCGGGGTACGGTCTGGTAAGCTGCTGGGATTTATTGTAAGCGAGAAAGGGATTGAAGTTGACCCTGATAAAGTCAAAGCCATTCAAGAGATGCCTGCACCAAAGACAGAAAAAAAAGTTCGAGGGTTTCTAGGTAGATTGAACTACATTTCAAGGTTCATATCTCACCTTACAGCAACTTGTGAACCTTTGTTCAAGCTGTTAAGAAAAGAACAGACGGTCAGGTGGAATGAAGACTGCCAGAGGGCTTTTGACAAGATCAAGGAGTACTTGCAAGAACCTCCAATCCTAATGCCTCCAGTTGAAGGAAGACCTCTAATAATGTACTTGACAGTATTAGAAGAGTCAATGGGGTGTGTGTTGGGCCAGCATGACGAGTCTGGTCGAAAAGAGTATGCAATTTACTACCTAAGCAAAAAGTTTACCGACTGTGAACAACGTTATTCACTGCTCGAGAAAACTTGTTGTGCTTTAGCGTGGGCTGCTCGCCGACTGAGACAGTATATGTTGACCCACACTACCTTATTGATATCAAAGATGGACCCGATTAAGTACATTTTTGAGAAGCCTGCTCTTACCGGACGGGTTGCAAGATGGAAAATGATCCTCACAGAATATGACATCCAATACACATCTCAGAAGGCCATCAAGGGCAGTGTATTGTATGATTATCTTGCTGAGCAACCTATTGATGATTACCAGCCTATGAGATTTGACTTCCCTGATGAAGACATCATGTTCATAAAAGCAAAAGATCATGAAGAGCCTATTCACACTGAAGGGCCTGACCCGGATGAAGAATGGACTATGATGTTTGATGGGGCTGTTAATATGAATGGTCGTGGTGTTGGTGCAGTACTCATTACACCTAAGGGAGTTCACATGCCTTTCTCGGCAAAACTCACCTTTAACTGCACTAACAATGAAGCTGAATACGAAGCTTGCATTATGGGTCTTGAGGAAGCCATTGACCTCAGGATCAAGACATTGACTGTATTCGGAGATTCAGCTCTGGTAGTTAATCAAACCAACGGAAAATGGTACACCCACCAGGATCATCTGATACCTTATAGGGATTATACAAGGAGGTTATTGACTTTCTTTACAACGGTCAAGCTTGAGTATATTCCCCGGGACGAGAATCAGTTTGCAGATGCTCTTGCCACCATTTCATCCATGATCAAAGTTCAAGCTGCCAACTTTGTGCCTCGGATTTCAGTGTCCAGACTTGACAGACCAGCATATGTATTTGCAGCAGATGTTGTCAAAGATGATAAGCCTTGGTTCCATGACATTAAGTGCGTCTTGGAGGATAAAACATACCCACCTGGGGCATCTTCCAATGATAAGAAGACTTTAAGAAGGCTTGCTGGTAGTTTCTTCCTGAACACTCATGGTTCCCTGTACAAGAGAAACTTTGATATGGTACTCCTCAGATGCGTTGATAGAACAGAAGCAGACTTGTTGATGCACGAGGTGCATGAAGGATCCTTAGGTACCCATGCAGGAGGGCATGCCATGGCTAAAAAGTTGCTAAGATCAGGATATTACTGGATCACAATGGATGCCGACTGTTGTGCCTACGCCAGAAAATGCCATAAATGCCAGATTTATGCGGATAAGGTGCATGTGCCTCCCAATCCTCTGAATGTGATGTCTTCTCCCTGGACCTTTGCCATGTGGGGCATTGACATGATTGGCAAGATTGAGCCGACTGCTTCGAATGGCCACAGATTCATCTTGGTTGCCATTGATTATTTCACCAAGTTGGTCGAAGCAGCTTCCTATGCAAACGTTACAAGGCAAGTGGTGGCCCGATTTCTGAAGAGAGATATCATCTGTCGATATGGAGTTCCCGAGAGAATCATTACTGATAATGGTTCCAACTTAAACAACAAAATGATGGCAGAGCTATGCTGGGACTTCAAGATCCAACATCACAATTCTTCTCCTTACAGGCCAAAGATGAATGGCGCTGTTGAGGCAGCTAACAAGAATATCAAGAAGATTGTGCAGAAGATGGTAGTCACCTACAAAGACTGGCATGAAATGCTACCGTTTGCCTTGCATGGGTACCGCACGTCAATCAGGACATCCACTAGGGCAACACCGTATCAGCTTGTGTATGGTATGGAGGCAGTCCTACCTGTTGAAGTTGAATTACCCTCCCTGCGGGTACTAATGGATGTTAAGCTGAACGAAGCAGAATGGGTCCGATCCCGATACGAACAACTGAGTCTGATTAAAGAGAAAAGATTGGCTGCAATCTGCCACGGGCAGTTATATTAGAAAAGAATGAAGAAAGCCTTCGATCAAAAAGTCAGGCTCCGAGAGTACCAAGTAGGAGATCTTGTGCTGAAAAGACTCCTCCCTCCTCATACAGACCACAGGGGCAAATGGACTCCGAACTATGAAGGACCATTCGTAGTAAAGAAAGTTTTCTCCGGTGGAGCACTCATGCTCAGCACTATGGATGCTCAGCACTATGAAGGACCATTCGTAGTAAAGAAAGTTTTCTCCGCTGGACATAAAAATAGAATGTAAGTCCAGGCAAAAATAGGGCATCCCGGCGAGTCAAAAACAGAATAAAAGACTCGGGCAAAAATAAGGGAAAATGAACAAAAGATGTACACCCGCTGAGTTGAAAAGCCGCATTGGACAACTCAGGCAAGAATGGGTATCCCGATGGATTGAAAACCCGAAAGGGCGATCCATGCAAAATAAGGGAATAAGCGAACAACTACATTCTGAATTCGTCAGTATCATTTACAAATTGGTAAAGCTTCGAAAGGATCAAGCCTCTTTCAGAATCAGCTTCCTTCAGAAAGCAAAGACGAGAAGAACGTCAAACGTCATACGAGTCATAGCAAAAGGGAAGCTCTTTGAAGCGTCGTCAACATTGCCAATATTTTGTTCTCAATTTGTAACAGTCCCCTCATTTCAGGGGATATGTTTCTTTGACTGTACCTTGCCAATTTAGGGCATACGAATTAATAAAATCAGATTTTCAGTCATGTCTCGTCTCGTACTTTATTTTCATTTGCAAAATGTCCGATGTCTTTAAGGTACTGATTGCATAAATACAGATGCTTCTAAAGTACGTGCTTGCAGGAAATATATTTACTCCCGGGAGTGTTTGAACTCTTACGATGGAATCCAGTAAGGGATACCTCGGGATTACTTGTGCGTTTCTCTGTCTTTGCAGGATTGAAGGTATTCAAAATGCAACATGGGGCATGTAAACTTCATCCCAGCAAGCTGGCAAATCAATACTCACTCAGTCTTAGCACCCGAAGTGTTTTCTCCCCAGCTGAGTTGCCACTTGTTATTTCTCCCCAGCCGAGTTGCCATTCATTCTTCCTCCTCAAGCCAAGTACAAAAGTCAGGGAACCATCTCCCCACAGAGTGTCAACCTCTACCCGGAAAAAAAAAACAACACACGAAGGAATCACAACAGAGTGACAAAACCTTCTACAAACCCCAGCTGGGTCCCTTATTACCAAGATGGGTCTATCAGTGACCTATTCCCCCAAGCAAATACATCACATCAGATCTACCAATGATCTCATCCCCAGCTGGGATGTTCACTTTAAGCAGATCAACCAGGGATATTTGCAGCAACAGGACCCGAATCCCGGATCATTATTTTTGCATAATCATAGCATCCACATCATATTCACCCCACAAAACGTAGCATTCCGTCTAATACGGAGCATTACGGAAAAAAATCAAACATATTGCATAATCATAAGCCATGTTCTGAATCAAACACTTGTGAATAATGACAATCCATCAAAGATATACAGAAAATTCCCCAAATCCCCACCAGAGAGCCAAAAGCATTTGCATTACACTCATAAATGCAAACACCACTCCTTTATTGGCACCCGTCTGTGTCATCATTCTCCAGCAAAAGTCGCCCGAGCACTCTTTACAAACAGCTACTTATATATTTACAGATACTTCTTGACACCCGTCCGTGTCATACCCCCAGCAGAAAGACAAAGCGTCCTCTTTGCGCTCACAGATACCTCTTTATACAAATTCCCCGACACCCGTCCGTGTCGCTTTCCCAGCACAGTGACCTAAACACTTTGTATATCATATACTTGTTTATACTATACTTTTCTCCTTTTGGCACTCGTCCGTGTCACCCTCCCCAGCAAGTTAAACACTCATCTATACACCACTCATACTTATTTCGCTCATACAGATACTCGTCCATATCTTATACCACTTAAATCCCCTCAGAGTCGACACTCGTCCGTGTTCTTTGTTAACCAGCTGATATTCGTCCGTATCATCATATCTGAACATGTATCAGTATTTGTTTCTACCCGATACTCGTCCGTATCGTAGTCTTAAGGAAGCTCGTCTGCATCTTTAATCTATACACAACGTCAAAACACTTATACCTTTTATTTCTAGGATATAAACACTTGTCCGTGTTTACTATTCCCAGTAAGTCGCCAGCAAGGCAAAATTTCTTTTCTATCTGACATTCGTCCTATGTCATGATAAACCCTGAGAGCAGCCGTCCCCTGCTAGGTGATCGTCCATCACCTCTTGATGATCGTCCTTCATCATGCTCATCCGATGGCCGTCCCCATCGTTGATCTTTTCTATCCGACATTCGTCCTATGTCGTGATATTTAGCAGCCGTCCCCTTCTAGGTGATCGTCCTTCACCTCTTGATGATCGTCCTTCATCATTTGTATCCGATGGCCGTCCCCATCGTTGATCTTTTTTTATCTGACATTCGTCCTATGCCATGATAAACCTTGAGAGCAGCCGTCCCCTGCTAGGTGATCGTCCCTCACCTCTTGATGATCGTCCTTCATCATGCTCGTCCGATGGTCGTCCCCATCGTCGACTTTTTATCCGGCATTCATCCTATGTCGCGATACTTTCGGCAGCCGTACCCTGCCAGGTGATCGTCCTTCACCTTAGATGACCGTCCCTCATTTTATCCCCAACAGAGCAGCCGTCCCCTGCTAGGTGATCGTCCTTCACCTTTGATGACCGTCCCTCATCATTATTTCATTTATTCTTTAACCCGATGGCCGTCCCCGTCGTGATCCCTTTTCCTTTTCCTGGTGATCGTCCTTCATCAGTTTAGCCCGATGGTCGTCCCCATCGTTGTTTGTATTACTTTATGAACCTGGTGACCGTACCTCATCATTTACTTTCTACATATTCCCCAGAGAGTCCTGATGGCCGTCCCCATCATAATCTCTTATATCCTCAGCATGTCGGCCGTCCCCATCATTGCTTTATTTCCCGCATTTTCCCCAGCGTGTCGGCCGTCCCCGTCATTGCTCTTTCCGGCGGTCGTCCTCCGTCTCCCGCACTTTATAAATTATTTTCTTTTACAATCTATATCCCTTTTCTTCTTCGTTCTGTGAGTGCAAATTTTGGACTGTCTTTGGTATTCAACCACAAGTTATCTTGTTCGCCTGATAAGCCGTTGCTTACATCCTGCACAGCTAACTCATGTTTGAATAGGGGCAGCTATAAACACCCCAAATTTTCCCTCACCCATTCACACCATGGCTTGTGATCTCTTCATATGCATAAACTCAATCATAGCATCTCATATTACATTTTTGATTCATTGCATTGGTTCAAAGTCATCTGCATCTAGGGTTTGTGATCTGAGTAGTCCAAGAGCTTTTTGAGCCACTCCAAAGGTCATCAATCACTTCAAAGGGGTCCATGTGTGTTCAAGCATCATATTACATCCCCTCAAAGTCAAGAATGTCAAAGAATCACAAGAACTGAGAAAGGCATGGAAGCAGGGCCAGGTTTGACTGCACAGATGACCTAGAGTTAGGGTTTTGGTTTCAGAGGCCATAACTCCAAATTTTTTGGTCATTCTTGTTTCTATTGGTCTCTATATGGTATAGGGATCATTCATATCAATTTTCATGAAGAAATTCAATGGGGAAGTCATCTAATCAAGAGTTGACTTTTTGAGCAAGCCAGTGCAAAATCAGGGCATCTAAGGCCCCCAATGACCCAACCAAAGGGTGTTCATCATCATTTTGATTATGTATGGTCTTTATTTGATCATAGAAGATGTTGGAAGTTCACAAAATTGAAGAATTTCAAGTCATTTGCAAAGTTGACTTTTTGGGAAAATGACTTGTAATTGAAAATTGCCATTTTGGGAAACTTTTTCAACCCTTGCTTTTTGATTCAAAAATGCTTCAAATGGAAAAACTTTGGTCATGAAAGTTGTATAATGGATCATTCCCTTTTCAAAAAGTACAAGAACTTGACCTAATTCATTTTGGATCAAAAGTTATGGCTTGTCAAAGTTGGCTAAAATCACATAATTTGAAGTTTTCTACCAAAGAGGTATTTTGCAAAATGGCATGATCAAGTGTTCTAAAGGCCTCAAATGTGTACAATTTCTTCACAACATGATCACATGACCTCTAAAATTCAGAATGGGCCAAAGAACTTTGCATTTTCATGCCTTGAACTTCATGAATTCACAAAGGGGCCAAACTTTGTGAAAATTGCAAAACATGTCACAAACCTTGATCAACTTGCTGAATCATTTCATAAACAATTCCATGGCTCTCCCTAAACTCAGCTGAACCAAGACAAGCCAAAAAGCAAGTTGTACCATTGCCCATACCTCAAGTACAAGTCAAGTTGACATTTTGGCAACTTGCCCATACCAATCACAATAGGCCAGCACCCACTCTCTGACCTATCACACTTGTTTATACAAATCAAAAGCAAGCCAAAGCACATAACCATTCAGGCTGAAACACACCCCAAGCCCTAGTTCCAAGTTTATGCTTCATTTGCAAAACTCTTCGAAACATTCTCCACAAGCTTCAAACACACAAACAAACTTCACAAACAATCTCAACATGTCTCACTGATCACAAACCACCCATCACCATAGCTTGAAACTCACTGAAAGCAAAATACGATTTATGCCCCTCCTTGAACAGAACTTCAGCAATCCTTCAAACCAGCCATTTTAAACTCCAAACAAGTATTGCAAGCTTCTCAGGAGGTCCATTAGAGGTGTTTTGGACCAAAGGGCCAACCAGAAAGTTCCAGAAATCAAAGCTTCGATTCAGGTAGCCATGGAAATTCATTTTTCCAGAACCTTTATTTCTTGTTTCTAAATGATAAAGCATGCTTCCCTGAGTTCACTGAACCTTTTACTTTTGAAAAAGATTGAGAAATGAGGTTGTATCGTGTTTCTGAAATTTTTACAGTTTTTGATGTTTGATTCGTATCTTGATTTTGAGTAGAAATAAATGGGATTTGTTGCTGGATTATGTTTTGTTGTTGATCATTGATTGTTTCTGGAGCTTTTGGTGAGTTTTCAAGGCGTATTGAGAGAGATTGAAAGAGGAGCCTGCCGGAGAAGACGACCGGAACAGTGTTCCGGTCGTCTGAAAGTGATTAGGGCATTTAATTAGGGTTTAATCATGATTAGGAGAGTTTGAATGTGAGTCGTCCAAACACGCGCGTAGTCAATTCCCGCCCCTGCCAGTTTGAATCTCGTTCATTGGATTGGCTGACTTTCTTATTTTTCAGTTTAATTTCATTTTATTTTCATTTAATTTCATTTGTTTTCTACAATTTATTAAAAATAGCAAAACATCTTTAAAAAATTTGAAATTTTTTGTCAAAGGTTCAATTAATTTTCAGAAACCAAACATTTTTATTTTTATTTTTTGCATTAAAAAATATTTTTAAATCATTTAAGAGATTATTTTTAATTAATTAATTAAAAATACTTTTAGGTATTTAAAAATCACAAAAAAAATTCATGAAACATTTAAAATCATTTAGGAACATTGTCCAACTCTCAAACCAAATTTCTTTTTTGATCTTGATGTCTTTTGACAATTTTTCATGGAATTAATTTCATTTCAGGGCATTATTTTGATCCAATCTTCAAAAATTCATTTCTGCCTAGCCTTTAAGAGTTGGACAATGATTCTTCTTGCATTGCATCTTGTATAGCATGTAGTTTGTTGGATTAAATTGGCATGAATTGATCTTGCATTTCCTATTTGTTTTGCATTTTTCTTGACAAGGTACCTTAAAACCCTAGCAATCTTAAGAAATTCATAACTTCTAATAGGTTAAGATTTAGAACCCCTCCTTTGGGCAGTGGGTTTGTATAGGTTTAGGGTTTCTTTGAGTGCATTTTCAAATTTTTATCATGATGTTTGCTTCTGGTTTTGATTTTTGTTTTGTGTATTGATCATAAACCCTAATTTGGGCTTTCATTTGCATCCATCTTCCATTTGTTTGCATACCATGACTTGCCATGACATTTTGTGCATCCATTTGATTCATTATACATCTTAGGACATGTTAGAATCATGTTTGATCATTGCATCTTTCATTTGCCATATTGTATGTCATTTGCATTTCATAACTTTTCATGAACATTCATGGTTCTAAGCATGCTTTTCTTACACCCATATGCTTGTATGATCATTCTCATGCCTTGCCTCATGTTTACATCATCTTTTAGCATCCTCAACATCATACTCATGCTTATGGTTTTGGTTTGCATCATGCCATTTCATTCCATTTTGCATTGCATTGCATTCCTTTCAGGTGGTAAGTTACTTTGAGAAGTGAATTTGCCTTCACTTCTCACAATCTCTTTTCATCTCTCTTATGCATCATTGCTGCATTTTATCTTGTGCTTAAGATTGAGCTTGCTCATTCTTCTTCATCTTACTTTCTTTCTTCAAGTGACTTGTCTTCTTAAATGAAGCAAGTTACTTTGCTTCTCTTTGCTCCTTTCATCTTCTTCCTGGTGGTTTCTCTGAAGATCTTTCTTGTAAACCTCACAAACCTTAGGAACAACCAAGCATGACAATAATTAGGGTTTGATTAGTCCCCCACTTAGCTTTTTGCCTTTGTGTCTCATTGAGTCCTCTCTTCTCATCTCATAATCAGGGACTAAACCCTAAAGGCTTTAAGGCTTTGTGATTAAGCTTATGCCTGCATCCTTCTATTAGGATGGAGTGTATAACTTTAATCCTAAGTGTTAAACCCTTATTGTGTTTAAATCCTTTAATCAATCCACTTAATAATCATTAAGACATCAAGCTTGTAACTTGGGCCTTGCATTAGGGTTCTAATTCTTCCTTAATTTGTTAAGAAGGACTAACCCTAGTGTTAATGGACAAGTCCCCCTCAAGTTGTCTTGCAAACCCTAAAACTCACTTCATCATCTTATCATTAATTAAAATCCATTTAATAAAGGCTTTGTTATGTCATGAAGTTAATCCCTAATCATGGATTAAGTTGAGGAGCTTTCCTCAGCTTAAACATTCTCATCTATCATCCTTCTATTAGGATGGTGTAATGAGTCTGTTTAATCCTTGATTATGGCTTAATCTCATTACTTAACACTAAAAAAAAATACCAAAAACACCTAGATAATCACAAGTAGGTTAATGATCTTAATCCTACATCATGGTGATTAAAGTGTGAGATGCTGACTTCACACTTAAGGTATTCTCATTACCCCTAATCAGAGGGAAGATGTGATGAGTTTACTAAATCCATTGGTTTAGGCTTAAGCTCATTAACTTATGATAAACTTCAAAAAAGCAATAAAAGACTGAAAATACAAAACAAACAATAATCGTCTCCTTCGGGATTCTTTTCTCATCTCACTCACTCATAAGCGAGAACTAGCTTCTTCCGTCTAATGCAAGACAGTTTGCACCTGAGCCAGACAGGTCATACACTTGAGCATAGACAAGTAAGCAGTTCACAAATCAATCTTTCTTTCAGTCTCTTTGGGTCGAACTACGGTGTTCTGACTTCCTCATTGCACGAGAGGATACGTAGGCATAACTTAACAGTTATCGAACAAAAGTCTCTGTATATCCCCCCTCTTTCTAGCATCATTCTTTAAGCCTCATGGTCATGAGCATTTTATTCTTGTTCTTACACTGACACTATACATATCACACTTCATTTCTTTTACACTGACACTTGTACATCCTTTTCCAGCTCTCTCTACACAAATTGCACTGACACTACCCCTTTAAAACACAAATCTTTTAAGCGTGGATCCCGTCGAGTACGGCGGACAATCTGGGTGCTAATACCTTCCCAGGTTGTAACCAACCCCCTTTCTCAGTCTCTCTGGTTCGCAACCGTCTTATCCATATCTTTCTAGGTTTATGCAGCATTACCTTTCCTCCGGGATAAAAATGCCTAGCTGGCGACTCTTTCTTTTCTCATGAGTTCACTCCTGTGTGTTCTCATATCTCCTTTCGCCGACCGTTCGCGTCTGTACCCCTTCTGACCTGGGTGTCATTTTGGTGGGAGCGACAGACGGTGGCATGATTATTCTAAATAACACAATAAAGAGACTCTGCTAAGTTCTGCTCCCTAGGTGGATGTATCAAGGCATACCCCAACTGTCTTTTGAAAAGTAAAGGATTGTAATTGATGCAACCCTTTACTCCAATAAGTGGCACATTTGGGTATTGCCCATAACTTGTTATTATATCTCGGCCCTTGGTATTCTGAGTACACCATCTGATATCTTTCTGAAGTAAGGGAAATCATCCTTTTAGCCCAATTCCTTATCTGATGTGGGTTCAAGAAATCTTCCGTCTTTGGCATATGTTTCATCAACCAACTGTAGAAGAGAGGGGCACAACACCTTGAGTAGTAGAAGTCTCCCAACAAGGTGGGAACCGGGTTCTTTAGCATGAAGATGTGGATGGAATTTTTGCTTACAAACTTAGGCTCATATACAAAAAAAATGATTCCATAGATGCTAAGAGCCAGGAGAGCACACACAGTTTCCTAATTCCCTACTGCAGCATGCCTTATAGCCTGAGTAATCAAGAAATCCAGATGAAGGCATGTGATTCCAGCTTTGGAAGTCATGTGCTCATCAATGATAGTTGCTTCTAGATGTAATGCTTTAGCTATGTCTTCATTCTTTGGTGGATTCATTTCAGGATTGAAAGGAATTCCTCTTCTGATAGGGACACCCAATAACATAGAGTATTCTTCCAGCAAAAGACCTATTTGAAAATCTGGTAAAGTGAAGCAACGTAGATGAGGGTCATAAAACTGAAGACTGGTGTGAATCATGCTCCTCTGCAATGTGTCCAAGTCCATGATCATGTCCAGGATTCCACCATAATGCTCTCTAAATAAGGGAACATGATCAGGGGTGATAAGGGCATGAATCTGCCTGATGCCTGCTAGGGGATACTCAAAGAAGTGGCATGTGATGTTGCTTTTCCTGGTTGAATCCATGTTGAAGATGTGTGCTAATGGAGATAACTGGAGAGGATAACTAAAGAAGTGTTGAAGTAGATAAGTTGAGCAGACGAACGGTCAAAACCAAACCAAAGGAAGATGGATACCCTGTAAAACAAATAGACAAATGTTAATTGATGCAATATGATGTATGCTTATGATATGCAAGGGTTTGTGATCATGTGTTGGATTATCAGTTGCCTTTTGACAGGATCCTTGAGTGTTCAGAGTTTTGGATGGAGGTCTGAGAACCAGTAACCAGGTGGGGGACTCAAATAAAGAGTCAATAATCCAGGGTTTCAAAGAACTAGTCCAAAATAGTACAATCTTATGAACAAATTCCAATAGCAAGGTATGTTGAGGTCAAGGGTTCCTGCAAACCTGTAAACACCCCAACCCACTCACAGGTATTGTTCTAGAACAAGGATCCTCGGATTCGGATCTATTATGAGAAGTGTAAACACTTCTAACCTAGAGGTACAATGTTTACCCTAATCATAAAGGATCCTCCTCTAATTCACCTCAGATGTTGAAGGTCATCTAAAAAGGTCATCCAGACTTAGCAGGCTTCCCAAATAGCCCTAGCACTATAGGAAATCTGTAGCACAGAGTTCTCAAAAGGAAACCCATGTCTGAACCGTGTTTTCATATTCCCGCACCAGACTGAAAATGGAATGGGAAAGAATACGAAACCATTATAATCCTATGTGTCACTCAGGCCTTTGTGTTGGACCTTTCTAACTGGAATACCCCTCCCACCAAAGCAAACCAGAAATCTAGCACAATGATATAATAGTAAATGAAATGAAGAAAGCAATAAATGAAAGCGATAAAGTAAATGCAATAAATAAAGAAAAAACATAAACACAAATAACACATAACACCCCCAATAAACACAAACAAACAAGCGCTAGGAGAAACCCACAAGAGAACCAGAAGCCCTGGTTGAAAAGGTCCCCAGCAGAGTCGTCAAGCTATCGCTCCCCAGATTTTCATCCCAGTGCAAATGCGAACTGTCGGTGATGTTGGAGGTTGAGGTTGAATAGAGTCTCCAGCTAGGCATTTTTATCCCGAAGAAAAGGTAATATTGCATAAACCTGGAAAGATATGGATAAGACGGTTGCGAACCAAAGAGACTGGGTAAGGGGGTAGGTTACGACCTGGGAAGGTATTAGCACCCAGATCGTCCGTCGTACTCGACAGGATCCATGCATACCTGATTGTGTTTAAAAGGGGATAGTGTATGTGTTAAGCTGTGTATAAAAGGCTAGGGAGAAATGGATGTACAGAGTGTCAGTGCAAGAAGAAAGTGGATGCTCAAAATTGAGGCTAAGGAAAGAGTACTGGGAGGAGGAGAGGGGAAAAAGAGACTTTTGTTTGATAACTGTTAAGTTATGCCTATGTATCCTCTCGTGCATTGAGGAAGTCAGAACACCGTAGTTCGACTCAAAGAGACTTAGATGTTTTTGGTGTGAACTGCTTGCTGGTCTATGCTCTCAAGTGTATGACTCGTCTGGCTCGAGTGCTAACTGTCTTGCATAGACGGAAGAAGCGAGTTCTCATTTTCAGAGTGAATGTGATGAGAAAAGAATCCCGGAGGAGATGTTTATTGTTTGTTTTTGTGATTTCAGTTTTTTATTGTTTTTTGGTGTTTTGCATAGGATAATGAGTTTAAGCCTTAATCAAGGGTCGTAAACTCATTATATCATCCATGATTAGGGATAATGAGTCTACTTAAGTATGAAATGAAAATATCAACTTAATTACCCTAATGATGCAGGATTAAGATCATTACCGTACTTGTGATTATTAAGTGTTTTTTAGATTTTTGTTTTGTGTTAAGTAATGAGTTTAATCTCTAATCAGGGATTAGTGAACTCATTACACCATCCTAAGAGAAGGGTAATAGATGAGAACATTTAAGATGAGGAAGATACCTCAACTTAATCCATGGTCAGGGATTAAAATCATTATATAACAAGCCTTTATTAAAGTGGATTTTAATTAAAGGTGTGATTAAGAAATGGATTTTATGTTTGTAAGACTAAACCTGAGAAGGACTTATCCATTAAACACTAGGGTTAGTCCCTCTGAACCAACAGACAGAGATGTAACCCTAATATAAGGCCCAAGTTACAAGCTTAAGTCTTAATGATTATTAGGTGTTTTGATTAGAAGGTGTAAACAAATTAAAGGTTTAACACTAAGTATTAAAGTTATACACTTCATCCTAAGATAAGGATACAAGCATAACCCTAATTCAGAGTCTTAAAACTTTAACTGTTTAACCTTGATTATGAGATGAGAAGTAGAGACTCAAGGAGACTCAAAGGTAAAAACTAGGGGAGACTATGTACAACCCTAAAGTTATCATGCTTGGATATTCCTATGGTTTGCGAGGCTTATAGAAAAGATCTTCAGATGGCCACCAAGGAAGAAGAAGCAAATGAAAAGAGAAGAGAAAGGAGAATAGGTTACTTACTTCCTGAAGAAGTTAAGTAACCTAAAAGAAAGAAAAGGAGCAAGAGAGAGAGAGAAAGTGAGTCAAACTTACCTCAAATACAAATAAAGATGCAAATGGAGAGATAAGGAAAGGTTGGATGTGGAGGCAAATCCACATCCTAAACAACTTACCTGAAGCCCCTGAAATGGTTAGTATGAATGCATAAGATGTGAAACAAAAGGAAATAAGGCAAATGAAGATGCAATGATCAAGACCAGAAGTGAAAACATAATGCAAATGTGTTATGGAATGATGCAAATACATATACAATGTTTATGCATAATCATACAAGAGATGGGATGCAAGAGAAAGCATGTTAGAAGCTTGAAATCACATTAATACACATAAGAAGTAATGAATGCAAGACATACCAAATGGATGCAACAATGATCAACCAATGTTCATACATGTCTTAAGGTGTCTAAGATGACATACAAATTCATGAGATGTCATGACAAGTTCACATGATGAAGGTATGCAAAGATGAATGCAAATGAACATTGCAAATTAGGGTTTTAAGAAAGCATGAGATGCACATGTCCATAAAAATTTGAAAATGCAACCAAATGAACCCTAAACACACATAAGGTCACTCCCCAAAGATGGAGGTCAAAAGCTATACCAAAGTCAAGTTATGGTTTTTCTAAGTTAGGTTAGGGTTTTGGGTACTTCTTCATGAAAAATGCAATGCAAAAATATGAGTTAAATAACCTAGATACTACATGCAAAGTATGAAAGGATGCAAAAAGAACCATATGCAAACTCATCTTGGTTGATCAGAAATGGATTTTTGAAGTTAGGGTTAGAAAAATAGGAAATTTGGAAACCCTAATTCATGGTTAATTGTCAAAACATGATCAAACCTTAAAAGAAATTTGTAAGATGAGTTTGTAAATTGTTCTAAATGTTTATGGATGCTTCATGAATTTTTTTGGTTATTTTTAAATACCTAAAAGTATTTTTAATTAATTAAAATTAAATAATTAATTAAATAATACAATGAAATGATTTAAAAATAGATTTTTAATGAAAAAATTAAAAATAAAAACTTTTTTGGTTTCTAAAAATTATTTAAAGTGAAGGTGCAAAAAATTGTATTTTTATAAAATGATTTGCTATTTTAAATAAATAAAAGAAAACAAAATGAATAAAAAGAAAATAAAATGAAAAGTAATTACAAAGAATGGCTCAGATTGCGTGGGAACTGGATCAAGGGCTGAGATCTCAAGTCAGCTTGACTTGGGGTATGAAGATCTAAGGGATCAGATTCAAATTTGGGCTTCGCGCGTGATCTAAGGGTTGTGGTTCATTATGACTAAATTAATTATAATTAACTTAATTAATTAGAATTAAAGTTAATGATGCAATCTGGTCCATTCACGCGCTGGCTTAATCAAGATCCTAGGGCTGTGGTTCAATATGGGCACCCTAACCCTAATGACTTTCAGATGACCAGAACAGTCCTCCAATCATCTTCTCCGGCCAACCCCAAACCCTATCTTCTTCCCCAGGCCACCCCAAGCCCTCTAACCTGCCCAGAAACACTCCCCTAACTTCACTCAACTCAAATCAACAATCAAACATCATTTATCATACATGAATCAAGCAAATCGAAACAAAAATCAAAATACGGCCAAACTTTCAGAACATCATAACATACTCATTTTTCACTCATTTTCGATTCTAAGCATATCATGATGATCAGGATAACATGTAGATTCAATTTATAACAAGAAAAAGAAGTTCTGGAATAAAATGTTCTTGGAAGCTACCTGAACTGAAGTTCTTCAAACTGGAGCTTTCAAGGCCTTCCTTTTGTGCAAACCATTTCCTTTGGACCTCCTGAAGCTATTGAGATGCTTGGATGAAGTTTATAGTGGCTAGTTTGAGAGGTTCAGTTCTAATATGGCAGAAAATGAGGTTTTTGTGTTTTGTATTTTAGGCCATTGTGAGGGGTGGGATTTGTTTTATGGGTGATGTGTGGTTGATTGGTTAAGAAATTTTTGAAGTTTGTTGCCTGGATTGGGAGAATCGAAAAGAGGAAGTTTTTGAGGATTTTTTGCAATCTGAGCTTGTGTGTGAGTTCAAGGCTTATTGTGATGTGTTTTATGATCCTTAGGAAATGCATAAACAATTGGGATTGATCAGAGGAGTGGTTGTGCATTGTGGGAATGGCATGGCTCCATTGGCCAAAAAGTCAAAAGTTTATGTACTTGAGGTATGGGCCATGGAAGAGCTGATTTGAGGGCTTGAGTTGCCTCAGCTGGCTTCAAGGAGGGCCTTAGGATCGAATGTTGTGAGTTGTACGGCTTGGATCAGAAGTTTGAACATGTTTTGCAAGTTGCCAACTTTGAGAATTTTGTGAAATTTGGCCATGAAACTTGTGAAGCAAGGCATGATTTTTGGTCTTGAGATGTTTCTCATCCATGTTATGCAGTGTAGAAGTGAATTATAGGTCATGAGAAGGCTTGGAAATCAAAATTGCACATTTCCCTCTTTGGCATGAACTTGAAAATTATGTGATTTTTGCCAACTTTGATCCATCATAACTTGAGTTCTAGAATGAATCAAGAGGAGTTCTTGTACTTTTGAAAATGGGAAGATCCAATCTACAACTTTCATTTTTGAAGAAAATTCATTTGAAACCTTTTTGATCAAGAAAGAGGAGGTTGAAGATCTTTCCCAAAATGGAAAGTTTTCATTACAAGTCATGCCCAAAAATAGAAAGTTTTCAAATGGCTCAAAATTCTTCAATCTTGTGAACTTCCAGGCATTCCTAAGATCAAATAAAGATCATGGGACCTCAAATTGATGATGATGACCCTTTGGAACCCTTGTTGGTGGCCTCAGATGCCTTGATTCTGACTTTTCTTGCACAACAAGTTACCATATGATCAGATGACTTCCACAAGGAATTTTTGCTTCAAATTTGATACACATTCTCCTTATAACATATATAGACTAATAAAATCAAGAATGGCCAAAAATTTTGAGTGTAAGGGCCTCAAACCAAAAACTCTAATTTCTGGTCATCTGTGCAGGAAACCCTAATCCTGTCTGGGTAGCTGTGCAATCCTCTGAGATTTTGTGACTTTAAAGAAAAACTGGAGGTATAATATGATCATAGAACACTCATGGACCCTCTTGGCATGCTTCATGGGCTCTGAGATAGCTCAAACAACTTCTAATATTCATTTGATCACAAACCCTAGTTATGCAACTTATGCAGTGAAATAACTATGCAGTATGAGATGGTATTCTTATGCAATGCAATATGAAGGATCACAAGCCAAGGTGTGAGAAAAAAGAGCAGGAAAATTTGTTGTGTTTACATTGGAGATTGTAGGAAAATATGCAGAATTCGCGAAGCTCGCTTAGCGAGCTAGATGCCTCGCTTAGAGAGCCCTAGAGAGCTTTGAAAAATATGATTTTCTTATTGTTCTGAAAACTGTTTTCTCGAGGAGCTTTACGTCTTAGGTTGTTATTATGCTATAGGAATGATCGTATAATGTGTTTTAGAGGCTATATGAGTAGAATTAGTAATTATATGATGTATGATGATTTACTTGATCTTCCTTGAGTTATGAAGTATGAGTATATGCTGTAGGAGTTTGATGTTGGATTAGTATGTAATATGACTGCATGAGTGAGTATGACGAATGATGGTTAATGATGAATGCGGATGCAATATTGTGATGTTTTTGAGGATGATATATGTATTATTGCGTTTTGCATTCATGGCATTGAATTATGAGGGGAATTCGGTCCATTGGTAGCTTCAATCCTATTGTGTGGATTAGAGTGATATGATGTTATGATGTGCTCCCTTAAGGGAGGGTTGATGGCCCAGTGTCCATCCATGAGGATGTTTCGGTACCACATGCATTATTAAGAGGTTGCATATCATTCTAAATGACATATCATGATTTGCATTGATTTTGTGTGATGATAAGATGTACTTTATGTTGTGTATAAGAGAGTTATGATGATTATTGATGTGATGTGACGTAATTGACGTTGTGTATAATTGAGCTAGTGATGATAGGTTGTTATTGTTGTTATGTTTTTAAGTTCTCATTTCTATATTATTTTATTGAATGTGAATTTTACTCACCCTGTCTGCCTTCTGGTAATGGTCTATTATGCCATCCTGTAGATAATCAAGGTTAGCTCGGTGCACGCTTAACTCAGAGGTAGTGAATCGTCGAGTTAGTTAGAAGTGGAGTCCTGCTCTGTGTCCAGTAACATCGGGATGAGTTTCGCTTGAGTTGTTTTATTTTATTTGAATTAAGACATTATCTCTGTTGAGTACTTTTGATTAAATGATACTTGTGAATAATTTTTTTGGTTTATTTTATTAAAGACAAATTATGACGTATTGTTTTTCCGTTGCGTACTGTTCAAAAGAGATTTAGTATTTTTCATGATGTTATTAACCCGTTTTATAGGACAAGACTCAATGTGATGTCTTATGATGCATGAGTTATTTGAAGTATGTGACATCTTTTCTTGAGTTTTACTCTGATAAATGACTAAATGTATGCCATTTGTGATGCGGTATAAAGGGTGTTACCACATCTCTGTTGACTTCAACTTTGTTGGTGACTTTGTTGCTCCAATTATTTGTTCCTTATAGTAACATTTGGTATATGTTTGTAACATACATAACCAAATACCTTGATATGGCTGGCACTTTGTTTTCATCCAGTCCACCTCTCAATAGGAATTACTTAATTTAACTTCTTTGTTAGACATCACTTGAGCATATATGATGATGTGTCAATTGCTTCACCCCACAATTTCTTAGGTAGATTTTCTCCTTCAGCATGTACCTTGTCTTTTCAAGCAGAGTTCTATTTCTCCTTTCAACAAGACCATTATATTTTAGATTGTATGGAGTAGTCACCTCATGCTCAATATCTTGTTTCTCACATAAATTCTTGAACTATGTTAAGTTGAACTTACCACCACCATAGGTTCTAAGGATCTTCATCCTTTGTGCACTTTGATTTGCAACCTTTAGTTTGAACTTGTTGAACTCAGTTAACACCTTATGTGTGAACTTAATGAGTGTTACCTATGTCATTCTTGTGAACTCATCCTCAAATTACACAAAGTATTTGTTCCCTCCAAGTGAAGGTACCTAAAAAGGCCCACATACTTCAGAATTTACCACACCCAAAGCATGAATTGCTTTTGGAAGAATTTTGTATTAGAATGTCAATCTTGATTTCTTGCCTCTCTATCATACCATAAATTTTTACCCAAATATCCCACATCACTTTCATATATTTGAAATCATTTGCATACACTTTTTATACATCACTAACCCATTGGAGAAGACCAAAGTTTATTTATTGTCTTGTACTTACAATGAACTAGGATTTTGAGCTTCATAAGAAGATTCATGCAAAGGATCAATCAATAATAGGAATGGTATTCAACTCTTCAATCTCCTTTATCATCCATAGAACTCAAGAGGTCCTCAACATCAAAGTTCAAGCACAAGATTGCACAATCTCAAGTGGATCAAACCTCAAGATCATCAGTGTCACCAAACTAGGATTTTTACTAATCGTGGCTCCAAAAGTGAAATTTTCATTTGTACATGATCCAATACCTTAGGATATGGATCAAGTAGCTCATATAAACCTTTGAAGTCCATCCACAAGTTTAAAAATAGCCTCAGAGGATGCATTGGACATGAGTCAAAGTTTGAATTTTTGGCAAAAAATGTTCATCATGACCTATAATCCAAGAAAATATGGTCCATTGTTTCATTTGGACAAAATTCAATCAAGAAATCAAGGTAACTTTTAAAAGGGCAATCTTAAATGATAGATCTTGCTACATACTACAAGATTGACAACTACATCATATTCCAAATCTTCATGGATTTTGAGTTATGGATTAATTAAAATCTTAAAAAGTAAAAATTACACTTTGACAATTTTTAAAATTCTGTATAAGTCAAAAACAGTTTAAACACCAAAATGTAGGAGGATTTTTCACCATGATCCAAAGGGAATTGGAACAAATGATGGACATAAAAGTTTTAGTATATCTTATTAGTTTTCCAAGAAGTCTAAGAACACCTTAAAACTTCATTTGAGCAAGAAGTTACAAGCATTGCAAAAAGGCATCAACAACTGATTTCTCACCAGTCATATTATGCAACATGACTTGAAATTGATATTTATGTGACATGGAAAACATTGTGACCATGCAAGACAAGTTTCAAAGATACAATGAACTTGTTATCTACAAAGCTACAACACCATAGAGCCTTGTAAGCCAATAACCTCATCTCTTAGCATGTGGAATTCAAGTTTCAAATACAAAATCTCATATTTGTCATGGAGCATTCAAATGATGCATGGAGGTGGCATGAACTGATCCATCACCCGACGTTGCTGCACCCAAAAAGCCACCTCACGATGTATTTGAAGAGATGGAGAAACCACAATAAGAAGAAGTTGAACAACCTCTATCCACTGACTTTGTTAGCACTTCCTCCAGACGCCGTCGTAGAAGTGAAATAAAACCCGCAACAAATGATGATATTCTTGAGGCGATTATCCAGAGAAACGAGTTAGATGCCCAAAGGGATGAGTGATACCATACTTAACATGCAGAGATGATGACTTTCATGGGTCAAATCCAGCTTTATCAAACAAACCAAGGAGAAAGGATAACAGGAGCCATAGAAGGACTCAGTGATTTGACTCAGCAGGTACAAGAGTTTCATGATTATATCCATCATGTTGGTACACCATATCATGTAGCACAATATGGATAAAGAAATATTTGAGGCCAAGAACGAGGACCGTAGTAGTTTTCCTTATTATTTCTTGTATTTTTCCTTTTTATCTTTTTTGTAGTTTTCCTTTATCTCGCAACATTGAGGACAATGTCCGAGATAATATGGAAGAGAGGTAGTTAGTATTTCCCATTTTGTACCTTTAATTTGAGTAAACCAAGTTATTAATGAAAGTATTTTCGGTTATTTCGACTCCCTCTAAGATTTTTTTAGCTATACAATTTTTTTCCTGATAGAATGCACTCATTTGACATACCCTACGAGTATATAGGTTGATAGGCTATGTTAGAAAGTTGAGAAAAGACTTAACAAGATTAATATAGTCTTAAAACCTTAGACCCCTAAGATGTGTGATATCAGTTTGAATACCTTTTATATAAGGATTTGAAGATTTAGTTCTAAATTAGCCCCTAGTAGTTTATTTTAGTAGTCAGCACCGTCTTAAGCACAAGCTACGTGGAGAGCTGGTGCAAATAAGTGATTGATACTTAAAGTGCCAAAAAGAAAAAAATAAAGAAAAAACATGCTAATGATAAAATGGTTAAGTTTCACCAAAGCTAAAGAATGCAAAAACTTGCAAAAAGGCAAAGAAAAGTCTGATGTTAGTTGGTTCAGAGGTATCTGGTTCTGAACTCGGTAGGACGAACTAAGGTTCGATCCCCCACAACTTGTAATCATTACATATAAAGGGTTACCACACTTATGTACCAGACCCCATGTTCGAAAAGATCAAATTCACTAACAGGCTACTCCACTATGTGCGTGTAAAGGTAAAAGACTTATTGTAAATGCGTCAAAATGAAAACGGGTGAAATATAAATGAGAGCATTAGGTTGAACTATAATAGAATGATTCAGACTGGTTTGTATATGGAGTTTATGAGCATATATCTTGTTTTCGTGTCGTTAGTGTATCTTTAGTGTTCGAGTTAATACTAATCTTTTTAGCAAAATGCCGCACAACTACATATGGTTAGGTAATGTGTCTTGTGTTTGTGTTTGACAAATATTTTCAAAATCTAATTGATTATTTTCTTGAGGATAAGAAAATATTCAAGTGTAGGGGAGTTTGATAACACGTTTTTATATCGATTATTTAGCTTGGTTTCTGTTGAATTATGTTATCGTTTTTAATAATTTACATAATATTACGCAAGGTATTTGTGTGTTTTTGCAGGTATTCTAATTTATAAGACTTGTAGAAGAAATGAGATAAAATGAAGGAAGAATTGAAGTCTTTATCAAAAGAAAGGAGACAGATGACAAAAAACCAAGTTTCTTCATTTTGAAGCCCAGATGCTCATCACAAAGACATGATGTCCGTCACACATTGACTAAGCAGGACGATCGTCATGCATCCATAATGTCTGTTGTAAACACCAAAAATTTTCCCTCACTATTTATCACACCATGGCTTGTGATCTTTCATTGTTGCATTAGCATAAGCATACCATCTCATATTGCATTTTAGTTTCACTGCATAGTTCAAGTTCATCTGCATCTAGGGTTTGTGATCTGAGCAAACCAAGAATCCATCTGAGCCATCCCAAAGGTCTTAAAGCTTTCCAAGAGGGTCTATGTGTGTTCTATAATCATATTATGCTCCTAAAAGTTCATGAAAGTCAAGGGATCACAAGATTTGGCAAAGGCATGGAAGCAGAGCTAGGGTTTTCACTACACAAATGACCAAAATTAGGGTTTTGGTTTCAGAGGCCTTAACTCCAAATTTTTTGGTCATTCTTGTTTACAATGGTCTTAATATGTTATAAGGATCATGTGTACCAAGTTTAATATAGAAACTAATTATGGAAGTCATATGTTCACTGGGTAACTTCCTAAGCAAGTTAAGTCAAAATCAGGGCATCTGAGGCCCCCAACAATGGAACCAAAGGGTTATTTTCATCAAATTGAAGTTATATGATCTTTATTTGATCTTATAAGTGGTTGGAAGTTCACAAGATTGAAGAATTTTGAGCCAATTGCAAACTTGCCATTTTTGGAAAAGACTTGAAATGCAAACTTTCCATTTTGGGAAAGATTTTCAACCTCCTCTTTCATGACCAAAAATGCTTCAAATGAAAGATTCTTGGGAATGAAAGTTGTAGATTATGTCTTTCCCTTTTCAAAAAGTACAATAACATGTCTTGATTCATCCTAGAACTCAAGATATGGCCTTTCAAAGTTGGCAAAAATCCTATAATTTTCAAGTTCATGTCAAAGAGGGAATTTTGCAATTTCACTTGCCAAGCATTCTAATGACCTCAAATCAACTTCTATGCATCATAATATGTCAAAGCATTATCAAATGATCATAATTGGCCCAACATTGGAAGCATTTCATGGCTTGTGATCCAAGAAACACCAAAGAGGGAAAAGTTGTAAGATGCTTGGAAAGGCTTCATCCACTTGTGCCAGCTGCATATTCTTGATTCTATGGCTCTCCATGAATCTTGCTGAGGCCAGACACCCCATTGAACAGCTCCTGCCATGGCCTATACCTCCAAGTACACAATGTTGACTTTTTTGCAAAACACACCATACTAATCAGCCTGTGCCACAACAACTTTATGATCAATCCCATTGGCCTATACAAACATCATGGACCTCAAAACACACAACATTCAAGCCTGAAAGCTCTCATACAAGCAGAATCACAAAAACTTGCAAAAACCTCCCCGTTATCGAATTTCATTACACAGCCAGCAAAAACCACAAACTCTTCCACCAATCAACTCAAAAACACCCAAGGATCATTTCCCACCCCTCACCATAGCCTGAAACACCCCACAACCCGAACACGATTTCTCACAACTCAGAACTGAAACTCACAAAGGAGGCCATTTAAACTCCATTCAAGCTTTCCAGAAGCATCAGAGGGATCATTGGAGGCATTTTGCACAAAGGAAGAGGTCATAAAGCTCCAGTTTGCAAAGCTTCAACTCAGGTAGCCATGATGAACGTTTTTTCCAGAACTCTTTTTTTAAGTTTCTAAATGATTTTGTATGCTTCATTGATCATTGTGATATGTTTATTTTCGAAAATGGTTGAGAGATGAGGGTTTATGCTTGTTCTGAAACTTTTTCTGTTTTAATGTTCTTGTTCGATTCTTGTCATTGATGCCTGATAAATGAATTTTGGGGCTGGATTAATGTTTAGGGTGGTTAGTTGAATGATTCTGGAGGTTTTGGGGGCTTGGGGTGGCGTTTTGAGTGAGCTCAGGTGAGAGGTTGGCCGGAGAAGATGATCGGAGCTTAGCTCCGGTCACCTGAATGTGATTAGGGTTCTAATTAGGGTTTAGCTGCCAGACGCGTTATGGGCCCTTGGATCTTGTTTTGATTAGGAACGAATGGTCAGGATTAGTTCACTTAAGTTAATTCTGATTATTTAAATTAATTAATGGTAATTAGCCCAGATTGAACCTCAGCCCTTAAGATGCGCACGTGGTCAATTCTCTCCCCCTCCAGTTTGAATCTCATCCACTGGATCAGTTGACTTCACATTTTGTTTATTTTTATTTTATTTCTTTTCATTTCTTTTGTATAATTAATTTAAAATACCAAAAGTCATCACAAAAATATTTCCTTTTGTATTCTGACATTAAATATTTTTCTCAATCCAAAAATAATTTTTATTTTATTTTTTGCATTTAAAAAGTATTTTTAAAATATTTTAATATTATTTTTAATTAATTAAAGTATTTTAATTAATTAAAAATACATTTAGGTTTCTATAAATCACCAAAAAAATCATGAACCATTCCAATACATTTAGAAACATTTTCAAGCTCTTCACACAAATTTCTTTTTAGGTTTGATGATAGTTTCCCAATTTTCTTTGAATTAAGGGTCTTTAAAATCACATTTTTAAACCCTAACTTTGAAAAATCATTTCTGCATAATCAAGAAGAGTTTGAACTTGATTCTTTTTGCATTGTGTTACATATTGCATGTAGTTTATAGCTCAATTTCCTCATGAATTTATCTTGCATTTTCAAATTGATTTGCATTTTTCCTTTTGAACCACCCAAAAACCCTAGAAAACTTAGGAAAATCATAACTTTTGATAGGTTAGGCTTCTGACCTTCTCCTTTGGGGTGTGACCTAATATGGGATTAGGGTTTGTTTGAGCTTGATTTCAAATTTTTATCATGTTGTTTGCTTCTGTTTTAGTCATTTGCATCTCACATGTCCATAAAACCCTAATTTCTCATGTTCATTTGCATTCACCTTGCATATTCATCATCACATGAACTTGTCATGACATTTCAAGCATTCATATGTCATCTTAGACATATTAGGACATGTTAGAAACTTGCTTGATCATATCTTCATTCATTTTCCATGTTTAGCATTCATTTCATAAACTTTCATGTGTTTTCAAACTTCTAAGCATGCTTTCATAATATCTCACCCTTGTATGGTCATTCATATGCACATTATATGGCATAGCATCATCTCACATGACATTTACATAGCATAAGCACTTATGAATTTGGTCTTTGCATCTCATTTCATCTCATTTCAATTCATTTCTTTATGCTTTATATACCTTATGCATTAATACTAACTTTTCAGGAACATTTGGTAAGTTATTTTGGGAGGTGGATTTGCCTTCACCTCTCACTTCTTCTTATCTCTTTCATATGCATTTTAACTTGTCTTTGAAGTGAACTCGATTCACTTATGTTCCACATCTCTCACTTTCTTCCTTTAAGTAACTTATCTTCTTAGGAAGTAAGTAACTTATCTTTCTGCTTCCTCCTCCTTTCATCTGCTTCTTCCATTGGTGGCTTCCTTGAAGATCTTTCTCTAAGCCTCACAAACCATAGGATATCCAAGCATGATAATGATTAGTGTAACACCCTTCTACCCCAAAACAAAATATTTAAATAATATCAGAGTAATCATCGAGAAGGGTATCACATTTCATCATAATTCAAACAAACAGTGTCCTGTCCCGTAACACGGGTTAATCAACATCAAGAATAACATATAGCATTTCACAGCGGAATTTAAACTTCGTATTTCAAAATCATAAATTTTACTTCATAAACATAATTTTCACCATCCTGAATTTCAACATCATATAATGAGAAAACATTTATCAAAGTAATAACATAACTGAAAACAGTTCAACAATTAAACCTCGTCCTAGTGTTACATGACACAGAGCAGGACACATAGACCAAAACCACTTCTAAGGAACACTAAAGCACGCTCCGAGACTCATGAAAAACTCCTCTTGCACTGCAAGCCTATTCTTTATAATCTGCAAGTTACCCACGAAAGAGGCAACATTTCCAAGCAGGCAGGGTGAGTAATCATAATATATCATAAACGTACAAGAATATAGAACATAAATAAATTAGTATAACATATCATGACACCATCAACTATAAAATTCAGCAACAACAACAACACGATCATGAAATTAAGCAACACCAACACAGTCATGAAATTCATCCAGAATATGCAATTCTAACATCCTGATATGCAATATGCATGTGGTACCATTTTCATCGTGAGATGGATACATGACCATCAACCCTCCACAAAGGAGCACATCGTAAATCATCGAGACACTTCAATCCACACAATGGGATTGAAGCAATCAAATAGGCCGAAGCCCCATCGTGAATGTTATGAAATGCAATGATGCGCTGCATCGTAAAATTCATCAAAATAATTCGCATCATTCATTTCACATTAGCAAACCAATCATCAATTAATCATATATATCATCATGATATTACACCCAGAACACTGGTTCTACAACTACTCTGACACATCAAGAATTGACTCGTACCCGGTAAATTATGAGGCAATTACAAGGTTATTTCATAAATTCATATATAAAAAATTTTCTCAATTTTATTCATCAAAATAAAGTTCAGTTTATGCTCTTTCTGACACTTCAAACGGAATGCGAATCGGATTTACGGTTTGAAAGTTACGGATATTTAAAGAATTTAAAAATGCCACTCAAACAGTGTTAACCGGTTAACCCATAGCATTAACCGGTTAACGCCTGCGAAATTCCAGAAATTCACCAAAAATTACAATGGTTAACCGTTTAACCCATAGCGTTAACCGGTTAACGCACGTTTTACATCAGTTTTCTGCTACTCAATTGCAGACTGCTTCAACACCAAAGACCCCCAAATCCCATTACGGGTTTCACATCAAAACACTCAAAAACCATTCAAAAACATCAATCAAACATCAACAACATCAAGATAACAATTATACAAACAAATATATGATTATAACTCATTCTAATCCCTCCAATTCATCAAGATTTCTCTCATAAACTCCACCTAAATCAAAACCCCTAAAACTCATAAACTCATACAATCCTAATCTATTCATAGTCCAATTGCTACACATTTACAATAGATTATAAAAACTCTCCATACCTTAGAGAATTTCGCCGCTTTACACTCTTCTCTGGGGTTCTCCACAGCCTCCTGACTCTGAGCTTCTTCTTTCTTCAGAGCACTTCACCAAACACGATAGAAAATGAGAAAACTGATCGTGTACTCCTTTTTACCAAAACACATCCCAGTTAAGTCTTTTCCCTATTTACCCTCATATATTTCACAAAAGGACCACCTTACCCTTTTCTTTAATACATTTTTAATAATAATAATAAAATAGTATAATAAAACACTATTTATCCTTATTATATAAAAATACTCTTTTTCTCCAAAATTCTCTAATTATTCCAAACTCTCCAATTTTTTCTAAATTAATTAAATAAATGACTAAATAATTAAGTTTAGATTTTCGGGCTGTTACAACTCTCCCCTACTTAAAGAATTTTTGTCCTTGAAAATTACCTAAAGTAAATAGAGTCGGATACGACTCTTTCATCTGATCTTCCCGCTCCCAAGTCCAACTTTCTCCAGCTGGTCCTCCCCACAATACCTTTACTAAAGCAATTTCCTTGCCTCGTAGTTTCTTCAATTCTCTACCATCAATCCTCACTGGTAAAGTTTCAATTGTCAGATTATCTCTCACCTGAACATCATCTATCTGAATTACATGCGATGGGTCCGGAATGTACTTCCTCAACTGTGATACATGGAATACATCGTGTAAATTCGCAAGAGAGGGAGGTAAAGCCACTCGATAGGCCACTTCCCCTATCATCTGCATAATCTGATACGGACCGACAAAACGTGGAGTGAGCTTTCTAGACTTCAAAGCTCTCCCAACACCAGTCATAGGAGTAACTCTTAAGAACACGTGATCTCCCTCTTGGAATCAAGTGCTTTCCTTCTCTTATCGTGATAACTCTTTTGACGACTCTGCGACGTTTTCATCCTTTCCTGAATCATTTTTATCTTTTCATTGTTTCTTGGACAATCTCTGGCCCAAGCACCAAACTCTCTCCTGACTCATACCAACATAATGGAGTACGACAACGTCTACCATACAACGCCTCATATGGAGCCATCCCGATACTAGCATGAAAATTGTTATTGTACGTAAACTCGACCAACGGCAAATGACTATCCCAAGACCCTCCTTGATCTAATACACAAGCCCTCAACAAATCTTCTAAAGATTGGATTGTTCTTTCCGTCTGGCCATCCGTTTACGGGTGATAAGCAGAACTCATCCTCAACTTAGTACCCAAGGCATCCTGCAAACTCTTCCAAAACCTCGACATAAATCGCGGATCTCTATCTAATACAATACTTGAAGGTGCACCATGCAACTTCACAATTTCCTCAATATAAATCTCAGCTAACCTTTGCATAGAATGGTTAATCTTCATCGGCAAGAAGTGTGCCGACTTAGTTAACCGGACAATAATTACCCAAATCGAATCATTACCTCTAGTAGTCTTAGGTAACCCAGTCACAAAATCCATGGAAATACTATCCCATTTCCACTCAGGAACATTCAATGGTTGCATCATACCTTAAGGTCTCTGATGTTATATCTTTGACTTCTGACATGTCAAACAAGCATATACAAATTCAGCAATGTCTCTTTTCATACCCGGCCACCAAAACAACTTGCGTAAATCCTGATACATCTTCGTAGCACCAGGATGAATACTCAGTCGACTCTTGTGCCCCTCTTCTAAAATAATCTCTTTAATTCCTGTAATATCCGGAACACATACTCTATCTCGGAATCTCAAACTCCATCTTCATCAACTCGAAAGTCACCTACATTACCTTGATCAACCAACATCAATTTCTCAACTAATTTCAAATCAGATTTCTGACCCTTACGAATCTCTTCCAAAATCTCACTGGTCAGCTTTATAATTCCTAATTTCACACTATCAGTAGTAGTTTCACACAACAAGCTCATGTCTCTGAATTGCTCGATCATTTCCAATTCTTTCACCATAAGCATCGAAATATGCAACGACTTCCTACTAAAAGCATCAGCCACAACATTTGCCTTACCAGGATGGTAATTCAAATCAAAATCAAAATCTTTCAATAATTCAAGCCATCGCCTCTGTCTCATATTTAACTCTTTCTGATCAAACAAGTACCTTAAACTTTTGTGATCACTGAATACTTCAAATTTCGAACTAAATGAGTAGTGCCTCCAAATCTTAAGCACAAATACCACAGCTACTAACTCTAAGTCGTGAGTAGGATAGTTCCTCTCATGAACTCTTAACTGTCTAGAAGCATAAGCAACCACCTTATTATCCTGCATCAAAACTCCACCAAGACCCATCTTGGAAGCATCACAATAAACTGCAAAGGACTCATCTGGATTCGGTAAGACCAACATTGGCGCGGTCGTTAATCTTTTCTTCAGTTCTATGAAACTCTCTTCACAAGAAACATCCCACACATACGCTTGACCCTTCCTAGTGAATTGCGTCAACGGTAAAGCTATCTTAGAAAAACCATCAATGAACTTACGATAGTAACCAGCCAACCCAAGAAAACTACGAATTTTTGTAGCTGACTTCGGAGTCTCCCACTGCAATATCGCATCAATATTTGAAGGATCCACCGAAATTCCACCACTTGAAATTACATGGCCGAGGAAACTTACTTCCTTTAACTAGAACTCACACTTAGATAATTTAGCAAACAATTTCTTTTCTTTCAACACTTGCAACACAACCCTCAAATTCCACCACTTGAAATTACATGGCCGAGGAAACTTACTTCATTTAACCAGAACTCACACTTAGATAATTTAGCAAACAATTTCTTTTCTTTTCCTGTCTGTTTTACAACCTGCATAATTCACGTCAGAATAACCTATAAAAGTACAAATACTACCTTTAGGATACCATAGGCCAACATTCTTCGTTCCCTTGAGATGCTTCATGATCCTCTTCACGGCGGTGAGATGTGACTCCTTCGGATTTTCTTGAAAGTGAGAACATAAACAAACACTAAACATAATGTCAGGACAGCTTGCCGTCAAATATAGTAACGAACCAATCATACCTCGATATTTTGTGATATCAACTGATATTCCGGACTCGTCTTGATCAACGTACGTTCTGGATCCCATAGGAGTGGACATCACCTTGCAACTATCCATATCGAATCTTTTCAACAATTCCTTGCAATACTTGGATTGGTTAATGAAGATTCCATCCTTTGTTTCTTGATTTGTAGTCCAAGAAAATAGTTCATTTTCCCATCATGGACATCTCGAATTCTCCTTGCATCATAAGTGAAAACTCTTCACAAAGATCTTTGTTTGTTGAACCAAATATGATGTCGTCGACATAGACTTGAACCAATAAGGTGTTACCTTTTAACTTCTTTATGAACAAAGTCTTGTGAACCTTTCCTTTTATAAATCCTTTTTCACAAAAGAAAGTTGTTGAGGCGGTCATACCACGCTCTTGGTGTTTTCTTTAAGCCATAAAGGGCTTTCTTCAACTTGTAAACAAGTGAGGGATTCTTGAAGTCTTCAAAGCCCGGAGGTTGTTTGACATAGACTTTTTCATTGATGTAGCCATTTAGGAAAGCGCTTTTGACATCCATCTGGAACAACTGAAAATTCATAGAACAAGTATAAGCAAGTAATAATCGAATTGCTTCTAACCTTGCTACCATAGCGAACATCTCATCAAAATCGATTCCTTCCTCTTGGTTGTATCCTTGTGCGACCAATCTTCCTTTGTTACGAACTATGATTCCATTCTCATCAAGTTTTTTCTTGAACACCCATCTTGTTCCTATGATGTGCTTGTTGTCAGGTCTTGGTAGGAGACTCCAAACTTGATTTCTTTCGAATTGGTTGAGTTCTTCTTGCATTGCTACTATCCATTTATCGTCGCCTATGGCTTCATCGACTTTGGTTGGTTCGATTTGAGATACAAAAGCCATGTTGAGACAAGCATCCTTAAGATTTAGTCGTGTTGCAACGCCTAGGCTAATATCACCAATAACTTTATCGATTGGGTGATCTCTATGAGTCCTCCATTCCTTCAGTAAATCATGATGTTCTTTAATGAGTTGAGTGTCATCTTCTTGTGATTTCAGTCGATCATTTGAAACTTCTTTTTATGGTTATGACATATCTATTATATCATCATCATCATCATCAACAAGAATATTATCCTCTTTTGAGGTGTTAGTTTCATCAAAAGAAACATGAATTGATTCTTCAATAGTAAGAGTTATTTTATTAAAAATTCTAAAGGTTTTACTAGAGAGGGAGTAACAAAGGAATATACCTTTGTAGGACTTCTCATCAAACTTACCGAGATTGTCCTTGTCATTGTTGAGAATGAAACACTTACACCCGATAATATGGAAGAATGATGTATTGGGTTTCCTTCCTTTGAACGACTCATACAAAGTCTTTTTGAGAATCGGCCGAATGTTGACACGGTTGCTTACAAAACATGTTGTGCTTACCACATCCGCCCAAAAAAATTTAGGAAGATTTGAGTCACTAAGCATCGTTCTTGCAAGCTCCACCAACAACCTATTCTTTATTTCTACGACACCGTTTTGTTGAGGAGTCCTTGGTGAGGAGAAGTTGTAAGAAATTCCATGTTATTCGCAAAATTATTCAAAAGATGTGTTTTGGAATTCTCCACCATGGTTGATTCTAATGGAGGCTATTGTGAGTGACTTCTCGTTTTATATTTGTTTCGCATACTTCTTGAAGGCTTTGAAAGTATCACTTTTCTGCACTAGAAATAATGTCCATGTATATCTAGAGAAATCATCAATAATAACTAAAGCATAAATGTTACCTCCGAAGCTTTTCGTTCTTGATGGACCAAAGAGATCCATATGCAACAATTGTAGTGGCCTAGATGTGGACACCACTTTCTTGGATTTTAAAGTTGTCTTTGTTAGCTTCCCCTTTTGACAAGCGTCACATAACTTATCCTTGATGAACTTAATCTTTGGAAGACCAACAACTAGGTCATGCTTTATCAACATGTTCAAGTGCTCCATGTGAATGTGAGCGAATCTTTTATGCCATAGCCAAGCCTTGCTGTTGTTCGCCAATAGGAATTTAATCTTCAAGGAAGAGTCATCAAATGAAATCATAAAAATATTATTTATTCTTTTACCTTTTAGAAAAACGTCATGTGTGACTTCATGTTCGATTAGGCATTATTCCTTTGTGAAGTTGATTCGGAACCCTTTGTCACACAATTGACTTATGCTAAGTAGGTTGTGCTTTAGGCCTTCAACATAAAGGACATCTTCGATGACTGTAAATGGAGATGCACCAACGGTTCCTACTCCAAGAATCTTTCCTTTATTGTCATTACCGTATGTAACATATCCTTTGGCCTTTAAAGATAGATGTGAAAATTTGTTGATATCGCCTGTCATATGCTTTGAACAACCGCTATTAAGATACCATTGATTGGAAGTTGTCTTCAAGCATACCTACAAAATAAAATCAAGTTTTGTTAGGTACCCAAATTGTTTTAGGTCCTTGGTAGTAAGTACCCTTTTCAACCCACAAATAATGCCCTTTTGCAACACCAATGTTGCACACATAACAAGCATGAGGTGTGTGGCCTTTGATTCCACAATAAAAACAAGTAGGTTGAAAATGACTTCTATACCTAGGAGCATAAGTATTTTTCTTAACAACCATTTTCTTTTTATGACTTTGATGCACACTCTTAGAATTATTTACTTTTTTTTTAACAATTTGTTCACTTGCTTTAACAAAAATGGTCTCATTTGTGCTTGGTTTAGAAAACTTAGAATATCCTAATCCACTTTTATCATTAGAATATCTTTGGTGCCTAAGAATTTCTTCCAAGCCAATTTGACATTTTTCATATCTTTCAAGAACTCTTTTAAGTTGAACAATTTGAAAAGATAAAGATTCACAATTCTTGCAAACAACATTTCGTTTTTCATCCATCAACTTTTGTTTTTCACTTTCAACATATTTTTCCAAAGCAATATTATTTTCTTCTAGAGATGAAATTCGTTTCTTTTGGGATAAAATATTTTTATACAAAGTCTTGCATTCTTTTAAAAGTTCATCTATAACATCTTGTGCATCATTATCATAAATGGAAAAGTTGATACTAACCTCATCTTTTTCGTCATCGGAGTGATGTGAAGCCATTAGAGCCATGTTCGCACATTCATCGCTTTCCGGTTCCGACGAGGAACTTATCTCATTATTGTCCCAAGCAACATACGCCTTCTTGTTCTTGAATTCCTTCTTGTCTTTGAATCCTCATTTCTTTGCAAGTTTCGGGCAATCCGGCTTTATGTGACCTTGCTTTCCACATTCATAACAAGTGACATCTTGGATCGATGTGGATGGTTCCTTTTTCCTGAAATGTCTATTCTTTTTAGCATAAGAGGAATTTTTATTTTTATTAAAAAACTTACCAAACTTCTTTAAAATAAGCATAAAGTTCTCATCTTCGTACGTTTCATCATCTTTATCGTCTTTTGAATCAACCTTCAAGGAAATTCCTTTGGACTTCTTTTCTTGACTTTCGTGTTTCTCAAGCCTTCCAAGTTCCAATTCGTGTTCTTGAAGTTTGCCAAATAGAGACGCGGATGTCATCGTTGAGAGACTCTTCTTTTCCGAGATAGCAGTCACTTTCGGTTGCCATTCTCTTGTCAAGGATCTTAGGACTTTGAGGTTGAGATCATCATTTGTAAATGTTTTTCCGAGAGCAATCTAGTGATTTGTTAGATGGATGAATCTCTTCTATAGTGCTACTATAGATTCACCGGGCTGCATTCAGAATATCTCATATTCTTGAATTAATGTGTTTAGCCTCGATCTCTTCACTTCGGTGGTTCCTTCATGTGTTTCTACAAAGGTGTCCCAAATTTCCTTTGCCGATTTACATTGAGATACGCGGAAGAACTCTTCCATACTAAGAGCACTTTGGAGTATGTTTATTTCCTTCTTCTCATTTAGAATCTTTTTCTTATCATCTTCGTCATAAGTGCTTTTAAACTTAGTGGTTTCAACGCCATTGATAACATTCATCGGATTATGTGGACCGTCTTCAATTGATTCCCATATACCTTCTCCTTGGGCTTCAAGATGTGCCTTCATTCTGATTTTCCAGAAATCAAAATATTCTCCAAAGAAGAGTGGGGGCTTGTTGCTACTTCCACCGTCTTTGAAATCATATTTGTGTTTGCGGAAGTCATGCTGGATCACTAGGAACAAGTTACCTATAACTTGCTCTGATGCCAAATGTAAGATCAGATAGAGCCTAAGAGGGGGTGAATTAGGTTCTTAGAAATTTTTCCTGAATTTTACCGGTGATTGAACTTTTGCTTAAGGTTCTAAGTTGTAAAGATGGTAAAAGCTGAAAAGTAAACGACACCAGGATTTATACTGGTTCCCCTCACATATCAAGAGTACTTCAGTCCCCTTACGACTCGTAAGAGATTTTATTATAGTTTTAGAATTATACAGCCTATCACACCATAAACCGGTGAAGCCTACTTTCTAACAACTATACAAAAACAAGTGTTAAAGAATAATCCTTTTACAACACCAACCCTTGTGTCCAACAATCCTGGATCACAAGTCAACAAAAGAAATACTTCTTGAATAGATTTAAATGTAGAGATGACAATGATGAAGTCTTTGTAATATCAAGTAATGTTGATCTTCTCCTTTTATTGATATTTCTCACTCACAATAATGAATATAAGTGTCCACTAAAGTGTATGTAAAGTTTTACTTTTTAGTGCAATTTGATATTTTTATGAAATTTTTGAGATTTGTGAGCAAGAAAATGCTTTTTTGAAAATTATAGGAGGTGAAGAAAAAATTCTGCACATGAAAAGTTTTTATAAGAGTCAAGGCACCTCTTTGAATAGGTACAATTTATGAAAAGGTGTCTCAATTCAATTTAAAAACAAAAGACATAATTTAAATTGAAACAAAACAATTTTCTGAAATTTGAACAGTGGTAACCGGTTACTACCCCAAGGGTAACCGGTTACTTGCTGTAACGTACCAAATAAATTTCAAACTGGGGCTGAAGTAACCGGTTACTACCCCAAGGGTAACCAGTTACTTGATCAAAACTCAGAAAAAATTTCTTTTGAATTTAGATCAATAACAATAGGCATGCAGTAGTTTGTTCCAAAAAAAATAGATAATGTGAGTGCATCCTAAGTTGAACACTTATTGACATTATTTATTCATGAGAAATAAGATTATACATTCCGATGAAAAAATCTTATATCTTTATGAAGACTCCATTTTGATCAAATCTTGCATGAACCTTTTTGTGTGCTTTCAAGACTTATTGTAAAGTTGTTGTTATCATCAAAATATAATTTGAGAAGCTTGCTTCTACAGTTTTATTTTCTGCAAGAAGTTATTATGTCAAGATTGTATTACTGTCCATGTTCATTATCAAATTAATAAAATTACCTTTATTTTTATTCGCCATGCTTTACATTGTTTACTGCCTCTATTTATTTATGCTTGTTTTAATTAATATGTCTGACTAAAACACTTAATTGGTATGTAATTGATTAACCTGAATGGATTCGATAGATCTAGGCTAAAATTATAAACAAACTTATTTTCTGGTTTCGGTTTCTTTATTTAAAATCAGCTTTTATTACGAAAATAAAAAGGTAACAAGGTTAGGATTAAGACCACGAGAGTGTGAGGTTTTAACTGGATAGCTGAAATCGAGCATTAGTTTAAATACAACGGAAACACTTTAAAGTTAATTAGAATCTATAGGTTTTCAAAAAGTACCTTTAACTCAATTTGATACCGCGAGAGCGCTTAATCTGATTTAGGATTATAGTTATATGCAAGACCACGAGAGTGTGAGTTGACGACTTTTAAACTTATATTTTCTACCTAAAGATAACTTGGACAATCTTTATAAGCCGATAATTTATTGAATCCATGAAGGCATATTAATTATGTACTGATATTCTATCGTAATCTAATTTAATTAAAATTCTTAATTCCCCCGTTCTGTTACTACACAATTAGACTGTATACTTGCAGTTAATACCCATAAGACTCAGAAAGTTGTGATTAATTAACTTTGTAAATGAACTATAAATAAAGGGAATAAACTTAAATTTAGCCATAATATTATCTATCTTTCATGGGCTGTGGCCTTATTCTCAACTAGCCCAAACGGGTACCCCATGTCCGTTTTTTCTTTGAATTAATACGTGTATATTTTTAATGAGTTTTTTTATATATATCAAAATAAATTATATATTTTTAAAATAATAATTAAAATTAAAAGTAAGAATATAAATATTTATTTTCAATATGCTTCAATATTCTAATATATCTCCCCCTTTCATGTCTACTATAAACAACATTATTTTCTTAATTTTAATATTTTTCTCAATTATTATTGAAAAATACAATAACATTAAATTTTATTTATTTTTTAAATTGCAATCCGTAAACATTAAATTTGACCAATTATTACATGGATTTTTATTTTATTTTTAAATTTTTTAAATATGTTTTTATCCACATGATATTTTTAGGGGTTTGCTAACGTAGACCCACTTGTTTTTATAAAAATTTATTTTAGCAACATGCACTTTAGAATGCATTTAACCAGTTTTTTTAGTTAAAATTTGCTAAAACTCCGTGAGATTTGTTATAATACATCCACTTATTTTTATGAATGAGTGTTTTAGTAATAGACACTTTAAAATGCATTTAATGAGTTTTTAGTTAAGGGCTTGCTAAAATAGTCATTCATAGAAATAAGTGGATCTACATTAACAAACACCATTTTTTTAATTTTATTTTTCAATTTATATATTTTTTTTATTAATTTATTTTTGTATTAGATATGTTTATTTAACTATTTTTTAATTATTTATCTATTTTTTAATTTTTGTTCTATTATTAATATATTTTTTAATTTAATTTTATATTTTCAATTTATTATGTTTTCTTAAATTATTTTATTTTTAAATTATTATTTTAAATTATAATGTGTTGGACTAAAACCCAAGTTGCTTTGAATTATTATTCTAAATTGTCAAAACAATGTGTTACACCTAAAGCCCAAGTTGCTTTATATAGGAAGCCTAACTAACTCTGAATATTTTGAAAGAGAATATCATATATTTAGATCAAAATTAGTCATTTATATATTACTAACATAAAAAAAAAAAGAAGCATATTTTAATCAATATTCGAGGTTGGACCGTCTCAAATAATTTACGGATCCTATTCCAACTTAAAAAGTCGATCTTTAATAAAAATAAATTAAAAGAATTTAAAAAAGAGTCCTATTTTATTTTAGTTGTAATTATAATTAAAAACTAAAAAGAATACTAATATTATTAAATCTATTAATTTATTAATTTAAATGCATTATTTTTATTCATATTAATCATAGTGATTTAATTAAAAATAATATTAATATTATTAAATTTTAATACAATTATAAAATAAATAAAGTAATAAAGAACTTACTTAGGTGTGTTCCTCGAACACACAACTAATGATTAATAAAAGACAAATAACCACTACGCCAACCTGCAATATTTTAATTAATTTCAACTCATTATCTATATATAAATACATCGTTTATAATTTTAAAAGCCCAAATAAAAAAATTTGAGGCCTTTATTTTCGGGAGTTCCTGGGCTTTGGCCTGATTACCCTAACCTAAGGTCGGTCCTGGTGTTATCCATGTTGGGACTTCATAAGTTATTCATAATTATTAGAGAATTGTATGAGTATGAGTTTCGGTTTTGGTTGGTGGCATATATTAATTCTCTAGAAAAAATATTCTAAATTATTTCAGGAGACATTCGGTAGGCCATGTGAGTTCATGAAAAGAAGTAGTTAGTTGTGTTTCTGCAACTTTTAATTTCACATTGCCACGTATCAATTTATGAATTAAAAAACAGATTATTTAAATGGGCTATCATGATTGGAATAACGATTTTAGGCACAATTATTAAATTCTAATAGTTAATATTTATATTACATAAATAAATTAAAAAACATAAAAAAAAAAATTAAAAAATGTAAAAGAAAAAAAATAATATATAAAAAAATTAATTAAGGATCTTGCTAACCAGTGCCCTCAGAGCACTTTTTAAGATTTTAGAATTTTCTTCTCTAAGAATGTCGGTAGACGTTGCAAGGAGCAACTGGTGTGTAGCTCAGGATTTATCGAAACAACCACACTTGGGAAGTACCTTGGTGTGCCGTTAACTGGTAAAGCACTAAAACGACATGATTTTCAGTATATTATAGATCAAACTAGAGCGAAACTCTTAATGTGGAAAGGTAAGCAGCTAGCCTTAACGGGAAGAATAACCTTAGCGAAAAGTGTAATAGAAGCAATACCTATTTATCCTATGATGACGAGGACAAACCCTAAGGTCTGCATCAACGAGATTAACAAAATTCAGCGGCGCTTCATATGGGGTGATGAGGATGACAAGAGAAAATACCATGATGTTAGTTGGAGCAAGATTACAATGGCTAAACATGAAGGTGGTTTAGGTTTGCTTGATCTCGACACTATGAATGAAGCATGCCTATCTAAGTTGTCCTGGAAATTACACATTGATAATGATGATATTTGAAAACAAGTGGTATGGGGAAAGTATGGAAGAAGTAGAAATAATGAAGGTACCTGCATTAAAAGTACTCATTCTAGTTTTTGGAAAGGAATGATGCGTGTCTGGCCCAAAGTTCGTCAGAACTGGACATGGGTTGTTCGCCGTTTATTACCCCCTTTGATTCTGCAGGCGCAGACGAGATTGTGGGACTAGGAGCTTGAAATGTTCAATTGAGTGTTGGGAAAATGTATAGTATCCTTGATGGACATAATGAGAGTATGGAAAATAGCTTGTGGAAATTAATATGGAAGCTGCAAGTTAGCCAAAGAGTTAGAACTTTCATTTGACTTTTAATGCATAATGGCTTGTTAACCAATTTGAAGAAGAGTCGGTTTGGCAGTAGTAGTGCAATGTGTCTGTGGTGCCTTGAAGTTGAAGAAGATGCCATTCATGTCCTCCGAGATTATCCCCGCGCCATGGCACTGTGGATAACGGCGGTTAATACTAACATGAGAACAATTTTTTTTGCAGGTGACTTACAGAATTGTATTTACAATAATATGTCCAATAACTTGGGCAGTCATGATATTGAAGAGTGGGAATCTTTTTGGACAACAACATGCTACAACATTTGGAACTGGCACAATAAAGAGCTCCATGAAGATACCTTCTCTAGACATTCTAATATGGAGCGTCATATTAAGAGGCTTGTCCAAGATCACAAGTAAGCCAATGCTCCTGTGGGAATTAATAAAGATCATTACAAGGAGATAATTTATATTAAGTGGCAGTCCCCGACAACAGGAAGCGTAAAGCTTAATACATACGAAGCTAATGATAACCATGGAAATGCAAGTTGTGGTGGAATTATTATAGGTGATAAAGGAGAATGGATTACAGGCTTCTCCAAATACATAGGAATATGTGATAGCTACACTTCAGAGCTTTGGGGAGTTTATGAAGGATTAAAATTTGCTTCTGATATGGGGTTCACAAACATCAAAGTGAACATTGATGCGAACCAAGTAATCATGGATATCAAAACTAACAAAGCATCAAACACAGTGTAAACAAGGATTTTCGACGCCATGAAGTTATTGTCCAAAATAACATTTCGATCAGAGAAGAAAATGTTCTCAGGAGTTGATTTCGACCAAAGAAATTTGAAGAACGTTTTCGACGTTTTCGACAGAGTTTAGGAAATGATGATGTTTTGATAATTTCGACGAGGCTAGATGAAGTCAGATGGCAAAGGTTGTTTTCGAAGAGTTCGACAGCTTTGAGGGGATGTGTTATTTCGACGCAGAAGTTGGAATTCAAAATTCAAAGATTAAAGACGTTTGGCAAAAGGACACATGGAAGCATTTGGTAGAAAGAAGACATGCCGAAGGCCAAGTGTTGTAATTGTAGGATTTGTCTGTTAGGGGCAGTTATTTAGTTTGTGTATAAATAGGGAAATTCTTGTCAGAATTGGGTGTGTGAAAATATTGTACAAATTGTTGTTATATACTCAGAGTAACCGTGTGAGATAAAAAAGTTTAACTTCTAGAAAAATGAACGTGTGAACACCAATTTTACATTTATCAAGTTTTATGAAAGTTCAAGTTCCTTTATATTTCTGCATTCTGCAAGTTTATTTTCGTTTAGAAGTCCTTTACCCTTTTTCCAGTCCATTTATTGTGTACTTTCCAGAATTTCATATATTTTATGTTTTCATCAAACACTTTTTACTTCTTTTAATCATACAAGCATATACAAAACCTTATAAAAGATTGAAATCATGAGATTGTTAAGATCACTATACCGTCGACCAAAACTCGCACCTATGTCCTAGGACTTGTATGGTTGTTCCTGCAAGTAAACTAATTTAAACGTAAATTAGAAACCAGCGATTGTTCGTAAAATTCGATAGCAAACAAATTGGCATGCCCAATGGGACATTGGTGCAAAATATATCATAATCACTCTAAGTAAAAAAGGTTATACTTCATTGTATGATTCTAAGAAGCGGTAAATTAGCCGTAACTGACGTAGAAAGACCTAAGAGAACAAGAGTGGGAAAAATGGAGAATCCGCCAAATAGTCAAAACGAAAACACTACGACACTTAACCCTAATCCTTCGACTGGAGGAAATACGGGGTCAATCTCTGTATCAGGGGCCATACCTTTGTCATTAGGGTCAACACCAGCATTTGCAGCATCTCAAAATATGCCCAGTTTCTCCACCATGGGCCACCAAATGCCCATAGGGACACCTCCTCCTATAGGAAGTGTTCATAGGCCTTTTGCGACGAATTTTATAATGCCTCCATATAGTAGGGAACAACCTTATGGAATGCCAACTACAACGATGGCAAGTTTTCAAAATGCATCGTCACTATATTCTGATTCCTTGGTCAATAGGTCTTCACCATTACAAGGATTAGGATCTGGTGGAAACTTAGGCAGATTAAATCAGCCCTCACCAGGATTCCAAACTTATATGACAGCAATTACAAATAATTTTGCGCAAATAATTAGACAACAAATGGACGAAAACAATCATGACATGGTCCAAATGTTGACACAACAGATGGGTACAGTGTTCAATCCTTTAATACAGAATACCATCCAGACAAACCAATTACTGGCACAACAAATGATACGCATTGCTGATTTCTTTGGTGATCCTCAAACTCGACAACCAGAACAAATTGTGCAAAACCCAAGATTAGGTGTCAAAGAAGAACCCGCAATAAATCAAAGACCTGCAGACATTCCCCAGGAAAACCTTAGAAATCAAGAGGAAGTAGTCGAACAACCTCACATAGAAATTCCTATTCAACAAGAGCCTAGGAGGATATTAGTCCAGAGGGGTCAAGATGCTGATAATATAGTGCAGCAGATGCATTATAATAATTTTCCTGCCAAAAATAACTTAGCAGCCATGGTCGAAAGGATAATGGCACAAAATGGAGTAAATGTAGGATTACAAAGGCTTAGTTACATTTCTCCATTATCAGAATATATTTTGCAACAAGAATTACCACCAAGGTGGAAAGTCCCCAAATTCACCAAATTCTCTGGATATACTAGTGAATCTACCATAGAACATGTTGCCTGCTACCTGATCAAAGCGGGAGAAATAGCCCACAATGAAAATTTGAGGATAAAATATTTTCCAAGCTCTCTGACGAAAAATGTGTTTTCTTGGTTTACATTTTTGCCTGCAAGTTCAATATATACATGGACCTAATTAGAAAGATTGTTCCATGAACAGTTTTATATGGGACAAACCAAAATAAGTTTGAAGGAGTTAGCTAGTGTGAAGAGGAAGTTCTCTGAACCAATACATGATTACTTGAATAGGTTTAGATTACTAAAAGAAAGATGTTTCACCCAGATGCCTGAACATGAGCTAGTCGAAATGGATGCAAGAGGGCTAGATTATTCTATAAGGAAGAAATTAGACACCAAATATTTGACAGATATGGCTCAATTAACAGATAGGGTGGGGCAAGTCGAAAGACTAAAACCTGAAAAATTCAGGGCAAGTAAGAATAAGAAAGAAAGAGTAGCTTATGTGGGAATATGCCAGGATGATGAAAATGAAATAGACGAACTAGTTAGTCTCGACGAATAGGAAATTGACCTAGAAGAATTGAAACAAGGCCCACCATATTCCTGTAAAGTTTTAGTTCCGTCGAATGGAAAAAATCCAGTCGAATCTAAAAAGAATGACAAAATGCCTAAGAGAACTTATACATTCAACGTAACCAAATGTGACAAAATCTTTGATAAATTAGTCGAAGATGGTAGATGATAGTGCCACCAGGCACTAAAGTACCTCCTATAGAATAGCAGAAAAAGACAGGTTTTTGTAAGTACCATGGCTTTCTGGGTCATAAAACATCTCAATGCTTTCTTTTCAAGGATCTCGTACATAATGCTATCCGTGACAGAAGGCTGAAATTCGGTGACAAGTAGAAGCAACAAATGACAATTGATTCGAACCCCATGTAGAATGTCGAAGCTCATTATGATGAACCAACTACCATCAACATGATGGAGGTCAAAGAGGGTTCTGAGGATTGTTTCGAGATGGTAGAGGCCACTGAGGCTTTCGACACCAACGTCAACATGGTGGAGATTGCTGATAATCTTGCAGACCATGACAAATCCACTGAATGGAAGAGCGTTCAACACCTTGTGGAGGGAGATGCAACTAGATGCGCCAACAAGGAGGCTACTGAAGGCCTAGATGACACAAACAAAGCTGAAATTGTTAAGGATGCAGGTGAAACCAAAGATGGTGAAATCACTGAAGATTTCGTCTCAAAGAACATGAAGGTTGCTGAAGGCCTTAACAACTCAAGCAAGGTCGAAGCCACTGAAGGTTACGACGAAACCAGCAATGACGAAATCACTGAAGATTCTGTCGGTGAGGAAGTAGAGGCTGCTGAGAGCCTTGAGGCAACAAAAAGTGAAATATCGACTGTTAGTGAGATCAACACTGAAAAAGAGGCCAACAAAGGCATCAGTGTCGAAAAGAAGTTCCCTGAAGACCTCACTGCCAACATTTCGACTGGTAAGAATGCTCTAATGAAATAAGGATGGCTGGAGTTTCTGAGAAGCCATCCAAGTATGGAATCTTACACAGAATAATGGAAGATCCTAGAGGAAAGTCAATCGAAGGTTGCTGCCAAGACGTATGTGGAAATCTATCCCTAGATGGAAAAGGTGATTCAACGAGAGAGATGGGAGAGAATGATCAAGCACTCATCGAAAAGATGAACAAACTGAACATTCGTGGTGAAAGGGAATCTGGTATCAACATGGTGGAAACATCACACAAAACTCAAGCACAGACCATTGAAGAGCGCCGTTGAGAGTAATACCAAAGACTGGCGTACCCAAAAGAGGACGAAAGTTTAATAGAGTTCCTCCAGAAATGCCAAAGAAAGAAGGTAGGAGTGATGTTGTGCCCACGTTGTAGCTCTATCTTCGACAGAAAGGAAGCCAACAACCTGGAGGTGATAGAGAAGTCCAAGAGGAAACAATTGCCAAAGGAGAGAGGTATGATCCAAGATGAAGCGAACACCACCAACAAAGGATGAGAGGAAGGAATTATGGTTCGTTCAAGCCAACAAACAAAGAAGGTGACGACAGATGGGTACAACCCATCAGAGACGCTCAGGGACAAAAGGATTGGGGAAGCTTTGACGTGCAAAGAGGCCCTTCAGTGGCGGAAAGAAGAGAAGTTGAAAAACGAAAACCAAGAGCCTATCCTTCAGAAAACTACAAGGGTAAAAATCCCATGACGAAGTCCCAATGGAGAAGATTCCAGAGGCAGAAGAGAGTAGAGAAGGAGTCTGCAGAAAGAGGTATGTTTGAAAATAATACCATCAAGAAAAATGAACCTACAGCCAACAATAACATGCAAGGGGTAGACAGAAAGGAATCTTCCCAGATCGACAATCTGAGAGACAGTGTCAAACAAATAAAAGAAAAAGGAAAAGCTCAAGAGGATGAAAAAATGACTGATGATTTCCAATACAACTCATATGTGTATTTCGACGTTGCCTGCAACGTAGTCTATGTATTACCCAAAGATTACAATAGAGTGATGGAAGTCGAAGATAAGGATGAAAGTATAGAGGAAGAACATATGGCACATAGACCTATTTGCTAATATGTGATGCAAAATGGTTGCGTAGAATAGCAAACTGCGTTTTTTGAGAGGCCAGATGAATCAGTGAAAGGGCATCTAAAGCCTTTATTCATAAAAGGAAAAGTGGAGAATATTGGAATAAACAAGATACTGGTGGACGGGGGAGCAGCAGTTAACCTGATGCCCCATTTTATGTTAAAGAAAATTGGCAAGGATGATTCCGAAGCCAAATCTCATAACATGGTGTTGTCAAATTATGAGGGAAAAATTGGAACCACTATGGGTGTAATCCAGGTGGATTTCACGGTCGGAACAATAACAAGACCGACAATGTTCATGGTGATTGCCTCAAAAGCAAACTATAATTTGCTTCTTGGGAGAGAATGGATACATGGCATAGGGGTTGTACCCTCATCAATGCACCATCGAATAGCTATCTGGAGCACATATGGTATAATCGAAAACATAGAAGCAGACCATAGTTACTTCATGTATGAAGTAAACCATGTGGATCGTTTGAGTTTCAACAAGAATCTGGCTCACATACCCCCATATAGTCCAGCAGATTTCAACCTCAAAGCCACTAATAATGCTTACTGCTCAATGTACCTTCACCCAATCTACGGTTTTCAGTGGGACAAAGAAGTGGTCGACGAATCAAATTATATATGGGGAACTTTCCATATAGAACCAACTGGATGGGGAAGTGAATTTGACGACAATGACTGAATCATCAGCGCTCAAAAGAATTACGGCTTACATAGCCGAAAACAAACTAAAAGTGGCCTTGGAAGCCGAAGTAAAATATATGATTGTCAAAGCCAACCAAAAAGACTCAAACAATCAAAGTTCTCAGAAAAACGTTGAAGGAAATGGTGAGAGCAGTCAGATGGGAGAATGGCAACATCAAACGCTTGACGCCACTTATAACGACGAACCTTTAGGGTTCGAAAAGGATCCAGTGTCGACCAACATGAAGATGGTAGCACAAGATCCATTAGAAGAAATAGATCTAGGACTGGGGGCAGCAAAAAGGCCAACTTACATAAATGCTAAGATGGACCCACAATTCAAAGTCGAAGTAGTCCAATTACTGCATGAATACAAAGACTTTTTTGCATGGGACTATGACGAAATGCCTGGTTTAGACAGGAGCTTGGTCGAATTGAAGCTGCCAATAATGGAAGGGAAAAAACCAGTGAAACAGCTGTTAAGGCGCTTCGCACCAGAAATTCTGTCGAAAATAAAAGAAGAGGTCAAAAGACTTCTGAAATGAAAATTCATCCGCACGGCCAGGTATGTTGATTGGACTGCAAATATAGTTCCTGTAATTAATAAAAACGGCAATTTAAGGGTATGCATTGATTTTCGAGACTTAAATTCAGCCACCCCAAAAGAAGAATACCCTATGCCAGTAGCAGAAATGCTTATAGATTCAACAACAGGCCATGAGTACCTAAGCATGTTAAACGGATACTCTGGTTATAATCAAATATTTATTGCCGAATAAGATATTCCCAAAACAGTATTTCGTTGTCCTGAGGCAATTGGAACTTATGATGGGTAGTAATGCCTTATGGTCTTAAAAATGCTGGGGCAACTTATCAACGTGCTATGAATTCAATTTTCCATGATTTTATTGAGACTTTCAAGCAGATTTACATTAATGATATTATGATTAAGTCTGTTTCAGGAAAGAGTCATATAGACCATCTTCGACAATCCTTTGAAAGGATGAGGAATTTTGGTTTAAAAATGAACCCCCTAAAGTTTGCTTTTGGCGTGTAGGCGGGCGATTTCTTAGGCTTCGTGGTCCACAAGAAAGGGATCGAAATAAATGAAAAAAAAGCCAAGGTGTAAACACCCCAAATTTTTCCTCACTCTTTATCACACCATGGCTTGTGATCTTTCATGTTTGCATAAACATAAGCATCACACATCATTTAGCATATTTGTTTCATCTGCATAGTTCAAGTTCATCTGCATCTAGGGTTTGTGATCTGAGCAATCCAAGAATCCATCTGAGTCATCCCAAAGGTCTCAAAGCTTTCCAAGAGGGTCCATGTGTGTTCTATCATCATATTATGCTCCTCAAAGTTCAGGAAAGTCAAGAAATCACAAGAATTGACAAAGGCATGGAAGCAGAGCTAGGGTTTTCACTACACAAATGACCAAAATTAGGGTTTTGGTTTCAGAGGCCTTAACTCCAATTTTTTGGGCCATTCTTGTTTCTAATGTTCTTAATATGTCATAAGGAGCATGTGTACCAAGTTTGATGAAGAAACTCATTGTAGAAGTCATATGTTCACTGGGTAACTTCTTGAGCAAGTTAAGTCAAAATCAGGGCATCTGAGGCCCCCAACAATGGAACCAAAGGGGTAAATGAAGTTACATGATCTTTATTTGATCTTAGAAGTGGTTGGAAGTTCACAAGATTGAAGAATTTTGATCCAATTGCAAACTTGCCATTTTTGGAAATGACTTGAAATGCAAACTTTCCATTTTGGGAAAGTTTTTCAACCTCTTCTTTCATGACCAAAAATGCTTCAAATGAAAAATTATTGGTCATGGAAGTTGTAGATTGGGTCTTTCCCTTTTCAAAAAGTACAAGAACATGTCTTGATTTATCATAGAACTCAAGATATGGCCTTTCAAAGTTGGCAAAAATCACATAATTTCAAGTTTCATGTCAAAGAGGGATTTTGCATTTTGGCATGTTCAAGCATTCTAATGACTTCTAATATGCACAAACAGTTCACAACATGTCAAGAAAACATCTAAACATCATAATTGGCCCAGGTTTTCATTATTTTCATGACTTGAACTTCAAGAAATCTCAAAAGGGCCAAAATTCACAAAATTTGCAAAATGCATTGGATCCTCTCATCCACTTGTGTCAGCTGCATAATCTTGATTCTATGGCTCTCCATGAATCTTGCTGAGGCCAGACACCCCAAAAAGCCAGACCTGCCATAGACCATACCTCAAGTACACAAAAATTGACTTTTTTGTAAAACACCCCATACCAATCAGCCCGTGCCACAACAATTATCTGAGCAATCCCATTGGATTAAACAAACATTATGCAAGCCATTTCATAACACACAAGGGCCTGAATCATACCACAAAATAGAATTCACAAAATCCCTCAAAAACTTCCTCTCTTCGAAAATCATCACACAACCACTGAAACTTCAATCTTTTTTCACCAATCATCTCCACATGACCTAAGGATCACAAAGCACCCATCCCTATAGCCTAAAACACAGCCAAACCAAAACACGATTTCTGGTGCAGCAGAGTTGAATCATCAAAACCAGCCATTGCAATCTTGTTCCAAGCATCAAAGCATCCTCAGGAAGCCCATTGGAGTTGATTTGCACCAAAGAGAGGTCCAGAAAACCCAGAATCAGAAAGCACAATCTCAGGTATACCTCAAGAACAATTTTTCCAGAACTTGTTTTTCTAGTTAAAATATGATTCCTCATGTTTCACTAATCACAATGATATGGTTTATTTTGAAAATGCTTGAGAAATGCCCATGTATGAAGCTTCTGAAACTTTTTGACCTAAGATGTTTTTGCTTTGATTCAGCTTTATTATGAATGATAAATGTGTTTTGTTTGTGGATTCATGATATATGATGTTTGGGGATCATTTATGGGCAAGAAATTTGGTGTTTAATGACCTAGGGAAGAAGTTGGAATTTTGACTCGCCGGAGAAGATGACTGGAGCTAGCTCCGGTCACCTGAAAGTGATTAGGTTAATAAATTAGGGTTAGCGCGTCAGTTTGAATATTAGCCTTTGGATCATGTTTACCCGTGTGTTTGGATGACCCTGATCCTTTCACTTAATCCTAATCCAGATTAATTAACTTAATTAATTTAAAATTGCCGGAATCAATCTCAGCCTTTCATTCACGCGCCAGTCAACACCCAATTCCCCAGTTCAAATCTCTGCCATAGGATCTGCATACTTTCATTTTAATTCATTTTCTTTTTATTTCTTTTGCATAATTAATTTAAAATACCAAAAAACATCACAAAAATATTTTCTTTTGCATTCTGATTTTAAATATTTTTCTTCATCCAAAAATAATTTTTATTTTATTTTTTGCTTTAAAAAAGCATTTTTTAAATATTTAAATGATATATTTAATTAATTAAAGTATTTTAATTAATTAAAAATACATTTAGGTTTCTAAAAATCACAAAAAAATCATGAATCATCCTAATGCATTTAGAAACATTTTCAAACTCTTCACACAAATTTCTTTGTAGGTTTGTTCATAGTTTGCCAATTTTCTTTGAATAAAGGCTCATAAAAATCATATTTTTAAACCCTAACTTTGAAAAATCATTTCTGCCTAACAAAGAAGAGTTTGAAGTTGATTCTTTTTGAATTGTTTTGCATATTGCATGTAGTTTATAGGTCATTTTCCTCATGAATTTATCTTGAATTTTAAAATTGATTTGCATTTTTCCCTTTGAACCACCCAAAAACCTAGAAAACTTAGGAAAATCATAACTTTTGATTGGTTAGGCTTCTGACGTTCTCCTTTGAGGTGTGACCTAATATGGGATTAGGGTTTATTTGAGCTTGATTGCAAATTTTTATCATGTCATTTGCTTCTGTTTTGTTCATTTGCATATCACATGTCCATATAACCCTAATTTCTCATGTTCATTTGCATTCACCTTGCATATGCATCATTACATGAACTTGCCATGACATTTCATGCATTTATATGTTATCTTAGACATCTTAGAACATGTTAGAACCTTGATTGATCATTTCTTCTTTCATTTTCAATGATTAACATTCATTTCATTTCATAAACTTTCATGTGTTTTCAAACTTCAAAGCATGCTTCCTTTGCATCCCATCTTTGTATGATCACACATATGCATTTGGTATGACTTTGCATCATCTTACATGACATTTAAATTGCATGAACACTTCTGACTTTGGTCATTTCATCTCATTTCACTTCATTTCTTTATGCTTTATACCTTATACACCCATGCTAACTTTTTAGGTTTTGGTAAGTTATTTTGGGAGGTGAATTTGCCTTCACCTCTCACTTCTTCTCATCTCTTTCATATGCATTTTACTTGTCTTTTAAGTGAAATTGTTCACTTGTGTTCCATCTCTCTCACTTTCTTCCTTCAAGTTACTTATCTTCTTCATTGAAGTAAGTAACTTGTTCTTCTTTCTCATCCTCCTTTCATCTGCTTCTTCCATTGGTGGCTTCCTTAAAGATCTTTCTTAAGCCTCACAAACCATAGGATATCCAAGCATGCTAATAATTAGGGCTGTGATTAGTCCCCCTTAGCTTTTTACCTTTGAGTCTCCTTGAGTCTCTCTTCTCATCTCAATAATCAGAGACTAAACTCTTAAAGTTTTAGGACTTTGGAATTAGGGTTATGCCTGCATCCTTCTCTTAGGATGGAGTGTATAACTTTAATCCTAAGTGTTAAACCTTTAATTTGTTTAAACCTCTTAATCAAATTATCTAGTAATCACTAAGACTTTATCTTGTAACTTGGGCCTTACATTAGGGTTCTAATTCTTCCTTATGGTTAAAAAGGACTAACCCTAGTGTTTAATCGACAAGTCCCTCTCAAGTTGTCTTACAAACCATAAAATCCATTTCTTAATCTCATCCCTTTAATTAAAATCCACTTAATAAAGGCTTTGTTATATAATGAATCTAATCCCTAACCATGGATTAAGTTGAGGTATCTTCCTCAGCTTAAGTGTTCTCATCTATTATCCTTCTATTAGGATGGTGTAATGAGTTCACTAATCTGTGATTAGAGACTAAACTCATTACTTAACACAACAAAAACCCAAAAACATCTAATTAATCACAAGTAGGTTAATGATCTTAATCCTACATCATCATGGTAATTAAGTTGAGATGCTAATCTCATACTTAAGTAGGCTCATTATCCCTAATCAAGGAGGATATAATGAGTTTACAAGCCCTTGATCTAGGCTTAAGCTCACTAACTTATGCAAAACACCAAAAACAGTAACAAAACTGAAAACACAAAAAACAAACAATAATCGTCTCCTTCGGGATTCTTTTCTCATCACACTCATTCATAAACGAGAACTTGCTTCTTCCGTCTGATGCAAGACAGTTAGCACTCGAGTCAGACGAGTCATACACTTGAGCATAGACAAGTAAGTTGTTCAAAGTCAATTTATTTTCAATCTCTTTGAGTCGAACTACGGTGTTCTGACTTCCTCATTGCACGAGAGTATACGTAGGAATAACTTAACTATTATCGAACAAAAGTCTATGGGTCTTCCCCCTCTTTCAACATTCTTTTTAAAGCCTCAGTTCCTGAGCATTTCACCCTTTTTGCACTGACACTTTTATATTCTTTTCCAACTTTTGCACACAGATAGCACAGACACTACCCTTTTAAACACAATCTTTTAAGCGTGGATCCCGTCGAGTACAACGGACAATCTGGGTGCTAATACCTTCCCAGGTTGTAACCAACCCCCTTTCTCACTTTCTCTGGTTCGCAACCGTCTTATCCATCTTTTTTCTAGGTTTATGCAACATTACCTTTCCTTCGGGATAAAAATGCCTAGCTGGCGACTCTATTCATCTTCACCTTCATTTTCTCTTTTCTCCGACCGTTCGCATCTGCACCAGGATGAAAATCTTCGGGAGCGACAACTTGGCGACTCTGCTGGGGATCTTATCTTGCAACCATGGCTTCTGGTTATTTTTGTGGGTTTCTCTTAGCGCTTGTTTGATTTGTGTTTACGGGGGTGTTATATGCTACTTGTGTTTATTGTTCATTTCTTTATTTATTGCTTTTTGTACAGCTTTATTTATTACTTTCATTTACTGTTTATATGCATTTCATACTGTTATCATCGTATCATTTGTGTTGGATCTTCTGTCTGTTTTGGTGGGAGGGTTATTGAGTGAGTAAGGTTCCATTCCAGGAGCCTGAGTGACACATAGGATAGAGTGGCTTCATATTCTTTCCCATTCCATTTCAGTCTGGTGCGGGAATATAAAACACGGTTCAGACATGGGTTTCTTCTTAAGAACTCTGTGTTACGGATTTCCTGTAGTACTAGGGCTATCTGAGAAGCCTGCTAAGTCTGGATGACCTTTTATGACCTTTAGCATTTGAGGTGAATTAGAGGAGGATCCTTTATGGTTATTGTAAACATTATACCTCCGGGTTAGAAGTGTTTACACTTCTCATAACGGATCCAAGTCTGAGGATCCTTGTTCTAGAACAACACATGTGAGGGGGTTGGGATGTTTACAGGTTTGCAGGAACCATTGGCCTCATCATACCCTGTTACCAATTTTGTTTTAAGGTTGTATCATTTTGGACTGTTCTTGTGAAACCCTAGACTTGTGACTCTTTATTTGAGTCCTCCACCTGGTTACTGGTTTTCTAAGCCTCCATCTGGACTTATGAACACACATGGACCCTATCAAGGCAGATACAAATCCAACACTTGATCACAAACCCTTTGCATATCATTTTGCATCATTTAACATTTGTCTATTTGTTTTACAGGGTATCCACATCTTATTTTTGGTTTGATTTTGACCTGTTCTACTGCTCAGATTCCTGCATCAGCCTTTTCATTAGTTATCTTCATCAGGGATTCTTCTTCAGTACCTCCTCCAGTTATCTTCATCAGTTTTCAGCAGTTGCCTTCATCAGTGCTTCTCCTCAAGTCTTCTTCACCAACATCCATTGTCAGCATGGACCCATCCAGGAAGAGCAACATCACCTATCATTTCTTTGAGCCCACTTTGACAGGAATCAGACAGATTCAGTCTCTCATCACTCCTGATCACGTCCCTTTATTCAGGGAACATTATGGTGGAATTATGGACATGATCATGGATTTGGATGCCTCCCAGAGGAGCATGATTCACACCTGTCTCCAGTTCTATGACCCTCGTCTCAGATGTTTCACTTTCCCAGATTTTTAGTTGGGACCTTTGATGGAAGAGTTCTCTATGTTGTTAGGTGTCCCCATCAGGAGGGGATTCCTTTCAACCCTGAGATGGTTTCTCCCAAGAATGAAGATGTAGCTAAGGCTTTTCACTTTAAGCCCACCCTCATTGACCAGAATATGACCACCAAGGCTGGAATTCCAGGCCTTCATTTGGATTTCTTGGTTACTCAGGCCACCCTGCATGCTGCAGCAGGGAAATGGGACACTGTTTGTGCTCTCCTAGCCCTTAGTGTATATGGGACCATCTTGTTTGCAAACGAGCCTAAGTTTGTAAGCAAGAGTTCTATCCACCTGTTCTTATTTAGGAATCCAGTCCCTACCTTGCTTGGAGACTTTTATTACTTAGTGCATCAAAGGAATGAGAAGCAGAGCGGAAGATTAGTCAGATGATGTGCACCTCTCTTCTACTGTTGGTTGTTAAGGCACTTGCCGAAGTCAGACACTTTCTTGAATCCCCATCAGCCAAGGAACTGGGCTAAGAGAATGATTTCCCTTACATCAGAAGACATCAGATGGTGCACTCAGAGCACCAAAGGCAAAGATATCATCACCAGCTGTGGGCAGTATCCCAATGTACCCCTGATTGGAGTGAAGGGTTGCATCAACTACAACCCTTTGCTGTTCAAAAGGCAATTAGGGTATGCCTTGGTACATCCACCAAGAGAGCAAGACTTGGCAGAAACCTTCTATTGTGACATCCAACACAACCTTGCCATTGCCAGACAAGCTGCTTGGACTTGGGACAATATTCAGACTAAGGGGACAACTATTCTTGGTAAAAGCAACAACATAACTTCAGCTCGGTATCTTGATTGGTCTCGTGTCAGGGGACAGATCACCAGTATGCCATTCACTTTAGAGGATGTTCCTGAACCGTCAGCAGTGGAGCCTGCAGCTATAGTCAGTTTGGAGGAGTTTGAGAAATTGAAGGAAAGGAATACTTAGCTCTCTGAAGCTTTGAAGAAGACCCTCTAGGAGAGGAATGATAGTCGTCTGGATAATGAATGGTTATAGAGGCTCCGGATTGAGCACTTGACCAAGATTGAGAAGACGGATGATTACATCAGAAGGGCTAGAGCAGAGGAGTTAGTATTGAAGAATGCTTGCAAGGAAGCCAAGACTCAGAAGGCCAGAGCTGAGCATTACTTAGAAGAGAGTCAGGCTAGGTGGATCAGGATCACTGAGGCCCGTGCACAGGAAGATCAGAGGACCCAGGCTAGGATAGAGCAGCTGGAAGCCAATGAAAAAAAGAATCAGGAGGCCTTGTTAGCAGCATAGAAGGAGATCTCTGAGTTGAAGCTCCGGAAGGGGTTAAAGAGATCAAAGGATCAGGATAAGCATAAGAAGTTGACCAGTGCCATTTCCACCAGGAACCTTCTTATCAGGACCATCACAGGGCACCCAGTTGGCCCAGTGACTGAGGCTCTCCTGAAAGAAGTCAGAGAGGATGATTATGGATTGGATGTTTGATTTCCTTGTATTTGTACTTCATTCTGATTGTATTTTTTTTTATGATGTATTTTGACCCGTCATGGGAACTTTTGTTGTAATCAAACTATGTATCTTCACTCTTTGTAATATATGGTTTGTATTATTTCATGGGCTTTATCTCTCTGCAACATCATCATTTCCTCGAGGTCTGGAAGGTTAAAACCAAAGAACCAAACCGGATACCCTTGGAAGACAAATAGGCATCCTGCATTGCATACTAACATCTTTTCTTTGTTTTGTAGGTTTTTGTTTTTGCTGTTGTTTCTCACTTTGTTGTGATCTCAGGAAACATTGCACGTAGAAGAGTGTTCCCTGTCAATAGAGTGAACCGGTATCCGACAAGAAACAATCTCCCGGGCTTACAAATGGATCAGGTTCAATAGGAATTGACTGACGTGAGAACCCAAATGGACAATGAAAGGACTGAGATGAGGGCCCAAATGAACCAATTTATGGCAGTGATGACTGGGTTGGCTCAGAGCCAGGGGAGACTGAGAGAGTTAGTCGAGCGGCAAACTCCCGAAGAAAACCACCCAAGTACAGGAGGTACCAGCAACAACGATCACGTACAGCCTCGTACTGATCCCCCAGAGTTTGGACCACATCTGAACCCAGACATCAATGCTATAAGAAACACCCAAGGCAACACTGGAGGGAGGGCCTTGCAGGAGGACCCTCAGGAAGAACAATTTACTGTGGTTGGGGCAGGAGACAAAGTCTATGATCGTCGGTTGGACAAGATAGCAGAAACACTGAGGTCTCTGGAATCTCAAAACTCTCTGGGCTTTGATGTCATGGATATGGGATTAGTGGAGGGGGTTAGAATTCCTCACAAATTCAAACCTCCTTGTTTTGAAAGATACAATGGTACATCCTGCCCACGTACCCATCTTCAGTCTTTCCTGGGAAGATTGAAAGCCTACACCATGGATGAAAACTATGGATGTTTTATTTTGAGGATAGCTTGACAGGGGCATCCCAGGAATGGTACTCTCACTTGACCAGGGCCACAGTAAGGAATTGGAAAGACTTGGCCGAAGCTTTCATTCGTCAATATCAATATAATCTGGACATGGCTCCAAACAAAACCCTTCTGATGGGAATGTCACAGTCTTCCCAGGAAAGCTTTAGAGAGTACGCCCAAAGATGGAGGCAATTAGCTGCTGTCGTTCAACCCCCGATGTCAGAAAGGGAAATGGCAGATATGTTCATGAACACCCTCTAGGGGACTTATATTGATAGATTTGCTGCTTTTTCTTCCATTAGCTTCGCAGACGTGGTTATAGCTGGGGAAAGATTTGAGAGCTTATTGAAAATGGGAAAGATCTCTGACAACGGCGCTAGTTCAAGCAGTGCAAGGAAGCCATTTGTAGGGCCCCGCAGATCCGGCGAAACAAATTTTATACATATAGGAAGAGGGAGACCCCAATATCTGCCAAGATCAGTTGCCGCTATCACTATCCCTACTCCACCTCCTCAATATACTCAACAACCACAACATTTTCCTCAACAGCCTCAGATTCCTCAACAAAGATCCTACAACAACAACAACAACCAACAACAACGCCCTTTCCAGCAGCGGCCATCTCAGATCAACAGAGTGATTGACCCTATACCAATGCCATATGCCACATTGTTGCCACAACTCCTAAAGCTTAATCTTGTCGAGCTAAGGACTTTGGCTCCACCAGATCCTTAGAACCTTCCGAGAAATTATGACGTAAACGCCAGGTGTGCTTTTCATTCTAATGCACCTGGTCACTCCACAGAAAAGTGCAAGGCTCTACACATGAAGGTCCATGATCTGGTAGATTCAAAAGCCCTAAATTTTGCACCACCTCCCAATGTCACGAAGAATCCTATGCCCAGCCATGGTGGGCCAAGGATAAATGCAATAGAGGAGGGCTCACCCATGAGTTTAATTGAAGATACTGCAAGTATTCAAACACCTCTGGCAGAGGTTAAAGCTCAGCTTTTAAAATGCCAGGTGTTTCCAGGTTGTGAAGCCTGTTGTGAATCTTGCAAGGTTTCCGTAAACGGGTGTGCAAGCTTGAGGAATGGCATCAATGGTTTAATTAGAAAGGGTATCCTGTAAATAACAACAACCGCTTCTACAACACCAGCAATTTCTTTTTCAACAACAAGTATTTCTCCTACAACTGCAAAGACAATTGTTCCTACAGACTCGTCTACAAAATCAACAACCACCTCTTCCATCACTTCAACAAATAACAACTCAATTGCATCCACTTCTACAACCACATCAACCACCAACAACGACGTCTCCACAATCACCATCTATTACGACCCTGCAACGGTCCCTAATTCCAACAATTATCAACAACAATCTCAGCAACAGTTTCAGCAACAACCAAGCTTCAATCAATCACCACCTACATCCACCAGAAGTCCTGTCACCATCTTTTATGATCCACAAACAATAACAATGCCTATCTCTACTGCAGTCAGTCCAATCACCATCACGGTGCCAGAGCCCATTCCATATGACAAAGACAATGTTGTACCATGGCACTATGGTTCAGACCTTTACTGCAACAGAGAAAGAGTCCTTCTTGATTCTTCAGTTCACACACCCCAAGTAGATAATGTCGGGGGAGGCGGAGGCTTCACCCGAAGCGGACGCCTCTTCGCGTCACAAGCTCCAAGAACTAATATTGAGGCAGAGGTTGTTGCCAAAGCCAAAGGTAAAAGTATGACACCTGAAGAACCCGCACCAAAAGAGACTCATAAATCATCCTTTGATCAAGATGTGGATGAATTTATGAGAATAATCAAAAGAAGTTACTACAAGGTTGTGGATCAGCTCCACCAGACTCCTTCCAAGTTCTCAATCTTATCATTGTTGTTGTGTTCCGAAGCTCATCAGGATGCACTACTTAAAGTCTTGCACGCTGCCTACGTGCCGGAGGAGATCACAGTGAATCAGCTTGAGACAGTGGTGTCTAATGTTAATACTAGCCATGGGCTAGGTTTCACCAATGCTGACTTGATAATGGAAGGACGTCACCACAACAAAGCTTTACACATCACTTTGGAGTGTAAAGGTGTTGTGCTCTCGCATGTTCCTGTTGACACTGGTTCTTCACTCAATGTCTTGCCGAAGAAAGCCCTTGTCAAGCTTGAGTATGATCGTATTGCTCTCTAACCAAGTGTTGCACCCCAAAATTTGCCCTCACAATACAAGACTTTGTGTGCTAAGAAGGTTCACAAGGTTCACAAGATTCACAATGCTTACAAGACCTCCCATGAGGTTCATAAGGTTCACAAGACATCTTATGATGGTTCACAAGGTTCGCAAAGTCCACAAATAGTCAGAAGATTTGACAACTCCCTCAGACAATGCACCTCCTAAGCAGTGCATCCAAAACTAGGGTTTTGACTTTAATCAGGCTAAATGAATTTCCAAGGCATCAAGTGGGCTTCATAACATCTTATATGTGTTTAAGAATCCCTATGACAAATTTCAAGACTTTTCCCAAAGTTTTGCTCAGTCAGATGATCAGATAAGTCAATATCAGTCAAAGCAGTTAAAAAAGTCAAACTGAGGTCAAACCAAAGTCAAACTTCATGAATTTTTGCCAACATCAAGTATATGAAGTAAAATTCATCATTTGATCAAGGGTTGATCATGATTCATCAAGGAGATTTCAGATCATCAAGAATCAGGAGTTTCTAAATTAGGGTATTCTCAGTAAAAGTCAACTGAACTTTGACCAGCCATAACTTTCACATACTTCATCACCAAGTCTCCATCCAAAGCTCATTTTGAAGGAAATTGAATTCTCTACAACTTTGTGTCTCACAAGCCAAGCCCAAAAATGCTTCATTTGGAAGGTATGAGCTAAGACATTATAGGTCCTTTTGAAAGTCAACAAAAAGTCAACAACTTCAAAAGAGCATAACTTGAGATTGGTAAATTATATGGACATGAAACCAGTGGGGTTGGTTAGAGGACTTTTCAAGCTTTCCAAAATGTCCAAGAACACCCTCATACCATTAAAATTGAAGGATATGTGCCCTTGCAAAGTTGGGAAATTTTGGGTTGGTTCATGAAGAAAAAGGAGGTCTAAAACCAATTTTTTCCAAATGGGCTTGCCAAATAATGATCCAATCCACTTCATAACATCTTGCACGAAATTAATTTAATTTATTCATAATTTTTTTTATTTTGTTTTTATTTATTATGATTTTTATATTAAAAAGTCATTTTAAATTCAAATAAAATATAAAATCATGAAAATTAATTTTAATTTTGCTTCTAGAAAATCTTAAATCACATTTAAGTTTGATTGATACAAGAATTATGAAAAATCTCCCAAAATAGTAAGGGCTTATACATGAATATTTGATTTTGAAGACATGATCATTTTGGATCTTTTCATATCAATTTCTCCATACAACCATTCAATTTTATTGACCTAATTCAATCACCTATAAGTACTAAACACAACCCTATTGCAATTGACGGATTCCACAGCCCCAAGAGTAAGTTCATATTGTTCAAAAACCTTCACAAAACTCACATTCGGATTCTTTGATTCAGGACCTTTGAAGGTAAAACAAGAACATAGCAAGACTCCTTGGACTTCCCTGATCATGAATCATCACTCATATGCATCAAAACCATGCTATATTGCTCAACCCGAAGCTTGCTTGTTCTTAAAAATAATTTTTTCGATTCCATTAATTTATGGTTTTTTATTGAATTTTGTTTGCATAATCTTGTTTGTGATGTTGTGTAGATCGTTTCTGGACAAATAAACCAAAGTTTCATGGCTTGAATCAGAATTGGCCATAGTTAGGGTTTAGACCAAGAATTAGGGTTTTACGATTTACGAAACATAAATGAATTCTAAGACCATGGATTGATTCGAATGGACCTCTGGACTATGTTTGTGGATTCAATTTTGTGAAATTTTACAGTTTTGTTGATCATTGGCTTTCGTAGGTTTTGTTGCCATTCTGTTTTCGCAGGAAAATTCGTGGCTGAGTTCGCAGGTAAAATCGCAGGTCATGAGGTTGAAGAAGAAGCCGTTGGCGCGTTCAGAAAAATTCAAATTGTGTTTAAAATATTTTATGTTATCTTGTTGGTTCATTATCACCACAGGTTGTGTGGCCCAGTGGAAAGTCAGGCGTGCGTTTGATGAGAGGGCGAGGGATCGAAACCTGGCTGTGACAAATATTTTTGTGTTTTCTCATTTATACGTTGAACATAATATATTATTATTATTTGATGGTTTGTAAACAGAATTGCTCATCTAGCTGGGTTGGTCTTGTGTATGCGTGTTAGCTTCAAAGGTCCTGGGTTCAATCCTCCCCCAGGCCTTTTGCTTCTATTTATTTTTCCTAATTTTTCCAGACAAGAAACAAAATCAATTTCACTCTCTCTTCTATTGGTTATGCGCATGGTAGCCTGGTGGTTGTTGTTGTTGCTGGTAAGCAGGATGTCATGGGTTCAAACCCAGCCAAGGTAAGTTCTTTTTACCATTTTTCTGTTTTAATTTATTTAACTAATTTGCTTAATTGTTTTCTTATTTATTAATTAAAAAATAAATTATGCATGTATATATATTTAATAAATATCTAAAACAACACTTATATTTTCTAAAATTCTAAACTTTTATTTTTCTCAATTCAAATTTCTTTTTTTATTATTATTATGTAATTAAATTATAATATATATATATATATATATATATATATATATATATATATATATATATATATATATATATATTTATAATAATTTCGTATATTAAATTGAAAACCCTTAAATATTTTTTCTAAACAAACCCTAATTTTGTAAACCCTAATTTATTTTCTAAATAATAAAAAACTAATTTTATTTTATGATTTAAATTTCTAATTTTTGTAAATATAATATTTAATATAATTGAATTTTAGTAAATATAATTATAATCAAATTTTTTATAATATGTAATTGTTTCTATAATTTGTTCATAATCTAAATGTTATTCTTTTATTTTATATATGTTTAAAAATAATTAAATTTATGCTAATATTGTAATTATAATTTTTTATATGTCTATAATTAATTTAACTTTTTGCATATAATTTTAAATTTTATAATTAAATTGTTCATATTTCCTTAATAATTTCTAATTCTTATTTATTATTTTATTTTGCTTATTATTATTACTAATCATGTTTATCACTAATCCACTTATTTTTTAATTATACTTATTATTATTATTTCACTAACCCCTTTTATTTTTTATTATTATTACTAACCCCTATTATAATTATTATTGCTTAATATTTATATTTTTGCTTATTTATTTATTTTTGCTATTTATTATTAATTGATTATTTATGTAATTGCTCCTGGATGTAATTTTTGTAAATATTTAAATTGTTTAATTTGCTTGCTATGGTTAGTAAAAATAGGGAGTGTAAACATGTATGTTATTTAAAATTGAATTTAGATCATTTTAATTAAAAGATAAATTAAATTAAACACTCACACACGTTAGTCGATTTTTAATCGTCATCTCACTTTCTAAGGTTACCTCTCAATGTTGCCTAATCATAAGGTCAAGTGGGGTGTATAAAGCAAGTCCCTTTAAAAGAAAAGTCATCTAGTCCCTTCATGATTAAAGATCAAGTCCCTTAATGGTTGCCTTTCAATATGATCTAGTCCCTTTCGAATAATGATGACAGTCCCTCCTAATGCTTAATATACCCCACAGTTGCCTTCATTAAACAGATTTCCCTCATATGTCCCTCACATCCAAGATAATGACTACCTATTCCTTAATAATAGGGATAGTCTTACCATTTAAAGGATTCAAGAACAGAAAGACTTAAGCTTTAGGGTAGGTTCCTCATAGTTACTTGCTCACTATTCAAAAAATTTCTCAAACACTTCACAATTTCAAACAATTTTCAAACACAAGTTTTTTACGCATCCGTACATGGATCATTATCAAACTCTTATGAAAATTTCTATTCACACACTTCACATTTTCAAAAACAATTTAAAGTGAGCTAAGTAACTAAGAGCCCATGGATAACCATGGATGTAAAGGGTGTTAACACCTTCCCTTTACATAACCTACCCCCCGGACCCAAAAAAATCTTTTAAAAAGGTCTTTCCTGTTCTTTTATGCCTTTCCTTTGGATAAAATAAAAGTCGGTGGCGACTCTTGCTATCCGCAACATAACTAAAGTCAGTTCTCCCACCGTGTTACAGAACTGGCGACTCTGCTGGGGATTTAATATTAAAGAGGGGTACCCTTAGGAATTAGATCACTCTTAAATTGTTTGCCTTGTTTGCTTTATATTACTTGTTGGGCTTTATGTGTGAAAGATCCTAACCCGGATCTAGTGTACCTTAAGTAAATGGCAATAGACCAAGGAAACTGTACGACGTATATCGATACGGTTGATCTGGTGGCCATAGTTAGTGTGACTTCTTGGTTGGTGCTTATGTTCCTTAAGTCAAGTTGAGGATAATATGAGGCTGCCATATGTTGTCAATGCACTAACTAACTTTTAGAACCCTAGTTATCCCATCTTGGCCTTTAGAAGGTAGTGAGGTAACTGGCTTTGGTGCAGACTGAAGTTGGTTGACACTCGATACTACGCTCATTGAGATCTTAAACTTGGAGGGTTTTGGTTGGCAAGTAAGTTGCCTACTGAACAACCACCCTTGTGAAGGATCAATGATATTGAGATCCCTTAGAACCTGGTTACTTTTGTAGGACAGGATGAACCAACTAACTTCAGGGGAGGGTACTTACCTTTAAACCTCATGCAAGCCTTTAAACATAGGGCTATTGTGTGACTCGTTTGTGTGTACCACATGTTTGTGATTGAGCATAACATCATGACATCATCATGCATCATAAGCATAGCATTTTCACTAAACATTTCAAGGACCAAAGGATTTATCTTTGTTCTTTGTTGCAGGTCATGACTTCTGCTCGTAGGAACACCATCAGGATCAACTTTGTAGGGATACCTTCTAAGCTTAAAGAGTTGGTTTCTCAAGTGTCTGATCATTCCCAGTTCATCAAGAGACATGGTCACCTATTGGATCTAGTCACCTCAAGGTTTAATGAAGACATGATGAGTGTTCTGTTTCAGTTCTTTGACCCTAAGCACCATTGCTTTACATTCCCTGACTATCAGCTGGTTCCTACAATGGAGGAGTTCTCTAAACTTCTGGGTATACCTGTTCTTGATCAAAGACCCTTCACAGGCCTGGAGAAGGAGCTTAAACCAGAAGTTATTGCTACAGTCCTACATTTAAAGAAGTCTGACATTGTTCTAGAAACGAGAAGCGGAGTTAAGGGTATTCTTGCTAAGGTACTAATGGATAAGGCTCAGGTGCTCTTGAAGGCCATGAGCTATGATGCTTTTGAGGAGATCTTAGCCTTGCTGATTTATGGCTTAGTATTGTTCCCCAATCCAGATCAGTTCATAGACGTTCATGCCATCAACATATTCCTGAGTCACAATCCAGTACCTACATTGCTTGGAGACATCCTACATTCTCTTCATGCTCGTACTACAAGGGCAAGAGGAACTTTGATGTGCTGCATACCTTTGCTTTCTAGGTGGTTTATTTCTCACCTTCCTCGCTCAATAATGAAGAATGAGCAAGGGTTCAGATGGTCCAAAAGGATCATGTCACTCTCGCATTCAGATATTCATTGGTGCTCCAGATCCATGGAGAATGTCACTATCATTGACCGTTGTGGGGAGTTTCCTAATGTGCCACTTCTAGGCATAAGAGGAGGCATCACCTACAACCCCTCTTTAGCTTTACGACAGTTTGGTTACGCTCGGAGTGATGGACCACATGACGTGTTGATTCAGGGCATTGTGTTTGATTACGACAACGATCTTCAAGGTTACCGTCAGAGATTCATACGAGCTTGAGGAAAAGTAAACAGGGTTGACAGCAAGACACTGGAGCCTAAGTACACTATTCCTATGGAGGCTTATCTCAGATGTGTGCGATCTCTTGCTCAGACTCTCATGATGCCATATCCTGCCATCCTGCCAGTTACCATGGAACCTGTTGCTGAAGGAGACACTGCTTATACCATCCTTCACCCAGACATGCCTACTGACATGGAAGACTTACAGAGATCCTGGATCCAGCTGAAGGAGCAAAGGGATACTTTCGAGGCTCATTACAAAGCAAGCCAAGAAAGAATCTTGGAACTAACAAAGCAACTTCACGAGGAACGAAATCGCAATTCATACCTCAACATAAAGAGGAAACGTCCATGGGAGACTTAAAACCCCATCTCTTGTATTTATTTCATTTCATTTTTTGTACGCCCAAGAGGCAAAACAAATTTATTACTAATAAAAGTTTACCATCTTGTTTGTTTAAGCAAATTTAAATCATGCGGTCCTTGAAAACATTGCATATGCATTCACATATCATATCATTGCATCACATGTTTATAATTGTGCATGGGTTTCTCATCTTCTCGCTGTTTATTTCAGCAATGGCTCTTGAACAAACAGTTAAGGATCTCCAGGCACAAAATGCACAGTTCCAAGAGCTGATCCTGAACCTGACCAAGGGGCAGGATGAATTGAAGACACTGCTGGCTAAGAAGAAGAATCCTGAGGACAACAAGGAAGATCAGTTGAAACAACTACAAGCTGAGATGGTAGAGATGAGGATCCAGATGAATGGCCAAATGGCTCTTATCCAGAGTTTGGCCCAGGGGCAAGAAGAGCTGAGAAGCTTTGTCAATGAGTTTCGGCATAACAGAGTTGGGAATCTAATCATCAGTCAACCTCCGTTGAAACAAGCTGACTTAGCTGAAAGGAAAGTAAGGATAAGAGAAGGAAAGAGACATGCTACTACTGATCATCCTTCAATGGAAGAAAGAAGGCCTGGTAAGGTTAATCCACTTCTATACAAGGAATGTAGAAGACAGTTCATCCGGTCCAGCACACCAATGTCACAAGTTTTGCAATGCCTGTTGGAGATGAAGTTGATTTCCTTGGAAAATTCTCCTAAAAATCCTAACACCTCTTCTCCTCGCTATAATCCCAAGGCAAGGTGTATGTATCACTCCGACTGTCCTGGTCATGACACTAATAACTGTTGGGCATTGAAGAATAAGATTCAAGACCTAATCGACGAAGGAATACTTGAGGTTACTCCAGAAGGCCAGGTTGAGTTCTTCTATCGTCCATCAAGCATCAAAGTTTCCAGATAACTGGAGTGACAAGTTTAGAGGAAGAGACTTTGAGAACATTTGAATTTTCATTTGTAATTTCTTTTGTTTTGTTTAAACACTTACTATTATGTCAAACTTTTGTTTTCATTAATGCATTGCATATGTTTGTCTTGAATTAATCCATTCGTTTCACTATATTTTGAACTATGTTTCATATTTCTTTTTTGTGATATTTAACTCCTGATAAAGCTATAAGCCTGGAGAGGGAGGATGACGAAAACAATACCATAATATTAGGCAGTATGCTTTTGAACAGACTATGCTGACGATGTACAGGCATTGTTTCAATTCCTAAATAGTGGAGATATAAGGAAGTTAATCCCTAGTCAACCATTTTGAGCCTATGAAGTATGAGTTTTTATTCTCGCACAAATTAAAACCCTTATTCATAACCTGGGACAGGGTAGTTACTCGGTTAACTCAAATATGTCAATTATTTGTGTTGTATACAACTAACGATGGTTCTCTGTAATCATTAAACCTGACAGTCAATATCCAGCAAAAGAAAAGCTTACTAAGTCAAAACCTATGAAGGAGACTTAGTAAAACATTAAGACATCCCGCTGACTGTAACCTTGAAATAAGCAGGTCAGGCAAAAAGAAGGGATAATAAAGTCAAAAAGAGAAGAAAAAAAAGAGGTCATTATGAATCCTCAACAAAGAAGGATGACTGAGTATTCAAATAAATATTTGATTCCTGAACCATCACAAATGTCAGTGCTACAATTCCAAACTCATTTGAGCCTCAATGCATAAGTTAACTGAGTATAGGACTGAAGAACATCATGGAGATTGGGTTGGGTACAAATAAAATTTGAGCCTTTATCCTTTGTTTCTTAAACCATGAACCAGGCCACGTTATAACCCTTTAAAAGTCCTAACTGAAGCATGGTTAGTTCGAAAGCGTACTGCTACAAAAAGGTATCCTGACTCCTTTAGGGCTTATTATAAAACTTGAGTTAATATCACAGTTTTCATAAAAATTGTTTTTTCTAAAATAACTCTTTTTCAAAAACTTCAAGACAGACATAAGCATTGCATTTTTGCGTATATTTGTTTGCATATACCTGAGTGTATGATAAACAGAGAAACTTACAGGATGAATGTTCAATAAATCAAAGTCTTTCTGATAAACAAAGTTGCTTCCTGGATGAAAGCCCATGTATACAAAGGGGCATAGTCATTATCTCCCAATCAAGGGGGCAGGCCATGATACTGCCTAACTCATTTGGGGCAATCAGGACAAGATTCAACTATGTTTAAACAGCCAGAGGCAGATCTCCTCATCTATCTGAAGTGCCAAGGGTAACATTACAGAATTCCTAATGCCAGGGGCATGGTCATTGTTTCCTAATTAAGGGGGCATACCAAGTTACTGTTCAATTCATTCAGGGCAATCAGGTCCAGATTCAACAATGCTTAATATCCAGAGGCAGCTCTCCTCATATATGTAAGTTTCATGATGTCAGAAACATATTATTGTGAAGCACTCTGTTTATTTCTCTTGAGGTAACTACATTCAGATACTTCCATCATGGTATAATTCATCCTCAACCAAGGGGCAATGCTTTCTCTTCAAATATAATACCCGGAGCGCATATGGTCCATCACAATTTAAAGACACATTCCTCTCGTTGTATTACCTTGATATTGGATTCTCAGCTGAAACCATGATGGAAATTAATTGTCTACGCCAGTAGTATCAGATGGTGTCAGTATCATGTCTTCAGATCCAGCTATGAGGATTTCGGGGAAGGTATTCAGGAAAGTTAAAATTTTCAGGAGCTCCAAATCCAATTGGTTATACACTCTCGAAGTTGAAACGTTTCTGTTCTCAAGTTCAGATTTACTTTTCCCTCTGAATCCAGATTTACTTTTACCCTATTTTACATAAGCGAAACGTCCATTAGTTGGGCTTGAATGCATGTGTGCTTAATATGATTGATGTTTACCAGAAATGCATGAAAATGCAGTAATAGTATTTACTAAGGACGAACGAGGGAAGGATTTCAACGAAGCTTCGCCGGTTCATCTCTACAAGACAGTTACAAAACTCTCAGTAGGACAAATCCAACTTCATAAAGTCATATCTCCCTTGGAATTTATATCCATCTCTTTTATCCTCATAAGGATATTCGGGAATTTACTTTCCAATAAGAGTACGACGAACGAAGACGGGAGGTTATATCTATCCTACTATCAAACGAAGACGGGAGGTTATATCTACCCTACTATCAAACGAAGACGAAGGTTATATATACCTTGTTATCCCCAGCATACGGAAGGTTATGTATACCTTATTATCAAACAAGACGGGAACAAGATCCTCATATTCCTCAACAACGAATCGGGATTTATTTTCCCTGGCCAGCAGTTGTTATACGAAGACATCCAGACTCTTCCGGCAGCATCATATCATACATACATCATTTATATCATACCATAACATACATATCCATAAATGCATAATACATTTACTTAGGTGCATCATACTATGCATGCATACATATTGCTTAAACTAACATTCTCCTTGCAGGATAGTTATATGCAGATAAAACAGCATCAACAATTCACAACAAGTCAGAAATGATCCGTACATTACTCAAGATGTCCTCGGAGAGTAGGCAAACGGTCTGTAAGAAGATCCATTCCCTAATCCAGGATATTTCCAGAAGATTTCATCTATCTGGTCTTGAATAGCAGGCAAACGGTCTGTACAAAGATCCATTCCCTGGTTCAAGATATTTTCAGAAGATTTAATCTATTTCCTCGGAGAGTAGGCAAACGGTCTGTAAGAAGATCCATTCCCTAATCCAGGATATTTTCAGGAGTTAATCCTGACACTTTTTTGTCCTCGGAGAGTAGGCAAACGGTCTGTAAGAAGATCCATTCCCTAATCCAGGATATTTCCAGAAGATTTCATCTATCTGGTCTTGAATAGCAGGCAAACGGTCTGTACAAAGATCCATTCCCTGGTTCAAGATATTTTCAGAAGATTTAATCTATTTCCTCGGAGAGTAGGCAAACGGTCTGTAAGAAGATCCATTCCCTAATCCAGGATATTTTCAGGAGTTAATCCTGACACTTTTTTGTCCTCGGAGAGTAGGCAAATGGTCTGTAAAAAGATTCATTCCCTAATCCAGGATATTTCCAGAAGATTTCATCTATCTGCCCTTGAATAGCAGGCAAATGATCTGTAAAAAGATCCATTCCCTGGTTCAAGATATTTTTCAGAAGAACTAATCCTGACGTTCTTTTGACCTTGAATAGCAGGAAAACGGTCTATACAAAGATCCATTCCCTGGTTCAAGATATTTTCAGAAGATTTAATCTATTTCCTCGGAGAGTAGGCAAACGGTATGTAAGAAGATCCATTCCCTAATCCAGGATATTTTCAGGAGTTAATCCTGACACTTTTTTTTCCTCGGAGAGTAGGCAAACGGTCTGTAAAAAGATCCATTCCCTAATCCAGGATATTTCCAGAAGATTTCATCTATCTGCCCTTGAATAGCAGGCAAACGATCTGTAAAAAGATCCATTCCCTGGTTCAAGATATTTTTCAGAAGAACTAATCCTGACGTTCTTTTGACCTTGAATAGCAGGAAAACGGTCTATACAAAGATCCATTCCCTGGTTCAATATATTTTTCAGAAGAACTAATCCTGACGTTCTTTTGACCTTGAATAGCAGGAAAACGGTCTGTAAAAAGATCCATTCCTTGGTTCAAGATATTTTTCAGAAGAACTAATCCTGACGTTCTTTTGACCTTGAATAGCAGGAAAACGGTCTATACAAAGATCCATTCCCTGGTTCAAGATATTTTTCAGAAGAACAAATCCTGACGTTCTTTTGACCTTGGAGAGTAGGCAAACGGTCTGTAAAAAGATCTATTCCCTAATCCAAGATATTTCCAGAAGAGATAATCGTCACGAAGATTTATTTCTACTGGTCTATTCAACAAATTCAAATTATAAACGATTCAGAGACGGCCTATACGAAGACCTAGTACTGAGATCCAGTATCAACACAAAGCTATCATCACATCCAGTTCTTTAGATGGCATCTCTAAGCCCATCTCCAGTTCTTCCAAGTGGCATCTTTAAGCCCACTCAATCATATACAACCAACCCTCTGTATCAGTTTACGCACCGGTGAGTGCAAATTTTTGGGCTTTTGTGTTCAATCCCCTTCAACCTTCCAGGTCACGACTGGAAAATATACCAATCTAACCCCTCAGGTTTCAGAAAATTGAACAGGGGCAGCTGTTGCACCCCAAAATTTGCCCTCACAATACAAGACTTTGTGTGCTAAGAAGGTTCACAAGGTTCACAAGATTCACAATGATTACAAGACCTCCCATGAGGTTCATAAGGTTCACAAGACATCTTATGATGGTTCACAAGGTTCGCAAAGTCCACAAATAGTCAGAAGATTTGACAACTCCCTCAGACAATGCACCTCCTAAGCAGTGCATCCAAAACTAGGGTTTTGACTTTAATTAGGCTAAATGAATTTCCAAGGCTTCAAGTGGGATTCATAACATCTTATATGTGTTTAAGAATCCCTATGACAAATTTCAAGACTTTTCCCAAAGTTTTGCTCAGTCAGATGATCAGATAAGTCAAAATCAGTCAAAGCAGTTAAAAAAGTCAAACTGAGGTCAAACCAAAGTCAAACTTCATGAATTTTTGCCAACATCAAGTATATGAAGTAAAATTCATCATTTGATCAAGGGTTGATCATGATTCATCAAGGAGATTTCAGATCATCAAGAATCAGGAGTTTCTAAATTAGGGTATTCTCAGTAAAAGTCAACTGAACTTTGACCAGCCATAACTTTCACATACTTCATCACCAAGTCTCCATCCAAAGCTCATTTTCAAGGAAATTAAATTCTCTACAACTTTGTGTCTCACAAGCCAAGCCCAAAAATGCTTCATTTGGAAGGTATGAGCTAAGACATTATAGGTCCTTTTGAAAGTCAACAAAAAGTCAACAACTTCAAAAGAGCATAACTTGAGATTGGTAAATTATATAGACATGAAACCAGTGGGGTTGGTTAGAGGACTTTTCAAGCTTTCCAAAATGTCCAAGAACACCCTCATACCATTAAAATTGAAGGATATGTGCCCTTGCAAAGTTGGGAAATTTTGGGTTGGTTCATGAAGAAAAAGGAGGTCTAAAACCAATTTTTTCCAAATGGGCTTGCCAAATAATGATCCAATCCACTTCATAACATCTTGCACGAAATTAATTTAATTTATTCATAATTTTTTTTATTTTGTTTTTATTTATTATGATTTTTATATTAAAAAGTCATTTTAAATTCAAATAAAATATAAAATCATGAAAATTAATTTTAATTTTGCTTCTAGAAAATCTTAAATCACATTTAAGTTTGATTGATACAAGAATTATGAAAAATCTCCCAAAATAGTAAGGGCTTATACATGAATATTTGATTTTGAAGACATGATCATTTTGGATCTTTTCATATCAATTTCTCCATACAACCATTCAATTTTATTGACCTAATTCAATCACCTATAAGTATTAAACACAACCCTATTGCAATTGACGGATTCCACAGCCCCAAGAGTAAGTTCATATTGTTCAAAAACCTTCACAAAACTCACATTCGGATTCTTTGATTCAGGACCTTTGAAGGTAAAACAAGAACATAGCAAGACTCCTTGGACTTCCCTGATCATGAATCATCACTCATATGCATCAAAACCATGCTATATTGCTCAACCCGAAGCTTGCTTGTTCTTAAAAATAATTTTTTCGATTCCATTAATTTATGGTTTTTTATTGAATTTTGTTTGCATAATCTTGTTTGTGATGTTGTGTAGATCGTTTCTGGACAAATAAACCAAATTTCATGGCTTGAATCAGAATTGGCCATAGTTAGGGTTTAGGCCAAGAATTAGGGTTTTACGATTTACGAAACATAAATGAATTCTAAGACCATGGATTGATTCGAATGGACCTCTGGACTATGTTTGTGGATTCAATTTTGTGAAATTTTACAGTTTTGTTGATCATTGGCTTTCGTAGGTTTTGTTGCCATTCTGTTTTCGCAGGAAAATTCGTGGCTGAGTTCGCAGGTAAAATCGCAGGTCATGAGGTTGAAGAAGAAGTTGTTGGCGCGTTCAGAAAAATTCATTTTGTGTTTAAAATATTTTATGTTATCTTGTTGGTTCATTATCACCACAGGTTGTGTGGCCCAGTGGAAAGTCAGGCGTGCGTTTGATGAGAGGGAGAGGGATCGAAACCTGGCTGTGACAAATATTTTTGTGTTTTCTCATTTATACGTTGAACATAATATATTATTATTATTTGATGGTTTGTAAACAGAATTGCTCATCTAGCTGGGTTGGTCTTGTGTATGCGTGTTAGCTTCAAAGGTCCTGGGTTCAATCCTCCCCCAGGCCTTTTGCTTCTATTTATTTTTCCTGATTTTTCCAGACAAGAAACAAAATCAATTTCACTCTCTCTTCTATTGGTTATGCGCATGGTAGCCTGGTGGTTGTTGTTGTTGCTGGTAAGCAGGATGTCATGGGTTCAAACCCAGCCAAGGTAAGTTCTTTTTACCATTTTTCTGTTTTAATTTATTTAACTAATTTGCTTAATTGTTTTCTTATTTATTAATTAAAAAATAAATTATGCATGTATATATATTTAATAAATATCTAAAACAACACTTATATTTTCTAAAATTCTAAACTTTTATTTTTCTCAATTCAAATTTCTTTTTTTTATTATTATTATGTAATTAAATTATAATATATATATATATATATATTTATAATAATTTCGTATATTAAATTGAAAACCCTTAAATATTTTTTCTAAACAAACCCTAATTTATTTTCTAAATACTAAAAAACTAATTTTATTTTATGATTTAAATTTCTAATTTTTGTAAATATAATATTTAATATAATTGAATTTTAGTAAATATAATTATAATCAAATTTTTTATAATATGTAATTGTTTCTATAATTTGTTCATAATCTAAATGTTATTCTTTTATTTTATATATGTTTAAAAATAATTAAATTTATGCTAATATTGTAATTATAATTTTTTATATGTCTATAATTAATTTAACTTTTTGCATATAATTTTAAATTTTATAATTAAATTGTTCATATTTCCTTAATAATTTCTAATTCTTATTTATTATTTTATTTTGCTTATTATTATTACTAATCATGTTTATCACTAATCCACTTATTTTTTAATTATACTTATTATTATTATTATTTCACTAACCCCTTTTATTTTTGATTATTATTACTAACCCCTATTATAATTATTATTGCTTAATATTTATATTTTTGCTTATTTATTTATTTTTGCTATTTATTATTAATTGATTATTTATGTAATTGCTCCTGGATGTAATTTTTGTAAATATTTAAATTGTTTAATTTGCTTGCTATGGTTAGTAAAAATAGGGAGTGTAAACATGTATGTTATTTAAAATTGAATTTAGATCATTTTAATTAAAAGATAAATTCAATTAAACACTCACACACGTAAGTCGATTTTTAATCGCCATCTCACTTTCTAAGGTTACCTCTCAATGTTGCCTAATCATAAGGTCAAGTGGGGTGTATAAAGCAAGTCCCTTTAAAAGAAAAGTCATCTAGTCCCTTCATGATTAAAGATCAAGTCCCTTAATGGTTGCCTTTCAATATGATCTAGTCCCTTTCGAATAATGATGACAGTCCCTCCTAATGCTTAATATACCCCACAGTTGCCTTCATTAAACAGATTTCCCTCATATGTCCCTCACATCCAAGATAATGACTACCTATTCCTTAATAATAGGGATAGTCTTACCATTTAAAGGATTCAAGAACAGAAAGACTTAAGCTTTAGGGTAGGTTCCTCATAGTTACTTGCTCACTATTCAAAAAATTTCTCAAACACTTCACAATTTCAAACAATTTTCAAACACAAGTTTTTTACGCATCCGTACATGGATCATTATCAAACTCTTATGAAAATTTCTATTCACACACTTCACATTTTCAAAAACAATTTAAAGTGAGCTAAGTAACTAAGAGCCCATGGATAACCATGGATGTAAAGGGTGCTAACACCTTCCCTTTACATAACCTACCCCCCGGACCCAAAAAAATCTTTTAAAAAGGTCTTTCCTGTTCTTTTATGCCTTTCCTTTGGATAAAATAAAAGTCGGTGGCGACTCTTGCTATTCGCAACATAACTAAAGTCAGTTCTCCCACCGTGTTACACCAAGCAATCTGGTGGTCAGAGCTTTTGATGGCTCCAAGAGGTCTGTTCTTGGAGAGGTGGAGCTGCCTATGATAATCGGTCCGCAGGTCTTTCAGACTACTTTCTATGTGATGGACATTTAGCTGGCCTACAGCTGTTTGTTGGGTCGACCATGGATTCACGCTGCAGGTGCAGTTACGTCGACCCTTCACTAGAAATTGAAATATGAGTGGGAAGGACAGATTATCACCATCTGTGGTGAAGAGGATATCTTTGTTAGCCATCTGGCTACATACAAATACATTGAGATGGATGGTGAAATCCATGAAACCATGAGCCAAGTGTTCAAAGCACTGAACGTCAATGAGGCGACAACTGAAGTATTTGCTGCATCCCAGGAGGATAGGATATGTACTTCAATTGTCTCCTATCAGCAAACCCGAAAGGTTGTTGAAGATGGAAATGCCCAAGGCTGGGGCAAGCTGCTACCAGTGGAGAAGAAGGAGGACAAATTCGGTTTGGGTTACAAACCATTCCGACAAGATCAAGCAGAGGCTGCTAAGGAGCCCAAGTTCATCAGTGGGGGGATGCTCACCCCAGATGCTGTCAATAACGTGGAAGAAGAGGCGGAAAGTGACCTCAACCTGGAGAGCTGGATACGTCCAAGGATCCCGGGTCACAAGTCCTTAACTGGTCTTCCCAGGAAATTATAAGGGTTACGCCTGCAGAGTAATTATTATTTCCTGCTTTTTTCAGCATGCATCAAGTCCTGCATCTTGCCCAAGCTGTCAGGACTCATTTTGTAATAGGGACATATTTGTAATTTTGTGCAAATGGAATATCAATGAATATCAGACATCGTTTGCAAACAATTCTCTCTTTCGCTCACTATCTTTTCATTTTTCACTTTTGTACAAAACAATAAAATGGCAATGTTTTCAAAATAACAATTTCATTTTTACACTTTTTTTCTAAACAAGATTAAAATTGATCACTAAAATGAACAAATCTCAACCCTTGTAGAAATAATCCTCCAGATTGCACCGACAACAACACTGCTATGACCTTGTATGACTTCGACAATCCAATTAATCAAGCCGATGAAGGGGTTGAAGAAGACTATGAGTTACCTGAAGAGTTAGCCAGGTTGTTGAGGCAAGAAGAGAAAGTGATTACTCCTCATCAGGAGGAAATTGAAATTGTTAATCTTGGTACCGAGGAGTATTTGAAAGAAGTGAAGATTGGAGCCAGTCTGCAAACCTCAGTAAAAGAACAACTTATTGACATGCTTCGAGAATACGTCGACATCTTTGCTTGGTCCTATCAAGACATGTCAGGTCTAGATACAGATATTGTTATGCACAAGCTGCCATTAAAAGAAGATTGCCCTCCAGTGAAGTAAAAGCTACGCCGTACTCGCTCAGATATGGCCATGAAGATTAAGGAAGAAGTACAAAAACAGTGGGGCGCCGGTTTCCTTGCTGTAACTAGTTACCCGCCATGGGTCGCTAACATTGTACCAGTGCCTAAGAAGGATGGCAAAGTATGTATGTGTGTGGATTACCGGGATCTGAACAGAGCTAGCCCGAAGGATGACTTCCCATTACCTTACATTGATGTATTGGTCGACAACACAGCTCAGTTCTCGCTATTTTCTTTCATGGATGGATTTTCTGGATATAATCAAATCAAGATGTCACCCGAAGACATGGAGAAAACAACCTTCATCACACCTTGGGCATATTTTGTTACAAGGTAATGCCATTTGGACTGAAGAACGCCGGTGCAACTTATCAACGGGCTATGGTAACGTTATTCCACGATATGATCCACAAAGAAATTGAGTGCTATGTGGATGACATGATTGCCAAGTCCCTTACTGAAGAGGACCATCTGGTAAATCTGCTAAAGTTGTTCAAGCGTTTGAGAAAGTATCAGCTGAAGCTAAACCCCAACAAATGCACATTCGGGGTACGTTCCGGTAAGTTGTTGGGATTTATCGTAAGTGAAAAGGGAATTGAGGTTGATCCCGACAAAGTCAAAGCAATTAAAGAGATGCCTACACCAAGGACTGAAAAAGAAGTTCATGGGTTCTTAGGTTGATTGAACTACATATCAAGGTTCATATCTCATCTTACTGCAACCTGTGAGCCCCTTTTCAAATTGTTAAGAAAGGAACAAACGGTCAGGTGGAACGAAGATTGTCAGAAGGCTTTTGACAGGATCAAGGAGTACCTGCAAGAACCTCCACTTCTCATGCCTTCAATTGAAGGAAGACCTCTAATAATGTACCTGACAGTATTAGAAGGATCAATGAGGTGTGTGTTGGGCCAGCATGATGAGTCTGGTCGAAAAGAGTATGCAATATACTACCTAAGCAAAACGTTTACCGACTATGAACAACATTATTCACTGCTCGAGAAAACTTGTTGTCCTTTAGCGTGGGCTGCTCGCCGACTAAGAAAATATATGTTGACTCACACTACTTTGTTGATCTAAAAAATGGACCCCGTCAAGTACATATTTGAGAAGCTAGCACTTACCGGAAGGGTTGCAAGATGGCAAATTATTCTGACAGAGTATGACATTCAGTACACATCTGAAAAAGCCATCAAGGGCAGTGTACTGTCTGATTACCTGGCTGAGCAACCCATTGATGATTACCAGACCATGAGATTTGACTTCCCTGATGAAGACATCATGTACTTAAAAGCGAAAGATTGTGAAAAGCCAGTTCACACTGAAGGGCCTGACCCAGAAGAAGAGTGGACAATGATGTTTGATGGGGCTGTCAATATGAATGGTCGTGGAGTTGGTGCAGTGCTCATTACACCTAAAGGAGTTCATATGCCTTTCTCGGCAAAACTCACCTTTGCCTGCACTAACAACGAAGCTGAATATGAAGCATGTATCATGGGTCTTGAGTAAGCCATTGACCCCAGGATCAAGACATTGAATGTATTCAGAGATTCAGCTTTAGTGATTAATCAGACCAACGACAAATGATACACTCACCAAGAGCATCTGATCCCATACCGTGACTACACGAGGAGATTATTAACTTTCTTCACAACAATCAAACTTGAGTACATCCCTCGAGACGAAAATCAGTTCGCAGATGCTTTAGCTACCATTTCCTCCATGATCAAGGTTCAAACCGCCAATTATGTGCCTCAGATTTCGGTATCCAGACTAGACCGACCAGCATACGTTTTCTCTGTGGACATTGCTAAAGATAACAAGCCGTGGTTCCATGACATAAAAAGCTTCTTAGAGGATCAAACATACCCACCTGGGGCATCATCCAATGATAAGAAGACATTAAGAAGGCTGGCCGGTAGGTTCCTCCTTAATGTCGATGGTTCATTATACAAGCGAAACTTTGACATGGTACTACTCAGATGTGTTGATAAGAAAGAAGCAGATTTGCTGATGCACGAAGTGCATGAAGGTTCTTTCGGTACCCATGCCGGAGGACATGCAATGGCAAAGAAATTGTTAAGATCAGTTTACTACTGGATCACAATGGATGCAGACTATTGTGCCTATGCCAGGAAATGCCACAAATGCCAGATCTACGCAGATAAAGTGCATGTGCCTCCAAATCCTTTGAACGTGATGTCTTCACCTTGGCCCTTTGCCATGTGGGGCATTGACATGATTGGAAAGATTGAACTGACTGCTTCAAACGGCCACAGATTCATCCTGGTAGCCATCGATTACTTCACCAAATGGGTTGAAGCAGCTTCATACACAAACGTCACCAAACAAGTGGTAGCCAGATTTCTGAAAAGAGACATCATCTGCCGATACGGAGTTCCCGAGCGAATCATTACTGATAATGGTTCCATTTTGAACAACAAAATGATTCCAGAACTGTGTCGGGACTTCAGAATCCAACATCACAACTCTTCTCCTTACAGGCCAAAGATGAATGGCGTTGTTGAGGCAGCTAACAAAAACATCAAGAAGATTGTGCAGAAGATGGTGGTTACTTACAAAGACTGGCTTGAGATGCTACCATTTGCCTTGCATGGGTATCGAACATCAATCAGAACGTCTACTGGGGTAACGCCTTATCAGCTTGTGTATGGTATGGAGGCAGTCCTACCTATTGAAGTTGAGCTACCCTCCTTACGGGTAATGATGGATGTAAAGCTGGACGAAGCAGAGTGGGTCCGGTCTTGGTACTATCAACTGAATATGATCGAAGAAAACAGATTAGCTGCCATCTGTCATGGGCAGTTATATCAGAAAAGGATGAAGAAAGCCTTCGATCAGAAAGTCAGGCTTCGGGAATACCAAGTGGGAGACCTTGTGCTGAAAAGACTTCATCCTCCTCATACAGACCACAGGGGGAAATGGACTCCAAATTACGATGGTCCATTCATAGTAAAGAAGGTTTTCTCAGGTGGATCATTGATGCTCACTACTATGGATGGTGAAGATTCCTTATCCCCTGTGAATTCAGATGCAGTTAAAAAAATACTTCGCATAAAAAGACCCGTTGGACATAAAAACAGAATGTACGTCCAGGAAAAATAGGGCATCCCGGCGAGTCAAAAACAGAATAAAAGACCCGGGCAAAAATAAGGGAAAAATTGAAAGAAAAAAAATTATGTACACCCGCTGAGTTGAAAAGCCGCATTGGACAACTCAGGCAAAAATGGGGATCACGGTGGATTGAAAACCCGAAAGGGCGATCCACGAAAAATCAGGGAATAAGCGAACAACTGCATCCTGAATTCGTCTGTATTCCTCACAACACGGCAAGCTTCGAAAGAACAAAGCATCAGTCAGAATCAACCTTCTTCAGAAAGCAAGATGAGAAGAACATCAAGGTCATACAGGTCATAGCAAAGGAAGCTCACTGGAACATCATCAACATTGCCAACATTGCCAACATGAGCCATTTTTAATGAGTGCTTGCAGGAAATATATTACTTTCAGGAAAGTCTAACTCTTATGACGGAATCCGGTAAGGGATGCCTCAGGATACTTGTGCGTTTCTTTTGTCTAAACAGGTTGCAGGTATTCAATACGCAACATGGGGCATGCCAAGCATTGAATCCCTAACATGCTACTTCCCAGAAGCAGGACATCCCCAAGCAGTGCCTAACAACTCATCCGCAGCAAGATGAGCAAGGAATTTCACATTCCCCACCAGAGTGCCAGATCTCGTCCTTAGCAAGGCTAATGGGAACTGTCTCCCCATAGAGTTTCCATTCCCTCCCCAGAAGAGCGATGCCTGAAACCCATCCCCAGCAAAGTTGTCGAAGCTTCCTTCTCCCCAGCTGAGTTCTCCTTACTGATAGATCTACCAACGATCTATTTCCCCAAGTTGAGTTCTCCTTGCAGTTAGATCTACCTCTCCCCCCAGCCGGGTTATTCCCTCCGAGCTGATCAACCAGAGATCTTTATCCCAGCGGGATCCGAATCCCGGATCGGTTCCCTTTTGCATAATCATAGCATTTTCATCATATTCACCAAATAAGCGTAACATTCCGTCTAATACGGGGTTTTACGGCAAAAATCAAACATTTGCATGATCACAAGCCAGGTTCGAGCCAGTCACCTGTAATTACCATCAATATTTCATCAGCAATATACAAAATACCTCCCTTGCACATAAAAGCCAAAGCGTCCCCTTTGCACTCCCAAATACAAATACTTATACATGCTCTCTTTTTTTACACTCGTCCGTGTCATCCTTCCCCAGCAAGGTCGCCAGAACACCTTTTGCAAGCAAATACTTATTCATAATATTTTCTTTTCGACACCCCTCCGTGTCATCCTATCCCCACAGAAAGCCAAAGCATCTCCTTTGCACTGCCAAAACAGATGCCTGTTTATATATAGTACATATATGACACTCGCCCGTGTCATGCATTCCCCAGCAAGTCGAGCACTCGTCCGTGTCTTGCACCAACTTCACCAATAAACCAATACTATACATACTTATACAGAAGTCTCTGATACTCGTCCGTATCTTGTTTATATCACTCCTCAACAGATCTGACACTCGTCCGTGTTCTTTGTTAACCAGTTGGTACTCGTCCGTATCATCATCTCTGAACACGTGTCAGCGTTTGTTTCTACCGATACTCATCTGTATCATGGTTTTAAGGATGCTCGTCCGCGTCTTTAATCTGTACACTTCGTCGAACACTTATACCTTTTATTCTAAAAGCGTAAGCACTCGTCCGTGTTTACCCTTCCTCAGCAAGTCACCAACAAAGCAACTTCCTTCTATCCGACATTCGTCCTATGTCGTGATACTTTCGGAAGCCGTCCCCTGCCAGGTGATCGTCCTTCACCCTTGGATGACCGTCCCCCATCCTTTCCCCAGTGGAATCCCCATTGTTGGAACCTTCTATCCGGCATTCGTCCTATGTCGTGATATTTTTAGCAGCCGTACCCTGCTAGGTGATCATCCTTTACCTCTAGATGATCGTCCTTCATCATGCTTATCCGATGGTCGTCCCCATCTTTGATCGTTTCTATCCTACATTCGTCCTATGTCATGATAAAGAGCAGTCGTCCCCTGCTAGGTGATCGTCCTTCACCTTTAATGACTGTCCCTCATCATTATTTCATTTATTCCTTAACCGATAGTCGTCCCCGTCGTTGTTTATTTTGCTTTCCAAGATTGATGGCCGTCCCCATCAATGCCTTTACTTTAATCCCCAGAGAATCTTGTTTCTTTACCTGATGGTCGTTCCCATCATGATCTCTTTATTTCCCCAGCTTGTCGGTCGTCCCCGTCATTGCTTTACTCATTGCTTTATCCCCAACAGTCGTCCTCTGCTCGATGGTCATCCTCCATCGCCTTCATTTGATAATCATACTATACTATCTTTTACAATTTATATCCCTTTTCTTCTTCTATCCAGCGAGTGCAAATTTTGGACTGTCATTGGTATTCAACCACAAGTTATCTTGTTTGTCTGTTAAGCCAGGCGCTTACATCCTGCACAGCTAACTCATGCTTGAATAGGGGCAGCTGTAAACACCCCAAATTTTCCCTCACTCTTTATCACACCATGGCTTGTGATATTTCATGTTTGCATAAACATAAGCATCACACATCATTTAGCATATTTGTTTCATCTGCATAGTTCAAGTTCATCTGCATCTAGGGTTTGTGATCTGAGCAATCCAAGAATCCATCTGAGCTATCCCAAAGGTCTCAAAGCTTTCCAAGAGGGTCCATGTGTGTTCTATCATCATATTATGCTCCTCAAAGTTCATGAAAGTCAAGAAATCACAAGAATTGGCAAAGGCATGGAAGCAGAGCTAGGGTTTTCACTACACAGATGACCAAAATTAGGGTTTTGGTTTCAGAGGCCTTAACTCCAATTTTCTAGGCCATTCTTATTTCTAATGTTCTTAATATGTCATAAGGAGCATGTGTACCAAGTTTGATGAAGAAACTCATTGTGGAAGTCATATGTTCACTGGGTAACTTCTTGAGCAAGTTAAGTCAAAATCAGGGCATCTGAGGCCCCCAACAATGGAACCAAAGGGGTATTTTCATCAAAATGAAGTTATATGATCTTTATTTGATCTTAGAAGTGGTTGTAAGTTCACAAGATTGAAGAATTTTGAGCCAATTGCAAACTTGCCATTTTTGGAAATGACTTGAAATGCAAACTTTCCATTTTGGGAAAGTTTTTCAACCTCTTCTTTCATGACCAAAAATGCTTCAAATGAAAAATTCTTGGTCATGGAAGTTATAGATTGGGTCTTTCGCTTTTCAAAAATTACAAGAACATGTCTTGATTCATCATAGAACTCAAGATATGGCCTTTCAAAGTTGGCAAAAATCACATAATTTCAAGTTTCATGTCAAAGAGGGATTTTGCATTTTGGCATGTTCAAGCATTCTAATGACTTCTAATATGCACAAACACTTCACAACATGTCAAAAGAACATCTAAACATCAAAATTGGCCCAAGTTTTCATTATTTTCATGACTTGAACTTCAAGAAATCTCAAAAGGGCCAAAATTCACAAAATTTGCAAAATGCATTGGATCCTCTCATCCACTTGTGCTAGCTGCATAATCTTGATTCTATGGATTTCCATGAATCTTGCTGAGGCCAGACACCCCAAAAAGCCAGACCTGCCATAGCCCATACCTCAAGTACACAAAAATTGACTTTTTTGCAAAACACCCCATACCAATCAGCCTGTGCCACAACAACTATCTGAGCAATCCCATTGGCTTAAACAAACATTATGCAAGCCATTTCATAACACATAAGGGCCTGAATCATACCACAAAACAGAATTCACAAAATCCCTCAAAAACTTCCTCTCTTCGAAAATCATCACACAACCACTGAAACTTCAATCTTTTTTCACCAATCATCTCCACATGACCTAAGAATCACAAAGCACCCATCATCGTAGCCTAAAACACAGCCAAACCAAAACACGATTTCTGGTGCAACAGAGTTGAATCATCAAAACCAGTCATTGCAAGCTTGTTCCAAGCATCAAAGCATCCTCAGGAAGCCCATTGGAGTTGATTTGCACCAAAGAGAGGTCCAGAAAGCCCATAATCAGAAAGCTCAATCTCAGGTATACCTCAAGAACAAATTTTCCAGAACTTGTTTTTCTAATTAAAATATAATTCCTCATGTTTCACTAATCATAATGATATGATTTGTTTTGAAAATGCTTGAGAAATGACCATGTATGAAGCTTCTGAAACTTTTTGACCTAAGATGTTTTTGCTTTGATTCAGCTTTATTATGAATGATAAATGTGTTTTGTTTGTGGATACATGATATATGATGTTTGGGGATCATTTATGGGAAAGAAATTTGGTGTTTAGTGACCTAGGGAAGAAGTTGGCATTTTGACTCGCCGGAGAAGATGACCGGAGCTAGCTCCGGTCACCTGAAAGTGATTAGGTTAATAAATTAGGGTTAGCGCGTCAGTTTGAATATTAGCCTTTGGATCATGTTTGCCCGCGTGTTTGGATGGCCCTGATCATCTTCACCTTCATTTTCTCTTTTCGCCGACCGTTCGCGTCTGCACCGGGATGCAAATCTTCGGGAGCGACACAAGGCCATAATGGAGGCGAAAACGCCATCAACAAAGAAGGTACTGCAGTCTCTTCTAGGGACAATCAACTTCCTTAGGAGATTTATCTCCATCCTTAGTGGAAAAACGTAGGCCTTCTCACCTGTACTTCGACTGAAGAAGGAACTTAGCATGGGGGCAAGAACAACATGCTGCATTTGACAAAATAAAAGAATACATGTCCAATCCTCCTATTTTGATGTCTCCATGTCGAAGGAAAAATATGAGGTTGTATATTTTGGCGTCAGATAAAACACTAGGAAGCATGTTATGTCAAGAAGATGATAATGGCGTCGAAAGGGCCATTTACTACCTCAGTAGAGTCCTGAATGATGCTGAAACTAGATATAGTGTTTTAAAAAAATTGTGTTTATGTTTATATTTTTCTTATATAAAGTTAAAGCACTATATCAAACCTGTTGATGTATATATTTCTTCCCATTTCAAAGTAATAAAATATATGTTGTCTAAGTCTATTTTACATAGTAGAATTGGAAAATGGGCTTTGGCATTAACTGAATATTCCCTGAATTACTTGCCTTTAAAGTCTGTAAAGGGACAAGTGGTTGCTGATTTTATAGCAAACCACTCAATAAACGAAAATGGAGTGGAATATGTTGAATTAGAATCATGAAAGCTATATTTCAACGATTATAGTCATAAGAATGGAACATGTGTTGGAATACTGATAATTTCTCCTAGCAAAATTCCAACAAAATTCAAGTACAAAGTCGAAGGGCTATGTTCTAATAACGAAGCAGAATATGAAGCTTTGATTGCTGGACTTGAAATCTTGTTGGAATTGGGGGAAACAAGAGTCGAAATCATGGGTGACACTGAATTGGTGGTAAAACAATTAACCAAAGAATACAAATGTGTCAAAGATTATTTGATCATGTACTTCGTAATAGCCAATAGACTCCTTAAAAGGTTCGACAACATGGCCATCATGCATGTACCCAGGTTGGAGAACTAAGAAGTAAACGACCTTGCTCAAATTGCATCTAGGTATAAGGTGTCAAAAGAGAATTTAGAAAAGGCTATTGAAGTCAGAGGAAGGGTCGTATCCACCAAGTTGTCTCCATCAGATTTGGAAACGATAAGGTTAGGACATGGTGAAGAAGTAAATTATGAAATTTTCAATGTAGATGATTCAAGAGTAGAAGGTTGGAGGAAACCTATCAAAGATTATCTACAAGACCCAAATATGAAGGTCTAAAGGAAAGTTAAGTATAGAGCTTTGAGTTATGTACTTTTTGGAAATGAACTTTTCAAAAAAGACTTCAGAGGGAGTTTTGTTAAAATGCTTGGGAAAGGAAGAAGCTTACATAGCTTTGTAGAATGTAGATAGTGGGGTTTGTGGTGCACATCAAGCAGGAAACAAAATGAAGTGGTTACTATTCCGACAAGGAATGTATTGGCTAACAATGTTGAAATACTGCGTCGACTTCGCCAAGGGATGTCAAGAATGCTAATTGCACACAGGCATACCACACGCCCCTACAAGTGAGTTGCATTCGATTGTAAAGCCTTGGCCATTCAAAGGCTGGGCTTTAGACCTGATTGGCGAAATTCGACTAGCTTCTTCAAAACAGCAGAAGTACATCCTAGTTGGAATCGATTGTTTTGCCAGGTGGGTCGAAGTCATACCATTAGTAAATGTGGATCAAGAAGCAGTGATCGAATTTATCCAAAAGTATATAATTTATAGATTCGGAATTCCAGAAACAATAACTACAGATCAAGGATCTGTATTCACTAGAAAAAATATGCAATTATTTGTAAAAGAAGTGGGATTTAAACTCCTTATTTCGACACCTTACTATGCTCAGGCAAATGGTCAAGTTGAAGCAGCTAATAAAGTTGTGATTAATTTGATTAAAAAGCATGTGGGGAAGAAACCCAGAAATTGGCACAAAACTTTGGATCAAGCTTTATGAACTTGTCGAACGTCTTCTAAAGAAGCTACAAACTCTACCCTATTTAGATTAACTTATGGTCATGATGCAGTTCTACCAGTCGAAATTTATTTACAATCGATTCGAATTCAGAGGCATCATGAAATCCCATCAAACTTATATTGGAATATGATGATGGGCGAATTAGTTGGTTTAGATGAAGAGAGGTTGTGTGCACTGGATTTGGTACAGAGGCAAAAGAAAAGAGTCGAAAAGTTTTATAACAAGAAAGTAAAATGCAAAACTTTTTTAGTTGGTGACTTAGTATGGAAGGTGATCCTCCCTATGGATCAAAAAGATAAATTAATGGGAAAATGGTCTCCTAAGTTGGAGGGACCTTTCAAAATTTTGATTTTTTTTTTCCGAATGGCGCATTTGAAATTGAAGAAATAAGAAAGGATATGAGAATCTTAAAGATAAATGGAAAGTATTTGAAAAAATACAAACCAACACTATAAGAAGTCAAAATAAGCGCAAAATAACTTCATATAACATAAAATAATGGTGTTTCTTCGCTAGGAAAAAATGGAATTAATGTCATTACAAAAGAAAATTATCATTAAAGTTGCTAAGAGATAAGTAAAGCAAAAAACTACTCCTATTACAATTGAATATTGCCAAAAGATTTCTTCAACTCGTCAAACTTCTTCTTCTGAATTTGGAGTCGATGTTCACAGAAGCTCTTGTTGGTCAAAAGGGTCTCAATTTCTTGGGTAAGTAGTGAGCCCTTTCAACATGATGAACCCCCACCTTTAGTTCTTCGTCGATCTCCTTCTGATTAGGCTTCTGAAGATTTTCTTTGTGTTTCTTCTCCTGGGAGATTTTCTTTTGAAGCTCAGCCATCTCCTTCTCCCATTTCTGAATGTTGTCGTCGCATTCGACAATTTCTTTGGCATAAGCCTCAGAAACCTGCTGCAGCTCTGTGATTTTGTTGGTCGAAGCAGTTGTAGCATCCCATTCAGCAACTTGGGTTTCAATTTTTTTGGAGATTTATTTTGTAAAGTCTTTAAGATGATTCAGGTCAGCAGTCACCATGTCGATCAGAGTAGTCAGGTCCATGACAAAGTTTCTCACTTCAGCAGGAGACTCCAAGACATTGACTTATTTTAGGACCTTCTTCAAATCGAAGCAGGCTGTCGAATTTGCATCTAAACCCTTGAACAAATCCACATCAAGAATCTTCGTCTTGATCTCAACCATGATAGTTTCAAGAGAATGCGCGCTGGAAGTGGCTCCTGAAATAGTTGAAGTACTTTGGGGGGAGTCTTGAAAATTGAAATGGGTACTGAGTACAACTTTGAGATACTCCAAGGGTTTTTGCACTTTAAGATTCTCAATCTCTTCACGAGAGAGATTTGTCGAACCAGTTGATCCTCCTTTCTGCGAATCAGGATTTGGTTGGCTTGGTTGCCCTTGGTGGGACCCAATATTTTTGTCCTTCGACTTGTCATCATCACCACCAATTACTCCTTTTTTGACATTATCATCATCGACCTCAGCGTCAGCTTTCAGGTCCTCACTCTGCTGGTGAGCATCTGCTTTTGGAGGATGAGAAGGAAAGTGGTCGTTAGAGTATTATGGAGAATCAGGCGATGGTGGTTCTTTCGCTTATGGTCCCTTTGTCCTATTTTGAGGAGAAAAGGGTGATGGACTAGCAGCTTGATGAGTTGGAGCATCTTGTTCTGTTTTCTTCTTTTCAGGAGTGTCGTCGAAATTGACCTGCGAATAGCCCAAAATTAGGCAAGAAAAATACATTAAGAAGATAAAGGTTAACAGTCGAAATAAGAAATTACATGAGGAATCTCAGTGTGAAACTAGAGTTCCCACTCTCTGCGTCCCTTATTTGCAAGTTTGCAACTGGACGTGGTAGAGGAGTTTCTTTCTCTACTTTAGCATTGGATTTTTGAGCAGGAGCTTTGGTAGGTTTCTTCTTTTTTGGGGGTTGGCTTGGTTCTGGTGATTCATCACCAAATTCTTCACTAGGAACCTTTTCTTCTGGTTGTTTTCTTTTGGGCGTAGGTGGCGGTTTTTGACTTACCTGGACATAGAAGTAAAGATAATTCAATTTTAAAAGTGGAAAATAAGTTGATCTAAGAGAATAAGATTTATACCTTTGTCGAAGTCTTCTTGGTAGTGACTGGGGGATCTTTTTCCATCACATCAGCAGTGCTTTTGACAGCAACTTTCTTGGTTTGGACTTTGGTGGCTAAGAAAACAAAATAGGGTCAGAAATAAATACAAAAAGGACAAGATTAGAATATCAAAATAAAGAAAATATTTTCGTTAAAACACCTTCAAGAATGGGAGTTTCCACGTGAACGTGTTCTATTCCAATATGAAGGTATCCTTTGTAATCATCCAAAGTGAACTTAGTCGGGACCACGTGCTCAACAGGTTTTTTCGATTGTTGTCAAAGGATTTTTAAAGAGTCCCCACAAACGAACCAATCTGGAAATGGAGGGCTCAACTCCATGCCAAAGTCAGCAGAAGGAAGAGGGAGAAACCTTGGTGGATATAGATTGCAAGCCAGTTCATATCCTTGTTCTGGTCGAACATACGAAGGAAATTTCAATTTATCCAATCTTTTCGTCAACTTATGTTTTAAAGTCATTGTTGTTTTGTTTATGGTTCGACTAAGTTCCTCCGGCCTATAGATGGTTTCAAAATATTTTTGAAACTTTTGTATTTCTTTAATATGCAGTCCGTTACCCTTTTTCGTCCGATCCAGCACAAGGGTAAATGCATTTATCAGGTGAGTTATGAATGCTTTTACATCATAGAATTTGGTGCAATAGTACTCCCTCCACCAAACATCAAATTCATGGGTACAAAGAAAAGAATGTCAAAAAACCACTGGGCAGATATCAAGAGAACCATCGAAATTTTTTTTCCTACCAACTGGAGGCGTTGTTCTTCAACATGGTAGGAGTTGTAGAAGAGGATGAAGCATTTTTTCGGAAAGATGGATTTTGGTTTCGGATGGACCAATCCAAATTGTCTAGCAACTAAGTTGGGTTGATAAATGATTAAGGCAATTTTGGTCTTTGTCACATTATGGTGAGAGGGAATGAGCCTAGGAACCAGGAATGATTCCCAAATGTCGATGAGTTTACTTTCCTAGTTCTCCATCTCAAATGGAGGTTGTATGTTGAACCATTCAGAACCAATTATTCTGTTGGTGAAAGGTGCCATGGAAGGAGTAAGTTATACCTCGTGGCGTACATCATGACATATCTTGTGAAAGCCTGTCGAAGACCGAGCCCTTCATCAGATGGTGTCAGTTGTGCTAGCTTGGACCATTCGACAATCCTATTTTTTAATTCTTCTTCATCCACCACATTCTTGACAGGAATAGAGGTTTCAAAAGTGGCATTAAGCCACAATTCTAATAGCCAAAGGGGTCCTGATATGCTAATCTTCCCTTTTTCAGTGGCAGTTTTCAGAAAGTCTACACTTTCACTCAAGAACTCATACAAGTTTTCCAGGATCATCTCGCCCAGGTATAATCTGATTCCATCTTCGAGTTGATTAGCTATGGTGACAAAAAATTTCGCCACTTGTAAAGAGTGGGAGCAGAAGACATATTTCGACAGCCACGGAGTTAAGAAGGCTATGTGCTCTTCTTTAGACATTGTATCAATCGTCTTATCATGGTAGTGGTTGATGAAGACGGAGTATGAGGCTTTGCTGGTGTCGAAACCAATGGCGTCATGGTTTTGAACAGTAGGGTCGAAGTTCCAACCTAGGGACTAAGTCCACATATTGCTGCTAAATCGAAAAGGGTTGGTGTGACCATTTCACAAGGGAGGTGGAAATTGTTATAAGTGTTATCCCAGAAAAAGAGGGAAGCTAAAATCATGTTGGGACAGTAGCTAGGTCCTATTTTCGACATCTGGATTAAGTAGAAGATTCCTACCTCTTTCCAAAAGGGTTCCATGATTTTTTCAATCATTGTTAACCAAGCAAGATAATCATAGGGATCTTTCGCCATGGGACTGGTTCTAAAGATCCTAGCATTTTTTAAATGAAGCAAATTCAGACCTTCATCAGTGGTCAAATTTTAACTTTCAGTTGGTTCTTGAGTTTTTTTGGGTTTAACCCTAGCTCCTATGGGTTTTAGGCGTTGATATGAAGGGAACTATTCTTTTAACCTATTTGGGTTAATGTCTGGGTCGGGAAGAGGTCCTAAGATAAAATGACAAGTACCAGAAACCAGTATAGGAATTAGTATCTGAGACTTGTAAATTCTATATTTTTCCTTTTCATTGGGAGGCTCTGGAATGTATTATTGATTTCCAACAATGTTAGGTCCGTCCAGCCTATGTGCGTATGTGAGTGAAGTGGAGCTCTTGATGTTTTTGCTGCTGGAAGATTTGATAGAGGCCATTGTTGTCTGGAAGGAAGTTTTCTTTGCAGTTAGAAGTATGCATTTTTGCTTAGAGAAGAAGAAGATTGCGTAAAAGGTTTGAAAGAAGAGATGAATTGGTATTTATAGACAAAAAGAATTGAAACAATTAAGTTTAATTTGAATCATGGGCCACATGGTGAATTTTTCCATAAAGAAAGTGGGGTTGATGGCACTTGGAAAGTCTATGATTTCCTAGATTTTATGGGATGATGAAGTAGTTGTTAGAAACATGGGCTGAGTTAACATTTCTGAGAAAAGGTATGATGATGAAGATTTCTGGGGATTTGGGATATCCAGTCTTGGAAATGATGAAAATGATAAAAGTGATGTGGCATCGAAGTAATTCTCGACATCAAATGACTTTTTCTCCAAAGTAGTCGAAAAACCTTTGCTGGGGGGCAATTTGTAGACAAGGATTTTCGACGCCATGAAGTTAAAGTCCAAAACAACATTTTGATCATAGAAGAAAATGTTCTCAGGAGTTGATTTCGACCAAAGAATTTTGAAGAAGGTTTTCGACGTTTTTGACAGAGTTTAAGAAATGATGATGTTTTGATAATTTCGACGAGGCTAGATGAAGTCAGATGGCAAAGGTTGTTTTCGACGAGTTCAACAGCTTTGAGGGGATGCGTTGTTTCGACGCAGAAGTTGGAATTCAAAATTCAAAGATTAAAGACGTTTGGCAGAAGACGCGTGAAAGCATTTGGTAGAAAGAAGACATGTCGAAGGCCAAGTGTCGTAATTGTAGGATTTGTCCGTTAGGGGCAGTTATTTAGTTTGTGTATAAATAGGGCAATTCTTGTCAAATTTGGGTGTGTGAAAATATTGTACAAATTCCTGTTATATACTCAGAGTAACCGTGTGAGAGAAAATAGTTTAACTTCTGGAAAAATGTACGTGTGAACACCAATTTTACATTTATCAAGTTTTATGAAAGTTTAAGTTCCTTTATATTTCTGCATTCTGCAAGTTTATTTTCGTTTAGAAGTCCTTTACCCTTTTCCCAGTCCATTTATTGTGTACTTTCCAGAATTTCATATCTTTTATGTTTTCGTCAAATACTTTTTACTTCTTCTTTTAATCATACAAGCATATATAAAACCTTATATAAGATTGAAATCATGAGATTGTTAAGATCACTATACTGTCGACCAAAATTCGCACCTATGTCCTAGGACTTATATGGTTGGTCCTGCAAGTAAACTAATTTAAACGTAAATTAGAAACCAACGATTGTTCGTAAAATTCGACAGGGAACAGACCCCCATTGAAGTTAACCCTAAAATTGTCACTGAGAATGTTGTTCAAGATGTTAATAAGAATGTGTTTTATGCTTTTGGAGAAGATGAAGGTACCAACAATTGTGATGATGAGGCCAATCAAGATGATAGTGTAGATATTAGATAAAAATTCAATAACAATGAGGAAGAAAATCAAGAGATTGAAAAATATCATATATGAAGAAATTAGTGAATAGGAGAGGACTGGAAACTACGAGGAAGATGAAATAGGAAGTAATAGAGAGGAAAGTGAAGGTGTTAATGATGATGTTAGCAATGATGTCAATAACATTAAAGATGTCATAGAGAATGATGACGTGGTTGTGAGTAAGGAAATTACAAATTATGTAAATGACAACGTAGAAAATACTGTGGAATCTGAAAAGGATATTGTTGAAGATGACCAACACAATATTGAGAATAATGTCAACAATAATATAAAAGGTGTTTTTTCTATCTGAAGAAATTGCTAATGAAGTTGAAAAAGACAATGTCAGTCAATATGTCACTAACAAAGAGAATGTCATTAAGGAAATTGAGGAACTTAGTGAAAAAATAAATAAGAAGACTAATTTTTTTGTTGTGCAAAAAACTCCCAAAAGTCTAAATCTGTTACAAACAAAAAGAAAGTTATTTGCATTCTCTTACTATTGAGTCTTTGTAATTTATTTGTAATACTTTATCCTTGAGTGTCGTTCTTAATTTAGAAGGATATAGTATTTTGTTGTAATTGTGATTTATCATGTCACATATAATAATTATCTTACAAATATTTGGGATAGTGTTTCAGTGATAGTGATAGTGAGGGGTCTAAGATTTAGGAGGAGCATGATTCAAATTTCACGGATAATATTAGAAAAATGATAGTGAGCTAGAAACATTCATATGAGACCGTCGTATTCTATTTACTACTGATTTAGTAAATTTCTTTTCATTGAATTGATGCCCTCCGAATGTAGGTGATGTTGCACAAAACTACCCTAATAATTATCAGTGTTATTTATTTTATTATCTTATTCTTTGCTATTTGTATATCATATTGTCTCACATAATTTCAACATTATGTGTGACATCTTGTTTTAGATCAAACATAATTACATTAATATCAAATTTTTTAACTATAAATTCAATAATTGTGAAGAAAAAAAATATGATTGCCCCATTATCCTAACTTTTTTTTGTCCGTCCTATTATTTGCCAAGTCTAAGTCTCACTAACATTTGGAACTTAAGTTAGATTTGTTATACTATTTTTAAGTTTGACTTTAACTTGTTCGAAAGTCTAGTCGACTTACCAACTTATTCAAAAACCTATTTAATTTAAACATATATAAATAAATGATTCATTTAATATTTAAATAAACTAAAAATGAATGAAATCTGTTTATTTCCATTTACTGATTCAAACTTAGATAAAACCATACAATTTATGAAACTATTTAAAAAATATTTAGAAAAATAATTTATTATAACATTTAAAAGATCCTTTCAGTATATTTTTATTAATTTTTGAAAATAATTGAGTTTTAATTTTATATTTAATTTTAAAATATAAAATAATAATATATTTATAACAGAATCTAAATATTTTTTCTTAAAAAAAATTCTTACTTGACTTAACATATTCCAGTTGGCATAATTTTCATTATAGATTTTATCCCGTTTAGATCCTATCCCCTTAAAAACCAATGATTCTCTTTCTTTGTGATGTTTTTCACACGATAAAAATAGATTTCATAGTATTTCTTCATCAATAAAAGTTTTTCACACGATAAATAATTCATATGAAAAAAAACCTTCATTGTATTCTGCAGTGTTCTGAAATGCAAGGCTGTCTTCTGTGACTAGACAGTGAAACAGTGTACGATATTGCCGCGTGAATACCCACTCACTCTCAGTTTATTTTGTTCTTTGCATTATTACTTTTCCACCGCACTTCCCAAAACATATACCAGAATGGTATGCTATGCTACATAATATAATTCAATTACAACCAAACATTTCAACAGTTTTTTAAACTTATTCTAGACTACACTTTAACAAAAACCAAACACAAACACAACTAAATTCAATTAAGCAAATCCTTATACGCTGTAATGTAACTATCTTGTTATACTTATATCGACTTGAAGTACCTTTATGCTCTCAATTATTCATTCACCTTGTTTGAAAAAAAAACAAGTTCAACTTAGGACTAATGTCGAAAATGTTTCTATATGGGAAGCAAATTGTAAGAACTATATCATCCTTATCAAAAAAAAATTTAGTCTTGTTGAACCAACTTATTTAATAGCTCAACACAAATATCCCATGCAGAGATATAAATTCAAATATATATGTTACATTTCACTTGTTATTCTAATAGTCTTATATCTCAATACAATGGTTAAATGAGCTGAACTAACTTCATGAACATATTTAATAAAATTCTTCACAATATAAAGGCATAGAACATTGTTAAGAATGGTTCTTACACGTTAAAGTTTCAGCTTATTATTTTTGGATTAAGATTATATGGAATATAATTTACTTTTAAAATAAATTCAATAATAGTTACAATTATTGAAAAATAATTAAGGATAATAATTACATGCTCATGCATAATAAATTACGGTTGTTACAATATTAATCATCAATTTAATTCTAATTTTTTATTGGTGTCCTTTTTCACGTTGTCTCATAATTTCCATTACTTGCTGACACTCTTGTAATGAGTTTCACTAATTGTTCAGACACAAAATGATGAATGATGAAAAACACTAGCCATGTTTTTCCAAAAACTAGGTTCTTTTGTCTTTATTATTTATTAGGTCTCTTTTGGATTCATCGTCAATGCGGTAATAATCACTGAAAATTGAACTCTAATCTTCGTAACTATGGGTATTGAATTTCGAATTTTGATATATAAACTTCAACCATTTAAGTTAGAATTTACATTAGGTCTCTCTTTGCATACATATAAAACATAATTAATTTCCAATTAATTTACATTAATAAAACCTCATTATCTCTTACCTAATAGTACATCAACACTTAACTACAAAACTGGAAATGACATAATTTCCAGCTTAGTTTATCAAATAATAACAAAATTCACTAAAGTTCCATAAAATAAACTAAACAAAAAGTTATTTAATTAATTAACCAAATGAAGAACTTACAAGAAGAATAAGAACCCTAACTAGCTAGCTAGCTTGATCTTGTACATAAAAATCTCATACTACATTTTTTGTTTTCCTTTTTTTTCTTCATATTTTTATTCTTCACACAAATCACTCTCTCTAGAGAGATCAAAATTGCTTAGTAATAATAATAACCACATAGAAGAAATTAATTAGAAATTTAGAATAATAAATAACACAAATTAGGGTTTCTTACCAAGAGTGTTCTTGTTATTGTGCATCCAAACTTTAAGAACATTTCTCTTCACACAATTCTCAGCACAAAACTGTTCTATAGCAGCTTCATCTTGTTTCTGAATTCTCCAACCATGTTCTTCAGCAAAAGCTAAGAGCTTATCTTTCTGTTCCTGCGTGAATTTTGTTCTGAATCTCTTCTTTGATCCACCGGAACCGTTACCTCCACCGCCGCTGCTACTAGGGTTTGAAATATCATCTTCTTCTCTGCTGAATCCGCCACCGGAAGCGGTGGCTGGAAGAGCCAAAGGTCTGTGATGCGCCACCGGAGTTGCTAAATGGTGGTGGAGGTAACCGGAGGAAGAAGGCGGACCTCGATGGTAGTAAGGTGGAAATTGGTGGTATGGTTGCGGCGGTGGTGGAGGTTGCTGCCGCTGACACGAACTAACTGTTTCTCCGTCGATCTCTTTGCGGTGGAAGTTCCGGTGACAGTTACAAGCAGCGCAAATCACAGCTTCAAGTGTTCCTTCTTCGCCGGCAGAAATGAACTCGCAGCAACCGTCAACGGCATGGCCACCGAAGCTGACAGCGTGATTCTTCTGACATTCTCTATATCTCACCGTTGAAGAAAAACCACCACCGTTACCGTTACCGCTACCTTTCCGTCCGTCAACTCCACCGGAGATTTTTGACCGTGAAGCTGAGTTTCCGAGTGAGTCATAACTCGCCGGCACCGGCATCGGTGTTTCCGGAATCTCCATCTCCTCTTCATGTTCCTCTTGTTCCTCAAACTCCATTTCACTCTTCAAAGACAAATAATTTCTCAACAATTAATTAATTTTTTTAACTTTTATTTATTTTATTTATCTGTAGTTAAGTGTTTGAGAAATTGAGAGAAGAGAATGAAGATCTACATGAGTTATGTTTCACACTTTCACCTAGGAATAATAATAACTAAGCTAAGTCACTTTGTATATTTACTTATAGCATTTATATTGAATTTAATTTAATTATAATAATAATAATAAATATTTTTTTCTTAAACTCACTTTGGCACAAAATGCCACATATTAATTCATAAAAGAATTTAAAATATATTGATAAATTTGTAAGAAAATGAGTGTTAAATATTACTACTATGTATATAAAAATATACTAAAGAATTATGTTAAATCCAAAAGGAGAGAAATATAACATATAAATATTTTTTAAAAAAATTGTTTCAAAATATAATGTTGATATGGACTTTTGTAAAGACATATCTTTTCAGTTATTTTTGGACCACATTAATAAGATATAATAATAGTAAGTAATTTAATTTTCGACGTTTATTATTTGATAAATTTTCTATAATTTATAAAATTGTTATATAGTCTAGTGCAATCATTATTATATTTTATTGTTTATGCGGAGAAGATAAGGATGTGGTCATGATTCATGAATAACCAATGTGGCAGAAAATAGGTGTTTACCTTTAAATTCTTGCCATTGCATAATTAACATCTGTACATATATGATGCTGTTCAGACATTTTACTTTAAATTTACTTTAACCAGCTATATAACCCTATAATAACCCATTTCTCTACTTCTTTTTGTTATAAAAAATATAAAATAATTTTTATAAGGATTTAGAATAAAATAAAAAAGATAGAGGAGATGTAAAAAGAGAAGAAAGAGGAAAGATGAAAAGCAGAGTGGAGTAGGTGCAGAGGTACCATATATAGCAAAGAGTGTAAGGAGAGAAAAGAAAGTGATATAAGTGAAAAGAAGAGAGAGAGAGGGGAAGAATAATATGGTTGGTGGAAAAAGGAAAAAGTAATGTGTTTGTGCTAAAATGAGAAATGAGGAATTGTAAAGGGAGGGAGGGAGGGGGAAGGGGGGAACAATGAAAAAAAATGAAAACATGGAGTTGATTTCAGACGAATTAATAAATAAATCTGTCTACATTTATGGGAGCTACCTACGTGCCCTTCTTCTCCGACAGGATATGACGTCACATTGTCATCATCATTTTTCCTTTCTTTCTTAATTTATTGTGACTTTAGCTTTTCTCTTTGTTTCTAGAGACGACAACGAGTCGGGTCGGGTATAGGTTTTTCATTATCCAAATTCGTACTTGAAATCGAAATCCAAACTCGAATCCGAATTTAAAGGTTATTCGGATGACAAAATAACACTCACACCCACACCCGTTAGGTTCAGATTTTTCAACCAAAACCCGTAACAAAAACATAAAATTATTTTTTTTTTCAAAAAATTTAATTAGTTTTCAAGTTTATATATATATATATATATATATATATATATATATATATATATATATATATATATATATATATATATATATATATATATATATATATTATGATTTAGTACTTAGTTAATTATCAAAAGGAGTATAAGTTCTATTTACTACTAAAATATTGTTGCTTACAAAATAAGATATCAATTAAAATTTTGTACACAACGGGATATTTTGCACACCCCTAATTATAATAAAAATTAAGGTCTTCAACATCTTAACAGTATAAAGTCTTTAATTAAAATTAAAATATACAATTAAAATTAAAATTAAAGTCTAAGTGGGTGTAGTTTCGGGTTTCGGGTACAGGTTTGACACTACCCAAACCCGCACCCGAAATATCGGGTGGCACCCGAACCCAAACCCAGTCAAATCGGGTTTTCACCCGTTGACTCGGGTTCGGGTGCGAGTGGGCCCGCGGGTTTGGGTCTGTCTGCCATCTCTATTTGTTTCATCTCGATGAGTTTTATAGATAGGTTACGATAGGGTGTTCAAAACCAAACCAATTCAATAGAAAATCGCAAATAAAACTAAACCAAATCGAAACCGCAAAAAATTGCACTTGGTTCGAATGTACTTGAGTCATTTTTTAACAAAACTACACGGTTCAGTTCGGTTTGTGGTTTGTATTTTTTGCAAACTGTGTTACAATCCAAAGTTCACTTATCTCACATCCAACCCCAAAACTCAAACCTATTATGCCTTAACCATACAAATATTCTCTTATTCACGCTTAGGGTTTTAGTTTCAACCTTCTCAAATCTCTTCGAATAATATCACACATTCTTCTCATCATATTTGTTATGTACATCTCACCTCTTCTACTCTAATCTCTCTTATCTTATGTTCTTTTTCTTTTTCATCTTCTCATTTTTTATATTATTGTTTTCTCTTCCAATTAAGTTTTTATTGCACATTTCTTCTATAATATCGCATATCTTATGATCTTTGTTTTTCATCTTCTCTAATCTTTCCTCTCATCTGTTTTTTCTTTTTATTGTAATATTTTTTATATTGTTTTATACTACTATTTTGTGTTTTTTATTCCACTTGTGTCTAATCTTATTTTTGTATATCGAATAAGAAGTTATTGTCTAAATATGATGAGTTTTGTTGCTATTTGGTAATGTATGAATGACTAAATAGACATTTATGTTGTTCTCTATAGATGTATGTATGCCTCAATAACAATATTGTAAAAAACCAAACCAACCGAACCAATCCAAACCGCATTGGTTTGATTTGATTCAGTTCGGTTTATTTCTTAAAGCCAACCGAACCAAACCAAACCGCGTGCGTTTTTCTCTTGCGGTTCGGATGATTTTTTGCCTGAAAACCACCCAAACCGCACCACGAACACCCCTACACATAAGTCTATTTCCCACCATCTTCTTTACTATAAACATTATTCCAACATTCTCTCTAATATTTTTCATTTATAATATTATCATGTCTAGTCTTACCACGCATCCAACACAACATCCTCATCTTCACTACACTTACTTTATTCTCGTGTTGGTTCTTAACCGCCCAACATTATGTTTTGTACAACATCGTAGGTCTCACCGTAGTTCGACAAAAAATATCCTTCAGCTTTAGTGGTACGTGTGCCACATAAAATACCTAAAACTCTTTTCCATTTCAGCCACCCAACTTAAATTTGTTGAAATAAGTAATATAATCCAAGTTGTGTATTGCACAAGCCCAACGCTAATTAGGGTTTAGGATTTGTTATATTTGTTATTTAGTAGTCAAGTCACTTAGTTGTATATAAGCATATACTTTGTATTTCAGTTTTGTAACACAATCATAATTCAATGATACAATCCTTATTTCCTTATTCTCTCTCTCTCTCTCTCTCCTCACTAAAAGTGTCTTACGCACTAACAAATTTGTATCTAGAGCTCCGGTTAGATTCTTGATCGTGTTTTCAAGAATCACACATCAGTGATCGTGTTTTTTGGATTGTGCGTTGTTAATCAATCTCTACAAAGGTGAATGATACTAATGGCATTCCGAACTCTCTTCTAATTCTTTAAGAAAAAAATTGGAACTAATGGAGCAAGCAGATGAAGTCCTTGTTCGGATTTTAAGAAACCCTTGAAGTGGTTATTAATTGCGTCCCTGAGCTTGTTGTGAACGCAATTAATGCTCTAATAGCCACGAACAATGAAGCAAAGAAGAAAGACTACAAGGTTGCGTATTGCATTCAATCGACGATATATTTGGAAAATTTTGACAAGATCTCTCATGTTGAATAACAAAGGAGGCATGGGTTATTATTGTCAAGTACTATGAATGAGGTAAGAAATTCAAAGTCATTAAATTGTAGACTTTGTGACGGCAATATTAATTGTTGCATGTGAGGAAGATGAAAATATTGTAAGCTATGTGTCGAAGGTGCAGAATCTCGTCCATCTCAAAAAGGGTTGTGTTGAAACCTTAAAAATAGGGTTTCAAGATTTTTGGATTAAGATTTTGGTTCGTTTGAGGTGCATGAGATTAATATTTTCAAAAGAGAAGGTGTTTACTATTTGATACAAGCACTCAGGCTCAGACATGGAAGAAACATGGTAGTTCCAATAAATTCAAGGGAAAAGGTGACAAGACTCAAAGCATGAAGTCTTGGTTGAACCCTCAAAACATAAGATCGATGATAGGACTTCTGAATCCTCGAAAAGAGGATAAGGTAACTCCTATAAGAAAGACAAAGAGAAAAAAGGTGTGTAGTACTATAACTGGGAAAATTGAGGTCACTTGGCCAAAAATTATTGGTATAGTAAAGACAATGGAGTGACAAAAGACAATGAGGAAAGAGCGAACCTCACACGCCAAAAATTAGATGATTATGAAGATATGGTAGTTATGGATGTAGTTGCAGATGACCATGTCAAATCCAAGATCTAGTTCCTCAACTCATGCTGCTCAAATCACATGACTAGTCGAAAAGTGTGGTTAGAAGATTTTGACTCGTTAAAGAAGAGCAAGGTCAAACTTGTTGATAGTAGCTCGTTGCAAGGATATGGTACAAGCGACATAGTTATGCAAATGAGCAATGGAGGAAAACCTATGATCAAATATGTATTATATGTACCTGGAATTAAGTACAATCTGCTAAGTTTTGGACAATTGGTCGAAAAAGGTTTCTCAATGATTATGAAAGATGGAGCCTTAGAACTGTTCGACACTCAGAATAATTTGGTCTTGAAATCTCCTTTGTCAAAGAATAGGACATTAAAGACCATGATTAGTTCGACTAAAGTATAATGTCCAAAAATATGTTGTCGACCACAAGCATAGTTGGTTGTGGCATTTAAGGTTTGGACATTTGAACTTTAGATCACTAAATTATCTAATTACTCATGATATGATAATTGGTATACCAAGTCTTGAGATGCTCGACAAATTATGTGAAGGTTGTCTAGTCGGAAAGCAATCCCGAAAGACTTTCATTTCGACTATGCCAACGAGATCCTCCTGTATACTTGAAGTTTTACATTCAGACGTATGTGGTATTTGTAGGAGCATGCATTGGTGGAAACATGTATTTTGTTTCATTTTCGATGAATCTAGTCAAAAATTGTGGATCTATGTGATCAAGCGAAAGGAAGAAGCATTCAAAATCTTTAAGAGATTCAAGTTGCTTGTCGAAAACTAGAGTGAGAAAAAGATCAAAGTTCTGTGAACATATGGAGGTGGCGAATATACACAAAGATGTTTAAATAATTATATGCAGAACATGGTATTCACATGAGGTAAATGCTCCTTACACACATCAACGTTATGGAATAACATAAAGAAGAAACATGACCATATTTGACATGTCGAGATGCATGCTAAAGCATAAGAATTTTCCAAAATCCTTATGGGGTGAAGTTATTTCCAATGTTATTTATATTATGAATAGGTTCCTTACTAAGAAGCTGAAGAAAAAGGTTCCTGAAGAAGTTTGGAGTGGCAAACGACCATCAGTGAGTCATCTGAAAGTGTTTGGCTTTATTTGCTACAGGCATATTTATGATGCCAGGATAAGGAAACTTGATGATAAAAGTGAACTTATGATTCTGGTAGGATATCATCAAACTAGAGCATACAAGTTATTCAATCCAATGAACAATAAAATCGTGATGAGTCAGGACATTGTGATTGGTGAGAAATATGTCTGGGATTGGAATTCAGGTGATGCAATTAACAAGTCATTAATAAGTTATGGGGTTGATGAAGAAAGTATTGAGCACGAAGGAATTCCAGTTAATGACACTCTAACAATAGTCGAAGTCGGAGATTATAATAGAGTAAAAGTTACAACAATTAATGATATTCTAGATGCATTCGAAATTGAAAAGGGTGTGACTAGCATAAGTTAGAGACCTCAAAGAATTAGATTTCATCCAACAAGACTTTAAGACTACAAAATGACTAGTGATGATGAAGTCACACTAGATGGAGATTTAGTTCATTTTTCTTTACTTTCATATGTTGAACCAACCAACTATAACGAGGCTTTAAAGAATATGAAATGGAAGCATGCTATGGTCGAAGAGTTACAAGAAATTGAAAGAAAAGAACCCATGGGGAGTTAGTCGAATCAGTGACACTTACAAAAGCTATCTAAGTAAAGTGGGTGTTAAATATGAAGCACAATGTTGATGGGTGGATACCCAGACATAAGACAAGGTTGGTAGCTCGAGGATTTCTTTTGAGAGCAGGACTCGAATGCTCTGAAGTATATGACCTATTGCGAGATTGGAGACTATTAGATTGGTTGTAGCATTGGCATGCAAGTAATTCTAGTCAACATTTCACTCAGATGTTAAATCAAATTTTTTGAATGGTCCCTTAGACGAAGAAATATATGTCACACAACCTTCTGGGTTTGTGATACAGGAGGAAGCAAAGAGAGTGTATAAGTTACACAAATCGCTTTATTCGATTTAGGATTCATCAAATGTAGGTCTGAGTATGGTGTCTATGTTCAAGTTGTAGCACGAGATATAACAATCATCTTCTTATATGTCGATAACTTGTTAGTAACTTGAAATAACTTAGAGAACTTGTAGAAGTTCAAAGAGCTGATGAATCAAGAATTTGAAATGTCGGATCTGGGAAAATTTACTTATTTCCTAGGTATGGAATTTAAAATTTCTAAGTAAGGTATGGTTCTACATCAAAGAAAATATGTCAAAGTGATACTCAAGAGATTCAAGATGGTTGATTCGAATCCTGTATATTCGCTTGTCGAACCAAATTTGAAGTTGGAGAAGCATGGAGAGAAAGACAAAGTTGATGCAATTTTCTTCAAATTGTCAGATCTCTGAGATATGTGTGCAATAGTCGACCTGATATAAGTTTCTCAGTCGAATTAGTGAGCAAATGCATGAGTGAACCAAAGGTGTCACACATGAAGGGTACATTAAGAATCATGAGATACTAAAAAGGATCGATAAACTATGGAATGCTATTTTGACGAGACTCTAAAAGAAAAGAAGCTATGGTTACATGTTATCAGATGATGATTAGTTTGGAGATAAGGAAGATTGAAGAAGCACAACTGATTATTTATTTTAAGTATTTAGTGCCACAATCTCATGGTTCTCGAGAAAGCATCATGTAGTGGCATTGTCATCGTGTGAGGTTGAATATATAACTGTATGATATGCTGCATGTCAAGCAATCTAGATCACATATGTGCTAGAAGAGATGGAGTTAGAAGTGAAGAAACCTATGGTGTTGCAGATCGATAACAAGTCATCCATTAATCTCGCAAAGAATCCAGTTTTGCTTGGAAGGAATATGCACATTGAAACTAAATTTTACTTATTAAGAGAGAAGGTAAAAGGAGGTGAACTTGAAGTAAGGCATTTCTCAAGTGAAGCACAATTGAACAACATTTTCACCAAAGGATTTACTCCCTCCGGTCTCATATATAAGCAAATTTACAAAAAAAAAAACTCGTCCTTTACAAAAAATATTTGAATGCATTTAAGTTTTATACTCTTTATTATTTTACTCCTACTTTTTGATTTGGAAATCGTTAAAAACATAAAAATGTGAAAAAAAAAGTAGGGATATATTTGGAATAATAACATTTAATATAATAAATATAGGCGGCTTTTGTTTTATATTTAAGACCTTAATTTATTTTTGTAAATTTGCTTATATATGAGACCAGAGGGAGTAAGATCAACATATTCTTGAATTTGAGAAAGAAATTAGGAATATTTCGGATCGACTATTATTAGCGTTTGTTCGAAAACTTGGATTATATGGGTTATGTTTAAATAAGTATATAATCCAAGTTGTGTCTGGCCCAAGCCCAAAGATAATTAGGGTTTAAAATTTATTATATTTGTTAATTAGTAGTCAAGTTACTTAGTTATATATAAATAGATACTTTATAATTCAGTTTTGTAACACAATCATAGTTCAATAATAAAATCCTTATTTTCTTATTCTCTCTCTCTCTCTCTCTCTCTCTCTCTCCTAACTAAACGTTCCTCACACATTAACAAAATTTGATGGTTTACATTCCCTTCTATTTCTCCATCATTTTATATTATGAACCCAAGATATGTAAATTGTGGTACTTAAGAGATGATATGATCTCCAACTTTCACCTCTATATTAGAAACACTTATGTTGTTGAACTTACATTACATATACTTCATCTTACTTTTACTTAGGCAAAAACCATGCATTTCTAAAGCTCTTCTCCAACCTCTAATTTAAATCCTCCCTCGACTCTCCAAGTTGGACTATATCATATGCAAAAAGCATGCATATCTGTGTTGAATCTAAGATGTGCTTCATTAGTACATCAAAAATTAAGGTAAGAATCTAGGGGCTTAGGGTTGAACCTTGATGGAAACCTATTGTATTGTGGAAAGAGCCTGCCTCTCCACCTTGTGTCTGCACACTAGGAAGTACTTCTTAATACATATCATAAATAAGTCGAATATATACAATCCTAACCTCTTTCCTCTCTAAGGTTTTACACAAAATCTCTCTATATACTTTATGATACGCCTTTTCCAAGTCAATAAAAATTAAGTGTAGGTCTTGTTGATCCACCTGATATTGCTCCATCATATGTCGTAGTTGATAGATCGCTTCCATGATCGACCTAATATCCATAAAACCAAATTGATTCTCAGTGACTTAAGTCTCTTTTCTTAATCTCTGTTTAATCACTTTTTCCCATGGTATGACTCATAAGTTTAATCCAGCTATAATTTACACAATTTTGTATATCTCTCGTGTTCTTATATATTAGAACTAAAGTATTTCTTCTCCATTCATCGAAAATGTGCTTTGACCTTATAATTTCATTAAAGAGTTTGGTGAACCACTCAATACCTCTATCTCCAAGAAATTTCTACACTTCAATAGGTATGATGTATGACCCAACCACCTTATTGTTACTAATCATTTTCAATGTTTCATTTACCTCTTATTTTTAAATATGATGGGAGTTATTATAGTTTCAATCCTCTTCTCTAAAGTTGAGCTTGCTAGAGTCCGACGAGATATCATATATTTCATTAAATAATTGTAGAAATATGTCTTCCACCTATAGTTTATATATTATTTTCTGAACCAAAACTTTACCTTTTTCATACATATTTCACTTGATCCAAATCTCTTGTCTTTCTTTTTCTTCTCTTAGAATATATATATATATATATATATATATATATATATATATATATATATATATATATATATATATATATATATATATATATATATATATCCTTCTTTGGTTTTAAAGATTGATATAATATGTCAAAAACTTGGTTTCTTTCTTCAGTCACAGCTTCATGGTCTCATTCTTAACTTTCTTTTACTTTTTCGAAATTTCAGCATTTTTACACCTTAATCATTCTTTAAAATAATCATTTTTTTCTCTAACTTTACTCTTAACACTTTCATTTCACCATAATAATTCTTTACCCCTAGGTCCAAAACTTCTTTTTACACCCAATATATCTTTAGCCATTTTTCTAATCTCTTGGGGCATCTTATTACACATATCATTTACTATTCCTTATTGTTGTTCAAACTCTCCCACCAAGATCTTGTGTTGGAAAATTTCTTGTTTTTCATCCGTCAAATGCTACCACTTGTTCCATGGCACTCCCACATGGCTTATTCTTCTTGTTTTAATTTTGATTATTACATCCATAACCAATACTCTATATTGGGTAGTCAAGCTCTCTTCGAGAATAAATTTACAATACAAGCAATTTTTCCTATCTGACTTCCAAATAAGAGAAAATTTTATATGAGAACTTGTCACTTCACTTTTATATGCATGTGATAAGATTTTCATCTCTTTTTCTAAACTAGGTATTTACTATAGTAATATTTAAAGCCGAAGAGAACTCCAAGATGGATTTACCTTCCATATTCACCTCTCATGGACCATATCATGCATTCACGCACTTAAAACCTCTTGATACGCTTCCTCAAGATGGTCTTTGAGGGCGTGCAAGGCGTGCTACGACACATGGCCTCAAATGCGTCATAATTATTTTATGGTTAAATAGGACCTCATTAAATATTTATAATGATTACACAATGGTTAATTATGACTTCTATTTGTTTTTCGTGATTAGATTCTGACTAATAAACAATGTGCCTCCGAAAAAATTGAGACGACTATATGTTTCCTACATGTTCATTTTGATCCTCTCCTAGAAAAAGTTTTTCTCATTTTGTATATCCTAAAGTAAGCCTTCTAAATCCCCCTAAAATTTTACTTTCAGACTTTGTTTGAGAGTTTGGAGGGGAGTGGAAGGGAAGACTCTCGAAAATGATATTTTAAAAAATATTAAAAATTTTGGCATTTTTTGAAAGATTTTTTTTATAGAATGATCAAAGAGTATTTGTAATTACTATATTTTAAATTTTCAGAATATTATAACAACATATAATATATTTAGAAAATTTATGTAAGTCCTCCAAAATCTCACTCAATACAAATTTTGAGTTCCCCTAAATTAGAGAGATTTTGTGTTATGAATAAAAACAAATCCTTCAAAATCCTCCCACCATAAATGCCTTTATTTTTTCGCTCAATTCTTCCCCTTTTTCAAAGTCTTCGTCTCGCTTCCCCTCCAAACTCTCAAACAAAGTTTAAAGTTTTATGCTAACAAAACCTGAAGTGCGTAAACACCAATAACATTAAAAGTGTTTTATTCCACTATAAATTTCAAGGTTATCATTTGATCTATTACTCTTTTTACATCAATAATATAGTTTTTCCACTCCTTATCCACAAAAATCTCCACCTCATTTTTATATTTATAAAAAATTAAAAAAAAAATTAAAATTTTAAATTAGAATTAATTCTAAAGACCAAATTATTTTACTTGAGAGCAATTGATTATATTTAATTAATTATACACATTCATAATCAATTATAAATATTCTATTAATGTGTTTGAACGAGATAATTAAAATTTTAAAATTTCTTATAATTTAAATAAATTTTAGTGATTCAATTGAAATTTATTTATTTTAAATTTTGTATATGGATAGAGTATTAAAATTGTTCAATAAATTTTTTTTAGGTCAAATTTAAAATTTGAAAAATTAAAATCTATTTGTAATTTTTGAAATTTTAAAGTTACCAATTTGTAAAATTTGAAAATTATTTAGAACTAATTTGCAAATTATGGGAGTCGATTTAATTTTTAAAAAAAATATGAGGACAAATTTATAAAATTTAAATGATAAATAATAATAATAATAATCAATTTTTATATATCTTATTTTGTGTATTATTTGAAATTTTTTAAATTTAACTTTAACATAATATTTCATATTTTTTATTATTTTAATCATTCTTCTCAATTTTTATTCAAAAAATAATTTTTGATCAAACATTTTAAATTATTTTTCTCATTTAAACATGCTCTAAACATAACCTAAGTACATTACTTTAATTTAATATTTTTAATATCTATAATTTTGTAAAAACTATCACTTTTAAGAATAAGAAAAAAATTATCATGAATTAGTGTAATTAAATTTTAAATTAATATTTTTAGCCTCTATGCAAATGCAAATATTTCAATTCAGTTTTTATAATAAATTTTTAGTCACCCTAGGTGCTTTAGTCCATATAGATAGATCAAATTGAAGATCCATTTGTTTTGGTTTTTTTAAATGATTTTATTTTTTTTGGCAGTGTATCTTAATTTTGTATAAATAAAATTTATAAAAAAATCAAATGAAAAATTTGATTTGAATAATTATTTTTAAAATTTTATTTTACATATTTTATCATTTCAATGAAACTTTTTTGAATATGAAAATTTTAAAAAATTAATTAATTTTGAAACTATTTCAAATAATTTTTTATTAAAATTATTTTTTTGATATAATTTTATTTAAAAGTTACGATTTCGACTATGTTATATTCAATAATGTATTTTTATGTTATAGAATGTCAAAATCATTTTTTTAATTTTAAAAGAAAAACTAATATTAAAAACTTATAATATTTAAAAAATGATTTTATAAAATTTATTTTAAAAAAAATCATTTTTTTAAAACTCCAACAAAGACGCCCTCAAACATAGTTTTTAAAAAGGTGACGATTATAAATAGATAAATATATAGAAGATGTATTGAAGTCTTATATATTAATGATTTTTAGATGATTGAAATATGAAAATATAAATGTGTTTGAACATCATTAGCATTTAAAATGAGATCAAAGTTTATTTCACACTGCATAGTCACGTTAAGGATTGCAATCTAAATTTTTTATTTAGATCAAGGCATGAGAGTGTAGATTAAAATTGTTTTAGAATTTTTATGAATATGAACAATAATCTTCTAAACAATCACCTTCCAAACTTACATGCCTATATATTTCTCCTGATATCTAACTTATAAAATTAGGTATTTAGATCGAAATCTAGTTTCGACAAAGATATTTTTTGGTTTGATAGAGTTGTGCATGTTTGTAGTCAAAGTCTCACTATGCCAAACAAGACCTTAGACGGCGTTTTTTTTAGCCTTAGACAGCGCTTTAAAGTGCTGTCTAAACCTCCGCTGCTAAAGGTTTAGACAGCGCTTTTTTAAATCTTAAAAGCGCTGTCTAAGAGCTGTCTAAGGTACCCTTAGACAACCCTTTTAGGAATACCTTAGACAGCGCTTTTGAAAAAGCGCTTTCTAAGCCCCTATACCTTAGACAGCGCTTTTGGTGAAAGCGCTGTCTAATCCCCTCCTATTTTAATTTTTTTAGGTATACCTTAGACAACGCTTTTCAAAAGCGCTGTCTAAGCCCCCCCTTAGACAACGCTTTTGCCAAAAGCGCTTTCTAAGCCCCCCTTAGACAGCGCTTTTGCCAAAAGCGCTGTCTAAGGTATACGAATTTTTTTGCAGCTTTTGTTTTAAACCACATTTTTTCCAGGTTTATAAACCAGAATTTCTACCTGTTTTCAACCAAATTTTGGCAGACAAATATCACATTTTATATATGCCATTTCAAACCATTTTGGCCTTTTTTCTACCAATTTTTGGCTAACAAATATATATATACCAATTCAAACCAATTTTGCCTTAAATGTATCAAAATATATACAAATTTATGTACAAATTTACAAGTCATTACATATACTACAAATGTACAATATAATTACACAAATTTATGTACAAATTTACAAGTCATGTACAATATACTACAAATTTACAAGTCATTACATAAAACATTGAGCTCTATGATGAATTGACACCATTCCTCTTTGATTTCGTCCACTTGATCCTTTGTATAAAATGCACACTTGAATTCATCAAAGTACTACATAATAATATAACATAGTTTGATTTAATTTCAACTATTTAATTATATGAGATATGTGTAAATATAAAAATAACTCATAAGTTAGAAATACATACATCGGTGGGAATCTCTAATCGGCCCAAAACAAGAGTATCTCGCATAAACCTCAACATGAAATATCCGCAATCTATTTGATTACGTTGTTGAGGACACTACATATGAAAAAAAAAATATGGATAAATCCTAAGTTTTATCAAGTGTCATCACTAATATAATAAAAAATGTGATAATTAAAAATATACCGCCACTTGAATCCATGTAATGGAGTTGGCGCCCCTCTTTGAGGTTTGGATATCTCGTTGGGCTCGAAAAGCTTGTAGGGTGATAATAAAATAAAAATGAAGTAATTAGAACAATTCACATAAACTAAGAAATACACAAAAAAATTTTTTGAACATTCTCACTTACGTGTCAATTATGACCTTCATATCTGGGTATGTTGTCCAATCATTTCCTAACGAGTCAAGATAATACACGATTTCTCGCATAGGATTGATTGCGAGCAACAACAAATGTCCACTGTAATGATTAAGCAAATGTTAGATGTTAACTTGGAAAAAAATTATAATAGATGAATTTAGAATGAAATTCTAACCCGGTATTAAACGGTATAAAGAACAACTTCTCCGCATCTTTGTTGGCCATGAGGATCCGAAGAACGTACTCCGTCACGGTATCCGGTCTACTTAAGATTAAACTTAAGTTGACGGTCGCGGGTGCTAAGAATCCGAATGACACGTCCAAACCATTGGGGCGCATCAATTTGTCATACAAAAACCTAATATAAAAACATCATTAACATTAGACACCTCTTTTGAAACATAAAGTAAATAAGTTGTTCAATTAATATAACAAAGTAGACCGGATTTACCTAATATATGTATTGACAACGGTGACGCCGATTTCTTCACGACCAAAAACTTGCATGAAGTCTTCATTACCAATCATTTGGTCGTAATCAAAGCCGAAAATACCTACCTCCATATGTACATTCCGAACACCTCCGGTCGGTATATCGGTCATCTCAAGAAATGTCTTGAGGCACGACCTATACTTGGTGGTAGGTTTTTTCCTAGCTACGGTCTTCTTAACACCAGCACTTTTTACCCGTGCGGAGGCGTTGCTAACCTCCTTTTTTTGTTGTGCGGAGGCGTTGCTAACCTCATTTTCTTGAAGCTACATGTCATATAAATAGTTAGATCAAATTAAGAATGTAACAACTTCCATGAATATATGTCATATAATTGTATATTACCTCTTTTCTTGAAACCACGGACTCGGTATGCCGCGGAATAGCATTATCTTTTGATATGAGTATGCGCTATGAGAAAACACGTGCAAACTTAGACCATATGCCAAACATCTCAACCTTTCTGTTACCGAAGAAGGATCTGAAGAGCGCTTCAAATAAATATGATCCTTCAACCATTGTATGAAACTTTGATTGTGCTCTATAACTATCCAATTTTCATTTCTGTTCGGATTTAACCTTCGGAGTACATCCTTGTGCATTTCAACATATGGCTCAACCTCATTATTATTGTGTAGAACATACAAATGAACTTGATCCCGTTCATCCCTTGATATTGTCACAATTTTATTCCTAATTAATTTTTTACCTTCCCTTTTTTCGAAAATCTGAGCTCTGGGGAGTCCAATCGATTGAACGTTAGACAAATATTCAGTACAAAACTCAACAGCTTCTTCAACAATGTATCGTTCAATAATACAACCCTCTGGTCGACTTCGGGATTTCACGTACCCTTTTAATATTTTCATATACAGTTCAACAGGGTACATCCATCTCATATAAGCTGGTCCACACAACTGTGTCTCTTTCACAAGATGAACAACTAAATGAACCATTATGTCAAAAAAAGACGGAGGAAAATACATTTCAAGCTCACACAAGGTAATTACAATCTCTTTTTGTAGTGTTGGTAAGATCTCGGGATCGATCACCTTACTACAGATTAGCCTAAAGAAAAAACACAATTTAGTTATGGCACTTCTTACTTTTTCTGGCAAAATAGAACGTATACCTATCGGTAGAAAATGTTCCATTATAACATGGCAATCATGTGTCTTCAAATTCTTCAACTTGAGGTCTTTCATAGAAACAAGTCTTCTGATATCTGATGAGTATCCTTCTGGAACCTTAACTTCACTCAGAGACTTACACAATTTTTTTCTCCTTTCTAGATAAAGTAAAAGCAGCAGGTGGTAAATATGTTCGTCTTCCTTTCTTCACGGGTGCTAATTCAGTTCTCATTCCCATTTTTAACATGTCCTCCCTTGCTTTAAGGTCATCCTTAGACTTGCCTTTTATATTGAGTAATGTACCGATAACACTTTCAAATACGTTTTTTTCAATATGCATAACATCGAGAAAATGTCTCACGTACAAAGACTTCCAATATGGAAATTCAAAAAATATCGACCTTTTGTTCCACCCACCTTTCACAATCTTATGTGCAAAAGGCTTGCCAAACTCAGTACGCACATCTTTCACCTTTTCAAAAACTTGTTCACCTGACAATGCGGGTGGAGCTCTACGATGTTCGGTGTCTCCATTGAATGCTTTTCTCCACCCACGGTAGTGATATTTAGAATGTAAGAATCTACGATGACCGAGAAACACATTCTTCTGGCAAAGTTCCAATCGAATCGTATCGGTTCCGTCTTCACAAACAGGACACGCACATTGACCTTTAATGCTATACCCAGATAGATTCCCGTATGCTGGAAAATCATTAATTGTGCCAAACAACATCACCCTCAAATTGAAACTTTCTTTCCTATATCCATCATAAACCTCCACACCGTTCTCCCACAAAATCTTTAAATCTTCGATCAAAAGTGTCAAGTATACGTCTATGTCATTCCCTGGTTGTTTAGGCCCAGAGATTAACATAGATAACATCATGTACTTACACTTCATACATAGCCACGGAGGTAGGTTATAAATCATAAGAATCACAGGCCATGTGGTATGTGAGATACTTTGAAGACCATGTGGGTTCATTCTATCAGTAGATAATGTCAATCGAAGGTTTCTTGCTTCTGATCCAAACTCAGGATAATCATTATCAATCTTCGACCACTGTGGTGAATCAGCCGGATGCCGATACTTTCCATCAATAATTCTTTCATCTGCATGCCAAGTAAGATGTCTTGCATCGGTTTCACTACGAAACATGCGCCTAAATCTCGGAATTATCGGAAAATACCATAAGACTTTTGCGGGAGATAATCTTTTCTTATATTGAGACAAACCGCATTTAGGGCACTCAGTTAACGTTGCATATTCGTTACGAAACAAAATGCAATCGTTAGGACAAACATGTATCTTATCATAGCTCATGCCAATAGAGCACAACATTTTTTTTGCCTCATAGGTTCGATTAGGAAGAACATTATCATCCGGTAGCATTTCTCTCATAAGGGCCAACAACTCTGTGAAACTTTTATCCGACCATCCATTGCCCGCCTTTAAGTTGTAAAACTTTAATACCGCAGACAGTCTTGAGAATTTAGTGCAACCTTTGTACAACGCTTTCTCTGCATTGCTTACCATCCTCTCAAACATTTCAGGACAATCATGAAGATCTTCTTCCAGTGCTTCTACAATCTCTTCAACTCGATCACAATCGTATGTTTCCGTGTCTTTGTCGTATGAAGCATAGGTCGTATTACTTTTTCCACTCGATTCAACATTCTCGTTAATTTTCTCACCATGAAATATCCAACACTGATAACTTTGATCAATTCCATGCCTCAGCAAATGCGATTTCAATCCATGTGCGTCAACCTTACCAATATAACAACAACGCAAGCAAGGACAATGCATTCGTCTGGGGTTTTCAGCGTGTTGAACAACATACTTAACGAATTCCGCAACCCCACTCTCGTACTCTTTGGTCATTCGATCGGCACAGATCCATGTTTTATCCATGGTTTTCCTACTTATTAAGGTAAACAATCAATCCAGACGAAAATACATAACTAAGGTAGTATCTTTGAATATTCTAACAATTTTAAAGTTCAATTCATTTTAAACTTCAATAACGTATACATAACCAATATTAATATAAACTTCAATAACGTATCCGATACGTCGATATACCAACTTTAATTACCTCATCACTTTCATTTTTTCTATTACAAGAATCAAACTTTTTCTATTACAATATACCTATAACTATACCTATAACTATCTTGTGATGTGACAACTAAAAGTGAGATGAACAACACTTTCACAGTTAAAAAGAAAAAAAACTACCAATTCAATCTTCAAGTAAAATCACTAAGGAAACATGAAGTTTGAACAATATTGTACATCTCAACAAAGTTAAACCAAAAAACATCAAGTTATAATTATTAGTCATCACACAATCTTTTTGATTGCTTTCCAACATTATATCATCAGAACCATAGTACTCTGAATAAATAACCATTTAATCTCAAAATACTGATATTTCCCTACAATAACATAGCATGAAAAATCAGAACAACTGTTAAGAAACAAAAATCATAAATAAAGGATTTGAGATACTTCACTCTAGTAACACATTATTGGCTCTACAAGCATCAAATGTAAAACTCAAATCCATGATAATACTACTGAAAGAAACAAAAAAAATTACTGACTATCCTCGTGGTTATATTTATTTTCTGATTCTTCAATTAAGCTAAATCAAAATCAACAAGATTATGCACATTCTCAACATTAGTAAACTACCGCAAGATTATAAACATTCTCAACATTCTTAACAAGATTATAAACATTCTCAACAAGATTATACAGTAGAAACGAAGAAATGAAGAAATGAAGAACATACCGCAATGAAGAACAGTAGAAACGAAAAACGAAGTCAACACCCAAATGTCGAGACACGTACGATTCTTCAAACACGTTCAATGATTGAAACCGAAAAATGGAAGTGTATTCGTGTTCGCTGTTATGGTTTTCGCTGTTAGGGTTACAACGTTCGCAGGAGGGAAAACAAAAGAACAGAGAACGAACATAGAAATGGAGTCTGAAATTTTATTTTAATTAGACCTTAGACAACGCTTTTGTGGAAAGCGCTTTCTAAGGTATGCCTTAGACAGCGCTTTCCAAAAGCGCTTTCTAAACCCCCCTATACAGCGCTTTTGGTTTTAATTTTTTTTTTAAATTTAAAGACTTTAGACAGCGCTTTATCAAAAGCGCTGACTAAGGTCTATATTTAAAAGCGCTTTCTAAAAGCGCTGTCTAAGGGGGGGGGGGGGGGGTCTTAGACAGCGCTTTTAGAAAGCGCTGTCTAAGACCCCCCCTTAGACAGCGCTTTCATTATTTTTTTGGAACATTTTCCGTGTTTTATTTTAATTTTAACCTTAGACAGCGCTTTCTTTTAAAAGCGCTGTCTAAGATGCGCTGTTAAAAGTCATTTTTGTCGTAGTGTCTATTTACATATTGATCATGTATATTGTAGTCGAAATATTAGGTTTGTTAGTACGTCGAATTTGACCTGTATGTTTAGTCCAATTATTTAAATTAGCTTGTAGCTTAAATTAGTTTAGGAGTCTATTAATAGACTAATTCACTCATGTTGTTCAAAGAGTTTTGGTTGTTGATATTCATTTGTAATCTTTGAATCCAATAGAAAAAGTGAATAGTAAAATAATTATAACCAATTATGATTCTTCTTCCTTCTTTTCTCACTTTCGCAAAATCTAATAGGATTTTTTGTGTTAGTTCACGAAACTCAATCTTTCTCATATTTTGATTTGTTATTGACGACATTGATTCACAACATAAATCCATCCAAAAAAATTCTTCTAGTATAACATTGCTACATCATTCCCAATTAGATCTAACCACCATTACTACTTATTGCTTTTTCTAACCCGCACAAACATTTCCAAAAAAGTAATCATATATTTGATCTAATATCTAAAGAGAACTTTGGAGATATCTCCACACCCACTGTTGAACTATGTGATTGCAGGTTTAATTAGGAAGTGATCAAATATAAATATGTTTAGCTCTAATAACATCATAACTGTGATGATGACAAATCCTGAAGCAATTGAAGAGTTTTTCATGAAAAGCAAAGCATAAAGAAAAGCAAACTAGTTCAAGTGGTCGAAGATTCTCAAGGTGGTTGATCAAGTTGCCCATCCTAATCAAGCTAAAGGATTGGGGTTTTATGATCACCAGTGATATCCTCTGATGATGGTATCTGAATAGAATATATATCTAGCCTCATCTCCAAGAAAATTCAAGTGAAGTGATTATGTGATTGGTTTATCTGACAAAAGACTTGAAGCTTCAAAATGTGAAAAAGATGAAGTGTGAAAGCTTATCTAATCGTGTATGAGTGTTCATTGTTTTCTAAAAACATAAGAGCAGTCTTGTATAGTTGAAGGTTCTTGGTTTGGCTGCATATGTAGAATAAAATTATCATGTGTCTTGATGTCTTGTAAGATGTCTCTGACATGCTTGAAGAACGTCTGTTGTGCAAGTTTTTGTGATGTCATATCAGATGTCGTAACATCTGTTTTGATAGTTCTTGGACTTCCTGATGCATAAAGTTTTGATTTAATTTCTATATGTTTTTAGTAGGAGTTTATTTATTTGATTTTCTCCATTATATGCAAAAATCAAGGGAGATTTGTTGTCAATTACAGAAGCTGCTATGCGTTTAGTTGTAGGAGATTTTGAAGATCTTTTCATACTTGATTTGGAGTAAATCATATGATCTTTTTATGGAAGGTTCTGATCAGATCCAGGCCCATTCAGAATGCTCTATAATATTGGATATTTAACCGAATTGGAAGACATGAAATATTGTGTATTGTGAAGCTGAATACTTTTGAGTTTTAGGGTTTCCTTGTGTGTGTGTGTGTGATCTATTCATACATCACCTAGATGTTTGAATTGGACTGTTTTTATTGAGTTGTAGTCTGTCTACTCTAAGTTTTTAAGCATGAGTACTTGTTCTTGATTGAAGCTTTTAAGCAAGATCAAGTCTTTATTTTGGAAGAGTGTTCTTCTATTATCTTGTAAGGTTTTGTTTGATTATCACAGTGTGTGATTGAGGGGGAATGAAATGGGGTTCTCTTATCTAAGTGTTCTTAGATAGAAATTGCATTGGGTAGTAATTAAGTGAAGAGTGTAAATTGGGATTGTCTAACTCTAAATCGATACTACTGATATTGGATTTCCTTCATGGCTTGGTAGCCCCCAGAGTAGGTGAGTTTGCACCAAATTAGGTTAACAATTCCTTGTGTTTTTATTGTTGTACATTATATTGTATTTACCTTGTTAATGTTCAAATATTAATGTCATAACATCTTATTCGACATCACATATCTGATACCAGAATTTCAATTGGTATCAGAGCAGACATCCTGCTCTGTATCTGGGTGAGATCTAAGGAATTTACTTTCTGGTATAATGGACAAGGATGTGGGACATGTGAACTGACCACCCATTTTGGATCGAACTAATTAAAATTACTAGAAGCCAAGGATGGTTTCTTTCTTGAAGTCTTTGGATAACAAGGATTGGAAAGTTATTCTGAGAGGATGGGAAAATCCTGTTGTAAAGGACAAATATGGGAAGGATAATGCAGAATTGAAGCCAGAAGAGGTATGGTCTAAAGAAGAAGATGAGCTTGCTCTAGGAAACTCTAGAGCCTTGTGTCTCTCCCACAAAAATGAGGCTAAAGTCATATGGGGTACAAACGCGAACGGTCGGCGAAAGGAGAGAGAACACACAGGGGTGAACTCAGAAGACAAGAGTCGCCAGCTAGGCATTTTTATCCTGGAGGAAAGGTAATGCTGCATAGACCTAGAAAGATACGAATAAGACGGTTGCGAACCAGAGAGACTGAGAAAGGGGGTTGGTTACAACTTGGGAAGATATTAGCACCCAGATTGTCCGCCGTACTCGACGGGATCCACGCTTAAAAAGATTTGTGTTTTAAAGGGGTAGTGTCAGTGCATTTTGTGTATCAAAGCTGGAAAAGAATGCGAGTGTCCATGCAAAAGAAATGTGAAGTGCATAAAAGAAGTGTCAGTGCAAGAACAAGAGTGAAATGCTCAAGACTATGAGGCTTAAAAGAATAATACTGGAAGAGGGGGAATATACAGAGACTTTTGTTTGATAACTGTTAAGTTATGCCTACGTATCCTCTCGTGCAATGAGGAAGTCAGAACACCGTAGTTCGACTCAAAGAGACTGAAAGATAAATTGACTGATGAACTGCTTACTTGTCTATGCTCAAGTGTATGACTCGTCTGGATCGAGTGCTAATTGTCTTGCATTAGACGGAAGAAGCGAGTTCTCGTTTGTGAGTGAATGAGATGAGAAAAGAATCCCGGAGGAGACGATTATTGTTTGTTTTTTGTGTTTTCAGTCTTTTATTGCTTTTTTGAAGTTTGTCATAAGTTAATGAGCTTAAGCCTAAACCAAGGGTTAGTAAACTCATCACATCCTCCCTCTGATTAGGGGTAATGAGAATACCTTAAATGTGAAGTAAGCACCTCACACTTAATCACCAGGATGTAGGATTAAGATCATTAACCTACTTGCATTTATTTAGATGTTTTTGTTGTTTTTGTTTAGTGTTAAGTAATGAGTTTAAGCCATAATCAAGGATTTAATGGACCCATTACACCATCCTAATAGAAGGATAATAGATGAGAACATTTAAGCTGAGGAAGGCTCCTCAACTTAATCCATGATTAGGGATTAACCTCATGACAAAACAAAGCCTTTATTAAAGTGGATTTTAATTAATGGTGAGATGAAGAAGTGAATTTTATGATTTGTAAGACAACTTGAGGGGGACTTGTCCATTAACACTAGGGTTAGTCCTTCTTAACCAATTAAGGAAGAATTAGAACCCTAATGCAAGGCCCAAGTTACAAGCTTGATGTCTTGAGGATTATTAAGTTAGTTGATTAAAGGATTTAAACACATTAAGGGTTTAACACTTAGGATTAAAGTTATACACTCCATCCTAATAGAAGGATGCAGGCATAAGCTTAATCACAAAGCCTCAAAACCTTTAGGGTTTAGTCCTTGATTATGAGGTGAGAAGAGAAGACTCAAAGATGACACAAAGGTAAAACTAAGTGGGGACTAATCAAAACCTAATTGTTATCATGCTTGGTCATTCCTAGGGTTAATGAGGTTTGCAAGAAGATCTTCAGATAAACCACCAGGAAGGAAGCAGATGAAAGGAGCAAGAAGCAGAGAGAAGCAAGACAACTTGCTTCACTTAAGAAGACAAGTTGCTTGAAGAAAGAAGGTAAGAGATGAACATGAATGAGAAAGCTCACTCTAAAACACATACAAAAATGCAGCAAATAAGGTATGAAGGAGATGAAAAGAAATTGTGAGGAGTGAAGGCAAATTCACTTCTCAAACAACTTACCACCTGAAAAGTTAGCAAAAGAAAATGAAATGCAATGAGAATGGGATGAAATGCCATGGTGCAAACCAAAACCAGAAGCAAAAACATGATGTTAATGATGCTAAGAGAAGATGCAAACACAAGGCAAGAGATGAGAATGATCAAGCAAGCATAAGAATGCAAATGAAGCATGCCTTGAACCATAAGGATTCATGAATGTTTATGAAATGAAATGAACATATAACATGGAAAAGGAATGATGCAATGATCAAACATGGTTCTAATATGTCCTAAGATGTATTATGAATCATGTGGATGCACAAAATGTCATGGCAAGTCATTGAATGCAAGCAAATGAAAGATGAATGCAAGGGAAAGCACAAATTAGGGTTTACATACAACATGCAACACAAAAATTCAAAATCAGAAGCAAATGACATGACACAAAATTGAAAATGGGATCAAAGGAACCCTAACCCTACATAAGTTCACTGCCCAAAGGAGGGGACCTAATTCTTAACCTAGTGAAAGTTATGAATTTCTTAAGTCAATTAGGGTTTTGGGGTACCTCACAATGAAAAATGCAAAACAAATTGAAAATGGAAGATCAATTCAAACCAATTTTATCCTATAAACTACATGCCATGAAGGATGCAATGCAAGAAGAACCATCATCAAACTCTCAAAGGTTAGGCAGAATGGATTTTTTCAAGTTTGAACAAAAATATTGCCTTAAAATGAATTTAATTCCAATGAAAATGATCAAAATGCATTAAGGACCAAAAAGAAATTTGCTTTGAGAGTTGGATAATGTTCCTAAATGTTCTTAAATGCAATGTGAATTTTTTGGTGATTTTTAAATACTAAAATGTATTTTTAATTAATTAATTTTCATTAACTAATTAAAAATAAACATTTAAATGATTTAAAAATGATTTTTAATGCAAAAAATAAAAATAAAAATATTTTTGGGTTCTAAAAATTAATGAAATCTTTGACAAAAAATTTCATAATTTTTAAACATGATTTGCTATTTTAAATAATTCGTACAAATTAAATGAAAAGAAAATGAAATAAAAATTAAAATATGAGAAGTAAGCAAAATGGAGAGCCAGGATGCAATCTGGGCTTGAATTCATTGACTTGGCGCGCAATCCTACGACCCAAGTTCAAACTTCCTTAATTCTGATTAATTAATTAAATTAATCTAATTAATCACTAATGACATGATCCTGACCTTTCAAACGCGCGCGGGAACCCTCATCCAATGGCCTACATTCAAACCTGGCCTAACCCTAACCCTAATTTAATCACCTTCAGATGACCGGAACAGTGGTTCCGGTCATCTTCTCCGGTGAGACGAAAAAGGAACTCTCTCCCTAGGCCATTTCTAGAGCTCTAAAGCTCCAGATCAAACCCTCTAACCTCCCTGAATCCAAACCTACCTTCAAAACAAATTTCTATGACCTACAAAACAAGATTCGAATCAGAACTTAAAAATGGAAAAAGTTTCAGACAACCAGTACACACTCAAATCTTAACCATTTCAAAAAGTAAAAACATCAGGATGATCAGCAAGGCATAAGGAACAATCTAGGAACTTAAATTTTCATTTCTGGAAAAAAAAGTTCTTGAGGTACCTGAGCTTGAGCTTTCTCAGTTTGCAACTTTCTGACCAGCTCTTTGCTTCCAATCACCTCCAATGACCCCCCTGTGAAGCTTGCAAGGCTTGGTTGGAGTTTAGTGTGGCTGATTTGTGAGTTTGATGGGGTTCTGTTCAGTGAGGGGTGAGAATCGTATTTTTGCTTAGGGTGGTTTCAGGGACAAATGAGGGTTGGGAAATGATCAGAGGAACATGGTGAATGATTCTATGAAGTTTGTTTTGATGTTTGAAGCTTGTCTGATGAGTTTCGAAGGAAAGTGCATAAGAGGTGAAATTTTGGAACTATGGCTTGTGAGATGTTTCAGGCTTGTGAGTGTGTTGCTTTGAGTTGCTTTTGGTCCACTTATCACACTGTGATAGGTCTGTGGAGTTGGTGTGGCCTATGCTGATTGGTATGGTCCAATTTGCCAAAAGTCAATGTTAGGTGTCCTTTGAGGTATGGGTCATGACAGGCTGGTTTAGGGGCATGGCTTGGCTCAGCTGTGATCAAGGAGAACCATGGAAATGAATTTGAGGCCAATTTGCAAGTGGATTGGAGTTTATGTGAGGTTTTACAAATTTCACAAAGTTTGGCCCTTTTAAAGTTTCTTAATGCACAAGTCATGAAACTTGGAGATTCTTTGGTGCATTCTGATTTTTAGGTCATGGTTCATGTTTGTGCAAAGGTTAGAAGTCACATTGAAGTCACATTTTTCCTTGGCATGAGGTTTTGCAACTTTGCCTCTTTGGTGTAACACTTGAAATTATGTGATTTTGCCCAACTTTGACAAGCCATAACTTTTGATCCAAAATGAATTAGAATGAGTTCTTGTACTTTTTGAAAATGGGAGGATCCATTCTACAACTTTCATGCCCAAAGTTTTCTCATTTGAAGCATTTTTGAATCAATTAGAGAAGGTTGAAAAACTTTCCCAAAATAGCAAGTTTACATTACAAGTCATTTTCCCAAAAAGGCAATTTTGCAAATGGCTGGAGATTATTCAATTTTGTGAACTTCTAACATCTTCTATGATCAAATAAAGATCATACACACTTAAAATGATGGAGAATCCCCTTTGGTTGGGTCATTGGGGGCCTCAGATGCCCTGATTTTGCACTGACTTGCTCCAGAAGTCAACTCTTGATTAGATGCCTTCCCCATGGAATTTCTTCATGAAAATTGACATGCATGATCCTAATAACATGTAGAGACCAATAGAAACAAGCATGACCAAAAAATTTGGAGTTATGGCCGTTGAAACCAAAACCCTAATTTTAGGTCATCTGTGCAGTTAAACCTGGCTCTGCTTCCATGCCTTCCTCAGTTCTTGTGATTTCTTGGCTTCCTTGACCTTATGAGGGTATAATATGATGCTTGAACATTCATGGACCCTCTTGAGATGATTGATTACCTTTGGAGTGGCTCAAATGGCTCAGGGATGGCTCAGATCACAAACCCTAGATGCAGATGACTTTGAACCAATGCAGTGAAACAAAAATGTGGTATGAGATGCTATGATTGACCTTATGCACATGAAAAGATCACAAGCCATGGTGAAATGGGTGAGGGAAAATTTGGAGTGTTTACATTTGCCCCTATTCAAGCATGAGTTAGCTGTGTAGGATGTAAGCAACAACTTAACATTCAAACAAGATAACTTGTGGTTGAATACCAAAGACAGTCCAAGATTTGCACTCACAAAATGAAGAAGAAAAGGGATATAGATTGTAAAAGAAAATAAAGTATGATTATAAAGTGCGGGCGACGGAGGACGACCGTCGAGCAGAGGACGACTGCTGGGGAGAATGCAGGAAATAAAGCAATGACGGGGACGGCTGACAAGCTGGGGATATGAGAGATAGTGACGGGGACGGCCATCAAGTAAAGCTATAAGACTCTCTGGGGATTATAGGTAAATAAAATAAATGATGAGGTACGGTCATCAAAGGTGAAGGACGATCACCTAGCAGGGGACGGCTGCTCTGTTGGGGACAGGATGAGGGACGATCATCTAAGGTAAAGGACGATCACCTGGCAGGGTACGGCTGCCGAAAGTATCACGACATAGGACGAATGTCGGATGAAAAGGTCGACGATGGGGACGGCCATCAGATAAACATGATGAAGGACGATCATCAAGAGGTGAAGGACGATCACCTAGCAGGGTACGGCTGCTCTCAGAGTTTATCGTGACATAGGACGAATGTCAGATAACAGAATCAACGATGGGGTCGGCCATCGGATAAAATGATGAAGGACGATCATCAAAAGGTGAAGGACGATCACCTAGCAGGGGACGACTGCTAAAAGTATCACGACATAGGACGAATGTCGGATAGGAAAGGGGTTCTAATGAATAGAAACTCCACTGGGGGTGAAGAAGGACGATCATCAAAAAGGTGAAGGATGATCACCTGGAAGGGTACGGCTGCCGAAAAGGTATCATGACATAGGACGAATGTCAGATAGAAAAGAAATAATTCATTGGGATTTGCTGGGACTCTTCTGGGGAATAGTAGACATAGACGAGTGTCTAAATTCAAGAAGACATAAGTGTTTGGCACTGTGTATAGATTAAAGATGCGGACGAGCATACTTAAGACTATGATACGGGCGAGTATCGGTAGAAACAAACGCTTGACGCGTGTTCAGAGATGATGATACGGACGAGTACCAACTGGTTAACAAAGAACACAGACGGGTGTTGATTCTGAGGGGACTCTTCTGGGGAATAACAGACACAGACGAGTGTCTAAATTCTAAAAAGAAGTAAAAGTATCTGACATTGTGTATGGATTAAAGATGCGAACGAGCATCCTTAAGACTATGATACGGACGAGTATCGGTAGAAACAAACGCTTGACGCATGTTCAGAGATGATGATACGGACGAGTACCAACTGGTTAACAACGAACACGGACGAGTGTCAGATCTGAGGGGATATAAGTGGTATATACAGGATACGGACGAGTATCTGTATGAGTAGAAAGTGACAAGTAAGACAAAGACAAGTGCTTATCTCGCTGGGGAGAATATGATACGGACGAGTATCACAAAGGGGAAGTGTATTATGAACAAGTACTCAGGTAATTATGCTGGGGAGGTAACACGGACGGGTGTTAGAAAGAAGCGTATAGATATATGTAAACATGTGTTGTGAGTGCAAAGGGGACGCTTTGGCTTTCTGATGGGGATATGAAATAGGCGAGTGTCAAGGAGTATCTGTATCGTATAGGCATCTGTTTGCTCGGGCAATTTACTGGGGAATGATAACACGAACGAGTGCTGAAAGGAAATGCTTTGGCTCTCTGGTGGGGAATTGGGGAATATTATGTATATCGTTTGACGGATTGTCAGTATTTACAAGTGTTTGATTCAGAACATGGCTTATGATTATGCAATATGTTTGATTTTTTTGCCGTAATGCTCCGTATTAGACGGAATGCTACGCTCTGTGGGGGAAATATGATGCGAATGCTATGATTATGCAAAGATACCGATCCGAGATTCGGATCCTGTTACTGAGGAGATCTCTGGCCGATCTGCTCGAAGTGGGCATCCCAGCCGGGGATGAGATCATTGGTAGATCTAACATATGTGATTCTGCTTGGGGAGCTAGATCACTGATAGACCTATCTCGGTAACGAGGGATCCAGCTGGGGTTTGTGGAAGCTCTCGTTACTCTGTCGTGAGATCTTCGGGTGCCGCTCTTCAGGATAGGGGCTGAAACTCTGTGGGGAGATGGTTCTCTGCTTTTGCACTTGGCTGAGGAGGAATGATGACTGGAAGCTCGACTGGGGAAGAAAAAAGATCATTGAAAAGATCTTCCTAGAGATTTCTGTAGGGATCTTACTGAGGAAGATACTTGACAACTCAGCTGGGGATATGAGCACCTTCTGGTGCTGCTCTTTGAAGGAAATGTTGGAGAAGTGATGCCTGGCAACTCTGACGGGGAGAAAGCATCTCTGATGCTGTTTGGAAGGTGTGCGGTGAGGAAACAATGATTTGGCAGCCTACTGTGGAAAAGCCTTCATGCCCCATGTTACACCTTGGATACCTGCAACCCTGTAAAGACAAAGAAACACACAAGTATCCCGCGGTATCCCTGACTGGATTCCATCATAGGAGTTTAGACACTCCCGTGAGTAAGTATATTTCCTGTAAGCATGTATTTTTAGAAGGGTAGCATCTGTCTTTATGCAAACAATATCTTAATGACATCGGACATTTTTGCAAACGAAAATAAAATGTACGAGACGAAATATGACTGAAAATTTGATTTTATTAATTCGTGTGCCCTGAATTGGCAAGATACAGTCAAAGAAACGGATCCCCTGAGATGAGGGAATCGTTACAAATAGAGAAACAAAAAGGATGTTGGCAATGTTGACGACGCTTCGAGGAGCTTCCCTTTTATTATGATTCGTATGACTTTTGACGTTCTTCTCACCTTGCTTTCTGAAGAAGGTTGATTCTGAACGAAGCTTGAACCTTTCGGAGCTTACCATGTTGTAAGTGATACAAACGAATTTAGAATGTAGTTGTTCGCTTATTCCCTTATTTTGCGTGGATCGCCTTTTCAGGTTTTCGATCCACCGGGATACCCATTTTTGCCTGAGTTGTCCAATGCGGCTTTTCAACTCAGTGGGTGTACATTTTTATTTATTTTCCCTTATTTTTGCCCGAGTCTTTTATTCTGTTTTTGACTCGCCGGGATGCCCTATTTTTGCCTGGACTTACATTCTGTTTTTATGTCCAGCGGGTCATTTTATGCGAAGTATTTTTTAACTGCATCTGAATTCACAGGGGACAGGAAGTCTTCACCATCCATAGTGCTGAGCATCAGTGCTCCACTAGAGAAAACTTTATTTACTACGAATGGCCCTTCATAGTTCGGAGTCCACTTGCCCCTGTGGTCTGTATGAGGAGGAAGGAGTCTTTTAAGCACAAGATCTCCTACTTGGTACTCTCGGAGTCTGACTTTCTGATCGAAGGCTTTCTTCATTCTCTTCTGATATAACTGCCCATGAAAGATTGCAGCCAATCTCTTTTCTTCGATCAGATTCAGTTGTTCGTATCGGGACCGGACCCACTCTGCTTCGTTCAACTTAACATGCATCAGTACCCGCAGGGAGGGTAATTCAACTTCAACAGGTAGGACTGCCTCCATACCATACACAAGCTGATACGGTGTTGCCCTAGTGGATGTTCTGATTGACGTTCGGTACCCATGCAAGGTAAATGGTAGCATTTCATGCCAGTCTTTGTAGGTAACTACCATCTTTTGCACAATCTTCTTGATATTCTTGTTAGCTGCCTCGACAACGCCATTCATCTTTGGCCTGTAAGGAGAAGAGTTGTGGTGTTGGATCTTGAAGTCCCGGCATAGTTCTGCCATCATTTTGTTGTTCAAGTTGGAACCATTATCAGTAATGATTCACTCGGGAACTCCATACCGACAGATGATGTCTCTCTTCAGAAATCGGGCTACCACCTGCCTTGTAACGTTTGCATAAGAAGCTGCTTCGACTCACTTGGTGAAATAGTCAATAGCAACCAGGATGAATCTGTGGCCGTTCGAAGCAGTCGGTTCAATCTTGCCAATCATATCAATGCCCCACATGGAAAAGGGCCAGGGTGAAGACATCACATTCAAAGGATTCGGAGGCACATGCACTTTATCTGCATAAATCTGGCATTTATGACATTTTCTGGCATAGGCACAACAGTCAGCATCCATTGTGATCCAGTAATAGCCTGATCTTAACAGCTTTTTAGCCATAGCATGCCCTCCTGCATGGGTACCAAAGGCTCCTTCGTGCACCTCGTGCATCAACAAGTCTGCTTCTGTCCTATCAACGCATCTGAGGAGTACCATATCAAAGTTTCTTTTGTACAAGGAACCGTCAGCATTCAGAAAGAAACTACCAGCAAGCCTTCTTAAAGTCTTCTTATCATTGGAAGATGCCCCAGGTGGGTAAGTTTGATCCTCCAAGAAGCATTTGATATCATGGAACCAAGGCTTATCATCTTTGACAATGTCTGCTGAGAATACGTATGCTGGTCTATCAAGTCTGGATACTGAAATTCGAGGCACAAAGTTGGCAACTTGAACTTTGATCATCGATGAAATGGTAGCCAGGGCATCTGCAAACTGATTCTCGTCCCGAGGGATATACTCAAGCTTGACCTTTGTGAAGAAAGTCAATAACCTTCTTGTATAATCCCGATAAGGTATCAGATGATCCTGGTGTGTGTACCATTTGCCGTTGGTTTGATTAATTACCAGAGCTGAATCTCTGAATACAGTCAAAGTCTTGATCCTGAGGTCAATGGCTTCCTCAAGACCCATAATACAAGCTTCGTATTCAGCTTCGTTGTTAGTGCAGTTAAAAGTGAGTTTTGCCGAGAAAGGCATGTGAACTCCTTTAGGTGTAATAAGTACTGCACCAATACCACGACCATTCATATTAACAGCCCCATCAAACATCATAGTCCATTCTTCCTCCGGGTCAGGCCCTTCAGTGTGAATAGGCTCTTCATGATCTTTTGCTTTTATGAACATGATGTCTTCATCAGGGAAGTCAAATCTCATAAGCTGGTAGTCATCAATAGGTTGCTCAGCAAGATAATCGGACAATACACTGCCCTTGATGGCTTTCTGAGATGTGTACTGAATGTCATATTCTGTGAGAATCATTTGCCATCTTGCAACCCGTCCGGTGAGTGCTGGCTTCTCAAATATGTACTTGACGGGGTCCATCTTTGAGATCAACAAGGTAGTGTGGGTCAACATATACTGTCTCAGTCGGCGAGCAGCCCACGCTAAAGCACAACAAGTTTTCTCGAGCAGTGAATAACGTTGTTCACAGTCGGTAAACTTTTTGCTTAGGTAGTATATTGCATACTCTTTTCGACCAGACTCGTCATGCTGGCCCAACACACACCCCATTGACTCTTCTAATACTGTCAAGTACATTATTAGAGGTCTTCCTTCAACTGGAGGCATAAGGATTGGAGGCTCTTGCAAGTATTCCTTGATTTTGTCAAAAGCCCTCTGGCAGTCTTCGTTCCACCTGGTCGTTTGTTCTTTTCTCAATAGCTTGAACAAGGGCTCACAGGTTGCTGTAAGGTGAGATATGAACCTTGAAATGTAGTTCAATCTACCTAAGAACCCTCTAACTTCTTTTTCGGACTTTGGTGCAGGCATTTCTTGGATGGCTTTAACTTTATCAGGGTCAACTTCAATCCCTTTCTCACTTACAATAAATCCCAGCAGCTTACCAGATCGCACCCCGAATGTGCATTTGTTGGGGTTCAACTTTAGTTGGTACTTCCTCAGACGCTTGAATAACTTCAACAGATTTACCAGGTGGTCTTCTTCTGTGAGAGACTTGGCAATCATGTCATCCATATAACATTCAATTTCTTTATGGATCATGTCGTGGAATAATGTTACCATAGCCCGTTGATAAGTTGCACCAGCATTCTTCAGTCCGAATGGCATCACCTTATAACAGAACGTGCCCCAGGGTGTGATGAAAGTTGTCTTCTCCATGTCTTCAGGTGACATCTTGATCTGATTGTATCCTGAAAATCCGTCCATGAAGGAGAATACCGAGAACTGAGCCGTATTATCAACCAATACATCAATGTGAGGTAAAGGGAAATCATCTTTCGGGCTGGCTCTGTTCAGATCCCGGTAGTCTACACACATCCTCCCCTTGCCATTTTTCTTGGGCACAGGTACAATGTTAGCAACCCACGGCGGATAGCTAGTCACAGCAAGGAAACCGGCGTCCCACTGCTTTTGTACCTCTTCTTTAATCTTCATCGCCATATTTTGGAGAGTACGGAGCAACTTCTGTTTTACTGGCGGGCAGTCTTCTTTCAGCGGCAGCTTGTGCATGACAATGTCGGTGTCCAACCCTGGCATATCCTGATAAGACCAAGCAAACACATCCACATACTTCCGAAGCATATCAATCAGTTGCTCTTTTACTGAATCTTGTAAGCAGGCTCCGAGCTTAACCTCTTTCACATCTTCTTCCGTACCAAGATTAACCGTTTCAACCTCCTCCTGGTGAGGAGTGATAACCTTCTCCTCTTGCCTTAACAACCTGGCTAGCTCTTCAGGTAGCTCATAATCTTCTTCAACCCCTTCATCAGCTTGATTGATTGGATTGTCAGAGTCATATGAAGTCATAGCAGTGTTGTTGTCGGTGCAGTCTGGAGGGCACTTTCTGCAAGGGTTTAGATTGGTTCATTTTAGTGATCGATTTTATCTTATTTAGAAAAAAGTGAAATGAAGTTATCATTTTGAAAACATTGCCATTTTATTTTTGTACAAAAGAAAAAATGAAAAACAGTGAGCGGAAAAGGAAAAGACTCATTTGCAAAAGATGTCCGATATTCATTGATTAATCCATTTGCACAAAATTACAAGATGGACCGATTACAAAATGAGTCTTGACATCTTGGGCAAGATGCAAGACTTGATGCATGCTTTAAAAATACAGGAAATAATAATTACTCTGCAGGAGTAACCCTTATAATTTCCTGGGAAGACCAGTTAAGGACTTGGCTCCCCGGGATCCTTGGACGTATCCAGCTCTCCAGGTTGCGGTCGCTTTCCTCCTCGTCTTCCAAGTTGTTCACTGCATCCGGGGTGAGCATTCCCCCACTGACAAAATTGGGCTTCTTGGCAGCCTCTGATTGATCTTGTTGAGTTGGTCTGTAACCCAACCCAAATCTGTCTTCTTTCTTTTCCACGGGCAACAGCTTGCCCCAGCCTTGGGCAGTACCCTCTTCAACAACCTTCCGGGCTTGCTGATAAGATGTCATGGAGGTTCCCAGTACAACAGATGCTTCATTAATGTTCAGGGCTTCAAACCCCTGGCTCATAGTTTCATGGATTTCCCCGTCCATTTCTATGTACTTATACGTAGCCAGATGGCTAACAAAGATGTCTTCTTCCCCACAGATGGTGATGATCTGGCCTTCCCACTCGAGTTTCAGCTTCTAGTGAATGGTAGACGTAACAGCGCCAGCGGCATGAATCCAGGGTCTACCCAACAAACAGCTGTAGGCCGGCTGAATGTCCATCACATAGAAGGTAATTTTAAAAGTTTGCGGGCCAATCATCACAGGCAGATCAATCTCCCCAAGCACTGATCTTTTAGAGCCATCAAATGCTCTCACCACCAAATTACTCGGACGCAGTGCCAAGCCAACATACTCCAGCTTCACCAAGGCTTTCTTTGGTAGGACATTGAGCGACGACCCAGTGTCCACCAGTACATGAGATAGAACAACACCCTTGCATTCCAGGGTGATATGTAAAGCCTTGTTGTGGTTACGTCCCTCAGTTGTTAAGTCAGCATTGGTGAAGCCCAATCCATGACTGGTGTTGACGTTTGCCACCACAGTTTCTAGCTGATTAACAGTGATCTCCTCTGGCACGTATGCTGCGTGCAGGACTTTCAGTAATGCATTCCTGTGAGCTTCAGAACACATCAACAGTGACAATATGGAGATTTTTGAGGGAGTTTGGTGAAGCTGATCCACCACCTTGTAATCACTTCTCTTTATGATTCTCATAAACTCGTCTACATCTTGTTCAAAATATGTCTTCTGAGTTTCTTTGATAGCTGGCTCTTCAAGCACCACACTCCTTCCTTTTGCTTCGGCAGCAGCTTCTGCTTCAGCATTAGGTCTTTGTACTTTTGAGGCAAAAAGGCGTCCGCTTCTGGTGAAGCCTCCGCCTCCCCCAACATTATCAATTTGTGGAGAAGAGGTTGAAGAATCCAAAGTGATTTTCTCCCCGTTGCAGTAGAGATCAGAGCCATAATGCCAAGGTATGGCATTACTGCTTTCATATGGAACGGGTCCAGGCACTGTGATGGTAACTGGACTGACTGCTGCAGAGGAGGGTACAATAATGGTGTGTGGGTCGTAGTAAATTGTGACTGGTGACCTGGTAGGAGGTGCCATGACTTGTTGCTGAAAATTGTTGTTTGGAGGAACATTTGACGGATCATAGTAGATGGTGATTGCTGAGACATCTTCATTAATTTCTGTTGGCGTTGTAGAAGATTCTGCTGACAAAATGGATGCTGATGTTGTTGAAGAAATGGTTGTTGAAACTTGACTCGTTGAAATGATGGATGGAGCCATTGCTGATGATATTGATGAATCGGTTGGAATGATTGTTGCCGCCGTTGTAGAAGAATCAGGAATTGTTGTCAAAGGAATTGCTGGATTTGTAGGCGCCGTTGTTGAGATCTGAAGGATACCATCCTTGATAAGACCATCTATGCCACTTCTCAAATTATCACACCCATTGACCGCAATGTTGCAATACCCACAACCGAGTTCACACCCGGGAAACACCTGGCACTCCAGAAGCTGAGCTTTAATTTCGACCAGAGGTGTTCGAATTTGTGCAACACTGGTGATCAGAGTAGATGGTTTGTCTTCCTCAATGGCATTAATCCTTGGCCCACCATGGTTAGGCATAGGATTTCTGTTAATATTTGGAGGTGGTGCGAAGTTGAGGGCCTTAGAATCCACCAGATCTTGCACTTTCATTTGCAAAGCCCTGCATTTCTCAGTATTGTGGCCTGGTGCATTGGAATGGAAAACACACCTGGCGTTGACATCGTAATTCTTCGGGAGATTAGAGGGATCTGGTGGTGCCAATGTCCTTAACTCAACCAAGTTAAGCTTCAGGAGTTGTGGCAATAAAGCAGCATAAGGCATAGGGATAGGGTCAATCACCCTATTTGCTTGTGATGGTCTTTGTTGAAAGGGTCTTTGCTGTTGATTGCTGTTGTTGTTGTTGTTGTAGGTTCTTTGTGGCAGATACTGAACTTGCTGCTGATAATGTGGTTGTTGTGGTTGTTGATATGTTGGTTGCTGAGGAATCGGAGCTGGAATAGTGACAACTGCTACTGATCTGTGGACATACGGAGGTCTGCCCCTGCTGGCATGAATGGCATTTGTCTCACCGGTCCTTCGAGGTCCCACAAAAGGCTTCCTGGGATTACTGGACGAACTTGCACCATTATCAGAAATTTTGCCCATTTTTAGCAGACTTTCAATTCTTTCACCGACTATAACTACGTCTGCGAAGCTGGTGGAAGAAAAGGCAGCCAACCTATCAATATATGTTCCTTGCAAAGTATTCATAAACATGTCGGCCATTTCTCTTTCCGACATGGGTGGCTGGACAGCAGTAGCGAGCTGTCTCCACCTCTGGGCATATTCCCTGAAGCTTTCTCTGGAGGATTGAAACATTCCCATCAGAAGGGTCTTGTTAGGGGCCATGTCCAGGTTATATTGGTACTTCCTGATGAAAGCTTCAGCTAGGTCCTTCCAGCATCTGATAGTAGCTCTGGTCAAGTGTGAATACCACTCCCTTGAAGCCCCAGTCAAACTGTCTTCAAAGTAAAACATCCACAGTTTTTCATCCATGGTATATGCCTTAAGTCTCCCCAGAAAGGATTGCAGGTGAGTTCGTGGACAGGAGGTTCCATTGTATTTCTCGAAGCACGGAGGTTTGAACTTGTGAGGAATTCTTACCCCGTCTACTAACCCCATATCCATTACATCAAAACCCAGGGAATTTTGAGACTCCAGAGATCTCAACTTCTCAGCAATTTCATCAAACCTCCTATCATAGACTTCATCACCAGCTCCCATGACAGTGAATTGCTCTTCTTGGGGGTCTTCTTGTAAGATTCTCCCCCCAGCAGTATTTCCTTGCACATTACCCGGGACATTGACTTCTGGATCTAGATGAGGTCCAAATACAGGTGGATTAACATGAGGCTGACCCCTCTCATTGTTACTTGTTCCTCCAGTCCCGGGATGAGGTTCCTCGGGAGTTTGTCTTTCTACCAATGCCCTTAACCTCTCTTGGCTCTGAGCCAGACCAGTCAACACAGTCATGAATTGGGCCATTTGGTTTCTCATCTCCACTCTTTCGTTAGCCATCTGGGTTCTGACCTCGGTCAGATCTTGCTGTACTTGCTCCATTATAATTCCCGGAAGGTTGTTGCGAGTAGGATACCGGTGTGCACGGTTGACAGGGAACACTCTTCTACGAGCAATATTTCCTGAACCACAACAGAGTTAGAAACAAACAAAATAATAACAAAACCTACAAAACAAAACAAAAAGTTAGTATGCAATGCAGTATGCTTATTTGTTTTCCAAGGTATCCGGCTTGGCTCTTGGTTTTGACCTTTCCAGACCTCGAGGAAGATGCTTTGATGTTGCTTGAGAAAGGAAAACCCAAATGGAAACAAACTAAAATATATTACAAAATATGAATAATACATAGTTTGTTTTTTACATCACATGCCCCTGAAGGGTCAAAATACAACACAAAAGAAAAGTACATCAAATGGAAATAACAACAATCAAAAAGTCAGACATCTAGTCCAAACTCATCCTCCTTAACCTCCTTCAAAAGTGCTTCAGTCACTGGACCAGCTGGATGCTCTGTAATAGTCCTGATGAGAAGGTTTCTGGTGGCAATGGCAGTGGTCAGCTTCTTGTGCCTATCTTGGTCCTTTGACCTCTTCAGTCCAGCCCTAAGCTTCAACTCTGAAATCTCCTTCTGGGCTGCCAGCAAAGCTTCCTGCTGCTTCTTTTCAATGGCCTCCAACTGCTCAATCCTGGCTTGAGTTCTCTGATCTTCTTTAGTACGAGCTTCAGTGATCCTGACCCACCTAGCTTGACTTTCCTGCAGATAGAGATCAGTCCTAGCCTTCTGAAGCTTGGCCTCTTTACAGGCATTCTTCAATATTTGCTCCCCAGCTCTTGCTTTCTTGATGTAATCCTCTGTTTTCTCAATCTTGGCCAGATGTTCGACCTTAAGCTTCTCCAACCTCTCAATGTCTAGACGACCATCACTCCTCTCCCAGAGGGTCTTCTTCAGAGCTTGAGACAGATTCTCATTCCTTTCCTTCAGCTTCTCAAATTCTTCCAGGCTGACAGTGGCTGTTGGCTGTACTGTGGATGGTCTAGGTATATCTTTAATGGTGAAGGGCATTCCAGTAATCTGAGCTCTAGCATGGGACCAGTCGTAGTACTGAGCTGAAGCAACATTATTACACCTCCCTAGAATGGCCATCCCTTTTGTATGGATGTTGTCCCAAGCCCAGGACGATTGTCTGACAGTAGCTGAATTAGATTTCACTTCACAATACAAGGCCTCAACTAAATCTTGCACTCTGGGAGGGTGAACCAAAGCATATCCCAGTTGTCTCTTAAACAACAAAGGATTGTAGTTGATGCAACCCTTTACTCCTATCAGAGGCACATTTGGGTATTGCCCACAGCTGGTGATAATGTCTTTGCCTTTGGTGCTCTGGGTGCACCATCTAATATCATCGGAAGTCAAAGCAATGAGCCTCTTAGCCTAATTCTTCTGTTGGTGAGGATTCAGGAAGGCATCTGACTTGGGTAGGTGTCTGAGCAGCCAGGTGTAAAACAAAGGAGCACAACATCTCACCAACTTCCCCCTTTGTTTCTCATTCCTCTGATGAATGGAGTAATAGAAATCTCCCAGCAATGTGGGTACTGGGTTCTTCAGAAGGAAAAGATGAATGGCATTCTTGCTGATAAATTTAGGCTCATCTGCAAACAGTATAACCCCATATATGCTGAGGGCTAACAGTGTACAAACTGCCTTCCATTCTCCCAGGGAGGCCTTCAGGATGGCCTGAGAGATCAAGAAGTCCAAGTGGAGACCAGGGATTCCAGCTTTTGTTGTCATATTTTGCTCAATCAAGGCAGGCTCCAAGTACAGTGCTCTTGCTACTTCTCCATTGCGGGGAAAAGTCATCTCTGGATTAAAGGGAATCCCACCCCTGATGGGTACCCCAATCAGTAAGGAAAACTCCTCCAGTAAAGGCCCTAGCTGAAAGTCTGGGAATGTGAAGCATCTCAAAGGAGGGTCATAAAACTGTAGGCAGGTGTGGATCATGATCCTCTGAGAAGGGTCCAAGTCCATAACCATATCAAGGATGCCTCCATAATGCTCTCTAAATAATGGGATGTGGTCTGGAGTGATAAGTGACTGGACCTGCCTGATACCAGTCAACACAGGCTCAAAGAAATGGTATGAAATGTTACTCTTCCTGGGTGTAGCCATGAATGCTGATGAAGAGCTGAAGACAAGTGCTGATAGGGATCAAGACTGATACTGGAGATGAGCCACTGATAGGCTGGTGCTGGTGATGATGAGAATAGCTGAAGCAGACAACTGATGAACAGAGGTCTATGCAGAAGAAGGGGTCAAAACCAAGCCAGATAAAATGTGGATACCCTGAAAAACAAATAAACAAATGTTAAATGATGCAATGATGATGTATGCAAATGATATGCAAGGGTTTGTGATCCAGCTGGATCTGATTAACTGTCTTGATGTAAGTCCATGTATGTTCAAGAAGTCCAGATGGAGGTTCAAGAATCCAGTAACCAGGGTTGGGGACTCAAATAAAGAGTCACTTATCCAGGGTTAAATCACAAGAACTGTCCAAAGTGAGGTACTCTTACTCAAAGCAAAGTAACAGGGTATGATGTGGCCAATGGTACCTGCAAACCTGTAAACAGCCCAACCCCCTCACAGGTGGTGTTCTAAAACAAGGATCCTCAGACTTGGATCAGTTATGAGAAGTGTAAACACTTCTAACCCGGAGGTACAGTGTTTACAATAACCATAAAAGATCCTCCTCCAATTCACCTCAGTTTCTGAAGGTCATAATAAAGGTCATCCAGACTTAGCAGGCTTCCCAGATAGCCCTAGCACTACAGGAAATCTGTAGCACAGAGTTCTCAAGAAGAAACCCACATCTGAACCGTGTTTCATATTCCTGCACCAGACCGAAATTGAATGGGAAAGAACATGAACCACTCTAGCCTAGGTGTCACTTAGGTCCCAGGTATAGGACCTTTAACTCTCAGTAGAACCCCACCCACCAAAACAGAAACCAGATCCAGTAATGATAGCATGACAGTATGAAAAATGTAAAACCGTAAAGAAAGCAATAAATAAAGTTATACATAAAACAATAAATAAAGAAACTATACAAACACAATTAGCACATAACACCCCAGTAAACACAAATCAAACAAGCGCTAGGAGGAACCCACAAACATAACCAGAAGCCCTGGTTACAGTATAAGGGTCCCCAGCAGAGTCGCCAAGCTGTCGCTCCCACCAAAATGAGGCTAAAGTCATATGGGGTACAGACGCGAACGGTCGGCGAAAGGAGAGAGAACACACAGGGGTGAACTCAAAAGACAAGAGTCGCCAGCTAGGCATTTTTATCTCGGAGGAAAGGTAATGCTGCATAGACCTAGAAAGATACGGATAAGATGGTTGCGAACCAGAGAGACTGAGAAAGGGGGTTGGTTACAACTTGGGAAGATATTAGAACCCAGATTGTCCGCCGTACTCGACGGGATCCACGCTTAAAAAGATTTGTGTTTTAAAGGGGTAGTGTCAGTGCATTTTGTGTATCAAAGCTGGAAAAGAATGCGAGTGTCCGTGCAAAAGAAATGTGAAGTGCATAAAAGAAGTGTCAGTGCAAGAACAAGAGTGAAATGCTCAAGACTATGAGGCTTAAAAGAATAATACTGGAAGAGGGGGAATATACAGAGACTTTTGTTCTATAACTGTTAAGTTATGCCTACGTATCCTCTCGCGCAATTAGGAAGTCAGAACACCGTAGTTCGACTCAAAGAGACTGAAAGATAAATTGACTGATGAACTGCTTACTTGTCTATGCTCAAGTGTATGACTCGTCTGGCTCGAGTGCTAACTGTCTTGCATTAGACGGAAGAAGCGAGTTCTCGTTTGTGAGTGAGTGAGATGATAAAAGAATCCCGGAGGAGACGATTATTGTTTTTTTTTGTGTTTTCAGTCTTTTATTGCTTTTTTGAAGTTTGTCATAAGTTAATGAGCTTAAGCCTAAACCAAGGATTAGTAAACTCATCACATCCTCCCTCTGATTAGGGGTAATGAGAATACCTTAAATGTGAAGTAAGCACCTCACACTTAATCACCAGGATGTAGGATTAAGATCATTAACCTACTTGCATTTATTTAGATGTTTTCGTTGTTTTTGTTTAGTGTTAAGTAATGAGTTTAAGCCATAATCAAGGATTTAATGGACCCATTACACCATCCTAATAGAAGGATAATAGATGAGAACATTTAAACTGAGGAAGGCTCCTCAACTTAATCCATGATTAGGGATTAACCTCATGAAAAAACAAAGCCTTTATTAAAGTGGATTTTAATTAATGGTGAGATGAAGAAGTGAATTTTATGATTTGTAAGACAACTTGAGGGGGACTTGTCCATTAACACTAGGGTTAGTCCTTCTTAACCAATTAAGGAAGAATTAGAACCCTAATGCAAGACCCAAGTTACAAGCTTGATGTCTTGATGATTATTAAGTGAGTTGATTAAAGGATTTAAACACATTAAGGGTTTAACACTTAGGATTAAAGTTATACACTCCATCCTAATAGAAGGATGCATGCATAAGCTTAATCATAAAGCCTCAAAACCTTTAGGGTTTAGTCCTTGATTATGAGGTGAGAAGAGAAGACTCAAAGATGACACAAAGGTAAAACTAAGTGGGGGACTAATCAAACCCTATTTGTTATCATGCTTGGTCATTCCTAGGGTTAATGAGGTTTGCAAGAAGATCTTCAGATAAACCACCAGGAAGGAAGCAGATGAAAGGAGCAAGAAGCAGAGAGAAGCAAGACAACTTGCTTCACTTAAGAAGACAAGTTGCTTGAAGAAAGAAGGTAAGATATGAACATGAATGAGCAAGCTCACTCTAAAACACATACAAAAATTCAGCAAAGAAGGTTTGAAGGAGATGAAAAGAAATTGTGAGAAGTGAAGGCAAATTCACTTCTCAAACAACTTACCACCTGAAAAGTTAGCAAAAGAAAATGAAATGCAATGAGAATGGGATGAAATGCCATGGGGCAAACCAAAACCAGAAGCAAAAACATGATGTTAATGATGCTAAGAGAATATTCAAACACAAGGCAAGAGATGAGAATGATCAAGCAAGCATAAGAATGCAAATGAAGCATGCCTTGAACCATAAGGATTCATGAATGTTTATGAAATGAAATGAACATATAACATGGCAAAGGAATGATGCAATGATCAAACATGGTTCTAATATGTCCTAAGATGTATTATGAATCATGTGGATGCACAAAATGTCATGGCAAGTCATTGAATGCAAGCAAATGAAAGATGAATGCAAGGGAAAGCACAAATTAGGGTTTACATACAACATGCAACACAAAAATTCAAAATCAGAAGCAAATGACATGACACAAAATTGAAAATGGGATCAAAGGAACCCTAACCCTACATAAGTTCACTTCCCAAAGGAGGGGACCTAATTCTTAACCTAGTGAAAGTTATGAATTTCTTAAGTCAATTAGGGTTTTAGGGTACCTCACAATGAAAAATGCAAAACAAATTGAAAATGGAAGATCAATTCAAACCAATTTTATCCTATAAACTACATGCCATGAAGGATGCAATGCAAGAAGAACCATCATCAAACTCTCAAAGGTTAGGCAGAATGGATTTTTTCAAGTTTGAACAAAAATATTGCCTTAAAATGAATTTAATTCCAATGAAAATGATCAAAATGCATTAAGGACCAAAACGAAATTTGCTTTGAGAGTTGGATAATGTTTCTAAATGTTCTTAAATGCAATGTGAATTTTTTGGTGATTTTTAAATACTAAAATGTATTTTTAATTAATTAATTTTCATTAACTAATTAAAAATAAACATTTAAATGATTTAAAAATGATTTTTAATGCAAAAAATAAAAATAAAAATATTTTTGGGTTCTAAAAATTAATGAAATCTTTGACAAAAAATTTCATAATTTTTAAACATGATTTGCTATTTTAAATAATTCGTACAAATTAAATGAAAAGAAAATGAAATAAAAATTAAAATATGAGAAGTAAGCAAAATGGAGAGCCAGGATGCAATCTGGGCTTGAATTCATTGACTTGGCGCGCAATCCTACGGCCCAAGTTCAAACTTCCTTAATTCTGATTAATTAATTAAATTAATCTAATTAATCACTAATGACATGATCCTGACCTTTCAAACGCGCGCGGGAACCCTAATCCAATGGCCTACATTCAAACCTGGCCTAACCCTAACCCTAATTTAATCACCTTCAGATGACCGGAACAGTGGTTCCGTTCATCTTCTCCGGCGAGACGAAAAAGGAACTCTCTCCCTAGGCCATTTCTGGAGCTCTAAAGCTCCAGATCAAACCCTCTAACCTCCCTGAATCCAAACCTACCTTCAAAACAAATTTCTATGACCTACAAAACAAGATTCGAATCAGAACTTAAAAATGGCAAAAGTTTCAGACAACCAGTACACACTCAAATCTTAACCATTTCATAAAGTAAAAACATCAGGATGATCAGCAAGGCATAAGGAACAATCTAGGAACTTAAATTTTCATTTCTGGAAAAAAAGTTCTTGAGGTACCTGAGCTTGAGCTTTCTCAGTTTGTAACTTTCTGGCCAGCTCTTTGCTTCCAATCACCTCCAATGATCCCCATGTGAAGCTTGCAAGGCTTGGTTGGAGTTTAGTGTGGCTGATTTGTGAGTTTGATGGGGTTCTGTTCAGTGAGGGGTGAGAATCGTATTTTTGCTTAGGGTGGTTTCAGGGACAAATGAGGGTTGGGAAATGATCAGAGGAACATGGTGAATGATTCTCTGAAGTTTGTTTTGATGTTTGAAGCTTGTCTGATAAGTTTCGAAGGAAAGTGTATAAGAGGTGAAATTTTGGAACTATGGCTTGTGAGATGTTTCAGGCTTGTGAGTGTGTTGCTTTGAGTTGCTTTTGGTCCACTTATCACACTGTGATAGGTCTGTGGAGTTGGTGTGGCCTATGCTGATTGGTATAGTCCAATTTGCCAAAAGTCAATGTTAGGTGTCCTTTGAGGCATGGGTCATGACAGGCTGGTTTAGGGGAATGGCTTGGCTCAGCTATGATCAAGGAGAACCATGGAAATGAATTTGAGGCCAATTTGCAAGTGGATTGGAGTTTATGTGAGGTTTTGCAAATTTCACAAAGTTTGGCCCTTTTGAAGTTTCTTAATGCACAAGTCATGAAACTTGGAGATTCTTTGGTGCATTCTGATTTTTAGGTCATGGTTCATGTTTGTGCAAAGGTTAGAAGTCACATTGAAGTCACATTTTTCCTTGGCATGAGGTTTTGCAACTTTGCCTCTTTGGTGTAACACTTGAAATTATGTGATTTTGCCCAACTTTGACAAGCCATAACTTTTGATCCAAAATGAATTAGAATGAGTTCTTGTAATTTTTGAAAATGGGAGGATCCATTATACAACTTTCATGACCAAAGTTTTCTCATTTGAAGCATTTTTGAATCAATTAGAGAAGGTTGAAAAACTTTCCCAAAATAGCAATTTTACATTACAAGTCATTTTCCCAAAAAGGCAATTTTACAAATGGCTTGAGATTCTTCAATTTTGTGAACTTCTAACATCTTCTATGATCAAATAAAGATCATACACACTTAAAATTATGGAGAATCCCCTTTGGTTGGGTCATTGGGGGCCTCAGATGCCCTGATTTTGCACTGACTTGCTCCAGAAGTCAACTCTTGATTAGATGCCTTCCCCATGGAATTTCTTCATGAAAATTGACATGCATGATCCTCATAACATGTAGAGACCAATAGAAACAAGTATGACCAAAAAATTTGGAGTTATGGCCTTTGCAACCAAAACCCTAATTTTAGGTCATCTGTGTAGTTAAACCTGGCTCTGCTTCCATGCCTTCCTCAGTTCTTGTGATTTATTGGCTTCCTTGACCTTATGAGGGTATAATATGATGCTTGAACATTCATGGACCCTCTTGAGATGATTGATGACCTTTGGAGTGGCTCAAATGGCTCAGGGATGGCTCAGATCACAAACCCTAGATGCAGATGACTTTGAACCAATGCAGTGAAACAAAAATGTGGTATGAGATGCTATGATTGACCTTATGCACATGAAAAGATCACAAGCCATGGTGAAATGGGTGAGGGAAAATTTGGGGTGTTTACACCTTGAATGCCATATTCAATGGAATTGGCAAAAACATATTCAGATTGATCAATACTTGTATTGTTTCCAAAGATGCTTGGGATATTCTCAAAACTACTCATGAAGGTACCTCCAAAGTTAAGATGTCAAGACTTCAGCTTCTCACCACAAAATTTGAAAACCTAAGGATGAAAGATGATGAAAGTATTTATGATTTTCATATGAATATCCTTGAGATAGCTAATGCATCCAGTGATCTTGGAGAAACAATGTTTGAAGAAAAGTTGGTAAAAAAATCTCTCATATCTCTACCTAAGAGATTTGACATGAAGGTCACTGCTATAGAAGAAGCTCATGACATTAGCAATATGAGATTGGATGAACTTATTGGATCTCTTCAAACTTTTGAGATTGGCATAAGTGATAAATCTGACGAGAAAAGCAAAAATATTTTTATATCTTCCAACACTGAAGATGGAGTAGAAAAATGTGATCTGAATATTGAGGAAGGCCTATATAATGCTATAGTTCTTCTTGGGTGACAATTTAACAAAGTAATGCAAAAGATGGACAAAAAGTCAAGACCAAATGTCAAGAACAACTCATCTGACATCAGTAGGTCAAATGACTCTTGTAGAAAGACAAAGGATGAAGAAAACTCTTCTCAAGGAAAAGGAGTTCATTGATATAGATGTGAAGGTTTTGGCCACATCAAATTTGAATGGGACACCTTCAGAGGAACCTCAGGAACGTGTTTGGACCTTAAATATTGAATTATATTGAATTTTTTTCGTCTTTGATGAAGAATCATATTGAATTTTTTTGATTTGCGAAGATGATGATTGAAGGTTGTGGCTATGCGATTACTCGTTATGATGAAAAAGAGGATTCAGTTTGGTGTGTCAATGAAGAATGAAGAATCGCAATCTATGTCATGATGGTGAAAAAAGTGATTTCTATTATGGTGATGATAAGAAAATGATGAAATTCGTTATTCTTTTCCCTCATTCTGTTACAATTTTTTTCTCTTCTCTTCTGATTTTTTTGTTAAAATCTTTTTGTTATCATTTCCTTGCGTTTTGTTTTATCTTGCACTGCGTTTTTGCCTTCATGTAAACCTCGTGCTTGCTGTGTGCGTGTGTATCTCATGTGCAGGATAGGAATTGGTTAAGTTGAAGAGGGGTTGCAAGTGACGTGTGACCTTGGAAATAAGTTGCTTTCCATTTTTCATTTTTTTTGGTATAGAAATAGAAATGGGCCTAATGAAGAATAAAACTGGACTTAGAAAGAGAAGTGGATTTTGATATAATAATTAGACAAATGGTTTAAAAAATAAAAAGATTTAGTAATATTTTATGGAAAAAAATAGAAAATTGATTATATAGGATAGTAATTGGAAATGGTTTAATTGAAGAGGGAATGATTTAATCGAAAAAATGGATACTATTTGAGTAATGTGATTTAGAAATTGAGAAAGAAACTGGATTAAATAGATTAAAATAATATTTGTGACTGGATAAAAATTAAAAAAAGGTTGTAGGCAAAATGAATATTGGAAATTGATAATGAATAGATCGGGTACTGGAATGGCTTAATAAAGAAACGTGCGAATTGGTATTTAGGTGGATACATAATGAATCGGCTACCATCAAGACGCACACAACCACAAAACCTTGAATTTTCAACTCAAAATCAAACTTCTCGCGAACCACTGTTTGAATACCAGATAACTTTCGCACACCACACAACTTAACACTGAATACGCATTGCCTGAGAAATAACCACTGAAGCATGTAAATTGCAATCTCTGGATAGTTTGACCAAGAATAGGTTAAACGTTCATCTGAATTGAATCACGAATTGAACAACCACGCTTAACTGAAATCACTACCAGCTTATGCAATGTTATGTATGTTATGCTTCATATTTCTATGCTAATGATGCAATGAAAAAAAATATGAAAATGATATGCTAAATGTTATGAAAAAGAGAGGGAAAATTTGGGGTGTTACAGCTGCCCCTATTCAAGCAACTGTTAATCTGAAAAGGACGAGAGCGTCGGTTGTCGGCCGTTCGAGATGAGCTGTGGTTGAATACCAAAAATAACCCTGAAATTTGCACTCTGCTGGAGAAGAAAAGAGATGGGAAATAAACCCCTCCAAATGAAGAAAGTAACCCAAACTTCTGCGTAGACTGCAGTAACACGGAGCAGACGAGCTCTCTCCAACTTAAACTGTTATACCAGATGGAGAGGTAACTTAGACAGACGAGTCTTCCTCGAATAAACCTGTTACGTCAGGTGAGAAGTAATTAGGACGAACGAGCCCGCTTCACAAATCTTGTGTAGATATGTGATGCTTGAGACAAATGAGTCTTCTTCAGAAAAACCTATTACGCCAGGACCGGTAAACATTTTGACGTTTAATTCCACCGTCAGGACTTCAAACCTCTTCAACACAGACGAGCATTGGATAAGATCAAGCGATCTACTGAGGAAATGGTATCGAGCGATCCATAACCAGGAAGATGAGCATGACTCAAACAAACGAGGAGTAATATCAAGCGATTTACGACTCGGACCAGATCAAATGATCTGCTAAGGAAATGGCATCAAGCGATCCATAACCAGGAACACGAGCACGGCTCAAACAACGAGGAGTAATATCAAGAGATTTACAACTCGGACCAGATTAAACGATCTGCTAAGGAAATGACATCAAGCGATCCATCCACAATAAGTCCGTTGACACGGGACAAGGCGATCAAACCATGCTTTGATTCAAGAAAAGAGTAACAACTCTGTCGGGGAATATCACCTAGTGACATCTTGCATTTTCTGGACTAGTTGACTGCTTGAAGATCAATCCAAGAGGAATTTACAGAAGACATGGCATCCAAAATGCCCAAGTGTCTTCAAACTCTTTAGAGATTCGTCGAACCCTGACATAATTGCCCCAGACTACATAGAGTGTGGAAGAATTTGTCTCGCGTGAGTTCCTGAAAACTTTGTATCACTACGAAATATTGTGCCCCGTATTCTGAACCCTGTAAGCACAAAGATATGCACACCTGCCCCGGGCATAAATGAATCCAGTGTGATTGAACCTTGGTGATATGATTTTGAATTTTTCTTTGTTCTTATGACAGACTCACTAGGTATCAACTTAAGGATTGAAGAAGTGAAGACTATGATATCGACTCAAGGGTCATAAGAAACAGAAATATTGACTCAAGGGTCGAGGAGAACACAACAACGTCAACTCAAGGGTTGAGGAATAAAGCGACAACAACATTGACTCGAGGGTCGAGGAACTAAGACAACAACATCGACTCGAGGGTCGAGGAAACGAAGGCAGTGGTATCGACTCGAGGGTCGAGGAAAATAAAGCAATATCAACTCGAGGGTTGAGAAATAAGGATGACAATATCGACTCGAGGGTCGAGGAAAACAAAACAACATCAACTCGAAGGTTGAGAAAACGAAGGCAACAATATCGACTCGAGGGTCGAGGAAAACAAAACAACATCAACTCGAGGGTTGAGAAAACGAAGGCAACAATATCGACTCGAGGGCCGAGGAAATAACCATGATAATATCGACTCGAGGGTCGAGGAAAATGAAGGCAATAATATCGACTCGAGGGCCAAGGATAACAAAGCAACATCAACTCGAGGGTTGAGGAAACCAGATGACAATATCGACTCGAGGGTCGAGGAAAACAAAACAACATTAACTGGAGGTTTGAGGGAACGAAGGAAGCAATATTGACTCGAGGGTCGAGAAACAGAAGCGATGATATCGACTCGAGGGCCGAAGAAAACACCGATATCGACTCAAGGGTTGAAGAAAACCAAAGCGAAGATTTCCACACTCAACTGAAGTGAGAGGCTGCACGCATATAGATTCCAACTAGTCATAGTTGAGGAGATGCCAACAAAGATTGGACTTTAACCTTGAAGATGCCAATGACTACTGGACTTTAGCCGTGTATGATGATCAGATGAAGAAACTATAACGTTTGAGGAGAAATTCTCTGATCAGGGAAACACGCTTCCCACGCCCTACTGGGATCAATCATCAGACATTCTGGGACTGCCCTGCATACTGTAAGATTATCTCAAGAGGATTTTACAGAAAACATAGCATCTGAAATGCTTCAGTTTTTTCAAACTCTTGTAGATCTCAAAGTAACTACATCATTCTGTAAGGTCCATGAAGGAAATTTCCCCAAGATCTTGCATCATCATGAGGTGTTCTGCCCCAGTATTATGAACCTTGGGTAGGTGCATCTGATTAACCTTCTTCTGGAGAGAGTAACTTTTAATTCTTCTAGGGTGACCTGCCCCAGTACGAGTATTGCTTTGGAGAAAATACCAAGGCTAACTGCTCAATGGGAGATTTAAATCTCGAAGTGATTGCCCTAGTTTGGCTGGAATTTGAAGAGATTGATCGACGTTATTGCCTCGGATTGGCTGCATTTAACCCAATTGGTTAGAAAAGTCCTTATTCAACGAAGTTTCTTGGAAAAGTGCCCCTTGACATGAATGTCCTTTAGAAGTTTCCGTCTTCTCATGCTGGCAAGATTAAGCTTCTAGACTGAGGTTCTATATGTGAACTTCTTTGATGCCAAATAAATGTATGCAAGTAGAAAATGTTTTATTCTGAGAATGATTATTGCAATGCAACACACATGTTAATCTTGAAGTCTTTATAGAAAAGATGTCGTTTGTGAATGAATCACTGGTTAAGATATGACAAGATTTTTTATGAAAGAAACATGCATATGCAATACCAACAAGGGTCTTTTAGCATAACTCGTAGGAGTCTGGAACGCTATCTCATGGTAGCACGCTCTCGAATTAACCCTATTTCAGTTAGGACTTTTGAGGGTTGTATCGTGGTCTGGCTCACGGTTATAGAAACAAAGGATATAGGCTCGAAGTTTATTTATGCCCACCCCTCTTCATGATGTCCTTCAATCCTATGTTCAGCTAGCTTTCACAAGCGCACACCTCTCAAAAGGGTTTCGTGTTGGTTGAGGAACCATTACTACTAACGGTCTAAGCACCGCTGAGGTTGTTATTGGTATAACACTCACCACCCCTATTGTCTTTTATTTCTGTATCACACGACTTGTTCTTGCTTAAGGATCTTTCTTGTGTAATCCTTTCTATTTTTCGCTTTTGTCATTCATTTTTTTGTTTATCCCTAACTTTTGCATGGACTGATCCTTTTGAATCTTTTGCAGTTGGAGTCCAGCGGGATACCCTAATTTTTGCCTAAGTCGCTTGTTTTCAAGTTTCGACTTAGCGGGCTACTTATTTCTTTTTTTTTCTTCTTTTTTTTCCCGAACAAATCGTGTGATACAGGTTTATCCTTATTGTTTTGTAAGGGTCGTGACTGTCTCACTTTTTGGTCGCTGATGGATAACCGTTGTGGTTTCCGGTCTTTGGACCTCTTGATCTGCTGGAAGGAAAGGTAATGGATCCTCAAATACACTCCTTTGTGAAAGTCTGAATGCTCGGTCCAACTAGCTGACACCTACCCTGCCCCGGGTTAAATGTGAGGGTTTTTTTTTTCATGTGAAAAGAAACTCCTACTTCAAGGCTCAAAGGGGTTAGCGAGTGTTTATCTCCCTTATATCTCCAGTGTTTAGGATTTGAAACAAAGCCAGTACATCATCAACAGGGTCTTATTCAAGAGCACACAAATGGAGATTTTTGCGTTTTCATTTTGTCATCCTCCATCACAGAGTTTAAGAACAACAGTTGGTATTGCAATGCACATTAACAAAATTATAAGTAAAATGAATGAATTACTTCAAGAAAAACATGTGTGTTTCATTAATTAACATTCAAAAAGCAAACAAGTTTCATGCAAGCATACAAATGTTCAAACAAACAAATAAAAGCGACACATGAAAATGCAGTAAAGAAACTGAGCAATGCCATTGTTGAGGAGACTTGACTCCGTCTGGACTTGTTGATCTTGAATACTTTCAGTAGTCAACATCTTTTTCCTGATGAGATTTGCAGTCTTCAATCAAATGACCATGTGTCAGCATCATACTTCATTCCCAATTATTCTGACCTGAAGATTTCGACGTTCAAACATTCACACGAGACGTCTGAAGAAAAGAGTGACACTGAGATGAAATTGCCAGATAAGTTTGCTCGGAAAGACCTCACAATCTTCTGCCTACGTATCTCCATTGACCCAAGACTTATGAAGAATCAGAGCGACGTAGTTCCCCTTAATAGGGATCAAAATGCAGTACATAAACTAACCATCCTCATAGCTACTCTTCAAAATCAATCTGAGAATCACCTTCACACTTATCCTCAATAATTTCCTCCGTAACAATGAGCTGACGAACTCACATGACCAAGCGAAGAATTGTTGATTTGAATGCCTTGAGGCGTCACTGAAATTAACCCAGATTCGATCAGATCCTGAACCTTATCCCTGAGAGGTTTGCATTCTTCAGCTGAATGTCCTGGTGCATTGCTGTGGAAATTACATCGAACGTTGGGATCAAAACTCCGTGGGTATGGAAAAGGCACCAGACTCGGTTTCTTCGGCACTATCAATCCACTATCAATCAAGCGTGGAAGTATATGACTGTATGGCACTGACAATGGATCAAAATATCTTTTGGATCTCTTAGTGTAGTAACAAAGCCTTTGCGGAGTATGCTTCTGTTGGCATGATCGTTGTTGATACTGAGGAGGTTCACTATTAACTGACATCTTACATACAAATTCAGAAGGTTGATGACTCTGAGCAGTTGAAATGCATGGGTACTGCGGATAAGTCAATGGAGTTTGAGGATATTCCCAGATTACATCAATTACATCCTTTCCTTGGGAACTTATAAATGATTCATTCTCTTCAGCTGAGCTATCTGAAATGCTTTGGATCTTTCCCATCTTGATAAAACTCTCAATGCGTTCTCCAACTATCACCAAGTCCGAGAAACTCGAAGTTCCACTGCCACTCAACCTTTCCAAGTACGGTCCCTGTAAGGTCTCTATGAAAAGATCAACCAATTCTCTGTCTGATAGCGGGGGTTGCACCCGAGCAGTTACTTCTCTCCACCTCTGGGCATACTCTCTGAAAGATTCATCATCTTCTTGGGATAAAACTTGCAAATCCATGCGGCTAAGAGCCTTGTAAAGATTGTAGCCATACTACTTCGCAAATGCATTGGCTAGGTCCGACCATGACTAGATACAACTGCTATCTAACCGCGTGTACCAACTCGATGATGCCTCACTCAGACTGTATTGAAAGCAGTGAATCATCAATTTGTCATTATGCTCATATGAAGTCATCCTTCTACAAAATTTCACTAAATGCTGCCTTGGACAACTATCCCCTTTGTATTTTTAAAACTTCGGTACTTTGAACTCTGGAGGTATTACAAGGCCGTGTACCAGACACATGTCCGCAACACTTAGATCAATGACATTAAGACTTTGAAGGGCTTTAATCTCTTCCTCCAACACACAAAATTTTTCCTCCCTCTCCACAACCTGTGGGTCTCGGATTCTCACCACAGGGATTTCCTTTTGGGAACCTGGCATACTGAAAGCAAAACTGTGATAATCTGCAGCATCAACAGAAGAAGAACGTCCACTCCGGGTGACCTGACGCTCTCGAACATCCAGGTTCTCAACAGGGATCTGTACAGGTTGAGGTTGAGCGGTATTGCAGCCATCTTGCCTTGCCAAAATTGTCATAGCCTCCAAAAGTTGGTCCCACTGATCTCTCGTCAACCCGACACTTGCAAACTGGCTTTGCTCTCCATGGTCCATGATTTGTCCAAAAGTTGCTTCAAGTCTGATACAAGAGCCGGAATCTCAACTGTAGATGGTGAACAAAGAACGGATGAGCCCTGCCTGAGGAACAAAAATACAATGCAAATGCTATGAGATGCCATGTTCGGTTACTTCCGAAGAATCTATCTGCTTTGATTCATATTTTAGTACAAAAGAAATCCAACAACATAATTCAGATATGAGATTCTCGGAAATAACTGAACATGTATGCTAAAATGCTATGATGGAATGTATGCAGTTGGCAAATGATCGAGAACTGGTGTCTGTCTGGATACGGAATACTGAATTGAGAACCAAGTATCTGATGATGTATGTCCTCTGAATAATAACCATCTGATAAGAACTCAAAACTGAGGATCAAGAACTCCAAGATTATAATAACCGGACCAAAACACAAGATCACACTGATGATGAAGGGTATGTTAAGGTCAAGGGTTCCTGCAAACCTGTAAACCCCTCCCAACCTCATGGGTGTGCTCCGAGTATCACGGAGTCTCAAAGATGAATAGCAATAATACTTTCACCATTTTCGAGAAATGGCTCATGACCAAATCAGGGAATCGGTTTGGCATTATGTACTACTCAGGGAGGCCTCAACTAAGTCTGGGAAAACAAGGTCATCCTATGTGAGTTCCAGGTGGGCCCTCGGGTGAAAATGCGTTTGCCATACAATGTGGTCTGCCACTGTCACCACTAGAGAGGGATGTTTCCACAAGGTTCTCAATGATCGGTCTCTAGCTGCACATAACTATCAAGGTTATGAAATGAAAGAGGAAGATCCCCAAATCAAGACATTTCCAAGACGGTCACAAATCTGGGCGTGGAACTCACTACTACCCCCATGACAAGATCTCATGAGGCCAAAGTGGAACCACTCTAAGTCCTAAGGTGAACTCGAGCCTTGGTAATAAGCTCATCTCTCAGAAACAGTATCACCCAAGCCCACCAAATAGAAAATCCAGTCTAGACAGTCCAGTATAATATATGATGCAGGAAATAAATACTGAAAACTGTAAATAAAGCTGTAAATAAAACTGTAAATAAACAAATAAACACGCAACTGCAAACAATCAACACCCAAAGAAACAGAAACAAACAAGCGCTAGGAGTGACTCTCAAGGGAACCAGGGATACTCTGGTTAGGAGGTCCCCAGCAGAGTCGCCAGCTGTCGCTCCCCGGATTTCCATCCTGGTACAAACGCGAAAGTGGCGCGGAAAGAGGTAGAGTCGCCAGCCAGGCAGTTTTATCCCGAAGGAACGGGAAAGGTAATGCTGCACAAACCAGAAGAAAAGAAAAGGAAGGACACGGGTCCTGCGAACCAAAGAGACTGAGTTCGGGAGTCGATTACGACCTGGGAAGGTATTAGCACCCAGATCGTCCGTCGTACCCGACGAGATCCACGCTTGCAAAGAAATCTGTTTCAATGGGTGAAGAAATGAAAGCTGCTGCAAAGAAAATGAACTGAACTAGAAAAGGAACTGAGAAAGAAATGATAAAAGAAATGAAAAGGAAAAATGTAGGGAAAATAAAGATTGTGCTCGAATGGGCCCTACCCCGCTGCCTACGTACCTCATCTGGACAATGATGATCAGAGTCGCCGTAGTTCCCCTAACTAGGGGTGGAAAAGATTGTTTGTGTCTTAAGGCTTGAACTGCCTATGTCAATGCTCAGGTGTTGCAGGCTCAAACGACAAGTACGTAACCGTCTTGCAAAATGACAAGTAGGAGCAAGTTCGCGGACGGAGCGAAGGAGATGAGAAAAGAATTCCCGAAGGAAAGACGCTTATTGTTTGTTTGTGTTTTTTAGAGGCTTTTTATGAGTGTGTCACAAGGAAGTGAACTCAAGCTATTTTCCATGGAATGTGTACTTGATACTACATTCCAAGATGGAATAATAGAACAAGCACACTCAAGTAAGGAGAAGATCCCCAAAACTTGATTCCAAAGATTAGGGCTTAGGCTCACTAACTCATTGAATTTATTAAGTGTTTTTATACTTTTGATGAAGAAGTGTTTTCTTATGTTTTTCTTGATGAAGATGGTACCCGGATCAGACTTGTGCATCATGATGAACAAGCTTGTACTATCCCAAGATGGGAAAACTATAAATGCTTCATGGAATAAGGCTATTGCACAGGAGACCACTTCAATCCTTATTAAATGTCTTTTAGGATTTTGTTTTTGAGATGAGAAGAGAAAAGAACCAAAGATCTTAAAGGTAAAAGAAGTAAAAGGGGACTAACCAATCCTAATCTTATCATGCATGGGATTCCTAGGTTAGTGAGGTTTGAATTCTATCCTAATGAAGAAGAAGGAAAGAAAGGAAAAAGAAGAAGAAAGGAGCGGAAAACGCTAGAAGACGACTTACTTTTCTAAAGAAGTTAAGTTGTTTCTAAAAGGGGAGTAATGAAGTTAATCACAAGATGGCATAAGGCACATCACAAAGACAAATGAGAAAGAAAAAATAAAGGATGAGATGAAGACTTGAAATATGGATATCATCCACACTTCACTTACCATGAGCCCTTGAAAGGAAGGATTAGTGAATCGCACAAGCATAGGATGAAAATAACAAGCTTTAAACAATACACAAACTAAACAAAGGCAATCACAAATCAAACACAATCAACAAAGTCAGTACCTAACCCTATAGGTGACCTAGAACAAAGACCAAGCAAACCTAATAGGATGGCATAAATGCCTTCCTCAAACTATGTTAGCAAGAGGGAAGAAATAGGCACGAAACGCTACCTAAGAAGCAAGGCACCAAAAAAATACCAAAAGTCATGAGAAAATTATGAAATTAAATCCCCAAAGCCAACAATCAGTAGCAAACAATGTGTCAAAAATATCTCTCAAAAATTCATAACGAAACTCCACTAAATTAACGCACAAAGTCGCTTGAGAACAATTAACAAAATCGCACAAACACAACTCCTAAAACTATGGATAAAATGGAATTAAAAATAATACAAAAATATTTTTATGTACTTTTATGAGTCTATGAAATAATGCAAAAAGAACAAAGTCAAAATGTTAACCAAGGTGGAAGAAATAAAATCTATAAAATAATGCGTTGTTTATGGAAATTGAATGAAAAGGAAATAAAAGAAAATTCGAAATAAAAAATGAAAATTAATAAAATCAGGAAATAAAAAATATGACAAATTCTAAAATGAGTTATGAAACTAAAAATATTTTTATGGAATTTTCTAAAGAGTTTTCAAATTTTAAATGAATTAAAAAGAAACTATAAACAAAAAGAAATAAAAAAACAAAGGAAATATGGAGGGGGTGCAAACAACAACAAATTCAGTTTAAAAAAAAGAATGGGCCTTAGAGGGGGGGGGGTGCGAGTAGCGATGACTCCCTAGGCCCAACGCAAAAGGGTATGAGGGTCTTTGGTGTGGGAGCGGTCAACATTGTTGACTAGAGCAGGGACGTTGGATCTTATGCAATCTCATCAGACGGATGGAAACGCAAGGGAACATGGCTGTTAGGGTGAAACGCTCGCACATGATTAGGATTGGAAGGTCCTACCGGGCAGTGACAAGTGTCACCGCCGGTATTGACGAGAATCACAAAAGCTGCCATGGATCTATCATCTTATCTCATCGGAATTCATAAATTCTATCAATAACTTTCAATAAAACCTCTTAATAATTAATTTTCTTATAATACTTAACACAAACCTTATAAACTTAAACAAAAAAAAAGGAAAACTCACAGACCCTCACTCACTCTCTCTCTCTCTCTCTCGCATCCTATTCATCTTCTTCTCCAACACTTGCCCTAGCCGCCGCCCTCATCCTGTATCCGCCGTCCATCCCTAGCCTCCTCCGATCAACAAAACACAACACACATTTGTCCCTCCCACCAAATGACACAGAGTCAAGAAGGGTACATACGCGAACGGTCTGCGAAAGGAGAGAACATGAAGATGAACTGAAAAGAGTCGCCAACTAGGCATTTTTATCCCGAAGGAAAGGTAATGCTGCATAAACCTAGAAATGGATGGATAAGACGGTCGCGAACCAGAAAAACTAAGAAAGGGGGTTGGTTACAACCTGGGAAGGTATTAGCACCCAGATTGTCCGTCGTACTCGACGGGATCCACGCTTGAAAGATTTGTGTTTAAAAGGGTAGTGTCAGTGCTATTTTGTGTGCAAAAGCTGGAAAAGAATGCAAGTGTCAGTACAAAAGAAATGTGAAGTGAAATAAAGAGTGTCAGTGTAAGGAAAGAATGTGAAGCTCAAGACTATGAGGCTTAAAGAATAATGCTGGAAGAGGGGGGAATATACAGAGACTTTTGTTCGATAACTATTAAGTTATGCCTACGTATCCTCTCGTGCAATGAGGAAGTCAGAACACCGTAGTTCGACTCAAAGAGACTGAAAGATAAATTGACTGGTGAACTGCTCACTTATCTATGCTCAAGTGTATGACCTGTCTGGCTCAGGTGCAAACTATCTTGCATTAGACAGAAGAAGCAAGTTCTCGTTTGTGAGTGAATGAGATGAGAAGAGAATTCCGAAGGAGACGATTATTGTTTGTTTTTGTGTTTTCAATCTTTTATTGCTTTTTAGAGTTTGTCATAAGAAAATGAGCTTAAGCCTAAACCAAGGGTTAGTAAACTCATCACATCTTCCCTCTGATTAAGGGTAATGAAAATACCTTAAGTGTGAAGTAAGCACCTCACACTTAATCACCATAATGTAAGATTAAAATCATTAACCTACTTGTATTTATTTAGATGTTTTTGATATTTTGTTTAGTGTTAAGTGATGAGTTTAAGCCATAATCAAGGATTTAATGGACCCATTACACCGTCCTAATAGAAGGATAATAGATGAGAACATTTAAGCTTGAGGAAGGCTCCTCAACTTAATCCATGATTAGGGATTAAACTCATGACAAAACAAACCTTTATTAAAGTGGATTTTAGTTAATGGAAAGATTAAGAAGTGAATTTTATGGTTTGTAAGACAACTTGAGGGGGACTTGTTCATTAACACTAGGGTTAGTCCTTCTTAACCTATTAAGGAAGAATTAGAACCCTAATGCAAGGCCCAAGTTACAAGCTTGATGTCTTAATGATTTATTAGATGGATTGATTAAAGGATTTAAACACATTAAGGGTTTAACACTTAGGATTAAAGTTATACACTCCATCATAATAGAAGGATGCAGGCATAACCCTAATCACAAAGCCTTGAAACCTTTAAGGTTTAGTCCTTGATTAAGAGATGAGAAAAGAAGAATCAATAGTTGACACAAAGGTAAAACTAATGGGGGGCTAATCAAACCCTAATTGTGATCATGCTTGGGTATTCCTAGGGTTTATGAGGCTTGCAAGAGATCTTCAAGAAAAAGCCACCATGGAAGAAGAAAGATGGAAAGAAAAGAAGCTGAAAGAAGCAAGTCAACTTACTTCACTTAAGAAGATAAGTTGCTTGAAGAAAGAAAGTGAGGAAGGATCCTGAATGAGCAAGTTCACTCTAATACAAAAGTAAAATGCAGTAATGAATGCATAAGAGAGATGCGAAGAGATTGTGAGAAGTAAAGGCAAATTCACTTCTCAAACACTTACCACCTGAAAAGTTAGCAAAAGGAAATGAAATGAAATGAGAATGAAATGAAATGCAAAGATGGAAACCAAACCAGAAGCATGTTCATGATTCTAATGATACAAAGAGATGATATAAATGTATGTCATGAGATGAAGATGATCATACAAAGGATGGGAATGCAAATGAAGCATTAAGGAAGCATGAAAGTTCATGAATGTTCATGGAATTAAATGAAAGCACAAACATGGCAAATGGATGATGCAATGGTCAAACATGATTTCAATATGTCTTAAGATGTCTTATATGTCATGTGGATGCACAAAATATCATGGCAAGTTCATGTATGTAAGCTTATGTAATATGGATGCAAATGAAGATGCAAATTAGGGTTTATGCACAACATGAGATGCAAAACTCAAAATCAGAAGCAAATGGTAAGATAAAAAATTGAAAATGGAATCAAAGGGGCCTTAAACTTATATAAGTTCACTGCCCAAAGGGGAAGGTCAGAAGCTAAACCCTAAGAGACTTATGATTTTCCTAAATTTCTAAGATTTTAAGGGTGATCCTAAAGGTAAAATACCAAACAAATTGAAAATGCATTATAAAAATGAAACAAAAATGTTTTTAGATGCTTGAAAGTATGCATAACACAATGCAAAAAGAACCATTCACAAACTCAGCTTGGATCAAAAGTTATGAATTTTTGAAGTTAGGGTTAAGAATATTCAAATTAAAGAACCCAAATTCAAATGAAAATTGTCAAAGTGTGATCAAAACCAAAAAGAAATTTGTGTTGTGAGTTTGTAAATGCTTCTAAATGTTTGAAAAGGCTCTCTGAATTTGTTTGGGATTTTTAAATACCTAAATGTATTTTTAATTAATTAATTCTCATTAACTAATTAAAAATAATCATTTAAATGATTTAAAAATATTTTTCAATGCAAAAAAATAAAAATAAAAATAATTTTGGGTTCTGAAAATTAATAAAAGCTTGAATAAAAATTTTCAGAATTTTTGAAGTCTTTTTACTATTTTTAATAAAATGTACAAATTAAATGGAAATAAAATGAAATAAAAATAATAAAATACGAAGTATGCAGGATGGAGAGCTGAGATTCATTCCGGGCCTTGGAGGTTTGACTGCGCGCCAGATCCAATGGACACAATTCAAACCAGGCTAATCCTATTTAATTAATATTTAATCCAAAAATTAAAACTAATCAAGCAATCTGGGCCACACAGCACGCGCGGGAGGGACTGATCTAAGGGCCTACCTTCAAACCTGGAACCCTAACCCTAATTAACATTAATCACTTTCAGGTCACCGGAGAAGTGTTCCGGTCGTCTTCTCCGGTGACATTCTCCCCTGAGAAAACTCAACTCTCTCCCCAGACCATTTCTGGAGCTCTAAAGCTCCAGATTTGTTCCTCTCACCCCCTAATCCTAATTCTAACCTTAAACTTCGTTTATTTTCAACCATTATCAAGAATCGAAGCCAAGAACAAAAACTGCAAAAATTTCAGACAAGCCATACACTCTAAATTCTTCATCATTTTCAAAAGTAAAAGGTTCATTGCACTCAGGGAATCAAACTTAACCAAATGAGAACTTAAAATAAAGCTTCTGGAAAAATAATTTCGTATGGCTACCTGAGGTGAAGCTTTCAACCCTGGAGCTTTCAGGCTGCTTTCTTGCTTCCAAATCCCTCCAATGAACTCCTTGAAGAAGCTTTGATGCTTGGTTGGAGTGTTTTATAGCTAGTTTGTGAGATTGATGCAGTTCAGTTCAAAGGGGGAGAGAAATCGTGTTTTTGATATGGGAGTTTTCAGGGCAAGATGAGGGTTGGGAAATGATCAGTGGTTCATGGTGAGTTGTTCTATGAAGTTTGTTTTGATGTTTCTAGCTTGTGGGATCAGTTTCGAAGAAAAATGCATAAGAGGGAGTTTTTATGGTTGCTGAGTTGTGGGAGAATTCTGGCTTGCTTGTTGTATGTAATGGCTTGCATTTGGTCCATGTATCAAGTCTTGATAGGTCAGAGAGTTGTTGGTGGCCTATGCTGATTGGTATGGTTCATTTTGCAAAAAGTCAAGGTTAGGTGTCCTTTGAGGTATGGGAAAATTCAGGCCAAGGACAAGGGAATGTCCTGCACAGCTTGTTTCAAGGGCAACCATGGAATTCAGATTGAGGCCAATTAGCAAGTGGATTGAAGTTTGTGGGGGGTTTTGCAAATTTCATGAAGTTTGGCCCTTTCTTGATTTCTTCATGCACAAGTCATGAAACTTGGGAATTATTGGCACAAATCTGACTTTTAGGCATTGCACAAAGATTGTATGATGGTTAGAAGTCACTTTGAGGTCACAAATTTGCTTGGCATGAGGTTTTGCAAAAATCCCTCTTTGACATGAAACTTGAAATTATGTGATTTTTGCCAACTTTGGAAAGCCATAACTTGAGTTCCAAAATCAATTAGGTCTTGTTCTTGTACTTTTTGAAAATGGAATGAACCAATCTACAACTTTCATGACCAAGAATTTTTCATTTGAAGCATTTTTGGTTGAGAAAGAGGAGGTTGAAAAACTTTCCCAAAATGGAAAGTTTACATTACAAGTCATTTCCATATTTGGCAACTTTTGGTTTAGCCCACTTTTCTTCAAATTTGTGAACTTCTAAGCACTTCAATGATCAAATAAAGACCATATAACTTCATTTTGATGAAAAATCCATTTGGGTTCCATGTTTGGGGGCCTCAGATGCCCTGATTTGGCTCTGAATTGCTCAGGAAGTTACCCAGTGACCAGATGACTTCCTCAATGAATTTTTCCATAAAACTTGGTGTGCATGATCCTTATATCATATAGAGACCAATATAAACAAGAATGACCAAAAAATTTGGAGTTATGGCCTCTGAAACCAAAACCCTAATTTTAGGTCATCTATGCAGTTAAACCTGGCTCTGCTTCCATTCCTTGCAAGTTCTTGTGATTTTCTGACTTTATTGATCTTGGGATATAATATGATGATTTAACATACATGTACCCTCTTGAGATGATTGAATACCTTTGGAGTGGCTCAGATAGCTCATGGATTGTTTAGATCACAAACCCTAGGTGCAGAAGACTTTGAACCAATGCAGTGAAGTAAAAATGCAATATGAGATGATATGATTGAACTTATGCAAATGAAAAGATCACAAGCCATGGTGTGAACTTAGTGAGGGAAAATTTGGGGTGTTTACAGCTGCCCCTATTCAAGCATGAGTTAGCTGTGCAGGATGTAAGCGACGGCTTAACAGGCAAACAAGATAACTTGTGGTTGAATACCAAAGACAATCCAAAATTTGCGCTCACTGGGTGAAGAAGAAAAGGGATATAGATTGTAAAAGGAAGTAAGGTATGTTTATAAAGTGAGAGTGATGGAGGACAACCATCGAGCAGAGGACGACTGCTGGAGATAAAGCAATGACGGGAACGACCGACATGCTGAGGAAATGGTGGTATCATGATGGGGACGGCCATCAGGTAAAGAAACAAGATTCTATGGGGATTAAAGGTAAAGTTAAATGATGGGGACGACCATCAGGTTTGAAGCATAAATGCAATAAATGATGAGGTACGGTCATCAAAGGTGAAGGACGATCACCTAGCAGGGGACGGCTGTTCTGTTGGGGATAAGATGAGGGACGATCATCTAAGGTGAAGGACGATCACCTGGCAAGGTACGGTTGCCGAAAGTATCACGACATAGGACGAATGCCGGATAGCAAAGGTCGACGATGGGGAAGGCCATCGGATAAACATGATGAAGGACGATCATCAAGAGGTGAAAGACGATCACCTAGCAGGGTACGACTGCTCTCGGGGTTTGTCATGACATAAGACGAATGTCAGATAACAGGATCGATGATGGGGACGACCATCGGATAAAAATGATGAAGGACGATCATCAATAGGTGAAGGACGATCACCTAACAGGGGACGACTGCTAAAATATCACGACATAGGACGAATGTCGGATAGAAGGGGGTTCTAGTAATGGAGACTCCGCTGGGGAAATGATGAGGGACGGTCATCAAAAGGTGAAGGACGATCACCTGGCAGGGTACGGCTGCCGAAAGTATCATGACATAGGACGAATGTCAAATCGAAAAAGAAATTTTGCTTTTTACTGGGGATTTACTGGGGAATGGTAGACACGGACGAATGTCTATGTTCAAGAAAGGAAGGTATAAGTGTTTGACGCTATGTATAGATTAAAGATGCGGACGGGCATCCTTAAGACTATGATACAAACGAGTATCGGTAGAAAAAACTGCTGACGCATGTTCAGAGATGATGATACGGACGAGTATCAACTGGTTAACAAAGAACACGGACGAGTGTTGAATTTGAGAAAAGATAAGTGGTGTATACAAGATACGGACGAGTATCTGTATGAGTAAAAAGTATGAGTGAGATACAGACGAGTGTTCAACTTGCTGAGGAGAGTATGAGTGAGACACAGACGAGTGTTCAACTTGCTGAAAATGTATAAGTTATGAACTTTATGAGTGTAAAGGATATCTAGAGTTCTATGGGGGATAAGATGACACGATTGGGTGTCAAAAGAAGTGTATTATAAACAAGTGTTTGGTTTACAATAAGTGTTTAGGAAACCGTGCTAGAGAAAGGTGACACAGACGAGTGTTAAAGGAGTATACAGATATCTATTTGTGGTTTATATCTGCAGGGGAATGATATGACACGAACGAGTGTCAAAAAGAGTGTATTTGATATGTATCAGTGAATGCAAAGGGGACGCTTTGGCTTTCTACTAGGATTGTGAGTCTTTGTATGCATTGCTGAAGAAATGTTGGTATATACATGTATTTGATTCAAAACATGGCTTGTGATTATGCAATACGTTTGATTTTTGCCGTAATGCTCCGTTTTTAGACGAAATGCTACGCTCTGAGGGTAAATATGATACGAATGCTATGATCATGCAAAAGATACTGATCCAGGATTCGGATCCCGCTGCTGTGAAGATCTCTGGTTGGTCTTGCTGAAGGAAATATCCCAGCTGGGCATGAGATTGTTGGTAAATCTGATATATGATTTTGCTTGGGGAAATAAGTCGCTGATAGACCTATCTTAGTGATAAGGAGCCCAGCTAGGGTTGTGGAAGCTTTCGTCACTTTGTCGTGAGATCTTCAGACATTGCTCTTCTGGATAGAGGCTGCAACTCTGCGGGGAGATGGTTCCCTGTCTAGCACTTGGCTGAGGAGGAATGATCACTGAACGATCTTCCTAGGGATTTCTGGTGGGGATCCTGTTGAGGATGTTGAACTTAGCTGGGGGAATGAGACCCCCCTGGTATTTTTTTGAAGAAATTGCTGGAGAAAATGATGCCTAGCAGCTCTGATGGGGAGAAGGCATCACTGATGTTGTTTGGAGGATGTGCTGAGGAAATAACGATTTGGCAGCTTGCTGGGGAGAAGCTTTCATATCCCATGTTGCGCTGAATACCTGCAATCCTGTTAAGACAAAGAAACGTGCAAGTTCCTCGTGGCATCCCTTTCCGTATTCTATCATAGGAGTTTAAACACTCTTGGGAGTAATATATTTCCTGCAAGCATGTGATTAGAAAAGGCGTATCTGTATTTATGCAACTATTATATCAAGGATATCAGACATTTTTGCAAATAAAATGAAAAATGTACAAGACGAAGTGTGACTGAAAACTGATTTTATTAATTTGTGTGCCCTGAATTGGCAAGTACAGTCAAAGAAACAAACCCCCAGAAATGACTCGTATGACTTGAGAAACAAAATGGTGTTGGCAACGCTGATGACGCTTCAGTATGCTTCCTTTTTGCTATGACTCGTATGACTTTAGACGTTCTTCTCATCTTGCTATCTGAAGAAAGCTAATTCTGACCGAAGCTTGAACCTTTCGAAGTTTCGCCATGTTGTAAGTGATACAGACGAATTCAAAATGCAGTTGTTCGCTTATTCCCTTATTTTGCGTGGATCGCCCTTTCGGGTTTTCAATCCACCGGGATACCCTTTTTTGCCTGAGCTGTCCAATGTGACTTTTCAACTCAGCGGGTGTACATTTTTTTTTATTATTTTACCTTATTTTTGCCCGAGTCTTTTGTTCTGTTTTTGACTCACCGGGATGCCCTATTTTTGCCTGGACTTACATTCTATTTTTATGTCCAGCGGGTCATTTATGCGAAGTATCTTTTAACTGCATCCGAATTCACAGGGGACAGGAAGTCTTCACCACCCATAGTACTGAGCATCAGTGCTCCACCAGAGAAAAATTTCTTTACTATGAACGAACCATCGTAATTCGGAGTCCACTTGCCCCTGTGGTCTGTATGAGGAGGAAAGAGTCTTTTTAGCACAAGATCTCCTACTTGGTATTCCCGAATCCTGACTTTCTGATCGAAGGCTTTCTTCATTCTCTGCTGATATAACTTCCCATGACAGATTGCAGCTAATATCTTATCTTCGATCAGATTCAGTTGATTGTACCGAGAACGGACCCATTCTGCTTCATTCAACTTGACATCCATCAGTACCCGCAACGAGGGTAATTCAACTTCAACAGGTAGGACTGCCTCCATACCATACACAAGCTGATACTGTGTTTCCCCAGTGGACGTTCGGATTGATGTACGGTACCCATGCAGGGCAAATGGTAGCATTTCATGCCAGTCTTTGTAAGTGACCACCATCTTTTGCACAATCTTCTGGATATTCTTGTTAGCTGCCTCAACAGCTCCATTCATCTTTGGCCTGTAGGGAGAAGAATTGTGATGTTGGATCTTGAAGTCCCGACACATTTATGCCATCATTTTATTGTTCAAGTTGGAACCATTATCAGTAATGATTCGCTCGGGCACTCCATACCGACAGATGATGTCTCTCTTCAGGAATCGGGCTACCACCTGCCTGGTGACATTTGCATATGAAGCTGCCTCAACCCATTTGGTAAAATAGTCAATGGCTACCAGGATGAATCTGTGTCCATTTGAAGCAGTCGGTTCAATCTTTCCAATCATATCAATGCCCCACATGGCAAAGGGCCAAGGTGAAGACATCACATTTAAAGGATTCGGAGGCACATGCACTTTATCCGCATAAATCTGGAATTTGTGGAACTTTCTGGCATAGGCACAACAGTCTGCATCCATTGTGATCCAGTAGTAGCCTGATCTTAACAACTTTTTAGCCATTGCATGCCCTCCAACATGAGTACCAAAAGATCCTTCATGTACCTCGTGCATCAACAAGTCTGCTTCTGCCTTATCAACACATCTGAGAAGCACCATATCAAAGTTTCTTTTGTACAAGGAACCATCAGTATTCAGGAAGAAACTACCAGCTAGCCTTCTTAATGTCTTCTTGTCATTGGATGATGCCCCAGGTGGGTATGTTTGATCCTCCAAGAAGCATTTGATGTCGTAGAACCAAGGCTTATCATCTTTAGCAAGGTCTTCTGAGAATACATATGCTGGTCCATCAAGTCTAGATACTGAAATCCGAGGCAAAAAGTTGGCAGCTTGAACTTTGATCATGGATGAAATGGTAGCCAGAGCATCTGCAAAATGATTTTCATCTCGAGGGATATACTCAAGTTTGACTGTAGTGAAGAAGGTCAGTAATCTTCTCGTATAATCCCGGTATGGAATCAAATGCTCCTGGTGTGTGTACCACTTGCCGTTGGTTTGATTAATTACCAGAGCTGAATCCCTGAACACAGTTAAAGTCTTGATCCTGAGGTCAATGGCCTCCTCAAGACCCATAATACAAGCTTCGTATTCAACTTCGTTGTTAGTGCATTTAAAAGTGAGTTTTGCCGAGAAAGGCATGTGGACTCCCTTAGGCGTAATGAGAACTGCACCAACTCCACGTCCATTCAAATTAACAGCCCCATCAAACATCATAGTCCATTCTTCTTCTGGGTCAGACCCTTCAGTGTGAATAGGCTCTTCATGATCTTTTGCTTTTATGAACATGATGTCTTCATCAGGGAAGTCAAATCTCATAGGCTGGTAATCATCAATGGGTTGCTCAACAAGATAGTCAGACAATACACTGCCTTTGATGGCTTTTTGAGATGTGTACTGAATGTCATATTCTGTAAGAATCATTTGCCATCTTGCAACCCTTTCGGTAAGTGCTGGCTTCTCAAATATGTACTTGACTGGATCCATCTTTGAGATCAATAAGGTAGTGTGGGTCAACATATACTGCCTTAGTCGGCGAGCAGCCCACGCTAAAGCACAACAAGTTTTCTCGAGCAGTGAATAACGTTGTTCACAGTCGGTAAACCTTTTGCTTAGGTAGTATATTGCATACTCTTTTCAACCAGACTCGTCATGTTGGCCCATCACACACCCCATTGACTCTTCTAATACTGTCTAGTACATTATTAGAGGTCTTCCTTCAACTGGAGGCATAAGGATTGAAGGCCCTTGTAGATATTCCTTGATTTTGTCAAAAGCCCTTTGGCCGTCTTCATTCCACCTGACCGTTTTCTCTTTTCTTAACAGCTTGAACAGAGGTTCACAGGTTGCTGTAAGGTGAGATATGAACCGTGAAATGTAGTTCAATCTACCTAGGAACCCTCGAACTTCTTTTTCAGTCTTCGGTGCAGGCATTCCATGAATGACTTTGACTTTATCAGGGTCAACTTCAATCCCCTTCTCACTTACAATAAATCCCAACAGCTTACCGGATCGCACCCCGAATGTGCATTTGTTGGGGTTCAGCTTCAGTTGGTACTTCCTCAGACGCTTGAATAGCTTCAACAGGTTTACCAGGTGGTCTTCTTCTGTGAGGGATTTGGCAATCATGTCATCCACATAACATTCAATTTCTTTGTGGATCATGTCATGGAATAATGTTACCATAGCCCGTTGATAAGTGGCACCAACATTCTTCAGTCCGAACGACATTACCTTATAGCAAAATGTGCCCCAGGGTGTGATGAAAGTTGTCTTCTCCATGTCTTCAGGTGACATCTTGATCTGATTATATCATGAAAATCCATCCATGAAGGAGAATACCGAGAATTGAGCCGTATTGTCGACCAATACATCAATGTGAGGTAATGGGAAGTCATCTTTCGGGCTGGCTCTGTTCAGATCCCGGTAATCCACACACATCCGTACTTTACCATCTTTCTTAGGCACAGGTACAATGTTAGCCACCCACGGCGGGTAACTAGTCACAGCAAGGAAACCGGAGTCCCACTGTTTTTGTACCTCTTCCTTTATCTTCATGGCCATATCCGGACGAGTACGACATAGCTTCTGTTTTACTGGAGGACAATCTTCCTTTAGAGGCAGCTTGTGCATAACAATGTCGGTATCCAGACCTGGCATGTCCTGATAAGACCAAGCAAAAACATCCACATACTCCCGAAGCATGTCAATAAGTTGCTCTTTCACTGAATCTTGCAGACTGGCCCCGATTTTAACTTCTTTCAAGTCTTCTTCTGTACCAAGATTAACCGTCTCAACTTCCTCCTGATGAGGAGTGATAACCTTCTCCTCTTGTCTCAACAACCTGGCTAATTCTTCAGGTAGCTCATAATCTTCTTCAACCCCTTCATCGGCTTGATTAATCGGATTGTCAAAGTCATACGAAGTCATAACAGTGTTGTTGTCGGTGCAGTCTGGAGGGCACTCTCTGCAAGGGTTTAGATTTGTTCATTTTAGTGATCAATTTTATCTTGTTTAGAAAAAAAAGTGAAAAATGAAGTTATTATTTTGAAAAACATTGTCATTTTATTTTTTTACAAAAAATAAAGAATGAAAAACAGTGAGCGGAAAAAGAAAAGACTCATTTGCAAAAGATGTCCTGATATTCATTAATTGATCGTTTGCACAAAATACAAGATGGCCCGATTACAAAATGAGCCCTGACATCTTGGGCAAGATGCAGGACTTGATGCATGCTAAAGACAGGAAATAATAATTACTCTGCAGGAGTAACTCTTATAATTTCCTGGGAAGACCAGTTTGAGACATGGTTCCCCGGGATCCTTGGACGTATCCAGCTTTCCAGGTTGCGTTCGTCTTCTGATTCATCTTCCAAACTATTCACAGCATCCGGGGTGAGTATTCCCCTGCTGACAAACTTGGGCTCCGTTGCAGCCTCTGGTTGATCTTGTCGAGTTGGTCTGTAACCCAACCCGAACCGGTCTTCTTTCTTTTCAATTGGCAGCAGCTTGCCCCAGCCTTGAGCGGTACCCTCCTCAACAACCTTCCGGGCTTGTTGATATGATGTGATGGAAGTCCCAGACACAGCAGATGCTTCATTAATATTAAGGGCTTTAAACCCTTGACTCATGGTCTCATGGATCTCCCCATCCATTTCTATGTACTTATACGTAGCCAGCTGGCAAACAAAAATATCCTCCTCCCCACAGATGGTGATGATTTGTCCTTCCCACTCGAATTTTAACTTCTAATGAAGGGTATACGTAACAGCGCCAGCGGCGTGGATCCAGGGTCTACCCAACAGACAGCTGTAGGCCGGCTGTATGTCCATCACAAAGAAGGTAGTTTTGAAGGTCTGTGGGCCAATCAACACAGACAAATCAATCTCCCCAAGCACTGATCTTTTAGAGCCATCAAATTCTCTCACCACCAAATTACTCGTGCGCAATGCCAAGCCATCATACTCCAGCTTCACTAAGGCTTTCTTTGGTAGGACATTGAGGGAAGACCCCGTGTCCACCAGCACATGAGACAGAACGGAACCTTTGCATTCCAAGGTGATATTCAAAGCCTTGTTATGGTTACGCCCCTCCGTTGTTAAATCAGTGTTTGTAAAGCCCAATCCATGACGGGTGTTGACATTTGCAACCACGGTCTCCAACTGATTAACAGTAATCTCCTCCGGCACGTATGCTGCGTGCAAGACTTTCAACAATGCATTCCTGTGAGCTTCGGAACACATCAAAAGTGATAATATGGAGATTTTGGAGGGTGTTTGGTGAAGCTGGTCCACTACCTTGTAATCACTTCTTTTTATGATTCTCATGAACTCGTCTACATCTTGTTCAAAAGATGTCTTCTGAGTGTCTTTGGCAGTTGGCTCTTCAGATACCACACTCTTTCCTTTTTCCTTGGCAGCAGCTTCTGCTTCAGCATTAGGTCTTTGTGTTTGTGAGGCAAAAAGGCGTCCGCTTCTGGTGAAGCCTCCGCCTCCCCCAACATTATCAATTTGTGGTGAAGAGCTTGATGAATCCAGAGTGATTTTCTCCCCATTGCAGTAGAGATCAGAGCCGTAGTGCTAAGTTATGGCATTACTGCTTTCATAAGGAATAGGCCCAGGTACCGTAATAGTAACTGGGCTGATTGCTGCAGAGGAAGGTACTGTAATGGTGTGCGGATCATAGTAGATAGTGACCGGAGATCTGGCAGGAGGTGACACAGTTTGTTGTTGGAAATTGCTTTTGTTGTGAACATCAGCTGGATCATAGTAGATTGTAAATGTTGAGACATCTTCGTTAATTTTTGCTGGCGTTGTAGAAGATTTTGTTGATAAAATGGATGCTGATGTTGTAGAAGAAATAGTTGTTGAATTTTGACTTGTTGAAGTGATGGACGGAGTAATTTCTGGTGATGTTGATGAATCAGTAGGAATGATTGTTGTTGCTGTTGTAGGAGAATTTGTTGAAAGAAGGATCGTTGGTGTTGTAGGAGATTCCGTTGTTGTGGAGACAAGAGTTGCTGCAGGAGCTATTGAAGTAATTTGCAAGATTCCATCTTGGATAAGGCCACCTATGCCAATCCTTAGCTTCTCACAACCATTACTAGTTGTCTTACACAATTCACAGCAGGCCCCACAGCCTGGGAACACTTGGCACCTCAAAAGTTGAACTTTGACTTCATCCAGTGGTGTTTGAATCTGTGTAACATTATCAATCAATGTAGATGGTTGGTCCTCTTCAATAGCATTAATCCTAGGCCCACCATGATTAGGCATAGGATTTCTGTTAACGTTCAGAGGAGGCGCGAAGTTGAGAGCTTTAGAATCGACCAGATCCTGCACCTTCATCTGTAATGCTCTGCACTTCTCAGTATTGCGACCATGTGCGTTGGAGTGAAAGCCACACCTGGCGTTGACATCATAATTCTTTGGGAGATTGAGAGGATCTGGTGGTGCCAACGTCCTTAACTCAACCAGGTTGAGCTTAAGGAGTTGTGGCAATAAAGCAGCATAAGGCATGGGGATAGGGTCAATTACCCTATTTACCTGAGATGGCCTCTGTTGGAAGGGACGCTGCTGTTGGTTGCTATTGTTGTTGTTGTAGGTTCTTTGTTGCGGAAAATGAGATGGTTGCTGCTGGTAATTTTGTTATTGTTGTTGAGGATACAATGGTTGTTGTGGAACTGGAGCTGGAATGGTAACAACTGCTACTGACCTGTGAGAATATTGGGGCCTGCCCCTGCCTACATGGATGGCATTAGTTTCACCCGTCCTCCGGGGTCCTGCAAAGGGTTTTCTGGGGTTGTTGGAGGAACTTGCACCGTTGTCGGAGATTTTTCCCATCTTTAAGAGACTTTCAATTCTCTCACCAACTATGACCACATCAGCAAAACTGGTAGAGGAGAAAGCAGCAAGTCTATCAATATAAGTCCCTTGCAATGTGTTCATGAACATGTTAACCATTTCTCTTTCTGACATGGGTGGTTGGACAGCAGCAGCAAGCTGTCTCCATCTCTGAGCATAATCCCGGAAGCTCTCTCTAGAAGACTGAGACATGCCCATTAGAAGAGTTCTATTGGGAGCCATGTCCAGGTTGTACTGATACTACCGAATAAAAGCCTCGGCCAAGTCCTTCCAACATCTTATGGTGGCCCTAGTCAAATGCGAATACCATTCTCTTGAAGCTCCAGTCAGACTGTCCTCAAAGTAGAACATCCATAGCTTCTCATCCATGGTATAAGCCTTGAGCCTTCCCAAGAAAGATTGTAGATGAGTACGCGGACAGGAGGTACCATTGTACTTCTCAAAGCATGGGGGTTTAAATTTGTGGGGAATTCTCACCCCATCTACTAGTCCCATATCCATCACGTCGAAACCCAAAGAATTTTGAGATTCCAAAGATCTTAACTTTTCAGCGAACTCATCCAATCTTCTATCATATACCTCATCTCCAGCCCCTATAACAGTAAACTGTTCTCTTGGGGATCCTCTTGTAGGATTCTGCCCCCAGCAGTATTACCTTGAACATTCCTCGGGATGTTAACTTCTGGATTCAGATGGGGTCCATATTCTGGTTGGTCAATACGAGGTTGCCCCCGTTCATTGTTGCTGGTTCCCCCTGTTCCAAGATGAGGCTCCTCAGATGTCTGTCTTTCTACCAGTTCTCTCAGTATTTCTTGACTCTGGGCTAAACCAGTCATGACAACCATAAATTGAGACATCTGGTTTCTCATTTCTACTCTCTCGTTTGCCATCTGATTTCTGACCTCATTCAGGTCTTGCTGTACTTGTTCCATTTGAATGCTGGGGAGGTTGTTACGAGTCGGGTACCGGTGCGTGCGGTTGACAGGGAACACTCGGCGACGAGCAATGTTTCCTGAGATCACAACAAAGTTAGAAACAATAATGGTAACAAAAACCTACAAAACAAAAACAAAGTTAGTATGCAATGCAATATGCTTATTTGTTTTCCAAGGTATCCAGTTTGGTTCTTAGTTTTGACCTTTCCAGACCTCGAGGAAGATGCTTGATGTTGTTGAGAGAAAGCCCAAATGAAAACAAACTAAAATATATTACAAATGATGAAGCATACATAGTCTGTTTTACAATACATGCCCATGGAGGGTCAAAATACAACAAAAGGAAAAGTACATCAAAAGGAAAGAACAACAAGTAAAGAAGAATCAGACATCCAATCCAAACTCATCTTCTCTGACCTCCTTCAGGAGTGCCTCAGTCACTGGACCAGCTGGATGCTCTGTAATGGTCCTAATGAGGAGGTTCCTAGTAGTAATGGCAGTAGTCAGCTTCTTATGCCTGTCCTGGTCTTTTGATCTCTTTAACCCTGCTCGATGCTTCAATTCTGAAATTTCCTTCTGTGCAGTCAACAAAGCTTCCTGTTGCTTCTTTTCATTGGCCTCCAACTGATCAATCCTGTCCTGAGTCCTCTGGTCTTCTTGTGTACGGGCTTCGGTGATCCTGACCCACCTAGCCTGAATCTCTTGTAGATAGTGTTCAGCCCTAGATTTCTGAATCTTGGTCTCCTTGCAGGCATTCTTCAATATTTGTTCCCCAGCCCTTGCTTTCCTTATGTAGTCTTTTGTCTTTTCAATTTTGGCAAGGTGCTCAACCCTGAGCTTTTCCAATCTCTCAATGTCCAGGCGACCATCACTTCTTTCCCAAAGAGTCTTCTTCAAGGCCTGGGATAACTGCTCATTCCTTTCTTTCAACTTTTCAAATTCCTCCAGGCTAACTGTTGCTGCAGGCTACACTGTAGATGGTCCATGTATGTCTTCCAAGGTGAAAGGCATTCTGGTAATCTGAGCTCTAGTACGGGACCCGTCATAGTACTGAGCTGAAGCAACATTGTTACATCTTCCAAGAATAGCCACCCCTTTTGTCTGGATGTGTCCCAATCCCAGGCAGCTTACCTAACAACAACTGAATTAGGTTGAACTTCACAATATAGGGTCTCAGCTAAATCCTGTCCTCTGGGAGGGTGAACTAAGGCATAGCCCAATTGTCTCTTAAACAGTAAGGGGTTGTAGTTGATGCAACCCTTTACTTCTACCAGAAGCACATTAGGGTATTGTCCACAACTGGTGATAATGTCCTTGCCTTTGGTGCTCTGGGTGCACCATCTGATATCATCTGAAGTTAAGGCAATGAACCTCTTGGCCCAATTCTTCTGCTGGTGTGGGTTCAAGAAAGCATCTAATCTAGGCCGGTGTCTGAGTAGCCAAGAATAAAACAAAGGAGCACAACATCTTACCAACTTCCCCCTTTGTTTTTCATTCTTCTGATGGATGGAATAATAGAAATCTCCTAGCAATGTAGGCACTGGGTTCTTCAGAAGAAACAAATGGATGGCATTTCTACTGTCAAATTTGGGTTCATCTGCAAACAGTATAGCCCCATATATGCTGAGGGCTAAGAGTGCACAGACTGCCCTCCACTCTCCCAATGAAGCCTTCAGGATGGCCTGAGAAATCAAGAAATCCAGATGTAAACCAGGGATCCCAGCTTTTGTTGTCATGCTTTGCTCAATAAGGGCAGGCTCCGAGTACAATGCCCTTGCTATCACTTCATTTCTGGGAGCAGTCATCTCTGGGTTGAATGGGATCCCACCTCTGATAGGCACTCCAATCAATAAAGAGAACTCCTCCAACAAAGGTCCCATCTGAAAGTCAGGAAAGGTGAAACATCTCAGTGGAGGGTCATAGAACTGCAAGCATGTGTGGATCATGCTTCTCTGAGAAGGATCAAGATCCATAACCAATTCCAGGATACCCCCATAGTGCTCTCTGAACAGGGGGATATGGTCAAGGGTGATGAGTGACTGAACCTGCCTAATACCAGTCAACACAGGCTCAAAAAAGTGATAAGATATGTTTCTCTTCCTGGGAGTAGCCATGAGTGCTGCTGAAGAAGCTGAAGACAAATGCTGATGAAGATCACAGACTGATGATGGAAGTAAACCTCTGACAGACTGATGCTGGTGAGGATGGAGATGACTGAAGCAGGTACCTGATGAGGACAGCTCAAGCAGAGGTCTATGCAGAAGAAAGGGTCAAAACCAAAACCAAGATACAATGAGGTGGATACCCTAAAAAGAAAATAAACAAATGTCAAATGATGCAATGATGATATATGAAAATGATATGCAATTGTTTGTGATCAAGAGCTGGATCTGATTATCTGTATTGATATAAAGTCCATGTAGGTTCAAAAGTCCAGATGGAGGCTCAGAAATCCAATAACCAGGGTGGGGACTCAAATAAAGAGTTACATGTCCAGGGTTAATCACAAGAACTGTCCAAAGTGGAGTATTCTTAAACAAAACAGTAACATGGTATGATGTGGCCAAGGGTTCCTGCAAACCTGTAAACAACCCAACCCCCCTCACATGTAATGTTCTAGAACAAGGATCCTCAGACTTGGATCAGTTATGAGAAGTGTAAACACTTCTAAACCGGAGGTACAGTGTTTACAATAACCATAAAAGATCCTCCTCTAATTCTCCTCAGTTTCTGAAGGTCATAACTAAAGGTCATCCAGACTTAGCAGGCTTCCCAGATAGCCCTAGCACTACAGGAAATCTGTAGCACAGAGTTCTCAAGAAGAAACCCACATCTGAACCGTGTTTCTTATTCCCGCACCAGACCGAAATGGAATGGGAAAGAACATGAACTACTCTAGCCTAGGTGTCACTCATGTCCCAGGTATAGGACCTTAAACTCTCAAAAGAACCCCACCCATCAAAACAGAAAACCAGATCCAGCATAGTGACAATGATAGTATGAAATATACATAAGACTGTAAAGAGTGCAATAAATAAGGCTGTACATAAAGCAATAAATAAAGCAAACAAATAAAAACACATAGCACATAACACCCTAGTAAACACAAATCAAACAAGCGCTAGGATGAACCCACAAAAAGAACCAGAAGCCCTGGTTGCAGTTTAAGGGTCCCCAGCAGAGTCGCCAAGCTGTCGCTCCCTCCAAATGACACAGAGTCAAGAAGGGTACAGACGCGAACGGTTGGCGAAAGGAGAGAACATTAAGATGAACTGAAAAGAGTCGCCAGCTAGGCATTTTTATCCCGAAGGAAAGGTAATGCTGCATAAACCTAGAAATGGATGGATAAGACGGCCGCGAACCAGAGTAACTGAGAAAGGGGGTTGGTTACAACCTGTAAACACCCCAAATTTGCCCTCACTCATGGATTGTTATTTTTTCATATTTGCATAAGTTCAATCATATCATCTCATATTGCATTTTTGCTTCACTGCATGATTTCAAAGTCATCTGCATCTAGGGTTTGTGATTTAAGCAATCCCTGAGCTATCTGAGCCACTCCAAAGGTCTTAAATCATCTCAAGAGGGTCCATGCATGTTCAAACATCATATTATATCCTTGGCCATATCATACCCTGAGCTACCTGGGTTGTTTACAGGTTTGCAGGAACCCTTGGCCATATCATACCCTGTTATTGTATTTATGTAAGAATACTTCACTTTGGACAGTTCTTGTGATTTAACCCTGGACATGTGACTCTTTATTTGAGTCCCCCACCCTGGTTACTTGATTTCTGAGCCTTCATCCTGAACTTTTGAACATACATGGGTTTCATATATCAGAACAGACAATCAGATCCAGCTTGATCACAAACCCTTGCATATCATTTTCATATTCATCATTGCATCATTTAACATTTGTTTATTTGTTTTTCAGGGTATCCATCTCATTGTATCTTGGTTTTGGTTTTGAACCCTTCTTTTGCATAGACCTCTGCTTCAGCTGTCTCCATCAGTTATCTGCTTCAGTTATCTCCATCCTCACCAGCATCAGTCTATCAGAGACTTATCTCCGGTCTTAGTCTGTGATCTTCATCAGCACTCATCTTCAGTTTCTTCATCAGCACTCATGACTACTCCCAGGAAGAGCAACATATCCTATCACTTCTTTGAGCCTGTGTTGACTGGTATCAGGCATGTCCAGTCACTCATCACACCTGACCACATCCCATTGTTTAGGGAACACTATGGAGGTATCCTGGATATGGTTATGGACCTTGACCCCTCTCAGAGCAGCATGATCCACACATGCTTGCAGTTCTATAACCCACCATTGAGATGCTTCACATTTCCAGACTTTCATTTAGGGCCTCTACTGGAAGAATTCTCTTTGTTGATTGGAGTGCCTGTCAGAGGTAGAATCCTCTTCAACCCAGAATTGACTTCTCCCAAGAATGAAGAGATAGCAAGGGCACTGTACTTGGAGCCTGCCCTGATTGAGCAAAGTATGACCACAAAGGTTGGGATTCCTGGTTTGCATTTGGACTTCTTGATTTCTCAGGCCATCCTGAAGGCTTCATTGGGAGAATGGAAGGCAGTCTGTGCATTGTTAGCCCTCAACATATATGGGGCTATACTGTTTGCAGATGAGCCCAAATTTGTCAGCAAAAATGCCATCCATTTGTTCCTCCTAAAGAACCCAGTACCTACATTGTTGGGATATTTCTATTATTCAATCCATCAGAGGAATGAGAAACAAAGGGGGAAGTTGGTAAGATGTTGTGCTCCTTTGTTTTACACCTGGCTGCTCAGACACCTGCCTAAGTCAGATGCTTTCTTGAACCCACATCAGCAGAAGAATTGGGCCAAGAGGTTCATTGCCTTGACTTCAGATGATATCAGATGGTGCACCCAGAGCACCAAAGGCAAATACATTATCACCAGCTGTGGACAACACCCAAATGTGCCTCTAATAGGAGTGAAGGATTGCATCAACTACAACCCTTTACTGTTTAAGAGACAACTAGGTGTAGACACCCTAAATTTGCCCTCTGGTTTTCTATCTTTTTCAGCTTTTCGTTTTGCATTCATACACATTTTTCATACAATTTGCATAAGCTCCTAAGACATGGGATCGCTATTTTTTGAAGGATTGGGGTTTCACGCCTTTATTTGCAGATGTTGCACCCCAAAATTTGCCCTCGCAATACAAGACTTTGTGTTCTAAGAAGGTTCACAAGGTTCACAAGCTTCCCAATGCTTTCAAGACCTTTCATGAGGTTCATGAAGTCTACAAATTACTTCTTGAAGGTTCACAAGGTTCACAAGTTCTATAATGCTTTCAACACCTTTCATGAGGTTCATGAAGTCTACCAGTTACTTTATGAAGGTTCACAAGGTTCACAAGTTTCTCAACATGTCCATAACCTTTCATGAAGTTCATGAAATCAACAAGTTACTTCTTGAAGGTTCACAAGCTTCACAATACCTCCCATGAGGTTCACAAGACATTTTATGATGGTTCACAAGGTTCACAAAGTTCACAATTGGTCAAAGAAGTTGACAATTCCCTCAAACAATGCACCTCCTAAGCAGTGCATCCAAAACTAGGGTTTTGACTTTAATCAGGCTAAATGGACTTCCAATACCTCAAGTGAGTTTCATAACATCTTATATGTGTGTAAGAACCCCCATGACAAGTTTCAAGACTTTTCTTAAAAATTTGCTCAGTCAGATGATCAGATAAGTCAAAATCAGTCAATGCAGTTAAAAAGTCAAACTGAGGTCAACTGTGGTCAAACCAAAGTCAAACTTCATGATTTTTTTCCAACATCAAGTATATGAAGTAAAATTCATCATTTGATCAAGGGTTGATCATGATTCATCAAGGAGATTCCAGATCATCAATAATCAGGAGTTTCTAAATTAGGGTTTCCTTAGTAAAAGTCAACTGAACTTTGACCAGGCATAACTTTTACATACTTCATCACCAAGTCTCCATCCAAAGCTAATTTGGAAGGAAATTGAATTCTCTACAACTTTGATGTTGAAAGTTAAGCCCAAAAATGCTTCATTTGAAAGATATGATCTAAGACATTATAGGTCATTTCAAAAGTCAACAAAAAGTCAACAACTTCAAAAGGGCATAACTTGAGATTGGTAAATGATATGGACCTGAAACCAATGGGGTTGTTTAGAGGACTCTTCAAGCTTTCCAAAAAGTCCAAGAACACCTTCATACCTTTAAAAATTGAGGGAGATGTGCCCTTGCAAAGTTGGGAAATTTTGTGATGGTTTATGTTGAAAATGGAGGCTTAGAAGTAATTCTTTCCAAATGGTCTGCCCAATTTATGACCCAATCCATGTCACAACATCATGCACGACCCAATGGTGAGAAATTCTGATTTTTATATTTTTATTTGATATTTATTTGAATTTTATTCATTTTAAATCAAATTAAATCAAAATAAAATCTAAAAATCAAAGTTTGGACATGATTCTTCTTTTAAAAATTAATCAATGCTGTTTAAAATGATTTGATCTTGTACAAATTCGTGCTAGACCAAATTAGAAAGCAAATATTTGATTTTTCCACACTTTAAGATCATGACATTCCTTCACCATGAAGTCTTCCAAAAAGCCCATAAATCCATCATCTTTTGACCTAAATTCCTTCTCATATATATACAAAACATAACCCTAGCCTCATGGACGAATTTGGCAGCCTCAAAAATCAGTTTCAAACTTCACAAATTCATCAAAAAAACTCATAATCGGATTTTGGATTGGAGGTAGTTTCAACACATTCCAAGCACACCAATCTCTTCTATGATGATCATTGAACATGTCCAGACCTTTTACATTGCCAAAATCAACTTCATATGCATAAACCGAATTGCTTAAACCTTGGTTTTGAATTTTTTTCGATTTTGTTGTTTTATGCGTTTATGTTTGAATTTAACTATTGATTTGTGTCTATCTTGAAGCATGTAAACTTTCTGGGCGATTTGCTTTGAGTTTCGTGGACTTAGAGCCGTTTCACCATTGTTAGGGTTTGTCTTTCAAAATTGGGGTCTCATGATTTGGACCATATAAATGCTTGTTGTTGATGTAATAATACTGTATGAACTGTAAGGATTGTGTAGGTACGACCAATTTGGTGAAATTGCAGGAATATCATGAGATACGAAATTCGTAGGTTGAAGGTGGCAGGAAAAATCGTAGCAAAACTCGCATCAAAAATCGCAGGAAAACCTGCGAATTTGGAGGTTGAAGATGAGCTTTTGGCGCTCAGTTTGAAAATTCAAATTAATTGTTTTTTTATAATATGTTTGTATTGTAATTTTATCAGCAACGCGCATGCAGCCCAGTGGTAAGAGGAACGCATATGTGATCTGATGGCATGAGTTCGAACCTTGTCTCCAGCAAGCTTTTTTTTGATATTTTCCATTTAATATGCATGTTTAATATATTATTATTAGTAGTTGTTTGGTCATCAGGAAGGCTCTCCCAGCCAGGCGGTAAGGCGCGCGTATGAATGATCAAAGAACCTGGGTTCAACACCACCCCAGGCCTTTTATTTTTCTCATTATTTTCCTGGTTCATTGGTTTAAGGCACAAAACAAAGTGGATTTCCTATATTGTCACCTGCGCCTGGCTTGGCTTAATGGTTGGTGTTGTTGCTGGTAATCAGAAGGACATGGGTTCAAACCCAGCCAAGGTAAGTTCTTATTTTTGTCATTTTTTTTCTATTTTGTTTTTTTTAGTTAATTTATTTGTTTTACAATTCCTAATAATAAAATAAATCATACATATATTAAAATTTTAACTCTCCAAAGGTTCTAAACTTCTTTTTTTTATTATTTTGTTCCAAATTTATTATTATAATGTATATATATTTATTAAAATATTTTGTATATAAGTTAACCCTAATTTTCAAAAAACCTAAAAAATATTTTCTAAATGAATTTTAATTTTGTAAGATATAATTTTTATTTTCTAAATAATTTCTATTTCCTAATTCTTAGTATAGATATTATGTACATATTTATTTAATGATAATTTTGTAAATATAATCTATTATTAGTAATATGTAAATATTTTTGTTCATAATCTAAATTATATGTAAATAATTGAGCCTATAATACTTTAACTTTATAATTATAATATAATTTAATAATTTGTAAATTAAAATGATTGTTTGTTCATATTTGTTTTTCTAAATATAATTGTTCATATAAAAATCTATTAATTTCTTATATTTTGATTAATTTTTATTACTACTAACCATATTATTTATTTTGCTTTGTTAATTTTACATTATTATTAATTCATTAATATTATTTCACTAACTTTATAATTTTTATTATTTACTAACCTTTCTTATTTTATTATTACTAACTCTTTTTCTTGCTTATTATTATTATCACTAACCCCTTATTATTTATTTTTATTATTTATTGCTTATTTATATTTTATTTATTTTGCTATTTTGCTTAATATTTATTTATTATTATAATTTTGTAATTGCTTCCGGGATGTAAATTTTATAATTATTATTGTTGTTATGGTTAGTAATTAGGGAGTGTAACAACATGTATGCAATATTAAAATAAATTTAGATAATTTTTAATGTAAGATAATTAAATTAAACACGTCACACACGTAAGTCGATTTTAATCGCCGTCTCACTTCCTAAGGTTATCCCTCAAGTTGCCTACGAATAATGGTTAAGTGGGGTGTATAAAGCAAGTCCCTCGAAAAAAAATCATCAAAGTCCCTCATGGTTGCCTTTACGAATCGAGTCCCTTTCGAAAAATGATGATAGTCCCTCCTTTATGCTTATTACACCCCACAGTTGCCTTTTATAAACAAATTGTCCCTCACATGTCTCTTAACATCCAAAGTAAAGACTACCTACTCCTTAATAGTAGGGATAGTCTTACCAAGGAAAGAAAAAAGAACAAGAAAGACTTTAAACATTAGGGTAGGTTCCTCTTATGTACTTGCTCACTTCAAAAATTTTTCAAACTTATCAATTTCAAACAAATTTTCAAACAAGTTTCTTACACATCCGTACATGGATTATTTATTAAACTATTCTGAAAATTTTCTATTCACACACTACACTTTCAAAAACAATTTAAAGTGAGCTTAAGTACCTAAGAGCCCATGGATAACCATGGATGAAAAGGGTGCTAATACCTTCCCTTTTCATAACCTACCCCCCGGACCCAAAATATTCTCTTAAGGTCTTTCCTGTTCTTTTATAACCTTTCCTTATGGATAAAATAAAAGTCGGTGGCGACTCTTGCTATCCGCAACATTCCTTAAAGTCAGTTCTCCCACCGTGTTACAGCAGAGTATCAGGAAAATTCAAGGCGTTGGCTTCCAGCCAGCTTTGGTCTCATTCTCGTATGCCAATATCACCAGACTAGGGTTTATCTCCCTGAATAAGTCGTCTCAGAAGATTTCTTCAGCTGCAAGTTATCTGTCTCATTGATCTGTTTCTTAGGCAATGCTTATCCACTAATTGTGGTGTGTGGATTTCTTCAGGATCAAGTGGTGAGTTGTGCGAGATAATTGTTATGGTGAATTGTTCAGTGGTGGTCGTTTTATTCTTAACCAGTGAGTTATGTGGAAGCGGTGCAAATTTGGTTTTGAGGCGAAAGAAAAAAAACGGGATCTCATGGTTGTGCGTGCTTGTGGTAGCCAATTTATTTCATACCCATTTCCTTATTCATATTTATTCATTTCACATTTTTCTTATCCAAATAAATTCATTTCCAACATTTGTTTTATAGATCTTTTTTTACCATATCCAATTATTCATGATCCATTCCAAAACCAAAATCCACATTTTAACAATTTTAATCCATTTTCTAGTCCATCATCCATTTATCCAAATTAAATTAACCATTTCTCAACATTCATTTTTACAATTAAATCCATTATACTTTTTTTAATCATTTTTCCACATACACTTTATTCTATAAATATTTTTCTTTCTCTATTCATAATTTTCCATCCAATTTTATTCATTAACCCTCTTTTTCTTAATTCCCTTAATTAATTTACTATCCAAATTTATCCACATTTTATTTTCATTCCATTTTCCAATTTAATCCCATATCTCATAATATTGTTGAGACTCATTTTTGTCCATATTTTTCTACATCATTTAACAAGCATCTATTCCACATGGACCCACAACAAAACTTTTGCAGCCAATTATGGACCCCACACACCTTCTACATGCATTCACACTTTTCTCCACCCTCCCAAACTGACTCCACAAAATTACACGCAAAACAACTCACACTTTTCTCACGGCACTACCTCACACACTCCCCAATTCCTTCACGCTTCACGCACACAGCAAACACACAAAACAAAAATCTCAAAAAACGGCACGCATCCCGCACACAATGATTCACGCCTCATCTGCACAATTTCTCACACTGCACCTCATTCAAAAACCACCAACAACTTCAGCCAACTTCCACTCACTATATTCACGGCAAAAACGCACAAAAGGCATCACACAATCTCACCAATTTTGGCAAGAAGTCACTCCGCACGTCCAGCATTCACGCCTCACAGCACACATCAAAAACATTTCCTCTTCTTCAACTCGCTAAGGCAAATCCACAAAAACCCTTCCATTCATCAGTAAACCTCTCAACCCCCACTTCCAAAAACCTTAATCCATCAATTTCATCAAAATAATTTTGACCTGCAAAAGCAACGCAAAAATAACACACACCACCACCACCGAACAATCACCTTCAATCTGCACCTTCACTCTTCAACAACCCTTACCTCCTTCATCATCTCCACAACAACCATAAAACTCTTCTTCTTCAAACCCACACCTCCTCAAATCCCTTCACCTTCATTCCCTAACCACTTTGCATCACTCTTCACAGCAACCTCACCTCATCGCAAATCCACCGAAACAAAACAACAACAACAAAACTGTGACCACAAATTTTATCAATCCACCACTTCAACCATCTCCCAACATCATCAACACAACATCAAATCACCAACAACCAACAACACCAAAACATAAGTAGAAGAAGGAGAGAGGAAAGATCGAGACCAAAAGAGAATCAAAATCTCCGTGAACGAACCTTGGAAGCGAAATCCGAAACATACGATTTGAGATGAGGAAGAAACTGAGGCAAGTTTCGGCGAAAGAATGGTGATGTCGCGGATTCCGTTGACCGGCATGGTTTTGGCTTGGTCTTGTTTCAGGTAGTTGGCTCCGATCAGAGGGAGTTTCTTCGCCACTGACGCGATTCAGACGAAGATCGAGCGCGAGAGGCATTCGGTGATAGCGGCGTGTTTTGGGGAAAAAGTTGTACGAACAGGGATTTTTATTGGTGTTTCGTTTTCCTTCTTTGTGTGGCTGTTGACGCAGGGAAAGGCACATAAGGGGCGATGGCCCTTGTGCTTGTCACATTTTTATTATTATTCTGAACTTGGATCGGGCTTGGGCCTTTCTTGTTTGTATAGTCTGCTGATGTGATTTGTTTCTGCACCCCACCCGCGTCTAACTATGCAGAAGGGGCTCAGCCCATTTGAATTCCTCATCAACACCAATCCTGCGGTTTCCACCCCTATTTCCTTTCTTCCTGTTCTTTAATTCTATTTCTATTCTTTTAGTTAATCCTTTGTATTTTAATTTTATTTCTAACCTTTTAGCTAATTTTTTATTATTATTTGGAGATGGTATTAACAAGTTTCTTGTAAATATTTTTATTTATTTTATTTCTTGATGCATGTTTAAGTATAACATTTGTAGAATTTGTTTTTTTAGTTGCAACTAGTTTGATTAATTGACCTTGATAGTATTTTTAGAATAGTAGTTTAAAGCTCATGGTTACTTTCTTGGTTTAGATTTGTGGTCACTCTTGGTTTTAGAATGCATGGTTAATTCTTATTTTGTGATTAATTTTCATAACTTTATCTGGACTGATGAGATCCTTGGTGCAGATGAAGTTTAGCACTTGATTTTGTTTAGACCTATTCTTGGCATTTATTTTGGTTATCTTCGTTGGTCATCTTGGGACGCTGGAAGCTTATACTTGACTTTGATCTGATACCCCGATATCTGACAATTGCACTTGACTGTTGAAATCATTCTGGACTTGATATTTCTTCTTGCGCATATTGAAGAGGCAACGGACCTTCTCCGTTAGGTAACACTGAGGCCCGATTTTACTTACTGCATGCTGTTGCATCTGGAAGTCCAATTGGTGTAGGCTCTGTTTGTGCATTTTTCATCTTATCTCCATATCGCATTCTCATCTCCTTATCTTATTTCTATTTCATCCAATTCATCTTCTTCATCTTATCTTATTCCTCATCTTCTGTTATTCGTTCTTAGCTTGAGGTGTGCTTAGGCCACCATGGCGCTTCTCCTTTCATCTTCTTCTTTTCTTCTCCTTCATTAGGATAGTGAGCCTCACTAACTTAGGACCATCCGAGCATATGAATATTAGGATTAGACTTTTCCCGTTAGCTTTTACCTTTATGTTCCTTTTGGTTCTTCTTCTCTTCTCATCTCATAATTCTTAAAAGATACTTTAATAAGTTTGAAGTAATGTCTTGATCCATAGCCTTATCCCATGAGGTATGCTTGTAGTCTTCCCATCTTGGGATAGTACAAGTTTACCTTGTGATGCACAAGTCTGATCAAGGTATCTTCTTCATAAAAGAAAAGCTAAAAAACATTTCTTCATCTGTAAATAATTAAAACACTTAATAAGTAAACAAGTTAGTGAGCCTAGGCCCTAATCTCTGGATTCAAGTTTTGGGGATCTTCTCCTTACTTGAGTGTGCTTGTTCTATTATTCCATCTTGGAATGTAGTGACAAGTGCACATTCCATGGAATAGAGCTTGAGTTCAGTTCCTTGTGACACACTCCTAAAAGCTTCTAAGAAAACACAAACAAACAATAAGCGTCTTTCCTTCGGGAATTCTTTTCTCATCTCATTCGCTCCGTACGCGAAATTACTCCTACTTGTCACTTTGCAAGACGGTTACGCACTCGTCGTCCGAGTCTGCAACACCTGAGCAATGGCATAGGCAGTTCAAGCCTTAATTCACAAGCAATTTCCTTTTAGTACCCCTAGTTAGGGGAACTACGGCGTCTCTGATCCTCATTATCCTGATGAGGTACGTAGGCAGCGGGGTAGGGCCCGTTCGAGCACAATCTTTATTTTCCCTACATTTTTCTCTTTGTTTTCTTATTCAGTTCTTTTCTCAGTTTCTTTCCAGTTCAGTTTATTTTCTTTTGCAGCAGCTTTCATACCCTCACCCTTTGAAACAATTCTCTTTGCAAGCGTGGATCCCGTCGGGTACGAAGGACGATCTGGGTGCTAACCCCTTCCCAGGTCGTAACCGACTCCCGAACTCAGTCTCTTTGGTTCGCAGGACCTGTGTCCTTCCTCTTCTTTCTTCTGGTTCGTGCAGCATTACCATTCCCTTTCTTCGGGATAAAAATGCCTGGCTGGCGACTCTATTCTTTTTCCGCGCCACTTTCGCGTTTGTACCAGGATGGAAATCCGGGGAGCGACAGCTGGCGACTCTGCTGGGGAATAAAAACCAGATGATCTCTGGTTCCCCTGTGAGTCTCTCCTAGCACTTGTGTGTTGCTGTTTCATTGGGCGATGTTTGTTTGCTGTGGCTTGTTGTATTTTATTGTTGTTTATTTACATCTTTATTTACGACTTTATTTACAGTTTTTAGTCTTTATTTACTGCATCATGTATATATACTGGACTGTCTGGACTGGTTTTCTTTGGGGGGATGGGTGTTACTTGTCCCTTAGAGATATGAACCAAGTACCCGGCTCGAGTGCACCATAGGACTTAGAGTGGTTCCACTTTGGCCTCATGAGATCTTGTCATGGGGGTAGTAGTGAGTTCCACACCCAGGTTGCGATTGTCATTTGGGGATCTTCCTCTCTCATTACATAACCCTGACAGTTATGTGCAGCTGGGGACCGATCATCGAGAACCTTGTGGAAACATCCCTCTTTAGTGATGACAGTGGCAACCCACATTTTGTGGCAAACCCATTCGCATCCGAGGGCCCACTTGGGGATCGCATAGGATGACCTTGTGTCCTGGACTCAGCTGAGGCCTCCCTGCGTAGTATATAATGCCAAACCGATTCCCTGATTTGGTCATGCGCCATTTCTCGGAAATGGTGAAAGTATTATTGCTATTCGGCTTTGAGAGTCCGTGATGTCTGACCCGGAGCCTACTACCAGTGAGATTGGGAGGGGTTTACAGGTGTGCAGGAACATATGACCTCAACATACCCTCATTGCCAGTGCAGTCTTATGTTTTGATCCGGTCACTATGATCCTGAGGTTCTTGATCCTTTGGTTCTCGGCTACTATTTTGGGCTATTATGCAGAGATCTTGTGGTTACAAACACTCGATTCTTGGCTCAGTATTCCAGATTCCGGGCAGTTTCCAGCTGTGATCCCATGTCTTTGCATCTTTTGCATCATCATATTGCATTTTGCATATGCATCAGCATTGCATATCCTTTTCCAGAAAGCTCATCCTTCCTCTTTTGTTCATGACTAGCCAGCTGATTTCCCAGTACTCAGTTTGAACAAGTGTTAACCGTTGGGAGACGACAAAGTTGTTTGAAGCAAGACTGAGCAGTGTCAAGAGTTAGAAAAGGGTCAGTTTGAAAGCCATCAGAAGCTATGTCAGAGGAAAACCGTCAGAATGTTGAGTTTCCACCTGGTTTCACTTCGATGACCAATCCTTTGTATGGTCTTTCTCCCGATGAGGATCTTCCACAAGTGAACAATCTTACTCAAGCTCAGCCTGCACAGACCCCGATCATGGATCAAGGTGTACCTGAACCATCTGTTGTCCGAGGTGGGCCTTCATCTTCTTCTGATTCTACAGATTATCAGAGTTTTGCCTTCCCTATGCCAGGCTTCCAAGGGGCCATCCCTCTTGTGAAAACCAAGGATCCACCAGCTTTTGATCCTACTGAAAGGTTTTGCGTGTTGGACGAGCAACTCAAAGCCTTAGCAGATCCTGTTGCCTTTGGTTTTGATGCTCTAAACCTGTGTTTGGTGCCTGGTCTTGTCATTCCTCCAGATTTCAAGACTCCTAAGTTCGAGAAATACACTGGTGTCAGTTTCCCAAAGCGTCATTTGGTGATGTTCTATAGAAAAATGACTTCTTATGCCCACAACGATAAGCTTATGATTCACTGTTTTCAGGACAGTTTAAGCGGGGCATCCTTAAGTTGGTATATGGATTTGGAAAGCAATCGTATCCGGTCGTGGAATGATTTATCCAGAGCTTTCGTAAAGCAATACCAGTACAATGTGGACATGGCGCCCTGTCGCACGTACTTGCGAAGCATATCTCAGAGGAGTGGTGAATCTTTCAGAGAATATGCACAGCGGTGGAGAGAATTGGCAGCCCAAGTGCAACCACCACTTTCAGACAAAGAATTTGTTGACCTGTTCGTGGGCACGTTGCAAGGTCCATACTTGGAAAGAATGAGTAGCATTGGGACATCAAGCTTCTCTGATTTGATGATAGTTGGAGTACGCATCGAGAGCCTGCTCAAAAGTGGAAAGATCCAAGACTTTTCGAACATCCCAGCTAGTGAATATGAATTTGTTGGTAGCTCCCAAGGGGAAGAAGGGTATGACATCAATGCAATCATGGCAAATATTGAACATTCTGGACCATCATCTACTCATAGATTATCTTTTCCTAGGTCTGGCTCCTCTTACGGACAACAAGTGATGCTCAGAGCACCATATCAGAAACCCTGGACTCCTCCTCGTCCATATCTGCAAGCTCAAGGTCGAAGACCTCAGAATCAATTTCAGAGCCATCATAGGCCTCGCAACAATCTGGAAAGAAGGAATTCTCCTCTTCATCCAGTTCCCATGGCGTATAGTGAACTATTGTCACATCTAATTCAGAGCTCATTGGTGGTTCCTAAGCCTCTCAAGCCGTTGTCAGAGTCGTACCCTCCAGAGTACAATCCTCATGAGCAGTGTGGGTATCATGGTGGATCAATCGGGCATTCAACTGAAGATTGCAAAGCTTTTCAAGCCAAAGTATAACAGTTTATCGACAAGGGCTACATATCCTTTCCAGAATGAAGCTTGGTTGTGCACGTCAACCTCTCGCCGGATTGAGTTCAAAGACTTCAAAGGAGCGTCTCCTGATTTCAGTGGTCCAGGCAAGAAGATGTCATTAGAGTTGTTGATCATCGTATCATTTTTATCATTTGCATTGTAGTTTCTTTCCTGTTAGTAGCTACTTGTCTTTTAAGCATTGTTATTTTGAATGGTAATGTTAATGTAGTGATCTTGCACTTTTTGAATCAATTATGTCGCATTCGCTCATTTTCCTTTACTTGCATTGAAAAAATAAACAAAAAAAAAGTGCATCAATTTACCTCCCATTTATTTCACTGTTGTTTAGCAGGTTTGAGGGAGGATGATGACAACTGAATACCCATAATTGTTAAAGGTATGCTTTCAGAGTAGAACCTACTGACGATGTACAAGAATTTCTTCAATCCCCAAACACCGGAGATATAAGGGAGATAGACCCTCGTCAACCCATTTGAGCCTTGAAGTAGGAGTTTCTTTTCTAAACGAAAAAACCCTCACATCCAACCCGGGGCAGGGTAGTTATCAGCCAATGTGACCGAGCGTTCAAATTTCCAAAGGAGTGAGCATCCGAGGATCCATTACCTTTTCTTCAGTACACCTCAAAAGGTCAAGAGATGTGAAACCACAATGGTTATCCCTCAACAACAAGGAAATGAGGCAGTCATTACCCTTTCAAGCAAGTCAGACAACCAATGTCACAAGATTTGTTCAAAAAAAAATCAAAAGAAAAAAAGAGAGAAATAAAGCCCGCTAAGTCGGAAAAAAATGTGTGAAAATAGATGACTTAGGCAAAAGTTAGGGCATCCCGCTGGACTTCAAAATCGAAAAATTTCAAAAAAAAAAAAAATCGATCCAGGCAAAAATTAGGGATAAAAAAAAATCGAAAGAAAAATCTTCCATTAGAACAAAATCGTGTGACCAGACACAAAGTCAGAAGGAGTGACTGTTACTCCAAGAAACCTCATTGGTGCTTAAACCATCAACGTCTTTAGTTCCTCAACCATTACAAAACCCTTTCGAGAGGCGAGCGCTCAGGCCAAATTAGTTGAACATAGGACTGGAGAACATCAAGGAGAATGGGTGGGCACAGATAAACTTTGAGCCATAATCTTTCTTTATAAAACCGTGAACCAAGCCACGTCATAACCCTTGAAAGTCCTAATTGAATCAGGTTCAATTCTGAAAGCATACTACGACAAGGTTGCGTAAACTGACTCCTAACGATTTGCTAACTCAACACTACGTTTGGACTAATCATCCATTCTTCGCACGCTGTCACAACATTAAAATAAATAAAATTTCAAAACTTGCATGTGCACTGCATTAAAATTACCATTGTGAATGAACAGTTTTAATTGCAAGTCAGTTTGTGACACTAGGGAAGTTCCTGCAGAAAGCAATCAGAGGAGAATTTGATCATTCAACAATGATGACCAGAATCAAGAGCATCTTATTAGCCTATGAATCAGGGGCATGTGATTCAATGGTTTTGTCAACCAAGGAATTTGTCAAGGTAAAGCAAGTTCCCATGCATCAGTTGATTGAAGGACGTCGTCCAAGAGTCAGTTGATCAGAAGTGAATCTACCAAACAGGGGCAGGACACCCGGATTTTCTATTGACCAAGGTTGAATTCTTCCAATGCTCAGTCAGAATGAGTCAAGTCTCTTCCACGCTCATACAGGGGCAGGACACTTCCAGATATCACTAAGTGCAACTCTCCTTGAGAGGACATCCAAGTCTGTCATGACAGGAATTGGATAATCAGAGGCAGTATGTTCAGAGACTCACCCAACTGGGGCAATTTTAGCTACACAGAGCAAGTTATATCGGTAATCTTAGAGTTCAAGACGAGTATTGGGAAATCATGCTACCCACCATCGCCTTTGTCACCCTTCTCAACCAGAAGCCTTGTCACATAAGACCTTTCATCCCATCCTTGGGAGTTTTTCTGGCTTTTCATAAGCATTGCATAAATCATTTGCATGCGTTACTCATGTCGCTCGAGCATATAGAGCATACGCATCATATTTACATTAGTCATAACCCTGCAACTTCAACCTAACATCAGAGGGCCTCGTAACCCCAACTTGTCAACCATTTCAAAGTCCAGTTCTCGTCTGGCAAACCTTTTCACAGTCTAGTCCTCGTCTGGCAGACAAACCCAAAGTCTAGTTCTCGTCTGGAAAACCAACTTCAAATACCAGTTCTTGTCTGGTAGGCGAATCTTTTAACCAGTTCTCGCCTGGTCACCTTTTCATTAACCTTTTGGACGCCAGTTCTCGTCTGGTAGTCATTCTGCTTCGGAGTTAATTCTCGTTTGACAATGAACCCAAGGAGTCAGTTCTCGTCTGACGACTTATTCTTTGCCCATCAATTCTCGTCTGTTGGCCTACCTTCAATAAACCGGTTCTTGTCTGGTAATTCGCCTCTAAAGTCCAATTGCTTGGCAACCAAAAATATCTCTCAACCTGGCCTTCCGCCCTACCATCCTTGTATCTTCTCCTGTTTGCATATCTTCATATCCTTAGCATCAAGAGCATACATTTACATCTTGCATCATTTGCATTTCATCCTCATACTGCATGGTTTCTGTTCTTCGTGTGGAGCAGAATCATTACAAGACGCAGCCTGAGGCAGTTATCTCAAGATCTGTTGAACTTCTGCGAGAGTTTGAAGACACTGGGGCAATTCTGGATGTCGTGTCTTCTATAAAATCCTCTAGAGGCGATCTCTTTGTAGACGATGCAATCTGAGGCAATTTGAGGAGTTAAAGTAATGCTTGTTCACTCTTGATAATCAGTATACAACTGTTGAGCTCAGAAGCTTGAAGCACTATTTTAATTCTCAAGGAATGTCTGGTATTTATTTTACCAGTAAGGCATTGGAAGTTTATTTCTTCCCCGAGCATGAGATCTTCCTTTAGCCGACAAGATTTCCTCATGAGGAGTTGGTTATTCTCATTCAGTCAAAGTCCAGTTGGCATATCTTCCCAATGCAGTCATCGTACTACACTTGGGGCATATTTTGACTTATTTGATTCTCCAGCAAAGTCTCTCCTCAGCAGAGCATTGCCAAATATGTTTCTCAACATGGCCAGAAGGTTGACATCCCCAGCTGAGGTAGAGCAGATGATATCCCCAACAGAACTTCAAGGCTAATTGAATCGTTCTCGTCCCCAAGCGGATTTATCTTTCCACAGTGAAGTTTTCCCAACAGGCAGCTGAAGGCCTTGCTTCCCCACAAAGTTAGAATTGTCAGAGCTCTCTCCCCAGCAAGGGTTCCAGCAAGAGTTATTTGACGAAGCATCTTCCCCAGCCAAGTCTGAAGATGATCTTTCCCCACAGAGTTCATATTTGATTTTCACTCCCGTCAGTGAAATATTCCCAGCAAAGTTGTCGTACTTTTGGGTATTTTAATGATACAATCAGGTATTCATCACCTCAGTCAGAGTTGGGTATTCAGACCTCTTGACTTGTCTTCCCCTGCAGAGTTGTATGTTTTGTAGCCAATAAGACATTGATTTACCGCTCGTCTGCGCTTCTCAACACTCGTCTGTGTTAACCCTAAGCGGAGTTTTCCCCAGCACTGACATTTGGATGCTCGTCTGCAACGTTCAACACTCGTCTGTGTTATCTTTGGTATTGCTCGTTTGCTCTTCCCAGCAGTTCCTCGCGATTACCTTGATTTTACTCGTCTGCAAATCCCGGCACTCGTCTGTGTTTGGTATAGTATCTGTTGTTTGCTCGTCTGCAAATTCTCAACACTCGTCTGTGTTATGATATCTCATATACTATTGCTCGTTTGCAACTCCTCAACACTTGTCTGTGTTGTGATGTCATTTGTTGTTGCTCGTCTGCAACTTTCCAACACTCGTGTGTGTTCGGTATTGGATCCTTTGCCGCACTCGTCTGTGCCTTGATATGTAATTTAAACTGTTGCTCGTCTGCAACTTTCCAGCACTCGTCTGTGTTTGGCATGCCTGATATTTGTGGATACTCATCTGTATCATTTCCGGCACTCGTCTGTTTTGTTTACCTGTTGAAAGCTCGCCTGCTTTGCTTGGATACTCGTCTGTATCATCCCTAACACTCGTATGTGTTAAGCTTATATCTGTATTGAGAGGATTTGCTGTTTATCCTGGTATTTCTGTTGCCACTTCAAATGCTCGTCTGTGTTTGAATTTCTGGTATTCGTCTGTATCAGCGTCTGATACTCGTCTGTATCGTTGCCTGAAGCGCTCGTCTGTGTTTCTCAGATCATCGTCTGATACTCGTCTGTATCATTGACTGTTGGCACTCGTCTGTTTAATCTTGATGATCATCCAATACTCGTTTGTATTGAGGAGGTTTCAAATCCTGACAGTGGGAATTAATGTCAAAATGGTTACCGGTCCTGGCGTAACAGGTAAATCCGAAGGAGGCTCGTCAGTCTCAGGCACCAATCATTATTGTTGTTTCACCTGGCGTCACAAGTTTGCTCATAGAAGACTCGTCTGTCTTGTACCATATATCCGCAGATAATATATGAAGAAGGTTCGTCTACCTTGATTTCATGTCTATCCCACAGACTTTAATGCATTACCGGTCCTGGTGTAACAGGTAAATCCGAAGGAGACTCGTCTGTCTCAGATTGTGTTCTTGCAGTGGTTTGAGGACTCGTATGTCCAGCTCCTGGCGTCACAGGATTGTTTGAAGGCTCGTCTGTCTCAGATTATGTTCTTGCCGTGTTTAAGGGCTCGTCTGTCCAGTTCCTGGCGTCACATGATTATTTGAAGACTCGTCTGTCAACGTATTCTTATTCCAGCCATCAGTTTTAGCTTGGAAGAAGCTCGTCTGCTTCCTCTCCTTCTTATCCCCAGAGCGTCATCTGGTTGGGTTTATTTCCCATTTCTGCATTCTCCTGCAGAGTGAAAATTTCGGGGTCTTTTTGGTATTCAATCACTGTTTATCTCGAACGTCTGATGGCCGTTGCTTTCATCCTTTTCGGATTAACAGGTGATTGAATAGGGGCAACTGTAGACACCCTAAATTTTCCCTCTGGTTTTCTATCTTTTTCAGCTTTTCATTTTGCATTCATACGCATTTTTCATACCATTTGCATAAGCTCCTAAGACATGGGATCGCTATTTTCTGAAGGATTGGGGTTTCACGCCTTTATTTGCAGAGTATCAGGAAAATTCAAGGCGTTGGCTTCCAGCCAGCTTTGGTCTCATTCTCGTATGCCAGTATCACCAGACTAGGGTTTATCTCCCTGAATAAGTGGTCTCAGAAGATTTCTTCAGCTGCAAGTTATCTGTCTCATTGATCTGTTTCTCAGGCAATGCTTATCCATTAATTGTGGTGTGTGGATTTCTTCAGGATCAAGTGGTGAGTTGTGCGAGATAATTGTTATGGTGAATTGTTCAGTGGTGGTCGTTTTATTCTTAACCAGTGAGTTATGTGGAAGCGGTGCAAATTTGGTTTTGAGGCGAAAGAAAAAAAACGGGATCTCATGGTTGTGCGTGCTTGTGGTAGCCAATTTATTTCATACCCATTTCCTTATTCATTTTTATCCATTTCACATTTTTCTTATCCAAATAAATTCATTTCCAACATTTGTTTTATAGATCTTTTTTTTACCATATCCAATTATTCATGATCCATTCCAAAACCAAAATCCACATTTTAACAATTTTAATCCATTTTCTAGTCCATCATCCATTTATCCAAATTAAATTAACCATTTCTCAACATTCATTTTTACAATTAAATCCATTATACTTTTTTTAATCATTTTTCCACATACACTTTATTCTATAAATATTTTTCTTTCTCTATTCATAATTTTCCATCCAATTTTATTCATTAACCCTTTTTTTCTTAATTCCCTTAATTAATTTACTATCCAAATTTATCCACATTTTATTTTCATTCCATTTTCCAATTTAATCCCATATCTCATAATATTGTTGAGACTCATTTTTGTCCATATTTTTCTACATCATTTAACAAGCATCTATTCCACATGGACCCACAACAAAACTTTTGCAGCCAATTATGGACCCTGTTGCACCCCAAAATTTGCCCTCACAATACAAGACTTTGTGTTCTAAAAAGGTTCACAAGATTCACAAGCTTTCTCAACATTTACATAACCTTGCATGAGGTTCATGAAGCCCACAAGTTGCTTCTTGAAAGTTCACAAGTTCTCCAATACTTTCAATACCTTTCATGAGGTTCATGAAGTCTACAAGTTACTTCTTGAAGGTTCACAAGGTTCACAAGTTCCACAATGCTTTCAATACCTTTCATGAGGTTCATGAAGTCTACAAGTTACTTCTTGAAGATTCACAAGGTTCACAAGTTTCACAATGATTACAAAGCTTTCCTGAGGTTTATGAGGTCTACAAAGTCACTTCATGAGGTTCACAAGGTTCACAAGCTTCACAATACCTCCCATGAGTATCATAAGACATTTTATGAAGGTTCACAAGGTTCACAAAGTTCACAATTGGTCAAAAGAGTTGACAATTCCCTCAGACAATGCACCTCCTAAGCAGGGCATCCATAACTAGGGTTTTGACTTTAATCAGGCTAAATGGACTTCCAATACCTCAAGTGAGTTTCATAACATCTTATATGTGTATAAGAACCCCCATGACAAATTTCAAGACTTTTCTCAAAAGTTTGCTCAGTCAGATGATCAGATAAGTCAAAATCAGTCAATGTAGTTAAAAAGTCAAACTGAGGTCAACTGTGGTCAAACCAAAGTCAAACTTCATGATTTTTTGCCAACATCAAGTATATGAAGTAAAATTCATCATTTGATCAAGGGTTGATCATGATTCATCAAGGAGATTCCAGATCATCAATAATCAGGAGTTTCTAAATTAGGGTTTCCTCAGTAAAAGTCAACTGAACTTTGACCAATCATAACTTTCACATACTTCATCACCAAGTCTCCATCCAAAGCTCATTTTTAAGGAAATTGAATTCTCTACAACTTTGATGTTGAAGGTTAAGCCCAAAAATGCTTCATTTGAAAGATATGATCTAAGACATTATAGGTCATTTCAAAAGTCAACAAAAAGTCAACAACTTCAAAAGGGCATAACTTGAGATTGGCAAATGATATGGACCTGAAACCAATGGGGTTGTTTAGAGGACTCTTCAAGCTTTCCAAAAAGTCCAAAAACACCCTCATACCCTTAAGATTGAGGGAGATGTGCCTTTGCAAAGTTTGGAAATTTTGTGATGGTTTATGTTGAAAATGGAGGTTTAAAATCATTTCTTTCCAAATGGGCTGCCCAAATTGTGACCCAATCCATTTCATAATAGCTTGCACGAAATTAATTTAATTTATTCATAATTTAATTTATTTTATTTTTATTTATTATGATTTTTATATTAAAAAGTCATTTTAAATTCAAATAAAATATAAAATCATGAAAATAAATTTTAATTTTATTTCTAGAAAATCTTAAATCATATTTAAGTGTGATTGATACAAAAATTATGAAAAATCTCCAAAGATAGCAAGTCTTCATGATCAAATATTTGAATTTTACAACATGATCTTTTTCAATATTTTTTTGGACCAAATCTTCACACAACCCATCCATGTTTCTGACCTAAATCATTCTCACATATATACTAAGCATAACCCTAGCCTCAAGCCACGAAATCCAACAGCCAAAAGTGTAAGTTCATTGTTCAAAAATTCATCAAAAAAGTGAGATTCGGATTTTGAGTTACAGGGCATTATAAGGTAAACTATGATCATAGAGATGTTCCTTGATCTTCCATGATGCAAAACCAATGCCCATACGCATCTATAGCATGCATATATGAGCAACCCGAAGCCAAGTTGTTCTTGAATAAACTTTTTTCGATTCTAATGATTCACTGCATTTAAATGAATTTTGATTGTTTAATGTTGTTTATGATGTTGTGTAGCTTGATTCTGGGCAGGAAAACTCAAGAACCAGTACCTAATTCGTGAGATGCCATTATTAGGGTTTTGACCTAGGTTTAGGGACTTTTGATTTAGTGAATATAAATCAATTCTAAAAACATAGGACTAATCGTGTGGATGCCTGGATCATGATGCTGGTCTTAATTTTGTGAAATTGTACTGTTTCGATGGTTATTGATGTTTGTAGGTTTTGCTGGGAATGTTGTTTTCGCAGGAAAGTTTGCAATAATATTCGCAGGTAAAATCATAAGTCTCAAGGAAGAAGAAGATCAGTTCCCGCGCCTTCAACAATTCAAATTGTGTTAATTTATTTTATTGTTGTTTTGCTGTTTTAATATCACACGCGCGTGTGTGCCCTGTTGGTAAGCTTGTTATGTGTATGTTGAAAGGACCTGGGTTCGAAACTGGGTTGGTGCCATTGTTTTTTGTTAATTTTTCAGGATAAAAGCCAGCATAATATATAATGTGTTGTTGTCAATCCATGACCAGAAGGGCTCTCCCAGCCAGGTGGTCAAGCATGCGCGCATACATCCCAAAGGTTCTGGGTACGAATCCAACCCCAGACCTTTTTGTTCATTTATTTTTCTGGATTTTCAAGGGCAAAGCACAAAACCAACTGTTCTCCTCATTCTCACATCTGTGCACGTGATGGCCTGGTGGAAGGTGTTTTTGGCTGGTAAACATGAGGACAGGGGATCAAAACTTAGCCAAGGTAAGTTCTAAATTTTTGTCACTTTTTCTTCTATTTTCTTAATTAATTATATTTTTGTTTATTATAAAAACTTAATTTCTAAATAACCTTATATTATTTTCTTTGAGTTCTAAAAAATATGTTATAATTTATTTTCTCAAATATAAAAATGTTTTTTTTTAATTTGTAAATATATTCATATTATGTATATATGCTTGTAAATAAATTAGATAATTAGGATTAGATTAATTCTATAAACCCTAATTTATAACTAAAACCCTAATTTTTCAAAACCCTAAAATATTTTCTAAAAGAAAACAAACCCTAATTTATTTTTTTAAAAAAACCTAATTCTATTTTCTTCTAAATAAATTTATTTTCTTAATGTAATCATTATATATATTCCTTATAATTCTTAAAAATTTTGTAAATATGATCATTGTTTAAAATTTATTTTCTCCATAATATGTAAATATTTTTTTATTATTGTTGATATATTTAGAAATAATTAAAATTTTATAATAATTAAAACTTATAATTATATTATATTCAAAATTTTTATTCTTATTATATATTAAAATTAAAATTTGTGTTTATCATGTCATTCTAATATTTTGCTATTTATTCTTATTTTATTTTAATTATTGTTACTAACCACACTATTATTTATTATTTATCTTATATTTTTATTATTTCTCTAACCTTATTTACTTTTCTAATTATTATTATTATTATATTATTATCACTAACCCATTTATATTTTAATTGTGTTTATTATCATTATTTTGCTAATCTTATTTATTATTATTTATTAACCCCTTATTTTTTATTATTGCTTATTCATTTATTACTTATTTTGCTATTTATTTTGCTTATTATTATAATTTTGTAATTGTTTCCTGGATGTAAATTGTTTAATTATTTAATTATTATTATGGTTAGTAATTAGGGAGTGAAAAATATGTATTTTATTTAAAATTAATTCTAGATCACTTGTAAATATAAGATAATTAAAATAAACACTCACACACACGTAAGTCGATTTTAATCGCCGTCTCACTTTCTAAGGTTATCCCTCAAGTTGCCTACGAATAATGGTCAAGTGGGGTGTATAAAGCAAGTCCCTAAAAGAAAAATCATCAAGTCCCTCATGGTTGCCTTTATGAATCGAGTCCATTCGAATAAATGATGATAGTCCCTCCCGTATGCTTATTACACCCCACAGTTGCCTTTATAACCAGATTGTCCCTCATATGTCCCTTAACATCCAAGGTAATGACTACCTACTCCTTAATAGTAGGGATAGTCTTACCAAGGAAAGGATAAAGAACAAGAAGGACTTTAAACTTTAGGGTAGGTTCCTCTTAGTTACTTGCTCACTCCAATTTTCAAACTTTCCACAATTTCAAACAAATTTTCAAACAAGTTTTTACACATCCGTACATGGATTATTATCAACTATTCTGAAAATTTTTCTATTCACACACTACACCTTCAAAAAACAATTTAAAGTGAGCTAAGTAACTAAGAGCCCATGGATAACCATGGATGTAAAGGATGCTAACACCTTCCCTTTACATAACCTACCCCCCGGACCCAAAAATATCTCTAAGGTCTTTCCTGTTCTTTTATATCCTTTCCTTATGGATAAAATAAAAGTCGGTGGCGACTCTTGCTATCCGCAACATTACTTAAAGTCAGTTCTCCCGCCGTGTTACAGAACTGGCGACTCTGCTGGGGATTTAATAAAAGAGGGGTACCCTTAGGAATTAGATCACTTTAATATTGTTTGCTTTGTTTGCTTTATACTTATCTGTTGGGATGCTCTTATGTGTGAAAGATCCTAACCCGGATCTAGTGTACCTTAGGTAAATGGCAATAGACCAAGGAAACTGTACGGCGTATACCGATATGGTTGATCTGGTGGCCATAGTTAGTGTGACTTCTTGGTTGGTGCTTATGTTCCTTAAGTCAATTTGAGGATAATATGAGGCTGCCATATGTTGTCAATACACTAACTAACTTTTAGAACCCTAGTTATCCCATCTTGGCCTTTAGAAAGTAGTGAGATAACCGACTTTGGTGCAGACTGAAGTTGGTTGATACTCGATACTACGCTCATTGAGATTCTAAACTTGGAAGGTTTTGGTTGGCAAGTAAGTTGCCTACTGAACAACCACCCTTGTGAAGGATCAATGATATTGAGATCCCTTAGAACCTGGTTACTTTTGTAGGACAGGATGAACCATCTAAACTTCATGGGAGGGTACCTACCTTTGAACCTCATGCAAGCCTTTAAACCTAGGGCTATTGTGTGACTTGTTTGTGTGTGCCACATGTTTGTGATTGAACATAACATCATGACATCATCATGCATCATAAGCATAGCATTTTCACTAACCATTTCAAGGACCAAAGGATTTATCTTTGTTCTTTGTTGCAGGTCATGGCTTCTGCTCGTAGAAACACCATCAGGATCAACTTTGTGGGGATACCTCCCAAGCTTAAGGAATTGGTTTCTCAAGTGTCTGATCATTCCAGGTTCAACAAGAGACATGGTCACCTACTGGACCTAGTCACTTCAGGGTTCAATGAAGACATGATGAGCGTCCTGTTTCAGTTCTTTGACCCTAAGCACCACTGCTTTACATTCCCTGACTATCAGCTGGTTCCAACCATGGAAGAGTTCTCTAAACTTCTGGGTATACCTGTTCTTGATCAAAGACCCTTCACAGGCTTGGAGAAGGAGATTAAACCAGAGGTTATTGCTGCAGCTCTACATCTGAAGAAGTATGACATTGTTCTAGAAACAAGAAGCGGAGTCAAGGGTATTCTTGCTAAGGTATTAATGGATAAAGCTCAAGTGTTCTTGAAGGCCATGAGCTATGATGCTTTTGAGGAGATCTTAGCCTTGTTGATATATGGCTTAGTGTTGTTCCCCAATCCAGATCAGTTCATAGATGTTCATGCCATCAACATCTTCCTGAGTCACAATCCAGTGCCTACATTGCTTGGAGACATCCTGCATTCTCTTCACACCCGTACTACAAGGGCAAGAGGAACTTTGATGTGCTGCATACCTCTGCTTTCTAGGTGGTTTATTTCTCACCTTCCTCGCTCAGTAATGAAGAATGAGCAAGGGTTCAGATGGTCCAAGAGGATCATGTCACTTTCTCACTCAGACATCCATTGGTGCTCCAGATCTATGGAGAATGTCACCATCATTGACCGTTGTGGGGAGTTTCCTAATGTGCCACTTCTAGGCATAAGAGGAGGCATCACCTACAACCCCTCTCTAGCTTTACGACAGTTTGGTTACGCTCGAAGCGATGGCCCACATGACATGTTGATTTAGGGCATTGTGTTTGATTACGACAACGATCTTCAGGGTTACCGTCAGAGATTCATACGAGCTTGGGGAAAGGTAAACAGGATTGACAGCAAGACACTGGAGCCTAAGTACACTATTCCTATGGAGGCTTATCTCAGATGGGTACGATCTCGTGCTCAGACACTCATGATGCCATATCCTGCCGTCCTACCAGTTACCATGGAACCTGTTGCTGAAGGAGACACAGCTTATACCATCCTTCACCCAGACATGCCTACTGATATGGAAGACTTGCAGAGATCATGGATCCAACTGAAGGAGCAAAGGGATACTTTCGAGGCTCATTACAAAGCAAGCCAAGAAAAGGTTCTGGAACTAACAAAGCTACTTCATGAGGAACGGAACCTCAACTCTTACCTCAACACAAAGAGGAAACGTCCATGGGAGACTTAAAACCCCATCTTTTGTACTTATTTCACTTTCATTTTTTGTAAGCCTTAAAGGCAAAACAAGTTATTACTAATAAAAAGTTACTTTCTTGTTTGTTTAAGCAAATTTAAATCCTGCGGTCCTTGAAAACATTGCATATGCATTCCCATATCATTTCATTGCATCACAGGTTTATAATTGTGCACAGGTTTCTCATCTTCTCGCTGTTTATTTCAGCAATGGCTCTTGAACAATCAGTTAAGGATCTTCAGGCACAGAATGCACAGTTCCAAGAGCTGATCTTGAACCTGTCCAAGGGGCAAGATGATTTGAAGACGCTGCTGGCCAAGAAGACTAAGAAGACTAGAAGGTCTGCTGGGTTGATCAACATGGGAAGAAGGTTCAAAGGTCTTGCCAAGACCAAGGAACCAGCTGAGGACTATGAATCCGAGGAATCTGAAAAAGAGGGAGGCAGTCTCCACAACACTATGGGGGACTCTGATTCTGAGGCTAACTACTACCATGAGCCTAATGAAGACAAATTCAAGATGCTGGTGGATAGGATGGATGCTATGGAATTACAGAAATCATCTGGACTGGATTTTGAAGATTTGAGTTTGATATCTGGGGTTGTGATACCCATTGGTTTCAAGGTTCCTACCTTTGTTGTTTATGATGGGGTCTCTTGTCCCAAGCTGCATTTGAGATCTTATGTCAGAAGAATTCAACCTCATACTGCTGATAAGAAGTTGTGGATCCATTTCTTTCAAGAGAGCTTATCTGGAGCTCAGTTGGAGTGGTATTATCAGTTGGAGAGTGTCAACATCAGAGATTGGAATGATCTTGCTGAAGCTTTCTATAAGCAGTACCAATATAATGCTGACTTAGCCCCCATTCGCATGCAGCTTCAGAGCATGTCTATGGGTGCCAAAGAAAGTTTTAAGGAGTATGCTCAGAAGTGGAGAGATTTAGCTGGAAGAGTTCAACCCCCTTTGACTGACAGGGAGCTGGTTGATATGTTCATGTGTACGCTGAATGGTCCGTTTTACAGTCATCTCATTGGAAGCTCATCATCTGGCTTCACTGAGTTGATCATGACAGGAGAGCGGGTAGAAAATGGTATCAAGAGTGGTAAGATCCAAGTGGGCACTTCTTCATCAGGTGCTGCAAAGAAGCCTCCCACTGGGAAGAAAGAATCCAATGCTGTTTATGGTCAACCTGATCGTAACAGAAGGCATCAGTCTGTTAGTGTAGTTCATATTTCAAATCCAACTCCTGCAACAACAGAGCAGCCTCAAGGCAACCAACAGAGGGCTAGAAGACAGTTCACGAAGATCAACATGTCAATGGCTCAGGCATTGCAACACTTGTTGAAGGCTGAACTTATTACCTTGAGGGAGGCTCCTCAGAATCCCAATGTTACTTCTCCCAAGTACAATCCCAATGCACGATGTGCATATCATTCAAACTGTCCAGGACATGATACTAATAACTGCTGGGTCTTGAAGAACAAAATTCAAGATATGATTGATGCTGGAGAAATTGAGTTTGACCCACCAGGTACTCCGAATGTGATTACAGCTCCGATGCCAAATCACGAGAAGACTGTCAATGCCATTGAGGAAGATCTGCATATCCATTCAGTTGCGGAGTTGACAACACCATTGTCTGTCATCAGAAAGAAGTTAGTGCAAGCTGGGTTCTTTCCGGGTTGTCGTGAAGATTGTGTTTATTGTGAGTATAATCCAGAAAAGTGCTTCAGATTGAAGGACGGAATTCAGCGTCTCATGGATAATTACACTATAGTGTTTGAAAGAAGACCGTCTTCTGTGGAGAGTATGGTGGAGCATATTACCAGAGGTAAGAAGATTGAAGAGGTTGATATGGTTGACAAAGTATCGGTGAGAATCACTTCAAAGGGTCCCATTAAAATCACTCATCAGGGTCCAATCAAGATTACTGCTGAAGGTCCTGTGAAAGTTGTTGCTGAAGCCAGAGTGGCTCCTCTGATCATTACCACTCCTGGTCCTATTCCTTATACATCTGACAAAGCTGTACCTTGGCACTATGGGTCTGACGTTTACATCCATGGTGTTAAGCAAGAGCCTTTACCTGATGTGCCCGTTGACATTGATAATATTGCTGGATCTAGCAAGATCACTCGTAGTGGAAGAGTCTTCTCTCCTCCAGTTGCTTCTAAGAGTGCAGTTACTCCTGCTGCTACTTCCACCACTGATGTTCGGGGCAAAGGTCCTGTTATTGAGCCTGTATCTACTGATGTTCCAGCTGCTGATGACCTCTCTAAGCAGATGGAAGAAGTATTGAAAATCATTCGCAAGAGTGATTATGACATTGTTGATCAGTTGGGGCATACTCCCTCAAAGATTTCTATGCTGTCCTTGTTGTTATGTTCTGAGGCTCATGCCAAGTCATTGATCAAGTTTCTGAAGATGGCTCATGTACCCAGTGCAATTTCTGTTGACCAATTTGAAAACTGTGTTGCCCACCTGACCTATGACAATGGGTTAGGATTTTCTGATGCTGATTTGACCCCTGCCAAGAGGGATCATAACAGGGCCTTGCATATTTCAATTGAATGCAGGGGCACTACCCTGTCTCATGTGCTGATAGACAATGGTTCCTCTTTGAATGTGTTGCCCAAGGAAGTCCTGAATAAGTTGAGTTCTGAAGATGCTGTGCTGAAGCCCAGTAATATTGTGGTAAAGGCTTTTGATGGTTCTAGAAGAGTAGTGCATGGGGAAATTGACCTTCCAATCAAAGTTGGTTCTCAGGTGTTTACTGCTACATTTTATGTGATGGATATTCGTCCTTCATATTCTTGTCTGCTTGGTCGTCCCTGGATCCATGGGGCAGGTGCTGTGACCTCTACATTGCACCAAAAGTTGAGATATCCGGTGAATGGAAAGGTTGTTACTGTCTATGGAGAAGAAGAATACTTTGTCAGCCATGTAAACACTTTCAAGTATCTGGAAGTGGAGGGTGAATACATTGAGACTCCGTGTCAGTCATTTGAAGTGGTTCCCTGGGTTGTTAATGATTGTGTAGCTCCTCCTGCTGTGAAGAAAGTTCCTGTGGTCACCAGAAAACCTCCAACAATGGCAATGGCTTCCCTCAATGATGCTAGAGCTGTGGTGGATGAAGGTGTTTGTACTATTTGGGGTCAGCTTCCTGATATTCCATACAAGTCTGACAAGTTTGGTTTGGGTTTCACTGCAGAGTCCCAGAAGGCTGTTCGTCGTGCTCGTGCTGCTCGTATCACCAATCAAGGGGTTATCAATGCTGTGGGAGACTATGATGAAGACTACAACTTGGATGCATGGATTTTTCCTACTGTGGGTGCTGGAATCAATAATTGGAAAGCTGAAGATGTTATCCCTATCTCCTTTAGTCAGGAGTAAATACTATTACTGTGTTACGTTTTTAAATTTGTAATTTCTGAACAATAAAACTTTCAAGCCATGTGCCTTACCCGGGGCACAATGGTGTGCTTGTTACGGGTTGTCATTTCATTTGCATACTTCATTCAATAAAATCAGTGGACGTTTCGTTTTCGTAAATATTGTGTTCCTTGTCTTTCTTTTCTTTTATTTTTGTTTTATCAGCTATGTGTTCTTACACACACCCACATCACTAAAATGCAGATCCTCATCCACTCTGGATCCTGTTGATAACAGTTCTACTATTGCCAATTAAAATTTCGAGAATCCGATCTATCAAACTGAAGACGGAAATGAGGACGATTGTGAAATACCTGTAGAGCTTGCTAGGTTGTTACAACAAGAAGAGAAAGCTATACAGCCACATGAAGAGCCAGTCGAAGTTGTGAATCTGGGAACTGAAGAAAGCAGAAAAGAGGTTAAGATAGGGGCTGATTTAGAGGACAGTGTCAAGAATAGGTTGATTCAGATGTTACGTGACTATGTGGAGATTTTTGCTTGGTCTTATGAAGATATGCCAGGGTTGGATACAGACATTGTGGTTCACCGATTGCCAGTAAAAGAAGATTGTCATCCAAAGAAGCAGAAGGTTCGTCGTATGCGTCCTGAAATGTCAGAAAAGATCAAGGCAGAGGTAATGAAACAGTTCAATGCAGGGTTCTTAGCAGTAACTTCTTATCCTCAGTGGGTTGCAAATGTGGTACCAGTTCCTAAGAAAGATGGTAAGGTACGTATGTGTGTGGACTACAGAGATTTGAACAAGGCTAGCCCTAAAGATGACTTTCCACTCCCTCATATTGATATTCTGGTAGACAATACTGCTCAGCACAAGGTATTCTCTTTTATGGATGGTTTCTCTGGTTACAATCAGATCAAGATGGCACCTGAAGATATGGAGAAGACAACATTTGTGACACAGTGGGGCACTTTTTGCTATAAGGTGATGCCATTTGGTTTGAAGAATGCAGGGGCAACATATCAGCGTGCTATGGTGGCTTTGTTTCATGATATGATTCATCATGAGATAGAGGTATATGTAGATGATATGATAGCCAGGTCTCAGAATGAAGAGCAACATCTTGATCATCTGCACAAGTTGTTTGAGAGGTTGAAGAAATACAAGTTGAGATTGAATCCAAACAAGTGTACTTTTGGAGTTAGATCTGGAAAGCTCCTGGGTTTCATTGTCAGTGGAAAAGGTATTGAAGTGGATCCTGCAAAAGTGAAAGCTATACGAGAGATGCCAGCTCCCCGTACTGAGAAGGAGGTTAGAGGTTTCTTGGGACGATTGAACTACATTGCAAGATTTATTTCCCAATTGACTGCCATCTGTGAGCCAATCTTCAAGTTATTGAAGAAAGATCAGGTGATGGAATGGAATGATGAGTGCCAGACTGCCTTTGATGAAATCAAGAGATATCTGCTGGAACCACCAATTTTGATGCCACCAGTTGATGGAAGACCCTTGATTATGTACTTAACAGTGTTAGACAACTCAATGGGGTGTGTCTTGGGGCAACATGACGAGTCTGGTCGAAAAGAGCAGGCAATATACTACCTTAGCAAAAAGTTTACCGACTGTGAAACAAGATACTCACTACTCGAGAAAACTTGCTGCGCTTTGGCATGGGCTGCTCGCCGACTAAGACAGTATATGTTGACCCATACTACCTTATTGATTTCGAAGATGGATCCAATCAAGTACATATTTGAGAAACCTGCTCTCTCCGGAAGAATTGCAAGATGGCAAATGATCTTGACAGAATATGATATACAGTATACTACTCAGAAGGCCATTAAGGGAAGTGTTGTTGCTGATCATTTGGCTCATCAAGCAGTAGATGATTACCAGTCAATGAATTTTGAGTTCCCTGATGAAGACATTATGATTATTAACAAAGAACCTGGACAATATGACGGACCTGAACAAGGATCCCGATGGACTATGGTTTTTGATGGTGCCTCTAATGCACATGGTAATGGTGTTGGTGTTGTAATTAGTTCCCCTGAAGGTTGTCATACCCCGATTACTGCCAGACTTTGTTTCTATTGTACCAATAACATGGCTGAGTATGAGGCATGTATCATGGGTATTAAAGTTTCTATTGATATGAAGATTCAGTTTCTTGATGTGTATGGAGATTCAGCCCTGGTAGTAAGTCAGATCAAAGGAGATTGGGATACCAAGCATGATAACCTCATTCCTTACAGAGAGCATGTGTTGTCTTTGATCCCACATTTCAAAGAGATTACCTTTGGACACATTCCACGAAAAGAGAATCAGTTAGCAGATGCATTAGCCACCATGGCATCTATGTTCGAGATCAGCTGGGATGATGAAGCTCCCAAGATTACTATTGATAGATTTGAGAAGCCTGCATACTGCAATGAGATTGACACTGAAGGGGCAGAGGAGAAGCCTTGGTTCTATGAAGTGAAAAGACATCTTGAAGCTCAGGAGTTCCCTGAAGGGGCATCTGTCAAAGATAGGAAGTTCCTGAGGAGGTTTGCTGCTAAGTTCTTTTTGAGTAATGGGATTCTGTACAAGCGTAATCATGATTCAACTATGCTTCGTTGTGTGGATAAGAAGGAAGCAACTGAAATTATGGAAGAGATGCATGATGGGACCTTTGGCACTCATTCTAGTGGTCATACTATGGCAAAGAAGATTTTGAGAGCAGGTTACTATTGGTCTACCATGGAAGCTGATTGCTATCAACACTCCAGAACGTGTCACAAATGTCAAATTTATGCTGATAAAGTTCATGTACCTCCATCACCATTGAATGTGCTGACTGCTCCATGGCCTTTTGCCATGTGGGGCATTGATATGATTGGTGAGATCAAGCCTACTGCTTCTAATGGGCATCGTTTCATCCTGGTTGCTATTGATTACTTTACAAAGTGGGTAGAAGCAGCCTCATTTGCATCTGTGACTAAGAATGTTGTGGCTCGGTTCATCAAGAATAATCTCATATGTAGGTATGGCATCCCTGAAAGGATTATCACTGACAATGGCTCTAATCTGAACAACACTATGATTACTGATCTCTGCACGCAGTTCAAGATTAAGCATCACAACTCTTCTCCGTATCGTCCAAAGATGAATGGGGCAGTTGAAGCTGCTAATAAGAACATTAAGAAGATTGTACAGAAGATGACTGTTACTTACAAGGATTGGCATGAGATGTTACCATTTGCTCTTCATGGTTATCGTACTACAATACGTACTTCAACAGGGGCAACCCCATTCTCTTTAGTCTATGGTATGGAAGCAGTTCTGCCCATTGAAGTTCAGATTCCCTCCTTGAGAATTATGAAGGATGCAGGCTTGAACGAAGATGAGTGGATTCAGACTCGACTGGACCAGATAAATTTTATTGATGAGAAGAGGTTAGCAGCAGTTTGTCATGGCCAGATGTACCAAAAGCGAATGATCAAAGCTTTTAACAAGAGGGTTAAGCCAAAGGTATATCAGGCTGGTGACTTGGTAATCAAGCGTATCATATTACCACAGGGTGATCCTAGGGGCAAGTGGACTCCAACATATGAAGGACCATTTGTAGTCAAGACAGTGTTCTCAGGAGGTGCCATGATACTGACTACAATGGATGGTGAGGACTTCCCACAGCCTGTAAACGCAGACATAGTTAAAAAATACTACGCATAAAAAGAGACCCGCTAGGTTGACAGGCCTAGGCAAAAATAAGGGCATCCCGGCAAACCAAAAGGGTTTGGGCAAAAATTAGGGATATATATAAAAAGATGTACACCCGGCAAGTCGAAAACCTGAAAAGGCGGCTTGGGCAAAAAAGGGTATCCCGGTGGATTGAAAACCTGAAAGGGCAATCCAGGCAAAAGTTAGGGATTAAAGCGTATGACTATGTCTCGTTTGGATCACTCATGAAACCGCAACCAGTTGTACTACTTATCAAAGCTCGAACAGATAAAGCTCAATCCAATCATTTCCGTCTCAACAGCAAGAAGATGAGATACTTGAAGGGCAATAGTAGAATTGAAACTCAATAGGATTGTTTCCCACATAGCTAATTTTCCCTGTTTTGTAAAAACTTTATGGCAAAATCCTCTTACTAGGGTTTATGTCTCCTTGTACAAATTTACCCGTGTATGGGTCACTTCTTGATATAAATAAATTCCATCTTTTGAATCCAGATTTACTTTTACCCTATTTACATAAGCGAAACGTCCATTGGTTGTGTTTGAATGTATGTATGCTTTTGAATATGATTGATGTTTACCAGAAATGCATGTATGCTTTTAATATGATTGATGTTTACCAGAAATGCATGAAAATGCAGTAATAGTATTTACTAAGGACGAACGAGGGAAGGATTCCAACGAAGCTTCGCCGGTTCACCTTTACAGGACAGTTACAAACCCTCAGTAGGACGAATCCATCTTCATAAAGTCTTATTTCCCCGGGAATTTATATCCATCTCTTTTATCCTCATACGGATATTTGGGAAATTACTTTCCAATAAGAGTACGATGAACGAAGACGGGATGTTATGTCTACCCTACCATCAAACGAAGACGAAGGTTATATATACCTTACTATCCCAGCATACGGGAGGTTATCTATACCCTGTTATTTCCAGCATACGGGAGGTTATCTATACCTTGTTATCCCCAGCAGACATAGGGTTATATATTCTTCAACAACGAATCGGGATTTATTTTCCCTGGCCAGCAGTTGTTATACAAAGATGTCCAGACTCTTCCGGCAGTATCATATCATACATACATCATTTACATCATACCATAGCATATATATCCATAGACATGTAGTACGTTACCTAAGTGCATCATATCATACATACATAGAAGCATAAACTAATGTTATTATACAGAACGCTACTTTGTTTTCAGGTTAATTATCCAACAAACAAATGATCTTTGGGACTGCTTTATTGTAACCTCAGGGTTACTTTATCCTCCTGATAAGCTTCTTATTACGTTGGGACTGCTTTATTGTAACCTCAGGGTTACTTTATCCTCCTGATGAGCTTCTTATTATTTTGGGACTGCTTTATTGTAACCTCAGGGTTACTTTATCCTCCTGATAAGCTTCTTATTACGTTGGGACTGCTTTATTGTAACCTCAGGGTTACTTTATCCTCCTGATAAGCTTCTTATTACGTTGGGACTGCTTTATTGTAACCTCAGGGTTACTTTATCCTCCTGATAAGCTTCTTATTACGTTGGGACTGCTTTATTGTCACCTCAGGGTTACTTTATCCTCCTGATAACTTCTCGTGACTTCAAGACTGCTTTAGAGTTATCATTTATTGATGGCTCTATCCTCCTGAAAGCATATTTTTATTTCAAGACTGCTTTAGAGTTATCATTGTTGATGGCTCTATCCTCCTGGAATCATTACTTCAAGACTGCTTTAGAGTTATCATTGCTCTATCCTCCTGAAATCATGTTATTACTTCAAGACTGCTTTAGGGTTATCATTATTGATTGCTCTATCCTCATGAAGACATGCTGTTACATCAGGATTATTCCAATATCCGGAAAACATATCATCAATACCTCAGGACTGTTTCAGACTCATGATAGCTTTCATTATACCTTCATATTTTGGACTGCTTTATCTTCCAAGAAATATATCTGAAGAACTTTCCCTTAGTGGCATCTTTAAGCCCACTCAATCATATTCAACTAGCCATCTGTACCACTCTAATGCACTGGTGAGTGCAAATTTTTGGGCTTTTGTGTTCAATCCCCTTCAACCTTCCAGGTCACGACTGGCAAATATACCAATCTAACCCCTCAGGTTTCAGAAAATTGAACAGGGGCAGCTGTTGCACCCCAAAATTTACCCTCACAATACAAGACTTTGTGTTCTAAAAAGGTTCACAAGATTCACAAGCTTTCTCAACATTTACATAACCTTGCATGAGGTTCATGAAGCCCACAAGTTGCTTCTTGAAAGTTCACAAGGTTCACAAGTTCTCCAATACTTTCAATACCTTTCATGAGGTTCATGAAGTCTACAAGTTACTTCTTGAAGGTTCACAAGGTTCACAAGTTCCACAATGCTTTCAATACCTTTCATGAGGTTCATGAAGTCTACAAGTTACTTCTTGAAGATTCACAAGGTTCACAAGTTTCACAATGATTACAAAGCTTTCCTGAGGTTTATGAGGTCTACAAAGTCACTTCATGAGGTTCACAAGGTTCACAAGCTTCACAATACCTCCCATGAGTATCATAAGACATTTTATGAAGGTTCACAAGGTTCACAAAGTTCACAATTGGTCAAAAGAGTTGACAATTCCCTCAGACAATGCACCTCCTAAGCAGGGCATCCATAACTAGGGTTTTGACTTTAATCAGGCTAAATGGACTTCCAATACCTCAAGTGAGTTTCATAACATCTTATATGTGTATAAGAACCCCCATGACAAATTTCAAGACTTTTCTCAAAAGTTTGCTCAGTCAGATGATCAGATAAGTCAAAATCAGTCAATGTAGTTAAAAAGTCAAACTGAGGTCAACTGTGGTCAAACCAAAGTCAAACTTCATGATTTTTTGCCAACATCAAGTATATGAAGTAAAATTCATCATTTGATCAAGGGTTGATCATGATTCATCAAGGAGATTCCAGATCATCAATAATCAGGAGTTTCTAAATTAGGGTTTCCTCAGTAAAAGTCAACTGAACTTTGACCAATCATAACTTTCACATACTTCATCACCAAGTCTCCATCAAAAGCTCATTTTGAAGGAAATTGAATTCTCTACAACTTTGATGTTGAAGGTTAAGCCCAAAAATGCTTCATTTGAAAGATATGATCTAAGACATTATAGGTCATTTCAAAAGTCAACAAAAAGTCAACAACTTCAAAAGGGCATAACTTGAGATTGGCAAATGATATGGACCTGAAACCAATGGGGTTGTTTAGAGGACTCTTCAAGCTTTCCAAAAAGTCCAAAAACACCCTCATACCCTTAAAATTGAGGGAGATGTGCCTTTGCAAAGTTGGGAAATTTTGTGATGGTTTATGTTGAAAATGGAGGTTTAAAATCATTTCTTTCCAAATGGGCTGCCCAAATTGTGACCCAATCCATTTCATAATAGCTTGCACGAAATTAATTTAATTTATTCATAATTTATTTTATTTTATTTTTATTTATTATGATTTTTATATTAAAAAGTCATTTTAAATTCAAATAAAATATAAAATCATGAAAATAAATTTTAATTTTATTTCTAGAAAATCTTAAATCATATTTAAGTGTGATTGATACAAAAATTATGAAAAATCTCCAAAGATAGCAAGTCTTCATGATCAAATATTTGAATTTTACAACATGATCTTTTTCAATATTTTTTTGGACCAAATCTTCACACAACCCATCCATGTTTCTGACCTAAATCATTCTCACATATATACTAAGCATAACCCTAGCCTCAAGCCACGAAATCCAGCAGCCAAAAGTGTAAGTTCATTGTTCAAAAATTCATCAAAAAAGTGAGATTCGGATTTTGAGTTACAGGGCATTATAAGGTAAACTATGATCATAGAGATGTTCCTTGATCTTCCATGATGCAAAACCAATGCCCATACGCATCTATAGCATGCATATATGAGCAACCCGAAGCCAAGTTGTTCTTGAATAAACTTTTTTCGATTCTAATGATTCACTGCATTTAAATGAATTTTGATTGTTTAATGTTGTTTATGATGTTGTGTAGCTTGATTCTGGGCAGGAAAACTCAAGAACCAGTACCTAATTCGTGAGATGCCATTATTAGGGTTTTGACCTAGGTTTAGGGACTTTTGATTTAGTGAATATAAATCAATTCTAAAAACATAGGACTAATCGTGTGGATGCCTGGATCATGATGCTGGTCTTAATTTTGTGAAATTGTACTGTTTCGATGGTTATTGATGTTTGTAGGTTTTGCTGGGAATGTTGTTTTCGCAGGAAAGTTTGCAATAATATTCGCAGGTAAAATCATAAGTCTCAAGGAAGAAGAAGATCAGTTCCCGCGCCTTCAACAATTCAAATTGTGTTAATTTATTTTATTGTTGTTTTGCTGTTTTAATATCACACGCGCGTGTGTGCCCTGTTGGTAAGCTTGTTATGTGTATGTTGAAAGGACCTGGGTTCGAAACTGGGTTGGTGCCATTGTTTTTTGTTAATTTTTCAGGATAAAAGCCAGCATAATATATAATGTGTTGTTGTCAATCCATGACCAGAAGGGCTCTCCCAGCCAGGTGGTCAAGCATGCGCGCATACATCCCAAAGGTTCTGGGTACGAATCCAACCCCAGGCCTTTTTGTTCATTTATTTTTCTGGATTTTCAAGGGCAAAGCACAAAACCAACTGTTCTCCTCATTCTCACATCTGTGCACGTGATGGCCTGGTGGAAGGTGTTTTTGGCTGGTAAACATGAGGACAGGGGATCAAAACTTAGCCAAGGTAAGTTCTAAATTTTTGTCACTTTTTCTTCTATTTTCTTAATTAATTATATTTTTGTTTATTATAAAAACTTAATTTCTAAATAACCTTATATTATTTTCTTTGAGTTCTAAAAAATATGTTATAATTTATTTTCTCAAATATAAAAATGTTTTTTTTTTAATTTGTAAATATATTCATATTATGTATATATGCTTGTAAATAAATTAGATAATTAGGATTAGATTAATTCTATAAACCCTAATTTATAACTAAAACCCTAATTTTTCAAAACCCTAAAATATTTTCTAAAAGAAAACAAACCCTAATTTATTTTTTTAAAAAAACCTAATTCTATTTTCTTCTAAATAAATTTATTTTCTTAATGTAATCATTATATATATTCCTTATAATTCTTAAAAATTTTGTAAATATGATCATTGTTTAAAATTTATTTTCTCCATAATATGTAAATATTTTTTTATTATTGTTGATATATTTAGAAATAATTAAAATTTTATAATAATTAAAACTTATAATTATATTATATTCAAAATTTTTATTCTTATTATATATTAAAATTAAAATTTGTGTTTATCATGTCATTCTAATATTTTGCTATTTATTCTTATTTTATTTTAATTATTGTTACTAACCACACTATTATTTATTATTTATCTTATATTTTTATTATTTCTCTAACCTTATTTACTTTTCTAATTATTATTATTATTATATTATTATCACTAACCCATTTATATTTTAATTGTGTTTATTATCATTATTTTGCTAATCTTATTTATTATTATTTATTAACCCCTTATTTTTTATTATTGCTTATTCATTTATTACTTATTTTGCTATTTATTTTGCTTATTATTATAATTTTGTAATTGTTTCCTGGATGTAAATTGTTTAATTATTTAATTATTATTATGGTTAGTAATTAGGGAGTGAAAAATATGTATTTTATTTAAAATTAATTCTAGATCACTTGTAAATATAAGATAATTAAAATAAACACTCACACACACGTAAGTCGATTTTAATCGCCGTCTCACTTTCTAAGGTTATCCCTCAAGTTGCCTACGAATAATAGTCAAGTGGGGTGTATAAAGCAAGTCCCTAAAAGAAAAATCATCAAGTCCCTCATGGTTGCCTTTATGAATCGAGTCCCTTCGAATAAATGATGATAGTCCCTCCCGTATGCTTATTACACCCCACAGTTGCCTTTATAACCAGATTGTCCCTCATATGTCCCTTAACATCCAAGGTAATGACTACCTACTCCTTAATAGTAGGGATAGTCTTACCAAGGAAAGGATAAAGAACAAGAAGGACTTTAAACTTTAGGGTAGGTTCCTCTTAGTTACTTGCTCACTCCAATTTTCAAACTTTCCACAATTTCAAACAAATTTTCAAACAAGTTTTTACACATCCGTACATGGATTATTATCAACTATTCTGAAAATTTTTCTATTCACACACTACACCTTCAAAAAACAATTTAAAGTGAGCTAAGTAACTAAGAGCCCATGGATAACCATGGATGTAAAGGATGCTAACACCTTCCCTTTACATAACCTACCCCCCGGACCCAAAAATATCTCTAAGGTCTTTCCTGTTCTTTTATATCCTTTCCTTATGGATAAAATAAAAGTCGGTGGCGACTCTTGCTATCCGCAACATTACTTAAAGTCAGTTCTCCCGCCGTGTTACAGAACTGGCGACTCTGCTGGGGATTTAATAAAAGAGGGGTACCCTTAGGAATTAGATCACTTTAATATTGTTTGCTTTGTTTGCTTTATACTTATCTGTTGGGATGCTCTTATGTGTGAAAGATCCTAACCCGGATCTAGTGTACCTTAGGTAAATGGCAATAGACCAAGGAAACTGTACGGCGTATACCGATATGGTTGATCTGGTGGCCATAGTTAGTGTGACTTCTTGGTTGGTGCTTATGTTCCTTAAGTCAATTTGAGGATAATATGAGGCTGCCATATGTTGTTAATACACTAACTAACTTTTAGAACCCTAGTTATCCCATCTTGGCCTTTAGAAAGTAGTGAGATAACCGACTTTGGTGCAGACTGAAGTTGGTTGATACTCGATACTACGCTCATTGAGATTCTAAACTTGGAAGGTTTTGGTTGGCAAGTAAGTTGCCTACTGAACAACCACCCTTGTGAAGGATCAATGATATTGAGATCCCTTAGAACCTGGTTACTTTTGTAGGACAGGATGAACCATCTAAACTTCATGGGAGGGTACCTACCTTTGAACCTCATGCAAGCCTTTAAACCTAGGGCTATTGTGTGACTTGTTTGTGTGTGCCACATGTTTGTGATTGAACATAACATCATGACATCATCATGCATCATAAGCATAGCATTTTCACTAACCATTTCAAGGACCAAAGGATTTATCTTTGTTCTTTGTTGCAGGTCATGGCTTCTGCTCGTAGAAACACCATCAGGATCAACTTTGTGGGGATACCTCCCAAGCTTAAGGAATTGGTTTCTCAAGTGTCTGATCATTCCAGGTTCAACAAGAGACATGGTCACCTACTGGACCTAGTCACTTCAGGGTTCAATGAAGACATGATGAGCGTCCTGTTTCAGTTCTTTGACCCTAAGCACCACTGCTTTACATTCCCTGACTATCAGCTGGTTCCAACCATGGAAGAGTTCTCTAAACTTCTGGGTATACCTGTTCTTGATCAAAGACCCTTCACAGGCTTGGAGAAGGAGATTAAACCAGAGGTTATTGCTGCAGCTCTACATCTGAAGAAGTCTGACATTGTTCTAGAAACAAGAAGCGGAGTCAAGGGTATTCTTGCTAAGGTATTAATGGATAAAGCTCAAGTGTTCTTGAAGGCCATGAGCTATGATGCTTTTGAGGAGATCTTAGCCTTGTTGATATATGGCTTAGTGTTGTTCCCCAATCCAGATCAGTTCATAGATGTTCATGCCATCAACATCTTCCTGAGTCACAATCCAGTGCCTACATTGCTTGGAGACATCCTGCATTCTCTTCACACCCGTACTACAAGGGCAAGAGGAACTTTGATGTGCTGCATACCTCTGCTTTCTAGGTGGTTTATTTCTCACCTTCCTCGCTCAGTAATGAAGAATGAGCAAGGGTTCAGATGGTCCAAGAGGATCATGTCACTTTCTCACTCAGACATCCATTGGTGCTCCAGATCTATGGAGAATGTCACCATCATTGACCGTTGTGGGGAGTTTCCTAATGTGCCACTTCTAGGCATAAGAGGAGGCATCACCTACAACCCCTCTCTAGCTTTATGACAGTTTGGTTACGCTCGAAGCGATGGCCCACATGACATGTTGATTCAGGGCATTGTGTTTGATTACGACAACGATCTTCAGGGTTACCGTCAGAGATTCATACGAGCTTGGGGAAAGGTAAACAGGATTGACAGCAAGACACTGGAGCCTAAGTACACTATTCCTATGGAGGCTTATCTCAGATGGGTACGATCTCGTGCTCAGACACTCATGATGCCATATCCTGCCGTCCTACCAGTTACCATGGAACCTGTTGCTGAAGGAGACACAACTTATACCATCCTTCACCCAGACATGCCTACTGATATGGAAGACTTGCAGAGATCATGGATCCAACTGAAGGAGCAAAGGGATACTTTCGAGGCTCATTACAAAGCAAGCCAAGAAAAGGTTCTGGAACTAACAAAGCTACTTCATGAGGAACGGAACCTCAACTCTTACCTCAACACAAAGAGGAAACGTCCATGGGAGACTTAAAACCCCATCTTTTGTACTTATTTCACTTTCATTTTTTGTAAGCCTTAAAGGCAAAACAAGTTATTACTAATAAAAAGTTACTTTCTTGTTTGTTTAAGCAAATTTAAATCCTGCGGTCCTTGAAAACATTGCATATGCATTCCCATATCATTTCATTGCATCACAGGTTTATAATTGTGCACAGGTTTCTCATCTTCTCGCTGTTTATTTCAGCAATGGCTCTTGAACAATCAGTTAAGGATCTTCAGGCACAGAATGCACAGTTCCAAGAGCTGATCTTGAACCTGTCCAAGGGGCAAGATGATTTGAAGACGCTGCTGGCCAAGAAGACTAAGAAGACTAGAAGGTCTGCTGGGTTGATCAACATGGGAAGAAGGTTCAAAGGTCTTGCCAAGACCAAGGAACCAGCTGAGGACTATGAATCCGAGGAATCTGAAAAAGAGGGAGGCAGTCTCCACAACACTATGGGGGACTCTGATTCTGAGGCTAACTACTACCATGAGCCTAATGAAGACAAATTCAAGATGCTGGTGGATAGGATGGATGCTATGGAATTACAGAAATCATCTGGACTGGATTTTGAAGATTTGAGTTTGATATCTGGGGTTGTGATACCCATTGGTTTCAAGGTTCCTACCTTTGTTGTTTATGATGGGGTCTCTTGTCCCAAGCTGCATTTGAGATCTTATGTCAGAAGAATTCAACCTCATACTGCTGATAAGAAGTTGTGGATCCATTTCTTTCAAGAGAGCTTATCTGGAGCTCAGTTGGAGTGGTATTATCAGTTGGAGAGTGTCAACATCAGAGATTGGAATGATCTTGCTGAAGCTTTCTATAAGCAGTACCAATATAATGCTGACTTAGCCCCCACTCGCATGCAGCTTCAGAGCATGTCTATGGGTGCCAAAGAAAGTTTTAAGGAGTATGCTCAGAAGTGGAGAGATTTAGCTGGAAGAGTTCAACCCCCTTTGACTGACAGGGAGCTGGTTGATATGTTCATGTGTACGCTGAATGGTCCGTTTTACAGTCATCTCATTGGAAGCTCATCATCTGGCTTCACTGAGTTGATCATGACAGGAGAGCGGGTAGAAAATGGTATCAAGAGTGGTAAGATCCAAGTGGGCACTTCTTCATCAGGTGCTGCAAAGAAGCCTCCCACTGGGAAGAAAGAATCCAATGCTGTTTATGGTCAACCTGATCGTAACAGAAGGCATCAGTCTGTTAGTGTAGTTCATATTTCAAATCCAACTCCTGCAACAACAGAGCAGCCTCAAGGCAACCAACAGAGGGCTAGAAGACAGTTCACGAAGATCAACATGTCAATGGCTCAGGCATTGCAACACTTGTTGAAGGCTGAACTTATTACCTTGAGGGAGGCTCCTCAGAATCCCAATGTTACTTCTCCCAAGTACAATCCCAATGCACGATGTGCATATCATTCAAACTGTCCAGGACATGATACTAATAACTGCTGGGTCTTGAAGAACAAAATTCAAGATATGATTGATGCTGGAGAAATTGAGTTTGACCCACCAGGTACTCCGAATGTGATTACAGCTCCGATGCCAAATCACGAGAAGACTGTCAATGCCATTGAGGAAGATCTGCATATCCATTCAGTTGCGGAGTTGACAACACCATTGTCTGTCATCAGAAAGAAGTTAGTGCAAGCTGGGTTCTTTCCGGGTTGTCGTGAAGATTGTGTTTATTGTGAGTATAATCCAGAAAAGTGCTTCAGATTGAAGGACGGAATTCAGCGTCTCATGGATAATTACACTATAGTGTTTGAAAGAAGACCGTCTTCTGTGGAGAGTATGGTGGAGCATATTACCAGAGGTAAGAAGATTGAAGAGGTTGATATGGTTGACAAAGTACCGGTGAGAATCACTTCAAAGGGTCCCATTAAAATCACTCATCAGGGTCCAATCAAGATTACTGCTGAAGGTCCTGTGAAAGTTGTTGCTGAAGCCAGAGTGGCTCCTCTGATCATTACCACTCCTGGTCCTATTCCTTATACATCTGACAAAGCTGTACCTTGGCACTATGGGTCTGACGTTTACATCCATGGTGTTAAGCAAGAGCCTTTACCTGATGTGCCCGTTGACATTGATAATATTGCTGGATCTAGCAAGATCACTCGTAGTGGAAGAGTCTTCTCTCCTCCAGTTGCTTCTAAGAGTGCAGTTACTCCTGCTGCTACTTCCACCACTGATGTTCGGGGCAAAGGTCCTGTTATTGAACCTGTATCTACTGATGTTCCAGCTGCTGATGACCTCTCTAAGCAGATGGAAGAAGTATTGAAAATCATTCGCAAGAGTGATTATGACATTGTTGATCAGTTGGGGCATACTCCCTCAAAGATTTCTATGCTGTCCTTGTTGTTATGTTCTGAGGCTCATGCCAAGTCATTGATCAAGTTTCTGAAGATGGCTCATGTACCCAGTGCAATTTCTGTTGACCAATTTGAAAACTGTGTTGCCCACCTGACCTATGACAATGGGTTAGGATTTTCTGATGCTGATTTGACCCCTGCCAAGAGGGATCATAACAGGGCCTTGCATATTTCAATTGAATGCAGGGGCACTACCCTGTCTCATGTGCTGATAGACAATGGTTCCTCTTTGAATGTGTTGCCCAAGGAAGTCCTGAATAAGTTGAGTTCTGAAGATGCTGTGCTGAAGCCCAGTAATATTGTGGTAAAGGCTTTTGATGGTTCTAGAAGAGTAGTGCATGGGGAAATTGACCTTCCAATCAAAGTTGGTTCTCAGGTGTTTACTGCTACATTTTATGTGATGGATATTCGTCCTTCATATTCTTGTCTGCTTGGTCGTCCCTGGATCCATGGGGCAGGTGCTGTGACCTCTACATTGCACCAAAAGTTGAGATATCCGGTGAATGGAAAGGTTGTTACTGTCTATGGAGAAGAAGAATACTTTGTCAGCCATGTAAACACTTTCAAGTATCTGGAAGTGGAGGGTGAATACATTGAGACTCCGTGTCAGTCATTTGAAGTGGTTCCCTGGGTTGTTAATGATTGTGTAGCTCCTCCTGCTGTGAAGAAAGTTCCTGTGGTCACCAGAAAACCTCCAACAATGGCAATGGCTTCCCTCAATGATGCTAGAGTTGTGGTGGATGAAGGTGTTTGTACTATTTGGGGTCAGCTTCCTGATATTCCATACAAGTCTGACAAGTTTGGTTTGGGTTTCACTGCAGAGTCCCAGAAGGCTGTTCGTCGTGCTCGTGCTGCTCGTATCACCAATCAAGGGGTTATCAATGCTGTGGGAGACTATGATGAAGACTACAACTTGGATGCATGGATTTTTCCTACTGTGGGTGCTGGACTCAATAATTGGAAAGCTGAAGATGTTATCCCTATCTCCTTTAGTCAGGAGTAAATACTATTACTGTGTTACGTTTTTAAATTTGTAATTTCTGAACAATAAAACTTTCAAGCCATGTGCCTTACCCGGGGCACAATGGTGTGCTTGTTACGGGTTGTCATTTCATTTGCATACTTCATTCAATAAAATCAGTGGACGTTTCGTTTTCGTAAATATTGTGTTCCTTGTCTTTCTTTTCTTTTATTTTTGTTTTATCAGCTATGTGTTCTTACACACACCCACATCACTAAAATGCAGATCCTCATCCACTCTGGATCCTGTTGATAACAGTTTTACTATTGCCAATTAAAATTTCGAGAATCCGATCTATCAAACTGAAGACGGAAATGAGGACGATTGTGAAATACCTGTAGAGCTTGCTAGGTTGTTACAACAAGAAGAGAAAGCTATACAGCCACATGAAGAGCCAGTCGAAGTTGTGAATCTGGGAACTGAAGAAAGCAGAAAAGAGGTTAAGATAGGGGCTGATTTAGAGGACAGTGTCAAGAATAGGTTGATTCAGATGTTACGTGACTATGTGGAGATTTTTGCTTGGTCTTATGAAGATATGCCAGGGTTGGATACAGACATTGTGGTTCACCGATTGCCAGTAAAAGAAGATTGTCATCCAAAGAAGCAGAAGGTTCGTCGTATGCGTCCTGAAATGTCAGAAAAGATCAAGGCAGAGGTAATGAAACAGTTCAATGCAGGGTTCTTAGCAGTAACTTCTTATCCTCAGTGGGTTGCAAATGTGGTACCAGTTCCTAAGAAAGATGGTAAGGTACGTATGTGTGTGGACTACAGAGATTTGAACAAGGCTAGCCCTAAAGATGACTTTCCACTCCCTCATATTGATATTCTGGTAGACAATACTGCTCAGCACAAGGTATTCTCTTTTATGGATGGTTTCTCTGGTTACAATCAGATCAAGATGGCACCTGAAGATATGGAGAAGACAACATTTGTGACACAGTGGGGCACTTTTTGCTATAAGGTGATGCCATTTGGTTTGAAGAATGCAGGGGCAACATATCAGCGTGCTATGGTGGCTTTGTTTCATGATATGATTCATCATGAGATAGAGGTATATGTAGATGATATGATAGCCAGGTCTCAGAATGAAGAGCAACATCTTGATCATCTGCACAAGTTGTTTGAGAGGTTGAAGAAATACAAGTTGAGATTTGTAAACACCCCAAATTTGCCCTCACTCATTCACACATGGCTTGTGATCATCTCATATGCATATACACAATCATATCATCTCACATCTCATTTTGGTTTCACTGGATAGTTTCTAAGGCATCTGCACCTAGGGTTTGTGATCTGAGCAACCTCAGGGCATCTTGAGCCATTCCAAAGGCCACCAATCAAATCAAAGTGGTCCATGTGTGTTCTTACATCATATTCCATCCTCACAAAGTCAAAATTGCAAAGGGATCACAAGAACTAGGGTTTGAGTGGATGCAGAGCCAGGATGAACTGCACAGTTGACTGAAAATTAGGGTTTTGGTTTCAGAGGCCATAACTCCAAATTTTTTGGTCATTCTTGTTTCCATTGATCTCTATATGGTATAGGGAGTATGCATATCAATTTTCATGAAGAAATTCCATGGGGAAGTCATCTGATCAAAGGTTGACTTTTCAGACAAGTCAGTGCAAAATCAGGGCATCTGAGGCCCCCAATGACCCAACCAATGGGTGATCTTCATCATTTTGAGTGTATATGATCTTTATTTGATCATGGAAGAAGTTTGAAGTTCATGGAAATCAAGAATTTAGGGTTTTTGCAAAAGTTGACTTTTTGGGTTTTGTTGACTTTTCAAGAAGGCATCCTTTTAGGTCAATTTTCAAGCTTTGATTTATGATCAAAAAAGGCTTCAAATGGAAAAACTTTGGTCATGAAAGTTGTAGATCTCATCTTTCCCTTTTCAAAAAGTACAAGAACATGATCTAACTCTTCATGGATCAAAAGTTATGGCCATGCAAAGTTGCCAAAAATCATTGTTTTTCAAGTTATGCACCAAGTGAAATTTTGCTAAGTCTTGAATCAATGCATGATTGCTGCCTCAAATTCATGTCAAACCAGCATGTAAACATCCTCTAAGTCCTAAAAATCAGATTTGAACTAAGTTTGCCCTTGGTTTCATGTTTGGTTATGCAAAGATCACATGTGAAACATAAACTAGCCAAGTTGCAAAAACTCATGATTCACTTCCTACAAGTTGCAGCATTGGAAGCTGACTTTGGGCTAGCCTCTCCCTCACCTTTTGCTGCACCAGCACCCAACTTGTACTTGCCTAGCATCACACCATGCCCTATCTTACACAAAAGTGGATTTTATGCAAAAGCAAACTCACCTATCACAGCTGCACAAGTCACATCAAGAGACCAATCAGAATATTTTATTCATTCAATTTGCAAACCATATCACATGAGAACCAAGGCTGAAACATAGAGATTCATCACTTACAAGAAAACACCCCAACTTGCAACTTCATTCGAATCTCATTACACAGCCTGCAAACACAAAATCTTTTTCCTCCATTCATCTCACCTTGATCCATAGAACACAAAGCATCAAGAACCAGAGCTTGAAACAACCAAAACACCTCACTGCCATTTCACACTCCCTTTTGCAGTTTCATTCGAATCCCTCATTCTAGCCCACAAGCACATAAACCAACACCACCAATCTTCTTTGCACATTGCATAGACCTCATACAACTCATCACCATGGCCTGAATCAGCCAGAATCTCATCTGCCATTGTTGACTGAGCTTGAAGCAGTTCTCTTCGAAACTCATCATCCAACAAATCTAAACTCCATTTGAGCATCCAGACATCTTTGGGGGGCCAAGAGGAGCAGCTTGCACTTAAAGAAAGGGCCTGAAAGTTCCTAAATCAGAGGTTGCAAATCTCAGGTAGCTCCAAATATTTTTTTCCAGAAATCTCTTTTTTAGTTACAAACTTGTTCCTTATACTCTCCTGATCATGCTGATGCTTTTAGTGTTTGAAATGGATGTGTTTTGAGGATTTAATTGCTGTTTGAAGCTCACGAACCCTAGTTTTTCTTTCTTTCGATTCAGATGATTTAGGTTAGATAAATTTGTTTTGAGAGAGGGGTTTAGTTCGTGAGGTGTTGGAGATCATTTCCCATAGCTTAGTTTTCATTTATTTTGCGTTTTGGGAGGTTTTGAAGATTTTCAGGTGACCCCCTGGCCGGAGAAGATGACCGGAGGTCTTCTCCGGCCACCTGAATGTAATTAGGGTTTAACCCCATAATTAATGTAAGTTTGAATTTTGGCCGTTGATGCGCGCTGACTCGTTGACTTCCCTCTCAATTCAATGGCCCAGATCCTTTCCATTAGCCCTAATCCCTTTCATTAATTTAATTAATTATTAATTAGGTTAATTTGATCAGATTGCATCCTGGCCTTCAATTCACGCGCGCAGTCAACACATTTGAACCAAGGATCAATCCTGGCCCTTCATTCCTTTGACTTCTCATTTTTATTTGTTTTAATTCATATTTATTTCATTTAACTTGTATAATTTATTTAAAATAGCTAAAAAATCATAAAAATTATGAAACTTTTTCTTTAAGGTTTTATTAATTTTTATGACTCAAAAATATTTTTATTTTATTTTTTATCATTAAAAAAGTATTTTTAAATATTTAAAAGATTATTTTTAATTGATTAATGAGAATTAATTAATTAAAAATACTTTTAGGTATTTAAAAATTACAAAAAAATTCATGAAATGTTCTAAGACATTTAGAAACATTGTCCAACCTTCAAACCAAATTTCTTTTTTGATCTTGATGCATTTTAAGAATTTTTCATTGAATTAAATCATTTTTGATGCATTATTTTGGTCATATGTTTGAAAATTCATTTCTGTCTTTTGGTGAAGGTTAAGACATTGATTCTTTTTGCATTGTTTTCCATTTGACATGTATTTTCAAGGATAAAAAGGCCATGAATTGATCTTGCATTTTCTAATTGATTGGCATTTCTTTTGTTACAAACCCTAAAAAACCCTAATAACTTGCAAAATTCATATCTTGAGTTTGGTTGAGAGTTGAGAGCTCCCCTTTGGGCAGTGGTTTGTTATAGGTCTAGGGTTTCTTTGAGGGCCATTTTCCATTTTTCACATTAAGGTTTGCTTCTGTTTTTGGTTTGTGTTTGATGTTTGATCCATGAACCCTAATTTGGGCTTTCATTTGCATCCCTCTTGCATTTCCTTGCATAATTTGACTTGCCATTGCATTTTGTGCATTCTTATGATTCATTTGACATCTTAAGACATGTATGGAGCATCATTGATCATTGCATTACATATTTGCCATGCCATTTGTCTTGTATGATTCATAACATTCCATGCTTATTCATGCTTCTTAACTTGCATCATCTGCATTCATGATCTTGTATGAGCATCCCTTTGCCTTGCCTCATGTTTGCAGCACTTCATAACATCATAGTCATCATGTGTGTGCTTCTGGTTTGGCCTTGCATCATATCATTTCATCCCATCTTGTATTGCATTGCATTTGTTTCTAACATTTCAGGTGGTAAGTAAACTTGGGAAGTGAATTTGCCTTCACTTCTCATAACTTTTCTTCTCATCTTCTTTTGCATACCTTGCTGCATTCTTACTTGTGTTTGAGTTTGAGCTTGCTCATTCTTCCTTCTCCCACTTTCTTTCTTCAAGTGACTTGACTTCTTGAATGAAGCAAGTCACTTTGCTTCTCTTGATCCTGTTCATCTGCTTCCTGGTGGTTCTTCTGAAGATTGTTCTTGGAAACCTCACAAACCTTAGGATCATCCAAGCATGATAATGAATTAGGGTTTTGATTAGTCCCCTCTTAGTTTTACCTTTGTGTCTCTCTTTGAGTCTTCTCTTCTCATCTCATAATCAGGGACTAAACCCTAAAGGCTTTAAGACTTTGTGATTGAGCTTATGCCTGCATCCTTCTCTTAGGATGGAGTGTATAACTTTAATCCTAAGTATTAAACCCTTAAGGTGTTTAAATCTCTTAATCAATTCACTTAATAATTATCAAGACATCACACTTGTAACTTGGGCCTTGCATTAGGGTTCTAATTCTTCCTTAAGTGGTTAAGAAGGACTAACCCTAGTGTTAATGGACAAGTCCCCCTCAAGTTGTCTTACAAACCATAAAATTCACTTCATCATCATACCATTAACTAGAATCCACTTAATAAAGGCTTGTTTTGTCATGGGTTTAATCCCTAATCATGGATTAAGTTGAGGAGTCTTCCTCAGCTTAAACACTCTCATCTATCATCCTTCTTTTAGGATGGTGTAATGGGTCTGTTTAATCCTTGATTATGGCTTAACCTCATTACTCAACACTAAACAAAATCACAAAAAACATCTAAATAATCACAAGTAGGTTAATGATCTTAACCCTACACCGAAGGTGATCAAGTGTGAGAATCTGACTTCACACTTAAGGTATTCTCATTACCCCTAATCAGAGGGAAGATGTGATGAGTTTACTAAATCCATTGGTTTAGACTTAAGCTCATTATCTTATGACAAACTTCAAAAGCAATAAAAGACTGAAGACACAAAAACAAACAATAATCGTCTCCTTCGGGATTCTTTTCTCATCACCCTCACTCACAAACGAGAACTTGCTTCTTCCGTCTAATGCAAGACAGTTTGCATCTGTGCCAGACAGATCATACACTTGAGCATAGACTGCAAGCAGTTCACCAGTCAATCCTTTCAGTCTCTTTGGGTCGAACTACGGTGTTCTGACTTCCTCATTGCACGAGAGGATACGTAGGCATAACTTAACAGTTATCGAACAAAAGTCTCTGTATATTCCCCCTCCTTCTAGCCTTATTCTTTAGCCTCATTATCTTGAGCATTTCATCTTTGTTCTTACACTGACACTTTCATACTTCACATCATTATACACTTCACTTCTTTTGCACTGACACCTGTACATATTGCTTTCCAGCTCTTTTACACACAGATTGCACTAACACTACCCCTTTATAGCACAAATCTTTTAAGCGTGGATCCCGTCGAGTACGACGGACAATCTGGGTGCTAATACCTTCCCAGGTTGTAACCAACCCCCTTTCTCAGTCTCTTTGGTTCGCAAACCGTCTTATCCGTATCTTTCTAGGCTTATGCAGCATTGCCTTTCCTCTGGGATAAAAATGCCTAGCTGGCGACTCTATTCATCTCCAGTGAGTTCACGGCTGTGTGTTCTCACTGTTCCCTTTCGCCGACCGCTCGCGTCTGTACCTTCATTTGATCCATTTTCATTTGTCGGGAGCGACAGCTTGGCGACTCTGCTGGGGATACCTTATACTGCAACCAGGGCTTCTGGTTCTTTTTGTGGGTTCCTCCTAGCGCTTGATTGATTTGTGTTTACTGGGGTGTTATGTGCTTGTTTGTGCTTGTATTTATTTTTGTTTATTGCTTTATGTACAGTTACTTTACTGCTTTCTTTACTGCATTTATATATCATACTGTCATTGTTGCTGGCTGGATCTGGTTATTTGTTTTGGTGGGTTGGGGTTCCATTGAGAGTTTAGGTCCTATACCTGGGACCTGAGTGACACCTAGGCTAGAGTGAATCATATTCTTTCCCAGTCAATTTTCAGTCTGGTGCGGGAATATGAAACACGGTTCAGATATGGGTTTCTTCTTGAGAACTCTGTGTTGCAGATTTCCTGCAATGCTAGGGGGATCTGGGAAGCCTGCTAAGTCTGGATGACCTTTTAGTATTGACCTTCAGAAATTGAGGTGAATTAGAGGAGGAATTGTTATGGTAATTGTAAACACTGTACCTCCGGGTTAGAAGTGTTTACACTTCTCATAACTGATCCAAGTCTGAGGATCCTTGTTCTAGATCACTACCTGTGAGAGGGTTGGGCTGTTTACAGGTTTGCAGGTACCTTGACCTCAGAATACCCTGTTACTTTGACTTTGTTAAGAATGCTTCATGTTGGATAGTTCTTGTGATTCTAAAACCCTGGACATGTGGCTCTTTATTTGAGTCCCCTACCTTGGTTACTGGATTTCTTAGACCTCCATCTGGAATTCTTAGACACACATGGATCTATACCAAGGCATTTATTCAGATCCAGCTCTGTCACAGACCCTTGCATTTCATTTGCATACTCATTGCATCATATTAACATGTGCTTATTTGTTTTTCAGGGCATCCATTGTTCATCAGGTTTTGGTTTTGACCCCATCTGCAGCTTTGACCCATTTTCACCAGCATCTGTTTCAGTTTTTAGCTGTCTGCTTCAGCACCAGCCAATCAGTGGCTCTCTCTCTCTTCTCAGCATTGTCATCAGCACTCTACCCAGTCTTCAACATCATGGCTCCAAAGAAGAACAACATCACCTATCATTTCTTCCAACCAGATTTGTCAGACCTCAGGAGGATCCAAACCCTGATTACACCAGATTACATCCCTTTGTTCAGGGAACATTATGGGGACATACTTGACCTAGTTATGGACATGGACCCGTCTCAGAGGAGCCTGATTCATACCTGCATTCAGTTCTATGACCCCCCTTTGAGATGCTTTACATTTCAAGACTTCCAGTTGGGTCCTCTTTTGGAAGAATACTCATCTTTGACTGGTTTGCCTATCAAGAGGGAGATCCCATTCAATCCTGAAATGGATTTTCCCAGCAGTGGGGAGATAGCCAAAGCTTTGCACCTGGAACCTGCTTTGATTGAACAACACATGACCTCTAAATCTAGTGTCCCTGGGTTTCAGCTGGACTTCTTAATCTCTCAAGCTAGTCTGAAGGCCTCCCTGGGGGAGTGGAAAGCTGTTTGTGCTCTGTTGGCTTTAAGTGTGTATGGAATTGTGTTATTTGCAGATGAGCCCAGATTCATCAGCAAGAGTGCAATCCATTTGTTCATCTTGAAGAACCCAGTGCCTACCTTGTTGGGTGATCTCTATTACTCAGTACATCAGAGGAATGAGAAACAGAGAGGGAAGTTAGTGAGGATTTGTGCTCCACTATTCCATGCCTGGCTTCTCAAGCATCTACCTAAGACAGATGCATTCCTAAACCCTCACCAGCAAAGCAACTGGGCCAGGAGACTTTCTGTCCTAACTACAGCAGATATCAGGTGGTGCAATCAAAGTACCAAGGGCAGAGACATAATCACTAGCTGTGGGCATTTTCCTAATGTGCCTTTGGTAGGAGTCAAGGGAAGTATCAATTACAACCCCCTGCTGTTCAAAAGGCAATTGGGTTATGCACTGGTTCATGCTCCTAGGGAAAAGGACTTGGCTGAGACCCTCTACTGTGAGAACAAGGTTAGTCTGGCAACGGTTAGACAGGCTGCCTGGGCCTGGGATCATGTTCAAACCAGGGGAATCACCATTCTGGGGAAGTGCAATAATGTGGCATCAGCCCAATATCATGAGTGGTCCTATGCTAGGGCCCAAATCTCAGGATTGCCCTTCACCATCAAAGACATGCCTGAGTCATCTTCAGCACCACCTCCAGCAACAGTCAGCCTGGAGGAGTTTGAAAGCTTGAAGGACAGAAATGAGAAGTTATCCCAAGCCTTGCAGAAGACCCTCAGGGAGAGGAGTGAAGGTGTGAGGGAGATTGAAAGATTGGAAAAGTTGGGAGTGGAGCATTTGACCAAGATTGAGAAGTCTGGGGATTATATCAACAAGTCTAAGGCTGGTGAGCAAATTCTGAAAAATGCCTGTAAAGAAGCCCAGTTTCAAAGAGCAAGAACAGACTCATACTTGAAGGAAAGTCAGGCCAGGTGGGTCCGGATCACTGAGGCCCGTACTCTAGAAGACAAGAGAGTTCAGGATAAGATGGAGCAGATGGAAAAAGCCCTGGCAACAGCCCAGGAGGAAAATTCAGAGCTAAGAATCAAAGCTGGAGTGAAGAAATCCAAAGATCAAAGTCAGAACAAGAAGTTGACTGCAGCTGTTGCAACAAGGAACCTTCTCATCAGAGGTCTCACGGAGCGTCCGACTGATCCTGTGACCGAAGCACTTCTTAAGGAAGTTCGTGAGGATGAGTTTGGCCTCGGAGTTTGATCATTTGCTTGTTGCTATTTCTTTTCATGAACTTTTGCTTTTTGATTATGTATTTTGACCCCTAGAGGGCTTGTGTTGTAAGAAAGAACAAGTTGTATTTGTTTCATCTTATGTAATATATTTGTTGGTTTCCATCTGAGTTCACTCCAGAAGCAACTTCAGCAGTATCATCTTCAAGGGTCTGGAAGGGTCAAAACTGAAGACCAAACCGGATACCCTTGATAGCAAATAAGCACAACTGCATTGCATACTAACCCTTTTGTTTGTTTTGTAGGTTTTGATTTATTGTTACTAACCTCTGTAGTGAATCTCAGGCAGTATTGCTCGTCGCCGGGTGTTTCCTCTCAACAGGCCACACAGGTACCCAACTAGAAGCAACCTTCCGGGCATCCAAATGGACCAGTTGCAGCAAGATCTCAACGAGGCCAGAACCCAGATGGCTAATGAAAGGGTGGAGATGAGAACCCAAATAACTCAGTTCATGGAAGTGATGAATAATTTAGCTCAAAGCCAGGAGAGGCTTAGAGTTCTGGTAGAGGGAAGAACTCAAGAGGACCCCCATGTAGGAACTGCTGGCACAAGCAACAACGAAAGGGTGCAACCACATGTTAATCCCCCAGTGTTTGGCCCACATTTACATCCTGAGATCCACATCCCCGCAAACGTTCAGGGAACGGCTACTGCAGCCAGAGTGCTTCAAGAGGATCCTCAGGAGGACCAATTCACAGTCATGGGTGCTGGAGAAGAGGCCTATGATAGGCGATTGGATGAAATAGCTGAAAAGTTGAGGTCACTGGAGTCTCAAAATTCTTTGGGCTTCGACGTCATGGACATGGGGCTGGTAGACGGGGTCAGGATCCCCCACAAGTTCAAGCCTCCATGTTTCGAGAAGTATAATGGGACTTCATGCCCCCGGACTCATCTGCAATCATTTCTGGGAAGGCTGAAGGCCTATACAATGGACGAGAAGCTCTGGATGTTCTACTTTGAGGACAGCTTGACTGGAGCATCAAGGGAATGGTATTCCCATTTGACAAGGGCAACTGTGAGATGCTGGAAGGACCTGGCAGAAGCCTTCATCCGACAGTATCAATACAACTTAGACATGGCACCCAACAGGACTCTCCTAATGGGAATGTCACAGTCGTCAAGGGAAAGTTTCCGTGAATATGCCCAAAGATGGAGGCAATTGGCTGCTGCCGTTCAACCACCAATGTCTGAGAGAGAAATGGCAGACATGTTTATGAACACTCTCCAGGGAACGTATATTGACAGGTTGGCTGCTTTCTCGTCCACTAGCTTCGCAGATGTTGTCATAGCTGGGGAGAGAATTGAAAGCCTATTAAAGATGGGTAAGATATCTGATAATGGTGCAAGCTCGTCCAGTGGTACAAGAAAGCCTTTTGCAGGCCCGAGAAGATCTGGCGAGACCAATGCCATTCACACCAACAGGGGCAGGCCCCAGTATGTTCCAAGAACAATAGCAGCAGTCACAATCCCTGCTCCAGCTCATCCTCAGCCCGTTTATCAACCTCCTCGACAAAATTTCCAACAACAACCCCAGTACCAGCAAAATCAATATCCTCCAAGAAACAACTACAACAACAACTCCAACAACAACAATCAACAGAGGCCATTCCAACAGAGGCCCTCTCAAGCTAACAGGGTGATAGACCCAATTCCAATGCCATATGCTGCCTTATTGCCACAACTTCTGAAACTCAACCTAGTTGAGCTAAGAACGTTGGCACCTCCGGATCCCAACAGTCTACCAAGAAACTATGATTCCAATGCTAGGTGTGCTTTTCATTCCAACGCACCTGGCCACAGTACAGAAAAATGCAGGGCACTGCATATGAAGGTGCAAGACTTAGTGGACTCCAAGGCTCTGAACTTTGCACCTCCGCCCAATGTCAATAAAAACCCAATGCCACACCATGGTGGTCCCCGGATTAATGCTATTGAAGAAGACCAACAGTCTTATTTGATAACTAGTGTGGATCAGATCAGGACACCATTGGTGGAAATCAAAGCTCAACTCCGTGAAAATCAAATATTTCCAGGGTGTGAGTTGGGGTGCCCTTATTGCAATATTTCATGGAATGGGTGTGAAGACTTGAGGAATGGCATTGACAGCCTTATCAAGAGTGGCCTCTTACAAATCACTACATCATTTCCGGCACATCCGGCAGCTTCATCAACAATGGTTCCAGACCCTACTGCAACTGCAACAACTACTGTTCCCGACAATTCATCAACAACATCAGCAAGTACTTCATCTGTCCTACCAAATGATCAGTTTTCAACAGTTTCTCCTGCTACAACATCAACTTCATTCCATTTCGACTCTCCATCTACAACAACAACAGTCCTTCCATCAGGACCTCCTACAACTCCAGCAAACGATCATGAAGATGTCTCTACTGTTACCATCTTCTACGATCCAGAAAATAACTCCGCCTACCATTCAGAGGATGCTGCTCCCACTAGAGCACCAGTTACTATCTTTTATGATCCACAAACAATTGCAGTCCCTTCAGCAGCATCAATCAGTCCGGTTACCGTCACAGTACCTGGACCTGTACCGTATGAAAGCAATAGGGCCATCCCTTGGCACTATGGCTCTGACGTGTACTGTGAAGGGAAAAGAATCACTCTGGAAACATCAGCACCTGCACCACAAATTGATAATGTGGGCGGAGGCGGAGGCTTCACCCGAAGCGGACGTCTCTTTGCTTCACAAGTCCAAAGACCTAATGCCGAAGCAGAAGCTGCTGCCAAGGCAAAGGGGAAGGGCCCGGTGCAGGAAGATCCAGCTGTCAAAGAAGCCCTGAAGACTCCGTTTGATCAGGAAGTTGATGAGTTTATGCGGATCATCAAGAAGAGTGACTATAAAGTTGTGGATCAGCTTCATCAGACGCCGTCCAAAATCTCCATCCTCTCACTGCTCATGTGCTCCGAAGCCCATCGGAATGCACTACTGAAGGTACTGCACGCAGCTTACGTGCCCGAGGAGATTACTGTCAACCAATTGGAAACCGTGGTTGGTAATGTTACTGCTAGCAATGGGCTAGGGTTTACCAATTCTGACCTGACAGTGGATGGCCGCAATCACAACAAAGCCTTGCACATAACTATGGAATGCAAAGGAGCTGTCCTTTCACATGTGCTGGTGGACACAGGATCATCCCTGAATGTCCTACCAAAGAAGGCTCTGGTGAAGCTTGAATATGATGGACTGGCATTGAGACCCAGCAACCTGGTGGTTAGAGCTTTTGATGGCTCGAAGAGATCGGTTCTGGGAGAAGTTGAGCTGCCTGTGACAATTGGCCCGCAGACCTTCAAAACTATCTTTTATGTGATGGACATTCAGCCCGCCTACAGCTGTTTGTTGGGTAGACCCTGGATTCACGCCGCTGGCGCTATAACGTCTACCCTTCACCAAAAGTTAAAATATGAGTGGGAAGGCCAAGTTGTCACAATCTGCGGGGAGGAGGATATATTTGTTAGTCATCTGGCTACTTACAAGTATATTGAAATGGATGGAGAGATTGTTGAAACCATGAGCCAAGGTTTTGAAGCCTTGAATGTGAATGAAGCATCTGCTGTTTCGGGGATCTCCATGTCGTCATACCAACAAGCCCGGAAGGTTGTTGAGGAAGGAACTGCCCTAGGCTGGGGCAAGATTTTAACTGTGGAGGAGAAGAAGGACAAATTTGGGTTGGGTTACAAACCAACTCAACATCAAGCAAAGGCTGCTGCAGAGCCAGGATTTGTCAGTGGGGGAATGCTAGCCCCCGATGCTATCAACTGTCTGGAAGACGAGCTGGAAGAGGAGCGCAACCTGGAGAATTGGATTCGTCCAAAGGTCCCGGGGAGCAGTGTCTCGAACTGGTCTTCCCAGGGAATTATAAGTGTTACTCGAGCAGAGTAATTATTATTTCCTGTATCTTTTATAGCATGCATCAAAGTCTTGCATCTTGCCCAAGATGACAAGACTCATTTTGTAATCAGGGCCATCTGTACTTTTGTGCAAACAAGATTAAATTAATGAAATATCAGACAATCTTTTTGCAAACGAGTCTTTTTTCTTTTCTGCTCACTGTTTTTCCATTTTTCTTTTTGTACAAAAAATAAATGGCGGTGTTTTCAAAATGATAACTTCATTTCACTTTTCTAAATAAGACTAAAATCAGATCACTAAAATGAACCAATTAAAACCCTTGCAGAGAGTGCCATCCTGACAGCACCGACAACAGCACAGCTATGACATCGTATGACTTTGACAATCCGATCAATCAAGCTGATGAAGGGGTTGATGAAGAATATGAGCTTCCTGAAGAGCTAGCCAGGTTGCTGAGACAGGAGGAAAAAGTTATTACTCCTCATCAGGAGGAGATTGAAGTGATTAATCTTGGTACAGAGGAAAATGTGAAAGAGGTCAAGATCGGGGCCTGCCTGCAAGACTCAGTGAAGAGACAACTGATAGATCTGCTTCAAGAGTATGTTGATGTGTTTGCCTGGTCATATCAAGACATGCCAGGGTTGGATACCGATATAGTTGTGCACAAGTTGCCTTTGAGAGAAGAGTGCCCACCGGTCAAACAGAAGTTGCGCCGAACTCGCCCAGACATGGCTATGAAAATCAAGGAAGAGGTACAAAAGCAATGGGACGCCGGGTTCCTTGCTGTAACTAGCTATCCACCGTGGGTTGCTAATATTGTGCCTGTGCCTAAGAAAGACGGCAAAGTAAGAATGTGTGTTGATTACCGGGATCTGAACAGAGCTAGCCCAAAGGATGATTTCCCATTACCTCACATTGATGTATTGGTGGATAATACGGCTCAGTTCTCGGTATTCTCCTTCATGGATGGATTTTCAGGATATAACCAGATTAAGATGTCACCTGAAGACATGGAGAAGACAACATTCATTACACCCTGGGGCACGTTCTGCTACAAGGTAATGCCATTTGGGCTCAAGAATGCCGGTGCGACGTATCAACGGGCTATGGTAACATTATTCCACGATATGATTCATAAGGAAATAGAATGTTATGTGGATGACATGATTGCCAAGTCCCTTACGGAGGAAGAACATCTGGTGAATCTGCTCAAGTTGTTCAAGCGTCTGAGGAAGTATCAACTGAAGCTGAACCCCAACAAATGCACATTCGGGGTGCGATCCGGTAAGCTGCTGGGGTTTATTGTAAGTGAGAAAGGGATTGAGGTTGACCCTGATAAAGTCAAAGCCATCCAAGAAATGCCTGCACCGAAAACTGAGAAAGAAGTTCGAGGGTTCTTGGGTAGATTGAACTACATCTCAAGGTTCATATCTCATCTCACGGCAACCTGTGAGCCCTTGTTCAAGCTGTTAAGAAAGGAACAAACGGTCAGGTGGAACGAAGACTGCCAGAAAGCTTTTGACAAGATCAAGGAGTATTTGCAAGAACCTCCAATCCTTATGCCGCCAGTTGAAGGAAGACCTCTGATTATGTACTTGACAGTATTAGAAGAATCAATGGGGTGTGTGCTGGGCCAGCATGACGAGTCTGGTCGAAAAGAGTATGCAATATACTACCTAAGCAAAAAGTTTACCGACTGTGAACAACGTTATTCACTGCTCGAGAAAACTTGCTGTGCTTTAGCGTGGGCTGCTCGCCGACTGAGACAGTATATGTTGACCCACACTACCTTATTAATCTCCAAAATGGATCCAGTTAAGTACATTTTCGAGAAGCCAGCTCTTACCGGACGGGTTGCAAGATGGCAGATGATTCTCACGGAATACGACATACAGTACACATCTCAGAAAGCCATCAAGGGCAGTGTACTATCTGAATATCTTGCTGAGCAACCCATTGATGATTACCAGCCTATGAGGTTTGACTTCCCTGATGAAGACATCATGTTCGTTAAAGCAAAAGATCATGAGGAGCCTGTTCACACTGAAGGGCCTGACCCAGAAGAAGAATGGACTATGATGTTTGATGGGGCTGTTAACATGAATGGCCGTGGTGTTGGTGCAGTACTCATTACACCAAAAGGAGTTCACATGCCTTTCTCGGCAAAACTCACTTTCAACTGCACTAACAACGAAGCTGAATACGAAGCTTGTATTATGGGTCTTGAGGAAGCCATTGACCTCAGGATCAAAACATTGACCGTATTCGGAGATTCAGCTTTGGTAATCAATCAGACCAACGGAAAATGGTACACGCACCAAGATCATCTGATACCTTATAGGGATTATACGAGAAGGTTACTGACTTTCTTCGCAACAGTCAAACTTGAGTATATCCCTCGGGACGAGAATCAGTTTGCAGATGCCTTGGCTACCATTTCGTCCATGATCAAAGTTCAAACCGCCAACTTTGTACCTCAGATTTCAGTGTCGAGACTTGATAGACCAGCATATGTATTTGCAGCAGATATTGCTAAAGATGATAAGCCTTGGTTCCACGACATCAAGTGCTTCTTGGAGGATCAAACGTACCCACCTGGGGCATCTTCCAATGATAAGAAGACTTTAAGAAGGCTTGCTGGAAGTTTCTTTCTGAACACTGATGGATCTTTATACAAGAGGAACTTTGATATGGTACTCCTCAGATGTGTTGACAAGACAGAAGCAGATTTGTTGATGCATGAAGTGCACGAAGGATCCTTTGGTACCCATGCAGGAGGGCATGCCATGGCTAAGAAGTTGTTAAGATCAGGCTATTACTGGATCACAATGGATGCAGACTGTTGTGCTTACGCCAGAAAATGCCATAAATGCCAGATTTATGCAGACAAGGTGCATGTGCCTCCCAATCCCCTGAACATAATGTCTTCACCATGGCCCTTTGCTATGTGGGGCATTGACATGATTGGCAAGATTGAGCCAACTGCTTCAAATGGTCACAGATTTATCCTGGTCGCCATCGATTATTTTACAAAGTGGGTTGAAGCAGCCTCATATGCAAATGTCACAAGGCAAGTGGTAGCCAGATTTCTGAAGAGAGATATCATCTGTCGGTATGGAGTGCCCGAGCGAATCATTACTGACAATGGTTCTAATCTCAACAACAAAATGATGGCAGAGCTGTGCCGGGACTTCAAGATCCAACATCACAATTCTTCTCCTTACAGGCCAAAGATGAACGGCGCTGTCGAGGCAGCAAATAAGAATATCAAGAAGATTGTGCAGAAGATGGTAGTCACTTACAAAGACTGGCATGAAATGCTACCGTTTGCCTTGCATGGGTATCGCACATCAATCAGAACGTCCACTGGGGCAACACCGTATCAACTTGTGTATGGTATGGAAGCAGTCCTACCTGTTGAAGTTGAACTACCCTCCCTACGGGTACTGATGGATGTTAAGCTAAACGAAGCAGAATGGGTTCGGGCCCGATTCGAACAACTGAGTCTGATCGAAGAGAAGAGATTGGCTGCAATTTGCCACGGGCAGTTGTATCAGAGAAGAATGAAGAGAGCCTTCGATCAGAAAGTCAGGCACCGAGAGTACCAAGTGGGAGATCTTGTGCTGAAAAGAATCCTCCCTCCTCATACAGACCACAGGGGCAAATGGACTCCAAATTACGAAGGACCATTTGTTGTAAAGAAAGTTTTCTCTGGTGGAGCACTGATGCTCAGCACCATGGATGGTGAAGATTTCCCGTCCCCTGTGAATTCAGATGCAGTTAAAAAATACTTCGCATAAAATAACCCGCTGGACATAAAAACAGAATGTAAGTCCAGGCAAAAATAGGGCATCCCGGCGAGTCAAAAACAGAATAAAAGACTCGGGCAAAAATAAGGGAAAATAAATAAAAATTGTACACCCGCTGAGTTGAAAAGCCGCATTGGACAGCTCAGGCAAAAATGGGTATCCCGATGGATTGAAAACCCGAAAGGGCGATCCATGCAAAATAAGGGAATAAGCGAACAACTGCATTCTGAATTCGTCTGTATCACCTACAACTTGGTAAGCTCCAAAGGATCAAGCTGCAATCAGAATCAACTCTCTCCAGAAAGCAAGACGAGAAGAACGTCATTGTCATACGAGTCATAGCAGGAGAGGAAGCTCCTCAAAGCGTCATCAACACCGCCAGCACTTTGTTTCTCAATTTGTAACATTCTCCTCATTTCAGGAGATATGTCTCTTTGACTGTATCTTGCCAATTCAGGGCACATGAATTAATAAAATGAGATTTTCAGTCATGTCTCGTTTTTTACATTTTTATGTTTTGCAAAGAATTGTCTGATATCTCTAAAAACACAATTGCATAAGTACAGATGCCTTTCTCTAAAAATAAAGCACATGCTTACAGGGAATATACTTACTCTCGAAAGTACTTATCTCCTATGACGGAATCCAGTAAAGGGTACCTCGGGACCATTTGTGCGTTTCCTTATCTTTGCAGGATTGCAGGTATCCAGAACGCAACTTGGGGCATGCAAGGTATATCTCAGCAAGCTGGCAAACCAACGAAAGATATCAGCATCCGAAATGCTCTATCCCCAGCTGAGTTGCTTCCCATTGCTCTCCCCAGCTGAGTTGCCTCTCACTTCCCCAGCCGGGTTGCCATCCTTCCTCAGCAGAATACAGAAATCAGGGAATCATCTCCCTGTAAAGTCCCCAGCCTCTATTCAGAAGAGCAACGCACGAAGAAGTCACAACAGAGAAAAAAAGGAACGCTTCTACAAACCCCAGCTGGGTCCCGTATTATAAAGATATGTCAATCAGTGGCTTATATCCCCAAACGGATACATCATTAGATCTACCAATGATCTCATCCCCAGCTGGGATGTTCACTTCAAGCAGATCAACCAGAGATCTTTGCAGCAACGGGATCCGAATCCCGGATCTGTGCCTCTTTGCATAATCATAGCATTCGCATCATATTATACCCTCAGAGCGTAGCATTCCGTCCAATACGGAGCATTACGGCAAAAATCAAATACATAGCATAATCATAAGTCATGTTGTGAATTGAACACTTGTAAATATTGACAACCTGTCAGCGTACAGAATATATACAGAAACATCCCCATCAGAGTCCCAGCAAAAGCAGCTGCCTTTCAAATCACAAACACCAGTGCATAACCCCTTTTGACACCCGTCCGTGTCATCTTTCCCCAGCGGGTTGCCTGAATATACTTTACAAACAAGATCACCAGTATTGCAGATATTTCCTGACACCCGTCCGTGTCAAATCACCAGCAGAAAGCCAAAGACACCCTCTTTGCACTCACATATACCCATATACACTCATCCTTGACACCCGTCCGTGTCATATCCCCAGCATGGTCGCCTATGCCTGTATACACTTTCTTGACACCCGTCCGTGTCACATCCCCAGCAAGTTCACTTACGCTTTCATCACCCATATACTTGTTAATATTATACTCTTCTTTCTTGACACTCGTCCGTGTCACTCTCCCCAGCAGATAATGCTCATCTATACATATACTCACTACTCATGGTACACTTATACAGATACTCGTCCGTATACACCATCACTCATATCCCCACAGATTCGACAGTAGTCCTTGTTCTTTGTTAACCAGTTGGTACTCGTCCGTACCATCATCTCAGAACATTGCGTCTAGTGTTTGTTTCTACATGATACTCGTCCGTATCATAATCTTAAGGATGTTCGTCCGCATTTTTAATCCATACACCGTGTCAAACACTTATGTCTTCTTGAATATAGATACTCGTCCGTGTCTATTATTCCCCAGAAGGATTCTTTCGGATTCAACGCTCGTCCGTGTTCTCTGTTAACCAGTTGATACTCGTCCGTATCATCATCTCTGAACATGTGTCAGTTTGTTTCTACATGATACTCGTCCGTATCATAGTCTTAGGGATGCTCGTCCGCATCTTTAATCTATACACAATACCAAACACTTATACCTTTTGTTTCTTGGATATAAACACTCGTCCGTGTTTACCATATCCCCAGTAGATCGCCAACAAGCATTTTTCTTTTTATCTAACACTCGTCCTGTGTTAGGATAAACCTTGAGAGCAGCCGTACCCTGCTGAGTGGTCGTCCTCCACTTCTTGATGGTCGTCCTCCATCATGCTCATCCGATGGCCGTCCCCATCGTTGATTTTAGCAGCCGTCCCCTGCTAGGTGGTCGTCCTCCACCTTTTGATGATCGTCCTTCATCACTTTATCCAATGGCCGTCCCCATTGTTGATTTTGGTTATCTAACACTCGTCCTGTGTTATGAGAAACCCTGAGAGCAGTCGTCCCTGCTGAGTGGTCGTCCTCCACTTCTTGATGGTCGTCCTCCATCATGCTCGTCCGATGGCCGTCCCCATCGTTGACCTTTTCTATCCGATGGCCGTCCCCATCGTTGATATTTTCGGCAGCCGTACCCTGCCAGGTGGTCGTCCTCCACCTTTGATGGTCGTCCCCATCATATTTCTTTTATCCCCAACAGAGCAGCCGTCCCCTGCTAGGTGATCGTCCTTCACCTTTGATGGCCGTACCCCATCATCTGTTTATTTCATTTATTCTTTAACCCGATGGCCGTCCCCGTCGTGGTCCCTTTTCTCTTTAACCCGATGGCCGTCCCCATCGTTGGTTACTTTACCTTTGTGAACTTGATGGCCGTCCCCGTCATGTTTCACCAATCCCCAGAGAATGCTACTACTTTATCTTGATGGCCGTCCCCATCATGGTATCTTATCTTTTCCCAGCTAGTCGGCCGTCCCCGTCTTAGCTTTACCTGTTATCCCCAGCATGTCGGCCGTCCCCGTCATAGCTTTACTTCGCACACTTTTCCCAGCATGTCGGCCGTCCCCGGCATTGCTATTTACCCAGCAGTCGTCCTCTGCTCGACGGTCGTCCTCCGTCGCCCACACTTCACAATATACTTTATTTTCCTTTTACAATCTATGTCCCTTTTCTTCTTCATTTCTGTGAGTGCAAATTTTGGACTGTCTTTGATATTCAACCACAAGTTATCTTGTTTGCCTGTTAAGCCGTCGCTTACATCCTGCACAGCTAACTCATGTTTGAATAGGGGCAGCTGTAAACACCCCAAATTTGCCCTCACTCATTCACACATGGCTTGTGATCATCTCATATGCATATACACAATCATATCATCTCACATCTCATTTTGGTTTCACTGGATAGTTTCTAAGGCATCTGCACCTAGGGTTTGTGATCTGAGCAACCTCAGGGCATCTTGAGCCATTCCAAAGGCCACCAATCAAATCAAAGTGGTCCATGTGTGTTCTTACATCATATTCCATCCTCACAAAGTCAAAATTGCAAAGGGATCACAAGAACTAGGGTTTGAGTGGATGCAGAGCCAGGATGAACTGCACAGTTGACTGAAAATTAGGGTTTTGGTTTCAGAGGCCATAACTCCAAATTTTTTGGTCATTCTTGTTTCCATTGATCTCTATATGGTATAGGGAGTATGCATATCAATTTTCATGAAGAAATTCCATGGGGAAGTCATCTGATCAAAGGTTGACTTTTCAGACAAGTCAGTGCAAAATCAGGGCATCTGAGGCCCCCAATGACCCAACCAATGGGTGATCTTCATCATTTTGAGTGTATATGATCTTTATTTGATCATGGAAGAAGTTTGAAGTTCATGGAAATCAAGAATTTAGGGTTTTTGCAAAAGTTGACTTTTTGGGTTTTGTTGACTTTTCAAGAAGGCATCCTTTTAGGTCAATTTTCAAGCTTTGATTTATGATCAAAAAAGGCTTCAAATGGAAAAACTTTGGTCATGAAAGTTGTAGATCTCATCTTTCCCTTTTCAAAAAGTACAAGAACATGATCTAACTCTTCATGGATCAAAAGTTATGGCCATGCAAAGTTGCCAAAAATCATTGTTTTTCAAGTTATGCACCAAGTGAAATTTTGCTAAGTCTTGAATCAATGCATGATTGCTGCCTCAAATTCATGTCAAACCAGCATGTAAACATCCTCTAAGTCCTAAAAATCAGATTTGAACTAAGTTTGCCCTTGGTTTCATGTTTGGTTATGCAAAGATCACATGTGAAACATAAACTAGCCAAGTTGCAAAAACTCATGATTCACTTCCTACAAGTTGCAGCATTGGAAGCTGACTTTGGGCTAGCCTCTCCCTCACCTTTTGCTGCACCAGCACCCAACTTGTACTTGCCTAGCATCACACCATGCCCTATCTTACACAAAAGTGGATTTTATGCAAAAGCAAACTCACCTATCACAGCTGCACAAGTCACATCAAGAGACCAATCAGAATATTTTATTCATTCAATTTGCAAACCATATCACATGAGAACCAAGGCTGAAACATAGAGATTCATCACTTACAAGAAAACACCCCAACTTGCAACTTCATTCGAATCTCATTACACAGCCTGCAAACACAAAATCTTTTTCCTCCATTCATCTCACCTTGATCCATAGAACACAAAGCATCAAGAACCAGAGCTTGAAACAACCAAAACACCTCACTGCCATTTCACACTCCCTTTTGCAGTTTCATTCGAATCCCTCATTCTAGCCCACAAGCACATAAACCAACACCACCAATCTTCTTTGCACATTGCATAGACCTCATACAACTCATCACCATGGCCTGAATCAGCCAGAATCTCATCTGCCATTGTTGACTGAGCTTGAAGCAGTTCTCTTCGAAACTCATCATCCAACAAATCTAAACTCCATTTGAGCATCCAGACATCTTTGGGGGGCCAAGAGGAGCAGCTTGCACTTAAAGAAAGGGCCTGAAAGTTCCTAAATCAGAGGTTGCAAATCTCAGGTAGCTCCAAATATTTTTTTCCAGAAATCTCTTTTTTAGTTACAAACTTGTTCCTTATACTCTCCTGATCATGCTGATGCTTTTAGTGTTTGAAATGGATGTGTTTTGAGGATTTAATTGCTGTTTGAAGCTCACGAACCCTAGTTTTTCTTTCTTTCGATTCAGATGATTTAGGTTAGATAAATTTGTTTTGAGAGAGGGGTTTAGTTCGTGAGGTGTTGGAGATCATTTCCCATAGCTTAGTTTTCATTTATTTTGCGTTTTGGGAGGTTTTGAAGATTTTCAGGTGACCCCCTGGCCGGAGAAGATGACCGGAGGTCTTCTCCGGCCACCTGAATGTAATTAGGGTTTAACCCCATAATTAATGTAAGTTTGAATTTTGGCCGTTGATGCGCGCTGACTCGTTGACTTCCCTCTCAATTCAATGGCCCAGATCCTTTCCATTAGCCCTAATCCCTTTCATTAATTTAATTAATTATTAATTAGGTTAATTTGATCAGATTGCATCCTGGCCTTCAATTCACGCGCGCAGTCAACACATTTGAACCAAGGATCAATCCTGGCCCTTCATTCCTTTGACTTCTCATTTTTATTTGTTTTAATTCATATTTATTTCATTTAACTTGTATAATTTATTTAAAATAGCTAAAAAATCATAAAAATTATGAAACTTTTTCTTTAAGGTTTTATTAATTTTTATGACTCAAAAATATTTTTATTTTATTTTTTATCATTAAAAAAGTATTTTTAAATATTTAAAAGATTATTTTTAATTGATTAATGAGAATTAATTAATTAAAAATACTTTTAGGTATTTAAAAATTACAAAAAAATTCATGAAATGTTCTAAGACATTTAGAAACATTGTCCAACCTTCAAACCAAATTTCTTTTTTGATCTTGATGCATTTTAAGAATTTTTCATTGAATTAAATCATTTTTGATGCATTATTTTGGTCATATGTTTGAAAATTCATTTCTGTCTTTTGGTGAAGGTTAAGACATTGATTCTTTTTGCATTGTTTTCCATTTGACATGTATTTTCAAGGATAAAAAGGCCATGAATTGATCTTGCATTTTCTAATTGATTGGCATTTCTTTTGTTACAAACCCTAAAAAACCCTAATAACTTGCAAAATTCATATCTTGAGTTTGGTTGAGAGTTGAGAGCTCCCCTTTGGGCAGTGGTTTGTTATAGGTCTAGGGTTTCTTTGAGGGCCATTTTCCATTTTTCACATTAAGGTTTGCTTCTGTTTTTGGTTTGTGTTTGATGTTTGATCCATGAACCCTAATTTGGGCTTTCATTTGCATCCCTCTTGCATTTCCTTGCATAATTTGACTTGCCATTGCATTTTGTGCATTCTTATGATTCATTTGACATCTTAAGACATGTATGGAGCATCATTGATCATTGCATTACATATTTGCCATGCCATTTGTCTTGTATGATTCATAACATTCCATGCTTATTCATGCTTCTTAACTTGCATCATCTGCATTCATGATCTTGTATGAGCATCCCTTTGCCTTGCCTCATGTTTGCAGCACTTCATAACATCATAGTCATCATGTGTGTGCTTCTGGTTTGGCCTTGCATCATATCATTTCATCCCATCTTGTATTGCATTGCATTTGTTTCTAACATTTCAGGTGGTAAGTAAACTTGGGAAGTGAATTTGCCTTCACTTCTCATAACTTTTCTTCTCATCTTCTTTTGCATACCTTGCTGCATTCTTACTTGTGTTTGAGTTTGAGCTTGCTCATTCTTCCTTCTCCCACTTTCTTTCTTCAAGTGACTTGACTTCTTGAATGAAGCAAGTCACTTTGCTTCTCTTGATCCTGTTCATCTGCTTCCTGGTGGTTCTTCTGAAGATTGTTCTTGGAAACCTCACAAACCTTAGGATCATCCAAGCATGATAATGAATTAGGGTTTTGATTAGTCCCCTCTTAGTTTTACCTTTGTGTCTCTCTTTGAGTCTTCTCTTCTCATCTCATAATCAGGGACTAAACCCTAAAGGCTTTAAGACTTTGTGATTGAGCTTATGCCTGCATCCTTCTCTTAGGATGGAGTGTATAACTTTAATCCTAAGTATTAAACCCTTAAGGTGTTTAAATCTCTTAATCAATTCACTTAATAATTATCAAGACATCACACTTGTAACTTGGGCCTTGCATTAGGGTTCTAATTCTTCCTTAAGTGGTTAAGAAGGACTAACCCTAGTGTTAATGGACAAGTCCCCCTCAAGTTGTCTTACAAACCATAAAATTCACTTCATCATCATACCATTAACTAGAATCCACTTAATAAAGGCTTGTTTTGTCATGGGTTTAATCCCTAATCATGGATTAAGTTGAGGAGTCTTCCTCAGCTTAAACACTCTCATCTATCATCCTTCTTTTAGGATGGTGTAATGGGTCTGTTTAATCCTTGATTATGGCTTAACCTCATTACTCAACACTAAACAAAATCACAAAAAACATCTAAATAATCACAAGTAGGTTAATGATCTTAACCCTACACCGAAGGTGATCAAGTGTGAGAATCTGACTTCACACTTAAGGTATTCTCATTACCCCTAATCAGAGGGAAGATGTGATGAGTTTACTAAATCCATTGGTTTAGACTTAAGCTCATTATCTTATGACAAACTTCAAAAGCAATAAAAGACTGAAGACACAAAAACAAACAATAATCGTCTCCTTCGGGATTCTTTTCTCATCACCCTCACTCACAAACGAGAACTTGCTTCTTCCGTCTAATGCAAGACAGTTTGCATCTGTGCCAGACAGATCATACACTTGAGCATAGACTGCAAGCAGTTCACCAGTCAATCCTTTCAGTCTCTTTGGGTCGAACTACGGTGTTCTGACTTCCTCATTGCACGAGAGGATACGTAGGCATAACTTAACAGTTATCGAACAAAAGTCTCTGTATATTCCCCCTCCTTCTAGCCTTATTCTTTAGCCTCATTATCTTGAGCATTTCATCTTTGTTCTTACACTGACACTTTCATACTTCACATCATTATACACTTCACTTCTTTTGCACTGACACCTGTACATATTGCTTTCCAGCTCTTTTACACACAGATTGCACTAACACTACCCCTTTATAGCACAAATCTTTTAAGCGTGGATCCCGTCGAGTACGACGGACAATCTGGGTGCTAATACCTTCCCAGGTTGTAACCAACCCCCTTTCTCAGTCTCTTTGGTTCGCAAACCGTCTTATCCGTATCTTTCTAGGCTTATGCAGCATTGCCTTTCCTCTGGGATAAAAATGCCTAGCTGGCGACTCTATTCATCTCCAGTGAGTTCACGGCTGTGTGTTCTCACTGTTCCCTTTCGCCGACCGCTCGCGTCTGTACCTTCATTTGATCCATTTTCATTTGTCGGGAGCGACAAGATTGAATCCAAACAAGTGTACTTTTGGAGTTAGATCTGGAAAGCTCCTGGGTTTCATTGTCAGTGGAAAAGGTATTGAAGTGGATCCTGCAAAAGTGAAAGCTATACGAGAGATGCCAGCTCCCCGTACTGAGAAGGAGGTTAGAGGTTTCTTGGGACGATTGAACTACATTGCAAGATTTATTTCCCAATTGACTGCCATCTGTGAGCCAATCTTCAAGTTATTGAAGAAAGATCAGGTGATGGAATGGAATGATGAGTGCCAGACTGCCTTTGATGAAATCAAGAGATATCTGCTGGAACCACCAATTTTGATGCCACCAGTTGATGGAAGACCCTTGATTATGTACTTAACAGTGTTAGACAACTCAATGGGGTGTGTCTTGGGGCAACATGACGAGTCTGGTCGAAAAGAGCAGGCAATATACTACCTTAGCAAAAAGTTTACCGACTGTGAAACAAGATACTCACTACTCGAGAAAACTTGCTGCGCTTTGGCATGGGCTGCTCGCCGACTAAGACAGTATATGTTGACCCATACTACCTTATTGATTTCGAAGATGGATCCAATCAAGTACATATTTGAGAAACCTGCTCTCTCCGGAAGAATTGCAAGATGGCAAATGATCTTGACAGAATATGATATACAGTATACTACTCAGAAGGCCATTAAGGGAAGTGTTGTTGCTGATCATTTGGCTCATCAAGCAGTAGATGATTACCAGTCAATGAATTTTGAGTTCCCTGATGAAGACATTATGATTATTAACAAAGAACCTGGACAATATGACGGACCTGAACAAGGATCCCGATGGACTATGGTTTTTGATGGTGCCTCTAATGCACATGGTAATGGTGTTGGTGTTGTAATTAGTTCCCCTGAAGGTTGTCATACCCCGATTACTGCCAGACTTTGTTTCTATTGTACCAATAACATGGCTGAGTATGAGGCATGTATCATGGGTATTAAAGTTGCTATTGATATGAAGATTCAGTTTCTTGATGTGTATGGAGATTCAGCCCTGGTAGTAAGTCAGATCAAAGGAGATTGGGATACCAAGCATGATAACCTCATTCCTTACAGAGAGCATGTGTTGTCTTTGATCCCACATTTCAAAGAGATTACCTTTGGACACATTCCACGAAAAGAGAATCAGTTAGCAGATGCATTAGCCACCATGGCATCTATGTTCGAGATCAGCTGGGATGATGAAGCTCCCAAGATTACTATTGATAGATTTGAGAAGCCTGCATACTGCAATGAGATTGACACTGAAGGGGCAGAGGAGAAGCCTTGGTTCTATGAAGTGAAAAGACATCTTGAAGCTCAGGAGTTCCCTGAAGGGGCATCTGTCAAAGATAGGAAGTTCCTGAGGAGGTTTGCTGCTAAGTTCTTTTTGAGTAATGGGATTCTGTACAAGCGTAATCATGATTCAACTATGCTTCGTTGTGTGGATAAGAAGGAAGCAACTGAAATTATGGAAGAGATGCATGATGGGACCTTTGGCACTCATTCTAGTGGTCATACTATGGCAAAGAAGATTTTGAGAGCAGGTTACTATTGGTCTACCATGGAAGCTGATTGCTATCAACACTCCAGAACGTGTCACAAATGTCAAATTTATGCTGATAAAGTTCATGTACCTCCATCACCATTGAATGTGCTGACTGCTCCATGGCCTTTTGCCATGTGGGGCATTGATATGATTGGTGAGATCAAGCCTACTGCTTCTAATGTGCATCGTTTCATCCTGGTTGCTATTGATTACTTTACAAAGTGGGTAGAAGCAGCCTCATTTGCATCTGTGACTAAGAATGTTGTGGCTCGGTTCATCAAGAATAATCTCATATGTAGGTATGGCATCCCTGAAAGGATTATCACTGACAATGGCTCTAATCTGAACAACACTATGATTACTGATCTCTGCACGCAGTTCAAGATAAAGCATCACAACTCTTCTCCGTATCGTCCAAAGATGAATGGGGCAGTTGAAGCTGCTAATAAGAACATTAAGAAGATTGTACAGAAGATGACTGTTACTTACAAGGATTGGCATGAGATGTTACCATTTGCTCTTCATGGTTATCGTACTACAATACGTACTTCAACAGGGGCAACCCCATTCTCTTTAGTCTATGGTATGGAAGCAGTTCTGCCCATTGAAGTTCAGATTCCCTCCTTGAGAATTATGAAGGATGCAGGCTTGAACGAAGATGAGTGGATTCAGACTCGACTGGACCAGATAAATTTGATTGATGAGAAGAGGTTAGCAGCAGTTTGTCATGGCCAGATGTACCAAAAGCGAATGATCAAAGCTTTTAACAAGAGGGTTAAGCCAAAGGTATATCAGGCTGGTGACTTGGTAATCAAGCGTATCATATTACCACAGGGTGATCCTAGGGGCAAGTGGACTCCAACATATGAAGGACCATTTGTAGTCAAGACAGTGTTCTCAGGAGGTGCCATGATACTGACTACAATGGATGGTGAGGACTTCCCACAGCCTGTAAACGCAGACATAGTTAAAAAATACTACGCATAAAAAGAGACCCGCTAGGTTGACAGGCCTAGGCAAAAATAAGGGCATCCCGGCAAACCAAAAGGGTTTGGGCAAAAATTAGGGATATATATAAAAAGATGTACACCCGGCAAGTCGAAAACCTGAAAAGGCGGCTTGGGCAAAAAAGGGTATCCCGGTGGATTGAAAACCTGAAAGGGCAATCCAGGCAAAAGTTAGGGATTAAAGCGTATGACTATGTCTCGTTTGGATCACTCATGAAACCGCAACCAGTTGTACTACTTATCAAAGCTCGAACAGATAAAGCTCAATCCAATCATTTCCGTCTCAACAGCAAGAAGATGAGATACTTGAAGGGCAATAGTAGAATTGAAACTCAATAGGATTGTTTCCCACATAGCTAATTTTCCCTGTTTTGTAAAAACTTTATGGCAAAATCCTCTTACTAGGGTTTATGTCTCCTTGTACAAATTTACCCGTGTATGGGTCACTTCTTGATATAAATAAATTCCATCTTTTGAATCCAGATTTACTTTTACCCTATTTACATAAGCGAAACGTCCATTGGTTGTGTTTGAATGTATGTATGCTTTTGAATATGATTGATGTTTACCAGAAATGCATGTATGCTTTTAATATGATTGATGTTTACCAGAAATGCATGAAAATGCAGTAATAGTATTTACTAAGGACGAACGAGGGAAGGATTCCAACGAAGCTTCGCCGGTTCACCTTTACAGGACAGTTACAAACCCTCAGTAGGACGAATCCATCTTCATAAAGTCTTATTTCCCCGGGAATTTATATCCATCTCTTTTATCCTCATACGGATATTTGGGAAATTACTTTTCAATAAGAGTACGACGAACGAAGACGGGATGTTATGTCTACCCTACCATCAAACGAAGACGAAGGTTATATATACCTTACTATCCCAGCATACGGGAGGTTATCTATACCCTGTTATTTCCAGCATACGGGAGGTTATCTATACCTTGTTATCCCCAGCAGACATAGGGTTATATATTCTTCAACAACGAATCGGGATTTATTTTCCCTGGCCAGCAGTTGTTATACAAAGATGTCCAGACTCTTCCGGCAGTATCATATCATACATACATCATTTACATCATACCATAGCATATATATCCATAGACATGTAGTACGTTACCTAAGTGCATCATATCATACATACATAGAAGCATAAACTAATGTTATTATACAGAACGCTACTTTGTTTTCAGGTTAATTATTCAACAAACAAATGATCTTTGGGACTGCTTTATTGTAACCTCAGGGTTACTTTATCCTCCTGATAAGCTTCTTATTACGTTGGGACTGCTTTATTGTAACCTCAGGGTTACTTTATCCTCCTGATGAGCTTCTTATTATTTTGGGACTGCTTTATTGTAACCTCAGGGTTACTTTATCCTCCTGATAAGCTTCTTATTACGTTGGGACTGCTTTATTGTAACCTCAGGGTCACTTTATCCTCCTGATAAGCTTCTTATTACGTTGGGACTGCTTTATTGTAACCTCAGGGTTACTTTATCCTCCTGATAAGCTTCTTATTACGTTGGGACTGCTTTATTGTCACCTCAGGGTTACTTTATCCTCCTGATAACTTCTCGTGACTTCAAGACTGCTTTAGAGTTATCATTTATTGATGGCTCTATCCTCCTGAAAGCATATTTTTATTTCAAGACTGCTTTAGAGTTATCATTGTTGATGGCTCTATCCTCCTGGAATCATTACTTCAAGACTGCTTTAGAGTTATCATTGCTCTATCCTCCTGAAATCATGTTATTACTTCAAGACTGCTTTAGGGTTATCATTATTGATTGCTCTATCCTCATGAAGACATGCTGTTACATCAGGATTATTCCAATATCCGGAAAACATATCATCAATACCTCAGGACTGTTTCAGACTCATGATAGCTTTCATTATACCTCCATATTTTGGACTGCTTTATCTTCCAAGAAATATATCTGAAGAACTTTCCCTTAGTGGCATCTTTAAGCCCACTCAATCATATTCAACTAGCCATATGTACCACTCTAATGCACTGGTGAGTGCAAATTTTTGGGCTTTTGTGTTCAATCCCCTTCAACCTTCCAGGTCACGACTGGCAAATATACCAATCTAACCCCTCAGGTTTCAGAAAATTGAACAGGGGCAGCTGTTGCACCCCAAAATTTGCCCTCACAATACAAGACTTTGTGTTCTAAAAAGGTTCACAAGATTCACAAGCTTTCTCAACATTTACATAACCTTGCATGAGGTTCATGAAGCCCACAAGTTGCTTCTTGAAAGTTCACAAGGTTCACAAGTTCTCCAATACTTTCAATACCTTTCATGAGGTTCATGAAGTCTACAAGTTACTTCTTGAAGGTTCACAAGGTTCACAAGTTCCACAATGCTTTCAATACCTTTCATGAGGTTCATGAAGTCTACAAGTTACTTCTTGAAGATTCACAAGGTTCACAAGTTTCACAATGATTACAAAGCTTTCCTGAGGTTTATGAGGTCTACAAAGTCACTTCATGAGGTTCACAAGGTTCACAAGCTTCACAATACCTCCCATGAGTATCATAAGACATTTTATGAAGGTTCACAAGGTTCACAAAGTTCACAATTGGTCAAAAGAGTTGACAATTCCCTCAGACAATGCACCTCCTAAGCAGGGCATCCATAACTAGGGTTTTGACTTTAATCAGGCTAAATGGACTTCCAATACCTCAAGTGAGTTTCATAACATCTTATATGTGTATAATAACCCCCATGACAAATTTCAAGACTTTTCTCAAAAGTTTGCTCAGTCAGATGATCAGATAAGTCAAAATCAGTCAATGTAGTTAAAAAGTCAAACTGAGGTCAACTGTGGTCAAACCAAAGTCAAACTTCATGATTTTTTGCCAACATCAAGTATATGAAGTAAAATTCATCATTTGATCAAGGGTTGATCATGATTCATCAAGGAGATTCCAGATCATCAATAATCAGGAGTTTCTAAATTAGGGTTTCCTTAGTAAAAGTCAACTGAACTTTGACCAATCATAACTTTCACATACTTCATCACCAAGTCTCCATCCAAAGCTCATTTTTAAGGAAATTGAATTCTCTACAACTTTGATGTTGAAGGTTAAGCCCAAAAATGCTTCATTTGAAAGATATGATCTAAGACATTATAGGTCATTTCAAAAGTCAACAAAAAGTCAACAACTTCAAAAGGGCATAACTTGAGATTGGCAAATGATATAGACCTAAAACCAATGGGGTTGTTTAGAGGACTCTTCAAGCTTTTCAAAAAGTCCAAAACACCCTCATACCCTTAAAATTGATGGAGATGTGCCTTTGCAAAGTTGGGAAATTTTGTGATGGTTTATGTTGAAAATGGAGGTTTAAAATCATTTCTTTCCAAATGGGCTGCCCAAATTGTGACCCAATCCATTTCATAATAGCTTGCACGAAATTAATTTAATTTATTCATAATTTTATTTATTTTATTTTTATTTATTATGATTTTTATATTAAAAAGTCATTTTAAATTCAAATAAAATATAAAATCATGAAAATAAATTTTAATTTTATTTCTAGAAAATCTTAAATCATATTTAAGTGTGATTGATACAAAAATTATGAAAAATCTCCAAAGATAGCAAGTCTTCATGATCAAATATTTGAATTTTACAACATGATCTTTTTCAATATTTTTTTGGACCAAATCTTCACACAACCCATCCATGTTTCTGACCTAAATCATTCTCACATATATACTAAGCATAACCCTAGCCTCAAGCCACGAAATCCAGCAGCCAAAAGTGTAAGTTCATTGTTCAAAAATTCATCAAAAAAGTGAGATTCGGATTTTGAGTTACAGGGCATTATAAGGTAAACTATGATCATAGAGATGTTCCTTGATCTTCCATGATGCAAAACCAATGCCCATACGCATCTATAGCATGCATATATGAGCAACCCGAAGCCAAGTTGTTCTTGAATAAACTTTTTTCGATTCTAATGATTCACTGCATTTAAATGAATTTTGATTGTTTAATGTTGTTTATGATGTTGTGTAGCTTGATTCTGGGCAGGAAAACTCAAGAACCAGTACCTAATTCGTGAGATGCCATTATTAGGGTTTTGACCTAGGTTTAGGGACTTTTGATTTAGTGAATATAAATCAATTCTAAAAACATAGGACTAATCGTGTGGATGCCTGGATCATGATGTTGGTCTTAATTTTGTGAAATTGTACTGTTTCGATGGTTATTGATGTTTGTAGGTTTTGCTGGGAATGTTGTTTTCGCAGGAAAGTTTGCAATAATATTCGCAGGTAAAATCGTAAGTCTCAAGGAAGAAGAAGATCAGTTCCCGCGCCTTCAACAATTCAAATTGTGTTAATTTATTTTATTGTTGTTTTGCTGTTTTAATATCACACGCGCGTGTGTGCCCTGTTGGTAAGCTTGTTATGTGTATGTTGAAAGGACCTGGGTTCGAAACTGGGTTGGTGCCATTGTTTTTTGTTAATTTTTCAGGATAAAAGCCAGCATAATATATAATGTGTTGTTGTCAATCCATGACCAGAAGGGCTCTCCCAGCCAGGTGGTCAAGCATGCGCGCATACATCCCAAAGGTTCTGGGTACGAATCCAACCCCAGGCCTTTTTGTTCATTTATTTTTCTGGATTTTCAAGGGCAAAGCACAAAACCAACTGTTCTCCTCATTCTCACATCTGTGCACGTGATGGCCTGGTGGAAGGTGTTTTTGGCTGGTAAACATGAGGACAGGGGATCAAAACTTAGCCAAGGTAAGTTCTAAATTTTTGTCACTTTTTCTTCTATTTTCTTAATTAATTATATTTTTGTTTATTATAAAAACTTAATTTCTAAATAACCTTATATTATTTTCTTTGAGTTCTAAAAAATATGTTATAATTTATTTTCTCAAATATAAAAATGTTTTTTTTTTTAATTTGTAAATATATTCATATTATGTATATATGCTTGTAAATAAATTAGATAATTAGGATTAGATTAATTCTATAAACCCTAATTTATAACTAAAACCCTAATTTTTCAAAACCCTAAAATATTTTCTAAAAGAAAACAAACCCTAATTTATTTTTTTAAAAAAACCTAATTCTATTTTCTTCTAAATAAATTTATTTTCTTAATGTAATTATTATATATATTCCTTATAATTCTTAAAAATTTTGTAAATATGATCATTGTTTAAAATTTATTTTCTCCATAATATGTAAATATTTTTTTATTATTGTTGATATATTTAGAAATAATTAAAATTTTATAATAATTAAAACTTATAATTATATTATATTCAAAATTTTTATTCTTATTATATATTAAAATTAAAATTTGTGTTTATCATGTCATTCTAATATTTTGCTATTTATTCTTATTTTATTTTAATTATTGTTACTAACCACACTATTATTTATTATTTATCTTATATTTTTATTATTTCTCTAACCTTATTTACTTTTCTAATTATTATTATTATTATATTATTATCACTAACCCATTTATATTTTAATTGTGTTTATTATCATTATTTTGCTAATCTTATTTATTATTATTTATTAACCCCTTATTTTTTATTATTGCTTATTCATTTATTACTTATTTTGCTATTTATTTTGCTTATTATTATAATTTTGTAATTGTTTCCTGGATGTAAATTGTTTAATTATTTAATTATTATTATGGTTAGTAATTAGGGAGTGAAAAATATGTATTTTATTTAAAATTAATTCTAGATCACTTGTAAATATAAGATAATTAAAATAAACACTCACACACACGTAAGTCGATTTTAATCGCCGTCTCACTTTCTAAGGTTATCCCTCAAGTTGCCTACGAATAATGGTCAAGTGGGGTGTATAAAGCAAGTCCCTAAAAGAAAAATCATCAAGTCCCTCATGGTTGCCTTTATGAATCGAGTCCCTTCGAATAAATGATGATAGTCCCTCCCGTATGCTTATTACACCCCACAGTTGCCTTTATAACCAGATTGTCCCTCATATGTCCCTTAACATCCAAGGTAATGACTACCTACTCCTTAATAGTAGGGATAGTCTTACCAAGGAAAGGATAAAGAACAAGAAGGACTTTAAACTTTAGGGTAGGTTCCTCTTAGTTACTTGCTCACTCCAATTTTCAAACTTTCCACAATTTCAAACAAATTTTCAAACAAGTTTTTACACATCCGTACATGGATTATTATCAACTATTCTGAAAATTTTTCTATTCACACACTACACCTTCAAAAAACAATTTAAAGTGAGCTAAGTAACTAAGAGCCCATGGATAACCATGGATGTAAAGGATGCTAACACCTTCCCTTTACATAACCTACCCCCCGGACCCAAAAATATCTCTAAGGTCTTTCCTGTTCTTTTATATCCTTTCCTTATGGATAAAATAAAAGTCGGTGGCGACTCTTGCTATCCGCAACATTACTTAAAGTCAGTTCTCCCGCCGTGTTACAGACCCCACACGCCTTCTACATGCATTCACACTTTTCTCCACCCTCCCAAACTGACTCCACAAAATTAGACGCAAAACAACTCACACTTTTCTCACGGCACTACCTCACGCACTCCCCAATTCCTTCACGCTTCACGCACACAGCAAACACACAAAACAAAAATCTCAAAAAACGGCACGCATCCCGCACACAATGATTCACGCCTCATCTGCACAATTTCTCACACTGCACCTCATTCAAAAACCACCAACAACTTCAGCCAACTTCCACTCACTACATTCACGGCAAAAACGCACAAAAGGCATCACACAATCTCACCAATTTTGGCAAGAAGTCACTCCGCACGTCCAGCATTCACGCCTCACAGCACACATCAAAAACATTTCCTCTTCTTCAACTCGCTAAGGCAAATCCACAAAAACCCTTCCATTCATCAGTAAACCTCTCAACCCCCACTTACAAAAACCTTAATCCATCAATTTCATCAAAATAATTTTGACCTGCAAAAGCAACGCAAAAACAACACACACCACCACCACCGAACAATCACCTTCAATCTGCACCTTCACTCTTCAACAATCCTTACCTCCTTCATCATCTCCACAACAACCATAAACCTCTTCTTCAAACCCGCACCTCCTCAAATCCCTTCACCTTCATTCCTAACCACTTTGCATCACTCTTCACAGCAACCTCACCTCATCGCAAATCCACCGAAACAAAACAACAACAACAAAACTGTGACCACAAATTTCATAAATCCACCACTTCAACCATCTCCCAACATCATCAACACAACATCAAATCACCAACAACCAACAACACTAAAACAGAAGTAGAAGAAGGAGAGAGGAAAGATCGAGACCAAAAGAGAATCAAAATCTCTATGAACGAACCTTGGAAGCGAAATCCGAAACTGACGATTTGAGATGGTTTCCATCGACTGGCATGGTTTCGGCTTGGTCTTGTTTCAGGTAGTTGGCTCCGATCGGAGGGAGTTTCTTCGCCACTGACGCGATTCAGACGAAGATCAAGCGTGAGAGGCATTCGGTGATAGCGGCGTGTTTTGGGGAAGAAGTTGTACGAACAGGGAGTTTTATTGGTGTTTCGTTTTCCTTCTTTGTGTGGCTGTTGACGCAGGGAAAGGCATATGAGGGGCGATTGTCCTTGTGCTTGTCACATTGTTTTTATTATTCTGTACTTGGATCGGGCTTGGGCCTTTCTTGTTTGTATAGTCTGCTGATGTGATTTGTTTCTGCACCCCACCCGCGTCTAACTTTGCAGAAGGGGCTCAGCCCATTTGAATTCCTCATCAACACCAATCCTGCGGTTTCCACCCCTATTTCCTTTCTTCCTGTTCTTTAATTCTATTTCTATTCTTTTAGTTAATCCTTTGTATTTTAATTTTATTTCTAACCTTTTAGCTAATTTTTTATTATTATTTGGAGATGGTATTAACAAGTTTCTTGTAAATATTTTTATTTATTTTATTTCTTGATGCATGTTTAAGTATAACATTTGTAGAATTTGTTTTTTTAGTTGCAACTAGTTTGATTAATTGACCTTGATAGTTTTTTTAGAATAGTAGTTTAAAGCTCATGGTTACTTTCTTGGTTTAGATTTGTGGTCACTCTTGGTTTTAGAATGCATGGTTAATTCTTATTTTGTGATTAATTTTCATAACTTTGTCTGGACTGATGAGATCCTTGGTGCAGATGAAGTTTAGTACTTGATTTTGTTTAGACCTATTCTTGGCATTTATTTTTGTTATCTTCGTTTGTCATCTTTGGACGCTGGAAGCTTATACTTGACTTTGATCTGATACCCCGATATCTGACAATTGCACTTGACTGTTGAAATCATTCTGGACTTGATATTTCTTCTTGCGCATATTGAAGAGGCAACGAACCTTCTCCGTTAGGTAACACTGAGGCCTGATTTTACTTACTGCATGCTGTTGCATCTGGAAGTCCTACTGGTGTAGGCTCTGTTTGTGCATTTTTCATCTTATCTCCATATCGCATTCTCATCTCCTTCTCTTATTTCTATTTCATCCAATTCATCTTCTTCATCTTATCTTATTCCTCATCTTCTGTTACTCGTTCTTAGCTTGAGGTGTGCTTAGGCCACCATGGCGCTTCTCCTTTCATCTTCTTCTTTTCTTCTCCTTCATTAGCATAGTGAGCCTCACTAACTTAGGACCATCCGAGCATGTGAATATTAGGATTAGACTTTTCCCGTTAGCTTTTACCTTTATGTTCCTTTTGGTTCTTCTTCTCTTCTCATCTCATAATTCTTAAAAGATACTTTAATAAGTTTGAAGTAATGTCTTGATCCATAGCCTTATCCCATGAGGTATGCTTGTAGTCTTCCCATCTTGGGATAGTACAAATTTACCTTGTGATGCACAAGTCTGATCAAGGTATCTTCTTCTTAAAAAAAAAGCTAAAAAACACTTCTTCATCTGTAAATAATCAAAACACTTAATAAGTAAACAAGTTAGTGAGCCTAGGCCCTAATCTCTGGATTCATGTTTTGGGGATCTTCTCCTTACTTGAGTGTGCTTGTTCTATTATTCCATCTTGGAATGTAGTGACAAGTGCACATTCCATGGAATAGAGCTTGAGTTCACTTCCTTGTGACACACTCCTAAAAGCTTCTAAAAAAACAAAAACAAACAATAAGCGTCTTTCCTTCGGGAATTCTTTTCTCATCTCATTCGCTCCGTACGCAAACTTACTCCTACTTGTCACTTTGCAAGACGGTTATGCACTCGTCGTCCGAGTCTGCAACACCTGAGCAATGTCATAGGCAGTTCAAGCCTTAATTCACAAGCAATTTCCTTTTAGTACCCCTAGTTAGGGGAACTACGGCGTCTCTGATCCTCATTATCCTGATGAGGTACGTAAGCAGCGGGGTAGGGCCCGTTCGAGCACAATCTTTATTTTCCCTACATTTTTCTCTTTGTTTTCTTATTCAGTTCTTTTCTCAGTTTCTTTCCAGTTCAGTTTATTTTCTTTTGCAGCAGCTTTCATACCCTCACCCTTTGAAATAGTTTTCTTTGCAAGCGTGGATCCCGTCGGGTACAGCGGACGATCTGGGTGCTAATACCTTCCCAGGTCGTAACCGACTCCCGAACTCAGTCTCTTTGGTTCACAGGACCTGTGTCCTTCCTCTTCTTTCTTCTGGTTCGTGCAGCATTACCATTCCCTTTCTTCGGGATAAAAATGTCTGGCTGGCGACTCTATTCTTTTTTCGCCCCACTTTCGCTTTTGTACCAGGATGGAAATCCGGGGAGCGACACTAGGTTATACCTTAGTTCACCCTCCCAGAGGACAGGATTTGGCTGAGACCTTGTATTGTGAAGTTCAACCTAATTCAGCTGTTATCAGACAAGCATCCTGGGCTTGGGACAACATCCAGACAAAAGGGGTTGCTATTCTTGGAAGGTGTAACAATGTTGCTTCAGCTCAGTACTATGATTGATCCCGTACTGGAGCTCAGATTACTAGAATGCCTTTCACCTTGGAAGACATGCCTGGACCATCTACTGTACAGCCAGCAGCAACTGTCAGCCTAGAAGAACTTGAGAAGCTGAAGGTAAGGAATGAGAAGTTATCTGAGGCTTTAAAGAAAACTCTTTGGGAGAGGAGTGATGGTCGTCTGGATATTGAGAGATTGGAAAAGCTCAAGATTGAGCATCTGACCAAAATTGAAAGGACAGAAGACTACATAAGGAAAGCAAGGGCTGGAGAACAGATATTGAAGAATGCCTGCAAGGAGGCAAAGATTCAGAAAGCTAGGGTTGAGCTCTATCTGCAAGAGAGTCAGGCTAGGTGGGTCAGGATCACTGAAGCCCGTACACAAGAAGACCAGAAGACTCAAGCCAAGATTGAACAGCTAGAGGCCAATGAGAAGAAGCAGCAGGAAGCTTTATTGGCAGCCCAGAAGGAGATTTCAGAGTTGAAGCTCAGAGCAGGATTGAAGAGATCAAAGGACCAGGACAGGCACATGAAGCTGACTACTGCTATTGCCACCAGGAACCTCCTTATCAGGACTATTACAGAGCACCCAACAGGTCCAGTGACTGAGGCACTCCTGAAGAAGGTCAGAGAAGATGAGTTCGGACTGGATGTCTGATTCTTTGCTTGTTGTTTGTTTCCATTTGATGTACTTTTCTTCTTTTGTTGTATTTTGACCCTTCAGGGGCATGTATTGTAAAAAAAACTATGTATTGTTCATCAGTTGTAATATATTTTAGTTTGCTTTCATTTGGGTTTCTCTCAACAACATCAAGCATCTTCATCGAGGTCTGGAAAGGTCAAAACCAAGAACCAAACCGGATACCTTGGAAAAAAAAATAAGCATACTGCATTGCATACTAACTTTGTTCTTGTTTTGTAGGTTTGTAATTATTATTGCTTCTAACTTTGTTGTGATCTCAGGAAACATTGCTCGTCACCGTGTTCCCTGTCAACTGCACGCACCGGTACCCGACTCGTAACAACCTTCCCGGCATTCAAATGGAATAAGTACAGCAGGACCTGCCTGAGGTCAGAAATCAGATGGCCAATGAGAGAGTGGAGATGAGAAATCAGATGTCTCAGTTCATGGCAGTAATGACTGGCTTAGCCCAGAGTCAAGAAATATTAAGAGAGCTGGTGGAAAGACAAACTCCTGAGGAGCCTCATCTTGGAACAGGAGGGACTAGCAACAATGAACGGGGCCAGCCTCGTATTGACCCACCAGTATATGGACCTCATCTAGATCCAGAGGTTAACCTCCCAAGGAATGTGCAAGGTAATACTACTGGGGGCAGAGTCCTGCAGGAGGATCCCCAGGAAGAACAGTTTACTGTCATAGGAGTTGGAGATGAGGTACATGACAGGAGATTGGATGAGCTGGCTGAAAAGTTAAGGTCTATGGAGTCTCAGAATTCTTTGGGCTTCGATGTGATGGACATGGGCTTAATAGATGGGGTGAGAATTCCCCACAAATTCAAACCCCCGTGCTTTGAAAAGTACAATGGTACCTCCTATCCTCGCACTCACCTGCAGTCTTTCCTAGGAAGGCTCAAAGCTTATACTATGGATGAAAAGTTGTGGATGTTCTACTTTGAGGACAGTCTGACTGGAGCTTCGAGGGAGTGGTATTCACATTTGTCTAGAGCCACCATAAGATGTTGGAAGGATTTGGCCGAGGCTTTCATCCGTCAGTATCAATACAACCTGGACATGGCTCCCAATAGGACTCTCCTAATGGGAATGTCTCAATCTTCTAGAGAGTGCTTCCGGGAATATGCTCAAAGATGGAGACAGCTTGCTGCTGCTGTTCAACCACCCATGTCAGAAAGGGAAATGGCTTACATGTTTATGAATACATTGCAATGGACTTATATTGATAGGCTGGCAGCTTTCTCCTCTACAAGTTTTGCTGATGTGGTCATAGCTGGTGAGAGGATTGAAAGTCTCTTAAAAATGGGCAAAATCTCCGACAGTGGGTGCAAGTTCCTCCAGCAATCCAAGAAAACCTTTTGTGGGACCCCGAAGTGCAGGTGAAACAAATTCTATTCATATAAGCAGGGGCAGGCCTCAATACACTCACCGGTCAGTAGCAGCTGTTACCATCCCAGCTCCACTTCCACAACAACCATCATATCCTCAACAACAACAACCACAGTATCAACAACAAGCTCATTATCCACAACAAAGGTTGTATAACAACAACAACGGTAATCAACAACAGCGTCCTTTCCAACAAAGGCCATCACAAGCAAACAGGGTGATTGACCCAATCCCAATGCCGTATGCTGCACTCTTGCCACAACATCTAAAGCTCAACCTAGTTGAGTTAAGGACATTGGAACCTCCAGATCCTCTTAATATGCCAAAGAACTATGATGCAAATGCCAAGTGTGCATTCCACTCAAATGCACCAGGGCATAATACTGAAAAATGCAGAGCCCTGCAGATGAAAGTCCAGGATTTGGTGGACTCAAAAGCTCTTAATTTTGCACCTCCTCCGAACGTCACAAGAAATCCAATGCCTAGTCACAACGGGCCCAGGATTAATGCTATTGAAGAGGGCAAACTATCCACATTGATTAGTAGTGTTGCACAAATCCGAACACCCCTGGTTGAAATCAAAGCTCAGCTTTTAGAATGCCAAGTGTTCCCCAGATGTGAGCTCGGCTGTGGATATTGCAACATTGCTGTTAATGGATGTGAGAGATTGAGAAACGGCATAGATGGTCTTATTAAGGATGGTATCCTTCAGATTACAACAAGAGCAACTACAACTCCAGCGATTCCTTCATCAACAATCACAGATACTCCTACAACGTCAGCAACCATTGTTCCAACAGATTCTACTACAACTCCAACAACTGCTCAATCAATCACTTCAACGGATACAAGTTCTGTCACCATTCCTTCTACAACGACAACACCCATTATTCCATCAGTTTCTACTACAACTTCAACACCTGCTACAACATCAGCAACAGTTAATGAAAGTGTCTCAACGGTTACGATATACTACGATCCTGCAAATGTTCCTTCCAACAACTCACAACAAATTACTGCTCCTGTCAGGACTCCGGTTACCATATACTATGATCCACACACCATTGTGGTCCCCTCTGCAGCTGCTATCAGTCCGGTCACTATCACAGTGCCTGGGTCAGTTCCTTACGAAAGCAATAATGCCATCCCTTGGCATTATGGCTCAGATCTATACCGCGAGGGGCAGAAAATCACTTTAGAATCATCAACTTCTACACCTCAGATAGACAATGTGGGGGGAGGCGGAGGCTTCACTAGAAGCAGACGTCTCTTTGCCTCACAAAGACCAAGACCCGTTGCTGAAGCAGAAGTTGCTGCTAAGGCAAAAGGGAAGAGCATGGTGCAAGAAGAACCAATTGCTAACGAGACTTTGAAGACTCCTTTTGATCAAGAGGTTGATGAATTCATGAGAATCATAAAGAAAAGTGATTACAAGGTGGTGGACCAGCTTCACCAAACGCCTTCCAAAATCTCCATACTATCATTGCTAATGTGCTCCGAGGCTCATCGGAACGCACTGTTAAAGGTCCTGCACGTAGCTTATGTGCCAGAGGAGATTACTGTCAATCAGTTAGAGGCTGTGGTTGGAAATGTCAACGCTAGTCATGGGCTAGGATTTACCAACGCTGATCTGACAACGGAAGGTCACAATCACAACAAGGCTTTGCACATTACCTTGGAGTGTAAGGGTGCAGTTCTTTCTCACGTGTTGGTGGACACAGGGTCATCACTCAATGTCTTACCCAAGAAAGCCCTTGTGAAGCTGGAACATGATGGATTGGCACTACGCCCAAGCAACTTGGTAGTAAGAGCATTTGACGGTTCTAAGAGATCAGTTCTGGGAGAGATAGAGTTGCCTATAATGATTGGCCCACAGATTTTCAAAACGACCTTCTTTGTGATGGATATACAGCCTGCCTACATCTTTCTATTGGGTAGACCATGGATCCACGCCGCTGGCACCGTGACGTAAACCCTTCACCAGAAGTTAAAATTCGAGTGGGAGGGCCAAGTCATTACCATCTGTGGGGAGGAGGATATCTTCGTTAGCCAGCTGGCTACTTTCAAATACATTGAAATGGATGGGGAGATCCATGAAACGATGAGTCAGGGTTTTGAGGCCCTGAATATTAATGAAGCATCTGCTGTATCTGGGACTTCCATCACCTCATATCAACAGGCCCAGAAGGTTGTTGAAGAGGGTACTGCTCAAGGCTGGGGCAAGCTGCTGCCAGTCGAGAAGAAAGAAGACCGATTCGGGTTGGGTTACAGACCAACTCGACAAGATCAACCAGAGGCTGCAACGGGGCCCAAGTTTGTCAGCGGGGGAATTCTCACCCCGGATGCTGTGAACAATTTGGAAGATGAGTAAGAAGACGAGCGCAACCTGGAAAGCTGGATACGTCCAAGGATCCCGGGGAACCATGTCTCAAACTGGTCTTCCCAGGAAATTATAAGAGTTACTCCGGCAGAGTAATTATTATTTCCTATCTTTTAGCATGCATCAAGTCCTGCATCTTGCCCAAGATGCCAGGGCTCATTTTGTAATCGGGCCATCTTGTATTTTATGCAAACGATCAATTAATGAATATCAAGACATCTTTTGCAAATGAGTCTCTTTTTCGCTCACTGTTTTTCATTTTTCATTTTTTTGTACAAAAATAAAGTGGCAATGGTTTTCAAAATAATAACTTCATTTTCACTTTTTTCTAAACAAGATAAAACTGATCACTAAAATGAACAAATCTAAACCCTTGCAGAGAGTGCCCTCCAGACTGCACCGACAACAACACCGCTATGACTTCGTATGACTTTGACAATCCGATTAATCAAGCTGATGAAGGGGTTGAAGAAGATTATGAGCTACCTGAAGAACTAGCCAGGTTTTTGAGACAAGAGGAGAAGGTTATCACCCCTCATCAGGAGGAGGTTGAAACAGTTAATCTTGGTACAGAAGAAGACGTGAAAGAAGTTAAGATTGGGGCCTGTCTGCAAGATTCAGTGAAAGAGCAACTTATTGATATGCTTCGGGAGTATGTGGATGTTTTTGCTTGGTCTTATCAAGACATGCCAGGGTTGGACACCGATATTGTTATGCATAAGCTGCCTCTGAAAGAAGACTGTCTGCCAGTAAAACAGAAGTTGCGCCGTACTCGCCCAGATATGGCAATGAAGATAAAAGAAGAGGTACAAAAACAGTGGGACGCCGGTTTCCTTGTTGTAACTAATTACCCGCCGTGGGTCGCTAACATTGTACCTGTGCCAAAGAAGGATGGCAAGGTGAGGATGTGTGTGGATTACCGGGATCTGAACAGAGCTAGCCCGAAAGATGACTTCCCATTACCTCACATTGATGTATTGGTCGACAATACGACTCAGTTCTCGGTGTTCTCTTTCATGGATGGATTTTCAGGATATAACCAAATCAAGATGTCACCTGAAGACATGGAGAAGACTACTTTCATCACACCCTGGGGCACATTCTGTTATAAGGTGATGCCATTCGGACTGAAGAATGCGGGTGCCACTTATCAACGGGCTATGGTAACATTATTCCATGACATGATCCATAAAGAAATTGAATGTTATGTGGATGACATGATTGCCAAGTCCCTCACAGAAGAAGACCACCTGGTGAATTTGTTGAAGCTATTCAAGCGTCTGAGGAAGTACCAATTGAAGTTAAACCCCAACAAATGCACATTTGGGGTGCGATCTGGTAAGCTGCTGGGATTTATTATAAGTGAGAAAGGGATTGAAGTTGACCCTGACAAAGTCAAAGCTATTCAAGAAATGCCTGCACCGAAGACTGAAAAAGAAGTTCGGGGGTTCTTAGGTAGATTGAACTATATTTCACGGTTCATATATCACCTTACGGCAACCTGTGAGCCTTTGTTCAAGTTGTTAAGAAAAGAACAAACAGTCAGGTGGAATGAAGACTGCCAAAGGGCTTTTGACAAAATCAAGGAATACTTACAGGAGCCTCAAATCCTTATGCTTCCAGTTGAAGGAAGACCTCTAATCATGTACTTGACAATATTAGAAGAGTCAATGGGGTGTGTGCTGGGCCAGCATGACGAGTCTGGTCGAAAAGAGTATGCAATTTACTACCTAAGCAAAACGTTTACTGACAGTGAACAACATTATTCACTGCTCGAGAAAACTTGCTGTGCTTTAGCGTGGGCTGCTCGCCGACTAAGGCAGTATATGTTGACCCACACTACTTTATTGATCTCAAAGATGGACCCAGTTAAGTACATATTTGAGAAGCCAGCGCTTACCGGACGGGTTGCAAGATGGCAAATGATTCTCACAGAATATGATATTCAATACACATCTCAGAAAGCCATCAAGGGCAGTGTGTTGTCTGATTATCTTGCTGAGCAACCCATTGATGATTACCAGCCTATGAGATTTGACTTCCCCGATGAAGACATCATGTTCATAAAAGCAAAAGATCATGAAGAGCCTATTCACACTGAAGGGCCTGACCCGGAAGAAGAATGGACTATGGTGTTTGATGGGGATGTTAATATGAATGGCCGTGGTGTTGGTGCAGTACTTATTACACCTAAGGGAGTTCACATGCCTTTCTCGGCAAAACTCACCTTTAACTGCACTAACAACGAGACTGAATACGAAGCCTGCATTATAGGTCTTGAGGAAGCCATTGACCTCAGGATCAAGACTCTGACTGTATTCAGAGATTCGGCTCTGGTAATCAATCAAACCAACGGCAAGTGGTACCCTCACCAGGAGCATCTGATACCTTACCGGGATTATACGAGAAGGTTGCTTACTTTCTTCACTACGGTCAAGCTGGAGTATATCCCCCGAGATGAAAATCAGTTTGCAGATGCTCTGGCTACCATTTCTTCCATGATCAAAGTTCAAGCTGCCAATTTTGTACCACAGATTTCAGTATCCAGACTTGACAGACCAGCATACGTATTCTCTGTAGACCTTGCTAAAGATGATAAGCCTTGGTTCCATGACATCAAAATCTTCTTGGAGGACCAAACATACCCACCTGGGGCATCATCCAATGACAAGAAGACATTAAGAAGGCTGGCTGGTAGTTTCTTCCTGAATACTGATGGGTCTTTGTACAAAAGGAACTTTGATATGGTACTTCTCAGGCGTGTTGATAAGACAGAAGCGGACTTGTTGATGCACGAGGTGCACAAAGGATCTTTTGGTACCCATCCTGTCGGGCAAAAATAAGGGAAAATAAATAAAAAATGTATACCCGCTGAGTTGAAAAGCCGCATTGGACAGCCCAGGACAAAATGGGTATCCCGGTGGATTGAAAACCCGAAAGGGCGATCCACGCAAAATAAGGGAATAAGCGAACAACTGCATTTTGAATTCGTCTGTATCACCCACAACAAGGTAAGCTTCGAGGGTTCAAGCGTCGGTCAGAATCAGCCTTTTCAGAAAGCAGGATGAGAAGAACGTCAATGTCATACGAGTTATAGCAAAAGGGAAGCACACTAAAGCGTCGTCAACATTTGCCAGCATCTTTTTGTTTCTCAATTTGTAACAATCTCCTCATTTCAGGGGATCTGTTTCTTGGACTGTACTTGCCAATTCAGGGCACACAAATCAATAAAATCAGATTTTCAGTCACATTTTGTCTCGTACAATTTTGTTTCTATCTGAAAAAATGTTCGGTGTCCTTAATGTAATGGTTGCATAAAATACAGATGCGTCTTTTCTAAATTACATGCTTGCAGGGAATATATTTCTTACTCCTAGGAGTCTCCAAAACTCCTATGATGGAATCCAGTAAGGGATACCTCGGGGTACTTGTATGTTTTCTTTGTCATGACAGGATTGAAGGTATGCAAAGCACAAACGCGGGACATGAGGGCTTCTCCCCCGATCATTACTTACTCAACACATCTTCCAAACAGCACCAGAGATGCTTACTCCCCAGCTGAGTTGTCAGGTTTCCTCGTCCTCAGAAGGATCCTCATAGACATCTCCAGGAAGATCGTTCAATGATCATTCCTCCCCAGCCTAATGTTAAATAGGGAATCATATACCCGCAGAGCTCCGGCCTCTATCCAGAAGAGTGATGTCTGAAGATCTCACAACAAAGTGACAGAAACTTCCACAAGACCCCAGCTGGGATCCTCACCAATAAGATAGGTCTATCAGTGACTTGTCTCCCCAAGCAGTCATACATCTTATCAGATCTACCAATGATCTTCTCCCCCAGCTGGGACATTCTGTCAAAGCAGATCAACCAGGAATCTCTATGGCAACGGGATCCGAATCCCTGATCGGTATCTTTTACACAAATCATAGCATTTGCATCATATCTTCCCCCAGAGCATAGCATTCCATCTAATACGGAGCATTACGGCAAAAATCAAACATATTGCATAATCACAAGCCGTGTTTTGGATCAGTCACCTGTGAATATTAACATACTATCAACAACATACATAATTCCTCTCAAATTCCCTGGCAGAATATCAAAGCATCTTCTTTACATTCCCAGAAATACAGAAACATACTCCTTTTGGCACTCGTCTGTGTCATTTCCCCAGCAGAAAGCCAAAGCGTTCCCTTTGCACTCACTAATACATATATCTATACACTCTGCTGACACCCGTCCGTGTCGCCTATCCCCAGCATGGTTACCCAAACACTCATTGTAAATCAAACACTTGTTTATAATACACTTTTTCTGACACTCGTCCTATCCCCACAGGTCGTCAAACACCTTTTATGTTCACAACTTGTACACTTTCTCTTATGATACTCTTCTGTATCATACTCTCCCCAGCAAGTTGAGCACTCGTCTGTGTCTCACTCATACTTTCTTACTCATACAGATACTCGTCCATATCTTGTATACACCGTCTATTTCCCCTCAGGGTCGACACTTGTCCGTATTCTTTGTCAACCATTTGATACTCGTCCGTATCATCATCTCTGAACATGCGTCAACGTTTGTCCGTATCATGGTCCTAAGGATGCTCGTCCGCATCTTTAATCTATACACAGAGTCAAAGCACTTGTACCTTTTTCTTTCATTGAATGTGGATACTCGTCTGTATCTACTATTCCCCAGAGGAGTTCCCAGCAAATTCTTGGCAACATTTCCTTTCTATCTGACATTCGTCCTATACTTCCGGCAGCCGTACCCTGCCAGGTGATCATCCTTCACCTTTTGATGATCGTCCTTCATCATTCCCCCAGCGGAGTCTCCATTATCGGAACCCCTTCCTATCCGACATTCGTCCTATGTCGTGATATTTTTGGCAGCCGTCCCCTGCTAGGTGATCGTCCTTCACCCTTTTGATGACCGTCCTTCATCACTCTTATCCGATGGTCGTCCCCATCGTTGATTCTGTTATCCGACATTCGTCCTGTGTCATGGTAAACCCCAAGAGCAGCCGTACCCTTCTAGGTGATCGTCCTTCACCTCTTGATGATCGTCCTTTATCATGCTCATCCGATGGACGTTCCCATCGTCGACCCTTTTTATCCGACATTCGTCCTATGTCGTGATATTTTTGGCAACCGTACCTTGCCGGGTGATCGTCCTTCACCTTAGATGACCGTCCCTCATCTTTCTCCCCAACAGAGCAGCCGTCCCCTGCTAGGTGATCGTCCTTCACCCCTGATGACCGTACCTCATCATTTATTTCGTTTTTAACCTGATGTCCGTCCCCATCATTACCTTTACCTTTAATCCCCAGAGAGTCTTATTTCTTTACCTGATGGCCGTCCCCATCACGATCCTTTATTTCCCCAGCATGTCGGCCGTCCCCGTCATTGCTTTATTCCCAGCAGTCGTCCTCTGCTCGACGGTCATCCTCCGTCGCCCGCACTTTAAACATACTTTACTTCCTTTTACAATCTATATCCCTTTTCTTCTTCATTCAGTGAGTGCAAATTTTGGACTGTCTTTGGTATTCAACCACAAGTTATCTTGTTTGCCTGTTAAGCCGTCATTTACATCCTGCACAGCTAACTCATGTTTCAATAGGGGCAGCTGTAAACACCCTAAATTTTCCCTCACTCATGGCTTGTGATTTTTTCATATTTGCATAAGTTCAATCATATCATCTCATATTGCATTTTTGCTTCACTGCATGATTTCAAAGTCATCTGCATCTAGGGTTTGTGATTTAAGCAATCCCTGAGCTATCTGAGCCACTCCAAAGGTCTTCAATCATCTCAAGAGGGTCCATACATGTTCAAACATCATATTATATCCTCCCAAGGGCAAGGAAGTCAGAAAATCACAAGAACTGAGGAAGGTATGGAAGCAGAGCCAAGCTTAACTGCACAGATGACCTAAAATTAGGGTTTTGGTTTCAGAGGCCATAACTCCAAATTTTTTTGGTCATTCTTGTTTCTATTGGTCTTTATATGGTGTAAGGATCCTACACACCAATTTTCATGAAGAAACTCAATGGGGAAGGCATATGATCAATAGATGACTTCTTGAACAAGTCAGTGCAAAATCAGGGCATCTGAGGCCCCCAATCATCCAACCAAAGGGTCTTATCCATCATTTTGGGTGTATGTGATCTTTATTTGATCTTAGAAGAAGTTAGAAGTTCACAAAATTGAAGAATTTCAAGCCATTTGCAAAGTTTCCATTTTGGGAAAGTGACTTGTAATGCAAAATTGCCATTTTGGGAAAGTTTTTCAACCTCCTCTTTCTCAACCAAAAATGCTTCAAATGAAAAATTTGTGGTCATGAAAGGGTTTAGATTGGATCATTCCCTTTTCAAAAAGTACAAGAACTTGATCTAATTCATCATAGAACTCAAGTTATGGTTTGTCAAAGTTGGGAAAAATCACTCAATTTTCACTTTTGTACCAAAGAGGGAAGTTTGCAAATTCTTATGCCAAGCCAATTTGGGACCTCTAATGAATCTCTACTTATCATATCATCCTAGTGCAACTCATTTGGATCAGATTTGTGCCTTGAATCACAAGCTTTCATGCTTAGAACTTCACAAATTTCAAAAGGGGCCAAACTTCCCAAAAATTACAAAACATCACACAAACTTCATCCCACTTGCTAAATTGCCTCAAAGCCAATTCCATGGACTTCCCTAAAGTCAGCTGCGCAGGACACCCCATTGTCCTTGGCCTGCCACCAGCCCATGCCTTCACTTACACAAATGTTGACTTTATGCATTTTGCTCCATACCAATCACACTGCTCCACAACAACTCTCTGACCTATCAAGGATTGATATATGGACTTCAAGCAACCCAACACATAACACAACACAAGCTGAAACCTCCAAGAACTCAGCATACACAAAATCCCCCAAATTTGCAAAAGCTATCGAATCTGATAACACAACCATCAAACCTCAAAACAAATTCCACCATTCAACTCCATATCCATTGCTGATCATTTCCCACCCTTCATTTTCCCCTTAAACACCCTGAATCAAAAACACGATTTTGACATTTCATGAACTGAATTTCTACCAACTTCTTTTTGAGGCCATTTAAACTACAACCAAGCATCACAAGCTCTTAAGGGGAGTCATTGGAGTGGATTTGAGGCAAAGAACTGGTCAGAAAGCTCCTGGGTTGAAAGCTCCACTTCAGGTAGCCATGGCATTTATTTTTCCAGAACCTTCATTTTATGTTATAGAATGATTCTATGTGTTCCCCTAATTGCCATGATATGTTTGGTTTCGAAAATAGTTGACTTTTAAGCATTTTATCAGCTTCTGAAATTTCTGATACGTTTTCCGTTTTGCTTCGATTCATGTTCTTGATGATGAATAAATGATTTTTGTTGTATGATTCTTGTTGGGGTTGGTGTAAGGATCATTTCTGGAGAGTTTTAGGGCTTGGGGTCACGTATAGAGTGAGATAGCATAAGTGGATAGCCGGAGAAGATGACCGGAACACTGTTCCGGTCACCTGAAAGTGTTTAGGGTTCAAATTAGGGCTTAATGACGTAATTAGTGTAGTTTGAATCTCAGCCATCCAGATGCGCGCGCTGGTCAATTCCCTCCCTTTCTCATTCAAATCTGGACCACTGGATCAGTTGACTTTCATTAAATTCATTTAATTTTCATTTTAATTGCATTTCTTTCTACATTTTATTAAAAATAATAAAACACTTCTAAAAAATTTCATTTTTTGCATCATGACTTAGAATATTTTTCTCATTCTGAAAATAATTTTTATTTTATTTTTTGCATAAAATTTGTATTTTTAAAATATTTAAATGTTTATTTTAATTAATTAATGAGAATTAATTAATTAAAATAGCATCTAAGTTTCTAAAAATCACCAAAAAAATCACATTGCATCTTGAAACATTTAGAAACATTATCAAACCCTTCACACAAATTTCTTTTTGGCTCTTGACCTATTTTGACATTTTTCTTTGGATTTAGGGTTCTTAAAAGTCAATATTTTTACCCTAACTTAGAAAAATCCATTATGCCTAACCATGAAGAGTTTGATGATGGTTCTTTTTGCATTGCATCCCTCATGTCATGTAGTTTCTAGGATAAAATTGGTTTGAATTTATCTTTCATTTTCAATTTGTTTTACATTTTTTCATTGTGAGGTATCTTAAAACCCTAGGAAACTTAGGAAAATCATAACTTCTTCAGGGTTAAGAGTTAGGTCTTCCCCTTTGGGAAGTGAACTTGTATAGGTTTAGGGTACCTTTGGTTCCATTTTCAATTTTTTATCATGTCATTTGCTTCTGATTTTAAATTTTGCATTGCATATTGTATGTAAACCCTAATTTTTGCCTTCATTTGCATTCATTCTTCATATGCTTGCATACATGAATTTGCCTTGACATTTTGTGCATCCACATGACATATAAGACATCTTAGAACACATTAGAATCATGTTTGATCATTGCATCATCCATTTGCCATGCTTTTGCTTTCATTTCATGTCATATGCATTCATGGTCTTTCATGTCTCCTTTATGCTTCATTTGCATCCTCATTACTTGTATGATCATTTTCATTTCTTGACATGACTTTGCATCACCCTTTAGCATCATTTGCATCATGAATATGTTTCTGATTTAGGTTTGCATCTTTGCATTTCATCTCATTTTCATTTCTTTTCATTTGTTTATTACTAACTTTTCAGGTGGTAAGTGTTTGAGAAGTGAATTTGCCTTCACTTCTCACAATCTCTTATCATCTCTCTTATGCATCATTGCTGCATTTTACTTTTGTATTAGAGTGAGCTTGCTCATTCATGTTCCCTTATCACCTTCTTTCTTCAAACAACTTATCTTCTTAAGTGAAGTAAGTTCTCATGCTTCTTTTCTGATTCTCCTTCCTTCATTCTGCTTCTTCCTTGGTGGCTTTTCTCTTGAAGATCTTTTGCAAACCTCATAAACCCTAGGAACATCCAAGCATGATCACAATTAGGGTTTTATTAGTCCCCCATTAGTTTTACCTTTGTGTCATCTTTGTGTCTTTCTCCTCTCATCTCTTAATCAAGGACTAAACCATAAAGGTTTTAAGGCTTTGTGATTAGGGTTATGCCTGTATCCTTCTCTTAGGATGGAGTGTATAACTTTAATCCTAAGTGTTAAACCCTTAATGTGTTTAAATCCTTTAATCAATCCATCTAATAATCACTAAGACATCAAGCTTGTAACTTGGGCCTTGCATTAGGGTTCTAATTCTTCCTTAATTGGTTAAGAAGGACTAACCCTAGTATTAATGGACAAGTCCCCCTCAAGTTGTCTTACAAACCATAAAATCCACTTCTTAATCTTACCATTAATTAAAATCCATTTTAATAAAGGCTTTGTTTTGTCATGAGGTTAATCCCTAATCATGGATTAAGTTGAGGAGCCTTCCTCAGCTTAAATGTTCTCATCTATTATCCTTCTATTAGGATGGTGTAAGGAGTCCATTAAATACTTGATTATGGCTTAAAATAATTACTTAACAGTAAACAAAAACAACAAAAAAACATCTAAATAAAGGCAAGTAGGTTAATGATCTTAATCCTGCATCATGGTGATTAAGTTTGAGGTGTTTACTTCATACTTAAGGTATCCTCATTACCCCTAATCAAAGGGAGGATGTGATGAGTTTATTAATCCTTGGTTTAGGCTTAAGATCATTTTCTTATGACAAACACAAAACGGAATAAAAGATTGAAGCCACAAAAACAAACAATAATCGTCTCCTTCGGGATTCTTTTCTCACCTCATTCACTCACAAACGAGAACTCACTTCTTCTGTCTAATGCAAGACAGTTAGCACCTGAGCCAGACAGGTCATACACTTGAGCATAGACAAGTAAGCAGTTCACAAGTCAATTTATCTTTCAGTCTCTTTGAGTCGAACTACGGTGTTCTGACTTCCTCATTGCACGAGAGGATACGTAGGCATAACTTAATAGTTATCGAACAAAAGTCTTTGTATATCCCCCTCTTCCAGCATTATTCTTTTAGCCTCATTATCTTGAGCTTTACCCTCCTGTTCCAGCACTGACACTTCACATATTTCACTTCACTTTCTTCCAGCACTGACACTTGCATCCTTTCCAGCTTTGATACACAGATTGCACTGACACTACCCCTTTAAAACACAAACTTTCAAGCGTGGATCCCGTCGAGTACAGCGGACAATCTGGGTGCTAATACCTTCCCAGGTTGTAACCAACCCCCTTTCTCAGTTTCTATGGTTCGCGACCGTCTTATCCATCTTTTCTTAGGTTTATGCAGCATTACCTTTCCTTCGGGATAAAAATGCCTAGCTGGCGACTCTTTTCTTTTCAGTTCACCCTTGTGTGTTCTCTCCCTTTCGCTGACCATTCGCGTCTGTACCCCTCTTGACCGGGCCTCATTTGGTGGGAGTGACACAACCTGGGAAGATTGTCCGTTGTACTCGACAGGATCCACGCTTGAAAGATTTGTGTATAAAAGGGTAGTGTCAGTGCTATTTTGTGTGCAAAAGATGGAAAAGAATGCAAGTGTCAGTACAAAAGAAATGTGAAGTGAAATAAAGAGTGTCAGTGTAAGGAAAGAATGTGAAGCTCAAGACTATGAGGCTTAAATAATAATGCTGGAAGAGGGGGGAATATACAGAGACTTTTGTTCGATAACTGTTAAGTTATGCCTACGTATCCTCTCGTGCAATGAGGAAGTCAGAACACCGTAGTTCAACTCAAAGAGACTGAAAGATAAATTGACTGGTGAACTGCTCACTTATCTATGCTCAAGTGTATGACCTGTCTGGCTCAGGTGCAAACTGTCTTGCATTAGACGGAAGAAGCAAGTTCTCATTTGTGAGTGAATGAGATGAGAAGAGAATCCCGATGGAAACGATTATTGTTTGTTTTTGTGTTTTCAATCTTTTATTTCTTTTTAGAGTTTGTCATAAGAAAATGAGCTTAAGCCTAAACCAAGGGTTAGTAAACTCATCACATCTTCCCTCTGATTAGGGGTAATGAAAATACCTTAAGTGTGAAGTAAGCACCTCACACTTAATCACCATGATGTAAGATTAAGATCATTAACCTACTTGTATTTATTTAGATGTTTTTGATATTTTTTTTAGTGTTAAGTGATGAGTTTAAGCCATAATCAAGGATTTAATGGACCCATTACACCGTCCTAATAGAAGGATAATAGATGAGAACATTTAAGCTTGAGGAAGGCTCCTCAACTTAATCCATGATTAGGGATTAAACTCATGACAAAACAAACCTTTATTAAAGTGGATTTTAGTTAATGGAAAGATTTAGAAGTGAATTTTATGGTTTGTAAGACAACTTGAGGGGGACTTGTCCATTAACACTAGGGTTATTCCTTCTTAACCTATTAAGGAAGAATTAGAACTCTAATGCAAGGCCCAAGTTACAAGCTTGATGTCTTAATGATTTATTAGATGGATTGATTAAAGGATTTAAACACATTAAGGGTTTAACACTTAGGATTAAAGTTATACACTCCATCCTAATTGAAGGATGCAGGCATAACCCTAATCACAAAGCCTTAAAACCCTCTAGGTTTAGTCCTTGATTAAGAGATGAGAAAAAAAGACTCAATAGATGACACAAAGGTAAAACTAATGGGGGACTAATCAAACCCTAATTGTGATCATGCTTGGGTATTCCTAGGGTTTATGGGGCCTGCAAGAGATCTTCAAGAAAAAGCCACCATGGAAGAAGAAAGATGGAAAGAAAAGAAGCTGAAAGAAGCAAGTCAACTTACTTCACTTAAGAAGATAAGTTGCTTGAAGAAAGAAAGTGAGGAAGGAGCCTGAATGAGCAAGTTCACTCTAATACAAAAGTAAAATGCAGTAATGAATGCATAAGAGAGATGAGAAGAGATTGTGAGAAGTGAAGGCAAATTCACTTCTCAAACACTTACCACCTGAAAAGTTAGCAAAAGGAAATGAAATGAAATGAGAATGAAATGAAATGCGAAGATGGAAACCAAACCAGAATCATGTTCATGATGCTAATGATACAAAGAGATGATATAAATGTATGTCATGAGATGAAGATGATCATACAAAGGATGGGAATGCAAATGAAGCATTAAGGAAGCATGAAAGTTCATGAATGTTCATAGAATGAAATGAAAGCACAAACATGGAAAATGGATGATGCAATGGTCAAACATGATTTCAATATGTCTTAAGATGTCTTATATGTCATGTGGATGCACAAAATATCATGGTAAGTTCATGTATGTAAGCTTATGTAAGATGGATGCAAATGAAGATGCAAATTAGGGTTTATGCACAACATGAGATGCAAAACTCAAAATTAGAAGCAAATGGTAAGATAAAAAATTGAAAATGGAATCAAAGGGGCCTTAAACCTATATAAGTTCACTGCCGAAAGGGGAAGGTCAGAAGCTAAACCCTAAGAGACTTAGGATTTTCCTAAATTTCTAAGGTTTTAAGGGTGATCCTAAAGGTAAAATACCAAACAAATTGGAAATGCATTATAAAAATGAAACAAAAATGTTTTTAGATGCTTGAAAGTATGCATAACACAATGCAAAAAGAACCATTCACAAACTCAGCTTGGATCAAAAGTTATGAATTTTTGAAGTTAGGGTTAAGAATATTCAAATTAAAGAACCCTAATTCAAATGAAAATTGTCAAAGTGTGATCAAAACCAAAAAGAAATTTGTGTTGTGAGTTTGTAAATGCTTCTAAATGTTTGAAAAGGCTCTCTGAATTTTTTTGGGATTTTTAAATACCTAAATGTATTTTTAATTAATTAATTCTCATTAACTAATTAAAAATAATCATTTAAATGATTTAAAAATATTTTTCAATGCAAAAAAATAAAAATAAAAAATATTTTTGGCTTCTGAAAATTAATAAAAGCTTGAATAAAATTTTTCAGAATTTTTGAAGTCTTTTTACTATTTTTAATAAAATGTACAAATTAAATGGAAATAAAATGAAATAAAAATAATAAAATAGGAAGTATGCAGGATGGAGAGCTGAGATTCATTCTGGGCTTGGGAGGTTTGACTGTGCGCCAGATCCAATGGACACAATTCAAACCAGGCTAATCCTATTTAATTAATATTTAATCCAAAAATTAAAACTAATCAAGCAATTTGGGCGACACAGCACGCGCGGGAGGGACTGATCTAAGGGCCTACACTCAAACCTGGAACCCTAACCCTAATTAACATTAATCACTTTCAGGTCACCGGAGAAGAGTTCCGGTCGTCTTCTCCTGTGACATTCTCCCCTGAGAAAACTCAACTCACTCCCCAGGCCATTTCTGGAGCTCTAAAGCTCCAGATTTGTTCCTCTCACCCCCTAATCCTAATTCTAACCTCAGACTTCATTTATTTTCAACCATTATCAAGAATCAAAGCCAAGAACAAAAACTGCAAAACTTTCAGACAATCCATACACTCTCAATTCTTCATCATTTTTAAAAGTAAAAGGTTCATTGCACTCAGGGAATCAAACTTAACCAAATGAGAACTTAAAATAAAGCTTCTGGAAAAATAATTTCGTATGGCTACCTGAGGCGAAGCTTTCAACCCTGGAGCTTTCAGGTTGCTTTCTTGCTTCCAAATCCCTCCAATGAACTCCTTGAAGAAGCTTTGATGCTTGGTTGGAGTGTTTTGTAGCTAGTTTGTGAGATTGATGCAGTTCAGTTCAAAGGGGGAGAGAAATCGTGTTTTTGATATGGGAGTTTTCAGGGCAAGATGAGGGTTGGGAAATGATCAGTGGTTCATGGTGAGTTGTTCTATGAAGTTTGTTTTGATGTTTGTAGCTTGTGGGATCAGTTTCAAAGAAAAATGCATAAGAGGGAGTTTTTGTGGTTGCTGAGTTGTGGGAGAATTCTGACTTGCTTGTTGTATGTAATGGCTTGCATTTGGTCCATGTATCAAGTCTTGATAGGTCAGAGAGTTGTTGGTGGCCTATGTTGATTGGTATGGTTCATTTTGCAAAAAGTCAAGGTTAGGTGTCCTTTGAGGTATGGGAAAATTCAGGCCAAGGACAAGGGCATGTCCTGTGCATCTTGTTTCAAGGGCAACCATGGAATTCAGATTGAGGCCAATTAGCAAGTGGATTGAAGTTTGTGGGGGGTTTTGCAAATTTCATGAAGTTTGGCCCTTTCTTGATTTCTTCATGCACAAGTCATGAAACTTGGGAATTCTTGGCACAAATCTGACTTTTAGGCATTGCACAAAGTTTGTATGATGGTTAGAAGTCACTTTGAGGTCACAAATTTGCTTGGCATGAGGTTTTGCAAAAACCCCTCTTTGACATGAAACTTGAAATTATGTGATTTTTGCCAACTTTGGAAAGCCATAATTTGAGTTCCAAAATGAATCAGGTCTTGTTCTTGTACTTTTTGAAAATGGAATGAACCAATCTACAACTTTCATGACCAAGAATTTTTCATTTGAAGCATTTTTGGTTGAGAAAGAGGAGGTTGAAAAACTTTCCCAAAATGGAAAGTTTACATTACAAGTCATTTCCATATTTGGCAACTTTTGGTTTAGCCCACTTTTCTTCAAATTTGTGAACTTCCAAGCACTTCAATGATCAAATAAAGACCATATAACTTCATTTTGATGAAAAATCCATTTGGGTTCCATGTTTGGGGGCCTCAGATGCCCTGATTTGGCTCTGACTTGCTCAGGAAGTTACCCAGTGACCAGATGACTTCCTCAATGAATTTTTCCATAAAACTTGGTGTGCATGATATTTATATCATATAGAGACCAATAGAAACAAGAATGACCAAAAAATTTGGAGTTATGGCCTCTGAAACCAAAACCCTAATTTTAGGTTATCTGTGCAGTTAAACCTGGCTCTGCTTCCATGCCTTGCAAGTTCTTGTGATTTTCTGACTTTCTTGATCTTGGGAGGATATAATATGATTATTGAACATACATGGACCCTCTTGAGATGATTGAATATCTTTGGAGTGGCTCAGATAGCTCATGGATTGTTCAGATCACAAACCCTAGGTGCAGATGACTTTGAACCAATGTAGTGAAGTAAAAATGCAATATGAGATGATATGATTGAACTTATGCAAATGAAAAGATCACAAGCCATGGTGTGAACTTAGTGAGGGAAAATTTGGGTTGTTTACAACATCCTCTAATCTTCAACATCAATCCGACTCCACCAACAATTTCTCCTAAAACCTTTCAATCAATCGGACCAAAAACTTCAAAAAAACACATAAACAAGATCACAAACTCAACATTCATACACCTTCATAATAGACCGCAAAATCGTGTACCTGTAGCAACGTTGAAGGTGGATCCGCGAATACTCCTTTGAACCGCTTGTTTTGTGCGTTCCAATTGATGCAAGTTCGATGAAGAGCAGACTGATTTGAAGATTTTGGAGGTTCGGTGCGTTAATTGTGAGATTGTGAAGCTCTGTACAAACTGAGAAATATTTGATTGAAAGTTGTGGTTGCGTTGGATGAACGAGATCAAAGCTTTTTCTAGATGCGGAAGACTGATTGAGCTTCAGTTTTCTGATGTAGGTAGAGATTTATGTGCGACGAAGAGGATGACGAGCTCAGATTTGTTGATGAAGCATGATGCGACTTAATCGCCGATGATGAAGAACGATGCAAGTCTTTATGTTATCGATGAAGGAGACGAATTTGTTCTCGAAGATGAACGCTGACCTCGTGTGATGCAGAAGAGTGTTCAGTTTGTGCTTTCGGAAGAGTGACGAATTTCCAGAGTTGTTGGTTTTTTTCCTCTTTGATGAAGAATCATATTGAATTTTTTTTGATTTGCGAAGATGATGATTGAAGGTTGTGGCTATGCGATTACTCGTTATGAAGAAGAAGAGGATTCAGTTTGGTGTGTCAATGAAGAATGAAGAATAGCAATCTATGTCATGATGGTGAGAAGAGTGATTTCTGTTATGGTGATGATAAGCAAATGATGAAATTCGTTATTCTTTTCCCTCATTCTGTTACAATTTTTTTCTCTTCTCTTCTGATTTTTTTTGTTAAAATCTTTTTGTTATCATTTCCTTGCGTTTTGTTTTATCTTGCACTACGTTTTTACCTTCATGTAAACCTCGTGCTTGCTGTGTGCGTGTGTATCTCATGTGCAAGATAGGAATTGGCTAAGTTGAAGAGGGGTTGCAAGTCACGTGTGACCTTGGAAATAAGTTGCTTTCCATTTTTCATGTTTTTTTTGGGTATAGAAATAGAAATAGGCCTAATGAAGAATAAAAATGGACTTAGAAAGAGAAGTGGATTTTGATATAATAATTAGACAAATGGTTTAAAAAATAAAAAGATTTAGTAATATTTTATGGAAAAACTCGAAAATGGATTATATAGGATAGTAATTGGAAATGGTTTAATTGAAGAGGGAATGATTTAATCGAAAAAATGGATACTATTTGAATAATGTGATTTAGAAATTGAGAAAGAAACTGGATTAAATGGATTAAAATAATATTTGTGACTGGATAAAAATTAAAAAAAAGGTTGTAGGCAAAATGAATATTGGAAATTAATAATGAATAGATCGGGTACTGGAATGGCTTAATAAAGAAACGTGCGAATTGGTATTTAGGTGGATGCAGAATGAATCGGCTACCATCAAGAAGCACACAACCACAAAACCTTGAATTTTCAACTCAAAATCAAACTTCTCGCGAACCACTGTTTGAATACCAGATAACTTTCGCAAACCACACAGCTTAACACTGAATACGCATTGCCTGAGAAATAACCACTAAATCATGTAACTTGCAATCTCTTGATAGTTTGACCAAGAATAGGTTAAACGTTCATCTGAATTGAATCACGAACTGAACAACCACGCTCAACTGAAATCACTGCCAACTTATGCAATGTTATGTATGTTATGCTTCATATTTCTATGCTAATGATGCAATGCAAAAATATGAAAATGATATGCTAAATGTTATGAAAAAGAGAGGGCAAATTTGGGGTGTTACACTTAGGATTAGTTGACTTTCCCTTTAATTCATTTTATTTTCATTTTTATTCATTTATTTTGTGCATTTTATTTAAAATACTTAGAAAAATCATAAAAAATATTTCCTTCTGGATTTTAATTCCAAATATTTTTCTTCACCCAAAAAAATTTTATTTTTATTTTTTGCATTAGAAAATCATTTTAAAAATATTTAAATGTTTATTTTAATTAATTAATGGAAATTAATTAATTAAAATACCATTTAGGTTTCTAAAAATTCCAAAAAAATTCACATTGCATCTTAGGACATTTGGAAACATTGTCAAACCATTCATACAAATTTATTTTTGGTTTTGATTCAATTTTGACATTTTTCTTGAATTTAGGGTTCATAAAATTCCCTTTTTGGAACCCTAACTTTGAAAATTCTTTTCTACCTTACCATGAAGGGTTTGACAATGATTCTTTTTGTATTGTTTTCTATATAGCATATAGTTTCTAGGGTATTTTTGTCAAGAATTCATCGTTCATTTTCAAATTGATTTGCATTTTTCCTTTTAAGGTACCCAAAAGCCCTAATTAACTTAGAAAAATCATAGCTTCTTTTAAGTTAAGAGTTAGACCTTCTCCTTTGGGGTATAATATAATATTGGGTTAGGGTTCCTTTGAGTTCATTTGCAATTTTTTATCATGTGATTTGCTTCTGTTTTGGTCATTTGCATCCCATCCTGTCATGTAACCCTAATTTTGCATCCATACTTGCATCTTGCATTGCATTGCATGAACATATGAACTTGTCATGATATTCTAAGCACTTGTATGCCATCTTAGACATCTTAAGACATTGCTTGAACATTGCTTGGTCATTTATTCATGCATTTGCTATGCTTTGCATCCATTTCACTTCATAAACAGACATGTGTTTTCATGTTTCCCATTTGCTTCATTTGCATCCATTCTCTTTGTATGAACAATCATAGTACTTGGTATGCCTTTGCATCATCTCGTAGCATCATTTGAATCATGTGATTGCTTCTGGTTTTGTTTCTTTGTCAATAAATATGCTTCATTTCACTTCATCTTTTTCTTTATGCTAACATTTTCAGGTGGTAAGTAACTTGAGAAGTGAATATGCCTTCACTTCTCATTTCTCTTCATCTTCTTCATATGCATCCTTGCTTCATTTTCATTTGTCTTTTGCTCATTCATGTTCATCTCTCACTTTCTTTCTCTAAGTTCCTTATCTTCTTCATTGAAGTAAGTAACTTATTCATCTATTTCTTCCTCCTTTAATCTGCTTCTTCCCTTGGTGGTTTCTTTGAAGAACTCTTCCAAGCCTTACAAACCATAGGAACATCCAAGCATGAAAATAACTAGGGTTGTGATTAGTCCCCCTTTAGCTTTTAACTTTGAGTCTTCTTTGTGTCTCTCTTCTCATCTCATCATTAGAGACTAAACCTTTAAAGCTTTATGACTTTGGAATTAGAGTTATGCTTGCATCCTTCTCTTAGGATGGAGTGTATAACTTAAATCCTAAGTGTTAAACCCTTAATTTATTTAAACCTCTTAATAAATCCATCTTAATATTCACTAAGACATCAACTTGTAACTTGGGCCTTGCATTAGGGTTCTAATTCTTCCTTTATTGGTTAAGAAGGACTAACCCTAGTGTTTAATGGACAAGTCCCTCTCAAGTTGTCTTACAAACCATAAAACTCATTTCTTAATCTTACCCTTAATTAAAATCCACTTCAATAAAGGCTTGTTTTGTCATGAGGTTAATCCCTAATCATGGATTAAGTTGAGGTATCTTCTTCAGCTTAAGTGTGCTCATCTATTATCCTTCTCTTAGGATGGTGTAATGAGTTCATTAATCCTTGATTATGGCTTAAGCTCATTACTTAACACTAAAAAAAACCCAAAAACATCTAAATAATCACAAGTAGGTTAATGATCTTAATCCTACATCATCATGGTAATTAATTTGAGATGTTTATCTCATACTTAAAGTATTCTCATTCTCCCTAATCAAAGGGAGGATATGATGAGTTTATTAACCCTTGGTTTAGGCTGAAGCTCATTAACTTATGCAAAACACCAAAAACAAATAAACGACTGAAAACCCAAAAAACAAACAATAATCGTCTCCTCCGGGATTCTTTTCTCAGCATCTTCACTCACAAACAAGAATTTGCTTCTTCCGTCTAATGCAAGACAGTTAGCACTCGAGCCAGACGAGTCATACACTTGAGCATAGATAAGAATGAAGTTCACAGTCAATTTATCTGTCAGTCTCTTTGAGTCGAACTACGGTGTTCTGCCTTCCTCATTGCACGAGAGGATACGTAGGCATAACTTAACTGTTATCGAACAAAAGTCTCTGCTTCTTCCCCCCTCTTTGAGTTTTCTTTTCAAAGCCTCATTCCTGAGCACCTCACTTCACTCTCTTGCACTGACACTTGTACATTCTTTCTTTTCCAGCTTTTGCACACAGATAGCACAGACACCTACCCGTTTAAACACAAATATTTTAAGCGTGGATCCCGTCGAGTACGACGGACAATCTGGGTGCTAATACCTTCCCAGGTTGTAACCAACCCCCTTTCTCAGTTTCTCTGGTCCGCAACCGTCTTATCCATATCTTTCTAGGTTTATGCATCATTACCTTTCCTTCGAGATAAAAATGCCTAGCTGGCTCTATTCAGTTCACTTCATTTCTTCCTTTCACCAACCGTTCGCACTTGTACCGGGATGCAAATCTTCGGGAACGACAGCTTGGCGACTCTGCTGGGGAACCTTATATTGCAACCAGGGCTTCTGGTTCTTTTTGTGGGTTCCTCCTAGCACTTGTTTGATTTGTGTTACAGGGGTGTTATGTGCTACTTGTGCTTATTTATTTCTTTCTGTACAACTTTATTTACTGCTTTCATTTACAGTTTTTATGCATTTCATACTGTCATTATCATGTGCTGGATCTCTTGTTTGTTTTGGGGGGTGGGGATCATTGAGTGATTAAAGGTCCTATACCGGGGACCTGAGTGACACATAGGCTAGAGTGGCTTCATATTCTTTCGCATTCCATTTCGGTCTGGTGCGGGAATATGAAACACGGTTTAGAGATGGGTTTCTTCTTGAGAACTCTGTGCTACGGATTTCCTGTAGTATTACGGCTATCTGGGAAGCCTGCTAAGTCTGGATGACCTTTTTATGACCTTCAGCATCTGAGGTCAATTAGAGGACGATCCTTTATGGTTATTGTAAACACTGTGCCTCCGGGTTAGAAGTGTTTACACTTCTCATAACTGATCCAAGTCTGAGGATCCTTGTTCTAGAACATAACATGTGAGGGGGTTGGGATGTTTACAGGTTTGCAGGAACCCTTGGCCTCATCATACCCTTTGTTACTAGATTTGTTAAGGTTGCAATATTTGGACAGTTCTTGTGTTTACCCTGGACTTGTGACTCTTTATTTGAGTCCCCACCTGGTTACTGGATTTCTAAGCCTCCATCTGGACTTATGAACATACATGGACTTTTACATGGGCAGATAAACAGATCCAGCACTTGATCACAAACCCTTTGCATATCATTTTGCATACATCATTTCTGCATTATTTAACATTTTCTTATTTTTTTTACATGGTATCCATCTTATTATCTTTGGTTTGGTTTTGACCCATTCTGCTGCTCAGACTTCTTCAGATATCTTCTCCAGCACCTTCATCAGTTTGTCAGTGATTCCTCTCCAGCTATCTTCATCAGAGACCCATCTCCAGCATCTCATTCAGTGACCTTCATCAGTAGTTGCTCTCAGCTTCTTCACCAGCATCAATTATCAACATGGACACTTCAAGAAAGAGCAACATCACATACCACTTCTTTGAGCCCACCCTACCTGGCATCAGGCAGATCCAATCTCTCATTACTCCTGATCATGTCCCACTATTCAGAGAGCATTATGGAGGAATATTGGACATGGTCATGGATCTAGATACATCTCAGAGGAGCATGATCCATACTTGCTTGCAGTTTTATGATCCTCCACTCAGATGTTTCACTTTCCCTGATTTCCAGTTGGGACCTCTGTTGGAAGAATTTTCCATGTTGTTTGGAGTTCCTATCAGGAGAGGGATTCCTTTCAACCCTGAGATGGTTGCTCCCAGAAATGAAGACATAGCCAGGGTATTGCATTTGGAGCCTGCCCTCATTGATCAGAACTTGACAACCAAGGCTGGGGTTCCAGGCCTTCACCTAGACTTCTTGATCTCCCAGGCCACCCTGCATGCTGCATTAGGAGAATGGAAAGTTGTCTGTGCACTTCTAACCCTCAGTATATATGGGGTTATCTTGTTTGCAGATGAGCCAAAGTTTGTGAGAAAGAATGCTATTCACCTGTTCTTACTGAGAAACCTAGTGCCTACCTTGCTCGGAGACTTCTATTATTCAGTACACCAGAGGAATGAGAAGCAAAGAGGGAGACTGGTCAGATGTTGTGCTCCTCTCTATTACTGCTGGTTGTTAAGACACTTGCCGAAATCAGACACTTTCCTGAACCCTCATCAGCCAAGGAATTGGGCTAATAGATTGATTGCCCTTACATCCAAAGACATCAGATGGTGCACTCAGAGCACCAAGGGCGAAGACATCATTACTAGCTGTGGGCAATATCCTAATGTGCCATTGATTGGAGTAAAAGGTTGCATCAACTACAACCCTTTGCTTTTCAAGAGACAATTAGGGTATGCTTTGGTTCATCCTCCAAGGGGGCAAAACTTGACTGAAACCCTCTATTGTGAAATACAACACAACTCTGCTATTGTCAGACAGGCAGCCTGGGGCTGGGACAACATTCAGACTAAGGGGACAACTATCCTTGGCAAATGCAACAATATAGCTTCAGCATAATATCTTGATTGGTCTCGTACCAGGGCACAGATCACCCAGATGCCATTTACCTTAGAAGATGTACCTGGACCTTCAACAGTGCAACCTGCAGCTACTGTCAGTTTGGAAGAGTTTGAGAAACTGAAAGAGAGGAATGCTCAGCTCTCTGAAGCCTTAAAGAAGACCCTCTGGGAAAGGAATGAAATTCGTCTAGATAATGAGAGGTTAGAGAAGCTCCGGATTGAGCACTTAACCAAGATTGAGAAGACGGATGACTACATCAGAAAGGCTAGGGCAGGGGAGTTAGTACTGAAGAATGCTTTCAAGGAAGCAAAGACTCAGAAGGCTAGGGCAGAGCACTACTTAGAGGAGATCCAGGCTAGATGGATCAGGATCACCGAGGCCCGTGCATAAGAAGATCAAAGGACCCAAGCTAAGATAGAGCAACTGAAAGCTAGTGAGAAGAAGAATCAGGAGGCATTATTAGCAGCACAGAGGGAGATATATGAATTGAAACTCTGAGCGGGGTTGAAGAGGTCAAAGGATCAGGATAAGCATAAGAAGTTAACCAATGCCATTTCTACCAGGAACCTCCTCATTAGGACTATCACAGAGCACTCAATAGGTCCAGTGACTGAGGCCCTCCTGAAGGTAGTCAGGGAGGATGACTTTGGATTAGATGTTTGACTCTTTTTCTTGTACTTTTCTTTTGTTGTACTTTTCTTTTGTTGTTGTATTTTGACCAACCATGGGGATGTATTGTAATCAAACTATGTATTTTCACCCTTTGTAATATATCAATTTGTATCATTTTTTGGTGGGCTTTATCTATCTCTACAACATCATCAGCATTTCTTCGAGGTCTGGAAAGGTCAAAACCAAAGAACCAAACCGGATACCCTAGGAAGACAAATAGGCATCTTGCATTGCATACTAACATTTTCTTTGTTTTATAGGTCTTTGTTTTGTTTTTGTTTCTCACTTTGCTGTGGTTTCAGGAAACATTGCTCGCAGAAGAGTGTTCCCTATCAACATAACACACCGATACTCGACAAGAAACAACCTTCCGGGACTCTAGATGGATCAAGTTCAGCAAGACTTGAATGAAGTAAGGACCCAAATGGCCAATGAGAGGGTTGAGATGAGGAATCAGATGACTCAATTCATGACTGTAATGACTGGTTTAGCTCAAAGCCAAGAAAGGCTGAGGGAGTTGGTTGAGAGACAAACTCCTGAAGAAGACCATCTAGGTACAAGAGGTACCAGTAACAATGATCACGTGCAACCTCAAACTGATCCACTAGAGTTTGGGCCTCATATAAACCCATAAATCAATGCCATAAGGAATACTCAGGGTAACACTGCTGGAGGAAGGGTCTTGCAAGAGGATCCTCAAGAAGAGCAATTTACAATTGTCGGGGCTGGAAGACGAATTTTACGACTGTAGGCTGGATGAAATTGCAGAGAAGCTGAGGCCTCTTGAATCCCAAAACTCCCTAGGTTTTGATGTCATGGACATGGGACTAGTGGAAGGGGTGAGAATTCCTCACAAATTCAAACCCCCGTGTTTTGAAAGATATAATGGCACATCCTGCCCATGCACCCACCTTCAATCATTCTTGGGAAGATTAAAAGCATACACCATGGACGAAAAGCTATGGATGTTTTACTTCGAGGATAGTCTAACAGGGGCATCCCGAGAATGGTATTCCCACTTGACCATTGCCATAGTAAGAAATTGGAAAGATTTGACTGAAGCTTTTATCCGTCAGTATCAGTATAACCTGGACATGGCTCCAAACAGGTTCCTTCTAATGGGAATGTCTCAATCTTCCCGTGAGAGCTTTAGGGAATATGCCCAAAGGTGGAGGCAACTTGCTGCTGCAGTTCAACCCCCCTATGTCTGAAAGAGAAATGGCAGACATGTTCATGAATACTCTCAAAGGAACCTACATTGACAGATTGGCTGCATTTTCTTCTACCAGCTTTGAAGATGTGGTGATAGCTGGGGAAAGAATAGAGAGCCTATTGAAGATGGGAAAAATCCCAAATAACGGTGCCAGTTCAAGCAGTACAAGAAAACCATTTGTTGGGCCCCGTAGATCTGGTGAGACAAACTCTATGCACATGGGAAGAAGGAGACCCCAATACTTGCCCAGAATAGTTGCTGCTGTTACTATCCCTGCCCCACCTCCTCAGTATGCCCAACAACCACACCATTTTCCGCAACAACAACAGTTTCCATAACAAAGATCATACAACAATAATAATAACAATTAACAACAACGCCCGTTTCAACAGCGACCATCTCAGATCAACAGGGTGATTGACCCCATTTTAATGTCGTATGCTACACTACTGCCACAACTCCTAAAGCTCAATCTTGTTGAGTTGAGGACATTGGCTCCACTTGATCCTCAAAACCTTCCAAGAAACTACGATGTTAACGCTAGGTGTGATTTTCACTCTAATGCACCTGGTCACTCTACGGAAAAATGCAGAGCTCTGCATATGAAGGTTCAATATCTGGTAGATTCAAAAGCCCTGAACTTTGCACCTCCTCCCAATGTAATGAAAAATCCTATGCCAAGCCACAGTGGGCCAAGGATTAATGTTGTAGAGGATGGTTCACCCATGAGTTTAATTGAAGACCTTGCATGTATTCAAACACCTCTGGCAGAGGTTAAAGCCCAGCTTTTAAGATGCCAAGTGTTTCCAGGTTGTGAGGCCTGTTGTGAATCATGCAAACTTTCCGAGAATGGGTGTGCGAGCTTAAAGAGTGGAATTAACGACTTAATCAGAGAAGGCATCTTGCAAATTACTACCACAACTTCTACAACACCAACAACTCTTTTATCAATAACAAGCGAATCTTCTACAAATACAACAACCATCTTTCCTACTGATTCTTCTACAACTGCAACAACCATTGTTCCAACTGATTCAGCTACAACTTCAGCAACCATTTCATCTGTCACTTCAACACACAATAATTCATTTGCACCAGCTACTACAACTTCAGCAACTACCAACAATGATGTTTTCACTGTCACAATTTATTATGACCCGACAACGGTCCCGAATTCCAGCAACTTTCAGCAAAATCAACAACAGTTTCAACCAAGCTTGAATTCACCTTCACCAACATCCACCAGAGGTCCTGTTACTATTTTCTATGATCCACAGACTATTACAGTCCCTACAACTGCTGCAGTGAGCCCAGTCACTATCACGGTGCCCAAGCCAATTCCATATGATAAAGACAGTGCTATACCATGGCTTTATGGTACTGATCTGTACTGCAACGGAGAGAAAGTCCTTCTTGATTCTCCAGTTCTCACTCCCCAAGTGGATAATGTTGGGGGAGGCGGACGTCTCTTCACATCACAAGTCTTTAGAACCAACACTGAGGCAGAGGCTGCTGCCAAAGCCAAAGGGAAGAGTGTGATACCGGAAGAATCTGCACCAAAAGAGACTCATAAATCATCCTTCGATCAAGATGTGGATGAATTTATGAGGATAATTAAAAGAAGTGACTATAAAGTTGTGGACCAGCTCCACCAAACTCCTTCAAAGATCTCTATCTTATCCCTATTGTTGTGTTCCGAAGCCCATCGGGATGCACTACTCAAATTTCTGCACGCTGCCTACGTGCCAGAAGAGATCACAGTAAATCAGCTGGAAACAATGGTTTCAAATGTTAACACTAGCCATGGGCTAGGTTTCACTGATGCTGATTTAACAACCGAAGGACGTCACCACAACAAAGATTTGCACATAACCCTGGAGTGCAAAGGAGTTGTACTATCTCATGTTCTTGTAGACACTGGGTCCTCACTCAATGTATTACCCAAAAAGGTTCTTATCAAGCTCGAATATGATGGGATAGCTCTCTGGCCAAGTAACCTTGTGGTCAGAGATTTTGATGGCTCCAAGAGATCTGTTCTTGGAGAGGTGGAGCTGCCAATGATAATCGGTCCACAAGTCTTTAAGACCATTTTCTACGTGATGGACATTCAACCGACATACAACTATTTGTTAGGTCGACCATGGATTCACACCGCAGGCGCAGTAACGTAGGCCCTTCATGAGAAACTGAAGTATGAATGAGAATGACAGATTATCACCATCTGTGGTGAGGAGGACATATTTGTTAGCCACATGGCTAAATACAAGTATATTGAGATGGATGGTGAAATCCATGAGACAATGAGCCAAGGGTTTGAGGCCTTGAATTTCAATGAGGCGACTGAAGTATTTGCTGCATCCCTGGAAGACAGGACGGGTACTTCAATTGTTTCCTATCAGCAAGCCCGGAAGGTTGTTGAAGACGGTAATGCCCAAGGCTGGGGCAAGCTGCTGCCGGTGGAGAAAAAGGAAGATAGATTCGGTTTGGGTTATAGACCATTCCGACAAAATCAATCAGAGGCTACCAAAGAGCCCAAGTTCATCAGTAGGGGGATGCTCACCCCAGATGCTGTTAACAATCTGGAAGATGAGGCGGAAAGCGACCGCAACCTGGAGAACTGGATACGTCCAAGGATCTCGGGGAATCAAGTCCTTAACTGGTCTTCCCAGGAAATTATAAGGGTTACTCCTATAGAGTAATTATTATTTCCTGTCCTTTTTAGCATGCATCAAGTCCTGCATCTTGCCCAAGGTGTCAGGACTCATTTTGTAATAGGGTCATATTGTAATTTTGTGCAAATGATTAATCAATGAATATCAGACATCTTTTGCAAACAAGTCTCTTTTCGCTCACTGTCTTTTCATTTTTTCACTTTTGTACAAAATAATAAAATGGCAATGTTTTCAAAATAAATAACTTCATTTCACTTTTTCTAAACAACATTAAAACTGATCACTAAAACGAACCAATCTCAACCCTTGCAGAGATTATCCTCCAGATTGCACCGACAACAGCAATGTTATGACCTTGTATGACTTCGACAATCCAATTAATCAAGACGATGAAGGGGTTGAAGTAGACTATGAGTTACCTGAAGAGTTAGCCAGATTGTTGAGGCAAGAGGAGAAAGTGATTACTCCTCATAAGTAGGAGGTTGAAACAATTAATCTTGGTACCGAAGAAGGCTTGAAGGAAGTGAAGATTGGGGCCGGTCTGCAAGATTCAGTGAAAGAACAACTTATTGACATGCTTCGAGAGTACGTTGAAGTCTTTGCTTGGTCCTATCAAGACATGCCAGGTCTTGACACTGATATCGTTATACACAAGCTACCTTTGAAAGAAGATTGTCCTCTAGTGAAACAGAAGCTACGCCGTATTCGTCCGAATATGGCCATGAAGATTAAGGAAGAAGTACAGAAACAGTGGGATGTCGGTTTCCTTGCTGTAACTAGTTACCCGCCGTGGGTCGCTAATATTGTACCAGTGCCTAAGAAGGATGGCAAAGTACGAATGTGTGTGGATTACCGGGATCTGAATAGAGCTAGCCCGAAGGATGATTTCCCATTACCTCACATTGATGTATTAGTCGACAACACAACTCAGTTCTCGGTGTTTTCCTTCATGGATGGTTTTTCCGGGTATAATTAGATCAGGATGTCACCCGAAGACATGGAGAAGACTACCTTCATTACACCTTGGGGCACATTTTGTTATAAGGTGATGCCGTTTGGACTGAAGAATGTCGGTGCCACTTACCAACGGGCTATGGTAACGTTATTCCACGACATGATCCACAAAGAAATTGAATGTTACGTGGATGACATGATTGCCAAGTCCCTCACTGAAGAAGAGCATCTGGTAAATCTGCTGAAGTTGTTCAAACGCCTGAGAAAGTATCAGTTGAAGCTAAACCCCAACAAATGCACATTCGGGGTGCGCTCCGGTAAACTGTTGGGATTTATTGTAAGTGAGAAAGGAATTGAGGTTAATCCTGATAAAGTCAAAGCCATTCAGGAGATGCCTGCACCGAGGACCGTGAAGGAAGTTTGGGGGTTCTTAGGAAGACTAAACTACATATCAAGGTTCATATCTCATCTTACAGCAACCTGTGAACCCTTGTTCAAATTGTTAAGAAAGGAACAAACGGTCCGATGGAATGAAGATTGTCAGAAGGCTTTTGACAAAATCAAGGAGTACTTGCAAGAACCTCCAATCATTATGTCTCCAGTTGAAGGAAGACCTCTAATAATGTATTTGACAAGATTAGAAGGATCAATGGGGTGTGTGCTGGGTCAGCATGACGAGTCTGGTCGAAAAGAGTATGCAATATACTACCTAAGCAAAAAGTTTACCGACTGTGAACAACATTATTCACTGCTCGAGAAAACTTGTTGTGCTTTAGCGTGGGCTGCTCGCCGACTAAGACAGTATATGTTGACTCACACTACCTTGTTGATTTCAAAGATGGACCCTGTCAAGTACATATTTGAGAAGCCAGCACTTACCGGAAGGGTTGCAAGATGGCAAATGATTCTGACGGAGTATGAAATTCAGTACACATCTCAAAAGGCCATCAAGGGCAGTGTACTGTCTGACTACCTAGCTGAGCAACCCATTGATGATTATCAGCCAATGAGATATGACTTCCCTGATGAAGACATCATGTATCTGAAAGCTAAAGACCATGAAGAGCCTGTTCACACTAAAGGGCCTGACCTAGAAGAAGAGTGGACAATGATGTTTGATGGGGTTGTCAATATAAATGGTCATGAGGTTGGTGCAGTGCTCATTACACCTAAAGGAGTTCATATGCCTTTCTCGGTGAAACTCACCTTTGCATGCACTAACAACGAAGCTGAATATGAAGCCTGTATTATGGGTCTTGAGGAAGCCATTGACTTCAGGATCAAGACATTAACTGTATTCGGAGATTCAGCTTTGGGTAATCAATCAGACCAACGGCAAATGGTACACTCACCAAGAGCATCTGATCCCATACCGTGACTATACGAGGAGATTATTGACTTTCTTCACAACAGTAAAACTTGAGTGTCACACCCCAAATTTTACCCCTAACTTACATTAACGCATTTCAGTTGTTGATTTTTCTTTTGCATCATTAGCATGGCGTCAGGCATTCCATGTGTGCACAGTGGGTCTTTTATATATTACTAATCCTTTAAAATCAAAATTTGTTGTCGCTTTTATTGGTTTTCATGATGTTCAGGCTCAGGTGCTGCAAAGTTGAGTCAAGGAGTTACTGCAATCACAAGTTATCTATAACATTAGAAGATCTAGTTCCACTTGATCCAAGGGGACTAATCTCAGGATTGTTCCATTGATGGATTTATTGACCTCATTCACTCAAAGTCAAGATTTATTCGCAATTAATTTGGGGGTTGATTCGGGGTTTATTTACAAAGTGGGAATTTGGCCCATGTGTGGTTTCAGAGGAAATTGTTCGAACTTGGTGTATTTTCTTTTTTTTCTTCTCATTATTGCAAATAGGGTCTTAATGTGAATTCAAGGTTAGTTTGTTTGTTCCTATGTATGATTCAAAGTACATGCTAATCGGAGAATCTAAAGGACATCATCCGAAAGTTGAAGGTGCACATAACAAATTATTTTTGTTTATTTAGTCAAAGTGGAATTCAAATACAGGGAGGTGCATACATCATTACTGAGGCCCATTTCATTACCAAATATGCAATAAAGAGGAGAGGCCCATGTATAACACAAGTTGACAAAGCTTACAAAAAAAAATTCCATGAGAGAAAGCCAAGCTCTGCGTTACTACAACAAGAGTAAAAAAAAGAGAGGCTTTTGCTACAGAGACCTAGTTCTGCGTTTATCCTTAGCTACACTCAGCTTATATGATAAAAGGCCTTGGGTATTGTGTCTTGGAATAGACATATTACTTGTCTTGTGGCATTAGGGTGTCTCTAGCCTTTGATATTGCGGTGTGCGGAGCCTTTTACAGAGACTGCATTTTTTTTTACCATACTTCAGACTTTAGACCTGTAAATTTTGAAATAGGACGGCAGAAAAGTTAATACCACTTTGAAATCAGGGTCAGAGTCGAAAAAAATAATATAAAAATAGGGACAAAGGAAAACAAAGGGGGTTCACCGCCCCAGCCGCGCCTACGGTTTCTCTCCGTGTCAATACCGCCAAGCTTTTCCCTCATATCGCTATTAAAGGTGATTGTTTCTAAGTTTGAGACGACTGATAAGATCGCGCTTCAAGGTCTTGATTCGAAAACAACTGCAAGTATGTTATCAATTCAGTTTGTGTTAAAAAAGAAGAAGATATATGGCACGAACTGTTTCGATGTCGAAATATGTTCAGTTTTGTCTACATTAAAGTTCCAAAGCCAAGATTCAGCAAGGATCATAGGACATATTCTGATAAGATGCTTCAGGCAGAAAATAGGGTTTCTCATCCTCATTTTAAATCATATTCAGGACAACGGTATCGACGTTGGCCCATTTGTATACTCCAAATCTCCTTCATGAATAGCAATGTCCCTGACAAAAACACTCAAATCAGTAGCAATGGGAATAAGTGATGTTGGAAGTACTCCACTTAGCTCTGCATCACAAAAGAAATCGTAGTAAAAAAAAAGAAGAAAACAATTGATACGTTGAATCGAAAGATTAAAGCAGATAGAGGCATTTTTACCGTGCCGAGAAATTGAGGTGTGCTCGCACCAGGAACTAGCAGAAAAACGGTTTAGTTGCCATGAAATACTGAGGTCTCACCTTATTGTGTTCTTATGTGTCTCAATGGATGGAAAACTTATTTTCACGTTGCCAGTCTCGCAAGAAATAAGGTTTTACCTACGGTTGGAGACTTGAGAGATGCTTGCACCAGGTCACCGCGAAACTCAATTGAGGAAGTGAAGCGCAACGTGGACACTCTATCTGAACAATGCAAATAGGTATGGACCTTCAAGACACGTGTAGTCAATAAGTAGTCTACAAAGTGCAATCAGGTCGCAACCTGTAGCTGCAAAGAGCCCCTCTGAATGCCTTCCAAAACAGTTGACTACATTGAGTTTAAGGTCCCCAATTGAGAAGCAAAAGAATGGGAAAGATCCCTTTGAAACGATAGGAATCCCCTACGGCAGCATCACCGTCTAGTCAGACTTTTCTATATACTTCTATCTCCATCCTGCAAATCATGCAGCCAGGCCAATATTAAGATTCAAAGAAAAAACACTCTTCACAATCTACAAAAATGTAACAACAGCGACATCTTTTGATGACTTCCCCATTTGCGACTGTCTTTATCGATTATGAGGAAAGAAAATCGAATCCGCGACCATCATCCAAGGTTGGACTCCAATCTTTCTCACAAGGATATAACAATGTTAGCAGCCGCCAAGGATAGGTGGCAATTTCTCTCAGTTGTGTTCCAATATACACCAGATAGAAACCTTGTTAATCCTGCAAAAAAGCTTACCGCAGTTAAAAGAGGAGGATAAGTTGTGAATATAGGAGTGTCCTGACCGTAAAAGGGAGACCAAGTCAGTAAAAAAAAACTATTTCAATTCAAATTGAACTAGCTGCGTTTATTTCAAACTAAAAGAATCCTAAGTCCAAGTATGTAAATGAAAACAAACAAGAAATGTCAGCAAAGTCCCAGGATCGAGCCTTTCACAAAAATGGTAAAAACGCTTTTGACACAAAGAAAGCAAAAGCAGGCATTCCAAAATAGAGGAGTTTTTCAGCAATTTTGAAATTTGTAAACCCTAAATTTGACTCTATAAAAGGGGATTACGAATCTGAGAGAGGGAGATCAATAACCCTAAACGAAGAAGACAACAATAACCAAAAGCTTCAAATATCTAAATTGTCGTTTTGAAATCAAAGAAAACCCTTCTTTTTTTTCGGTGAACAACAACTTTGATTTACCTTTTGTAAGCTAAGCTTCGTGAAGCCAAACGTCCTTGCCGCCGTCAAATCGTGAGAACCTTCAACGAGTGAGTCTGGGCACCGAAAGTAGACGGAAACCATCACAGAGTCCACCAATCACGCCGAAGCAAAATATTCTTCGTTCAAGCCGCCGCTCCGAACACCTGCGCCAAACAATTTATTAAAGATGATCAAGAACCGCGAGTGAGAGACAAACAGAAAGGAAAGGAAGCGACGAAGCTCACCTGAGAAGCCCATCCGGAATTTCTTCCGAGGGTAATTTCTGGATTTCGTCTTTAAACTTGGTTATTCATAGCATCTTGAATTTGTTTTCCTTCAAGTAGCATAGCTTTGAATTTGTTTGCTGATTTATTTTTGTCTGACTCGGATTTTTGCTTGTATGAATCTCCCATCTCACTTGCATGTTTTTTTGGTTTGATATTTGAGCACGAGCTGTTGTTTAAGTTAAATGGTTAAGGAGGGTTTGCATTTGGTTTACCTAGTTTTAAGGCGGTAATCGTCAGAGACATTGGCGGTCTCCGCTGCGGTTTCATTTTTTTTCTTTCAAGGGAGAGCTAAGGTTTCGGCTGACCCTTCTTCACGGGGAGAGAGAGAAAGGTTTTAGAACTGAAAGAGAAGTTAAGAGAGAGGGTGAGAGAAACGTTTCTGTTGTTTTTTTTGTGTAAAAATTTAAGTCCTCCAAAAAACATTATCTGGTGGATCTTTCCTTGTTTGACACTTAGTTCGCCTCTGGCTTGTTGTGGAGGTGCGGCGGTGACACTTGTCACTGCCTAGACAGGTGTCACCGCTCAAGCTTTGTCTTTTGAGATGATCCCCTGCGCTTTTCCCCAACGATTCAGGCCCAATGCACCCCACTGTTTTGTTAAAAAATCCAGCCATAACTTCTTTTATTTATTTCATTTCTTTAAGTTTCTTTTAATTACTTATTCTTAATTATTTCCTTTATCAAAATCATATAAAACCAAATATTTTGTACTAATTATTTAAAATATTTTATATTTAACTAATTAGTTTGTTAATAAATCTTATTAAATGTTTGTATTTAAATTAGTTAGATAATTATTTTAGATCAATTTTATTTATGTAATTTATGATTATTTTCTTTGCTCATCATTTAGTTGTGATGTTGATGAACGAATTGTGTGAACTTGAATATTTATTCTCACATTACGACTATATCTTGTCAAGTGAAAAATGAATGTGAGCACCATATTTCAAAATAATAAATTAACTCGCTCAAAATAAATAAGTTTTCAGTCCAACGCCGAGTAAGCAATTCGCACGCCTACACTTTCACACACGTAAGTCGGTCACTTATGTGATCGCCATCTGCACAACTTTTGCATATCTTAATTAATTTAACAAGGAATGGAATTCCGGAGTATTGCACTCCGCACGTTCTAGAGCGAACTACAACTGGGCTAGCCCCACGCGTATCGTTTCGTTTACTCCTTCGTTTTAAAACACATCAATTTTAAAACGTCTAAAAAACAATTATTCAACTTATTTAAAAATTTAAATACGGAAATAGAACTCTGGAATCTAGAATTCCGAACGTTCTAGATTTAGATTAGACCGCTACTGGACTAGCCCCACGCGATGTATTCAATCACCATTCGTATATCAAATTTTCAAATTGTTTTTATAAATTAAATTGCGAAAAAAACCGAACTCCGGAGTCTAGCACTCCGCACGTTCTAAAATGGACTGCAACTGGGCTAGCCCCACGCAACATGGTCCATTCGCTCTTTTATATCTTAAAAACAATCTTAAAAACTTACCAACCAATTTAAATCATTTTCATAATTAATTATCGAAAGACGGAACTTCAGAGTCTAGCACTCCGCACGTTTTGGAATGCAATCGCTCCTGGGCTAGCCCCACGCGACGTGGTTCATTCGCCCTTTCGTTTAAAACACTTTAACAAAAGTCAAACACTTTTCTCTAAAACGAACATTGTTTAAATCATTCTATCTCTCGAACAAGCTAGCACTACAACCTCCACCGCGAGTATAAGCCAACACTTATCAGTAGAATGCGATTTAAAACAATCGTTCAATTAAAAAGCACAAACCGTAGTAGCACGAACTACGAAGCTCTGAATTTCCCATTGCACAAGGGAATACGTAGGCACAAGGATTTTAATCCTTCGCGAGCACCCTAATAAAAACTTTAATTATTTCTCCGTTTGAAGCACAATAATAAAAAACATTTAATCTTTTCTCTGTCTTCATAATAATAATTTAAAACTTTAGAACAAACATATTAATAATCATCTAGAAGACATAGACTTAAGATCAAACATTTAAATCGCATAAATTAGCTAAGAGATTCCCGTTGAGTACAACGGACGTGAGGGGTGCTAATACCTTCCCCTTACGTAACCGACTCCTGAGCTTAGAATTTGGTTTCGTGAACCATTTCATATCCTTCCTTTAGGTTGTTCTATATCTCCCTTTTCTTTAATTAGAATAAATAGAATTAGGTGGCGACTCTGTTGTTTGTTTTTAGGATCGTATTTTTCGAGGTACGACAGTTGGCGACTTTGTTTGATCTTGTCTTTTCTTGTCTTCTCTATGTTTATTATTTATGTTTGTTTATTTTACCGCTTTACTTTATTGCTCATTATATTCGTCTGTGGGGTCTCGGGGTCACATTGCAAGTAAATTTGAGTGGTGGAAAAGCAAAGGGAACACCTAAGTTTAGAATTGGATGTTATTAGTGTTAGTCTCCAAGGACTCACTCCTTTCACGCCTAGCATGAAAGCTCCCCCAGATAGTTAGACTTTTCGTAGATCTTGTCGCAACGCAGCTAGCCTGTCGCGTGACCTGATTCACGAAAGGGCTGTGATTCTGGGAACCCCTAGGACATGTTTCAATTTTGGTAGTTGTGTAATGTCAGGCTCCGAGGACTCGCTCCTTGCACGCCTAGCATGAGAACTCCACTCAAGGTGGACCTTATCGTTATTGTCGTCACAATGCAGCTATCCTGCGGTGGAACGTTAATACGGTAAACGTCTGTGACCTTGAGTTTCTTTAAGCCATCACCGTAGAAACCCTCCCGTGAGTGGGACTTATTGGTAGTAAAACGTAGAACAACTCTCTTACAGCCCACCTGTTAGGAAGGTTCCGAATTTACCTTGCACCCTTGCATCCTTGCATCATAGCATCATATGCATCATTTTAGTAAATGCTTCAAGGAACAATTAGACTTTTGTTGCAAATCTCATATATTTTACCTGGAATGGACTTCAATTCATTAGTTAAAAAAATAATGTAGATGTTAAGAATTGGCAGAATTTTTGACAAACAAGAAGTTATGAACTTAGTTCAGGATGTCACACCAGATGTTGTGACATTGACAAACAAAGTAAAAGTTATGAACTTAGTTCAAGACATCAGGATGTCACACCAGATGTTATGACATCGCAAACCTGCTATCTGACTTAAATGATGCGTAACAGAAGTGTGTAAATTCAGGAGAAATTATCTGGAATTAATTGTAAAAAGATAAGCACTCCAAGGCGCATATTTAGGAAGCTTAGTTATCTGGTTCTAGTGTAACAGAATAACTAACTCACCTTGATTCAAGGAGACAACAAACTAACTCACCTTAATTCAAGGAGATGAATGTGGGATTTATCACAGTCTGGATAATTTGAAAAAAGCCCACAAACCAAGCATCTATTTAAGGAACTGAAACACTCAAGAAAAGATCACGAATTTTAGAAGACTGTAAAGGGTGTTGGTGAAGCTAGTTATTTTAAGCAGGTTTTAATTGTTTGTCACTTTATGAGCTTTTAAGCAAAAAGTGAATTCTGTCTTGATTGAAACTTTTAAGTAAGATCAAGCTAGTGTGTCTGAAGTGTGACTTCAACTTTATTAATCATTGTAAAGATCACTGTGTGATTGAGGGGGAGTGAGTAGGTACTCATATCTAAGTTGAGTCTTAGGTAGAAATTTCCTTGGATAGATATTAAGTGAAGGATTGAACTGGTTGGTTTAACTCCATAATTAATATTACTTATATTGGATTTCCTTCCTGGCTTGGTAGCCCCCAGATGTAAGTGTGGAGATACACTGAACTCGGTTAACAATTTCCTGTGTTATTTAATTTACCAGCTCATTAATTTTTGTTTAAGATTTCAAGTGTTTAAACATCTGGTTCGACATCACGTATCTGATCCCAGAATTTCAATTGGCATCAGAACAGGCACCCTGCCTGTATAACTGGGTGAGATCTAGGGACTGCAAATTTTGAGAACATGGACAGAGATGTAGGATCTGTGAATCGACCACCTATCTTGGATGGATCCAACTATGATTACTGGAAGCCAAGAATGGTAGCATTCTTGAAATCTCTTGATAGCAGGGCTTGGAAAGCAGTTAACAAAGGATGGGAGCACCCTGTCCAAGACAATAAGGATGGGGAAAAAGTGATGAAGCCTGAAGATGAGTGGAGCAAGGAGGAAGAAGATTCAGCACTTGGAAATTCCAAAGCCTTAAATGCCTTGTTCAATGGTATTGACAGGAACATATTTAGGCTTGTGCATCACTGTGAGCTAGCCAAGGATGTTTGGGTCACCCTCAAAACTACTCATGAAGGAACATCAAAGGTGAAGATGTCAAGACTTCAACTTCTCACCACCAAGTTTGAGAACTTGAGGATGAAGGAAGATGAGACCATTCATGAGTTTTACATGAACATCCTGGAGATTGCTAATACTTCTGGTGCCTTGGGAGAGAAGATGAATGATGAAAAGTTGGTAAGGAAGATTATCATATCAGTGCCAAAGAGGTTTGACATGAAGGTCACTGCTATAGAAGAAGCTCAGCACATCAGCACAATGAAGGTTGAGGAGCTCATTGGTTCCCTTCAAACCTTTGAGATGGGAATGAATGATACAATTGTGAAGAAAAACAAAAGCATAGCCCTGGTCTCAAACACTGATAAAGAAGAAGAAAATCATGAAGCAGGCTCTGAGGACAACTTATCAGAATCAATTGCTATGCTTGGAAGACAATTTAACAAAATTCTCAAAAGAATGGACAACAGGCCCAGACCAAGTGGAAGAAACTCAACCTCTGAGAATAAAAGACCTTATGACTCTAATAGAAGGTCAAACTATGATGAGAAGACTAACCAAGGAAAAGGGATCCAATGTCATGGATGTGAAGGGTATGGACACATTAGAAGTGAATGCCCAACCTATCTAAAGAAGCAAAAGAAAGGTCTCTTTGTGTCCTGGTCAGATGAAGACTCAGGTAGTGAGTCAGAAGAAGAATAAGCAAAGCACATCACTGCTCTAGCTGGAGTATGTGAAACTGAAGGGGGGATCCAATGATGAGGATCTGACATTTGAAGAGCTTGAAGCATCTTACAGGATGCTGTGTAAAAGGAGCACTGAAGTATGCATGGAAAATAAACAGCAGAAGAAGCAGATTGAGGAATTAAAGGATGAAAAGGCAAGTCATCTAGAGATCATTGACACTTTGAAAAGTGAAGTCAGCCTACTCAACTTCAAAATGGAGCATATGTCCAAATCTGTCAAAATGCTGAACAGTGGCTCAAACACACTGGATGCCATTCTCAATAACAACAAGCACTCAGGTGATAGGACTGGGCTGGGATTTAATAAAGCTCAAAACCTTGAGGATAGCACCAGCCAAACAACTCCAAATCCCATGAAGTCAAACAAGATCTGCAAGAAGATGTCTCAACATTATAACAAAAACATGATGAAAAAGAAATATCAAAGATGGAGATGCCATCACTGTGGAAGGTTTGGTCACATCAAACCTTTTTGCTACAAACTGCATGGATACCCAAATCAAAGTTCTCAGCACCTTCCTGAGCAGAAGACAGAGGTCACCAAGAAAATTTGGATACCTAAAACTAGCCTTTATACTGACTAAAGCTACCAGTGCATGCCTAAGAACAAGTTCACCAAGCAACCTTGGAACTCTAGAGATGGACACTACCCAGGGCAGATGCATCAAAGGAAACCTCACAACAAGCACAAATGGTTTAAGCAGGTTGTTGCCCCTATAGCCCACACATCTCTCAGAGTATCTTCTAAGGAAGACTGGTATTTTGACAATGGCTGCTCAAGACACATGACTGGACTGAAGAATCTGTTGGTAGGTTTAAAGTCACACTCATCCAGCTATGTAACCTTTGGAGATGGAGCAAAGGGGGAAATCAAGGGAGTTGGGACCCTGGACTGCTCAGGTGTACCAAGTCTAGATGGTGTGTTGTTGGTAAAAGGATTAACTGCTAACTTGATCAGCATAAGTCAATTATGTGACCAAGGTTACAGTGTCAACTTCACCAAAAATGAGTGCATAGTTTCTGATAAAGAACAGAAAGTTGTCATGAGAGGAGCCAGATCAAAAGACAACTGCTATATGTGGGAACCCCAAGATTTCAGCCTCACATCTACTTGTTCCTTAACCAAAGAAGAAGAAGTGAAGCTGTGGCATCAAAGACTGGGTCATCTCCATCTCATAGGAATAAAGAAGATCATATTATGGAGGCTGTAAGAGGGATCCCAAGACTTAAGATTGATGAAAGTAAAGTTTGTGGTGAATGTCAAATAGGCAAGAAAACCAAGATGTCACACCCAAAGCTCCAACATCTGACGACTTCCAAAGTCTTGGAATTATTGCACATGGATCTTATGGGACCAATGCAGGTAGAGAGTCTTGGTGGAAAAAGATATGCCTATGTGGTTGTTGATGACTTTTCAAGATATACTTGGATAAGCTTCATCAAAGAAAAGTCTGATGTGTTTGAGGTATTTAAAGATTTGTGCCATAGGATCCAAAGAGAAAAAGCAAGTTGTGTGGTCAGAATAAGAAGTGATCATGGAAAGGAGTTTGAGAATACAAAATTCTCAGATTTCTTTTCTTCAGAAGGGATCAACCATGAGTATTCTTCTCCTATCACCCTCAACAGAATGGGATTGTTGAAAGGAAAAACAGAACTATTTAGGAGACAACTAGAGCCATGATTCATTCAAAGAAGTTACCCCTGTATTTTTGGGCTGAAGCTATGAACACAGCATGCTACATCCACAATAGAGTCACACTAAGAAAGGGAACTTTATCCACCATCTATGAAGTCTGGAAGGGTAGAAATCCTACAGTCAAGTACTTTCATGTATTTGGAAGTAAGTGCTACATTCTGGCTGATAGGGATCAAAGAAGGAAGATGGACCCTAAGAGTGATGAAGGGATATTTCTTGGATACTCCATAAATAACAAAGCTTACAGAGTATTTCACTCCAGAACCAAGGTTATAATGGAGTCAATAAATGTGATTATTGATGATGCCTATGCAAAGACAGATGTTGCTGATGATGTTGGAACATCTGCTAACAATCATACTGAAGTTGAAATAGAAAGTGATAATCTTGACTTCACTTTAACTGAGGCAAGGTCAGAGCAATCCAACAAACCTCCCTCCATCAGAATCCAGAAAGATCATCCTAAAGAACTAATAATTGGTGATCCCAACAGAGGTGTCATCACTAGATCAAGAGAGGTGATCTCAGGCTCCTATTTTGTTTCAAAGATAGAACCTAAGAACATCAAGGAAGCTCTGAATGATGAGTACTGGATCTCTGCTATGCAGGAAGAATTAGGCCAGTTTACAAGGAATAAAGTATGGGATCTTGTTCCTAGGCCTAATGACATTAATGTGATTGGCACTGAGTGGGTGTACAAAAACAAGTCTAATGAGCAGGGAGTAGTTACAAAAACAAAGGCTAGGCTTGTGGCTCAAGGATATACACAAATTGAAGGGGTAGATTTTGATGAAACTTTTGCACCAGTAGCAAGACTTGAATCCATCAGACTACTTCTAGGAATTGCTTGCATCTTAAAGTTCAAACTATTTCAGATGGATGTTAAAAGTGCCTTCCTAAATAGGTACCTTAATGAGGAAGTATATGTGGAGCAACCAAAGGGATTTGTTGATCCAAGCTGTCCAGATCATGTATATAAGATGAGGAAGGCTCTGTATGGTCTAAAGCAAGCTCCCAGAGCATGGTATGAAAGACTGACCACCTTTCTCATTAAACATGGATACAGAAAAGGAGGAATAGACAAAACCCTGTTTGTAAAGGATGAAGAGGGAAAGGTTATGATTGCTCAGATATATGTGGATGACATAGTGTTTGGTGGGATGTCAGACAGGATGGTTAAACATTTTGTTACTCAAATGGAGTCTGAGTTTGAAATGAGTCTAGTGGGAGAACTAACCTACTTCCTTGGACTGCAAATCAAACAGATGGAGGACTCTATGTTCATATCCCAAAGCAAGTATGCAAAGAACACTGTCAAGATGTTTGGGATGGATAATGTAAGTCACAAGAGAACACCTGCCCCCACTCATTTAAAACTGACAAAGGATGACAAAGGTGAGAGTGTGGACCAAAGCTTGTACAGAAGCATGATTGGAAGTCTACTATATCTTACAGCTAGCAGACCAGATATAGCTTTTGCAGTAGGTGTGTGTACAAGGTATCAAGCTGAACCAAAAGTGATCCATCTAAACCAGGTTAAGAGGATCTTGAAATATGTAAATGGTACTTATGACTATGGAATAATGTACTCTCATGGTTGTGAACCAATCCTCACTGGATTTTGTGATGCTGACTGGGCTGGAAGTGCTGATGATAGAAAGAGTACATCAGGAGGATGCTTCTTTCTAGGGAACAATTTAATTTCTTGGTTCAGTAAGAAACAAAATTGTGTCCTTATCCACTGCTGAAGCTGAATATATTGCAGCTGGTAGCAGTTGTTCACATCTGGTATGGATGAAATAAATGCTCACAGAATACAATGTCCCACAAGATGTCATGACATTGTACTGTGACAATTTAAGTGCTATCAACATCTCCAAAAATCCTATCCAACACAGCAGAACTAAGCACATAGATATCAGACATCACTTCATCAGAGACCTTGTGGAAGAGAAGGTGATCACATTAGAGCATGTAGCCACAGAGCTGCAATTAGCTGACATATTTACTAAAGCTTTGGATGCTACCCAATTTGAAAACCTAAGGGGTAAATTGGGAATCTGCATATGTGACATATAGCAGTTATGGAGAAGTGCCAGCTGTAAACACCCCAAATTTGCCCTCACTCATTTCACCATGGCTTGTGATTATTTTCATTTGCATAAGTTCAACCATATCATCTCATAGTGCATTTATGCTTCACTGCATTGATTCATAGTCATCTACATCTAGGGTTTGTGAGGGCCCATGTATGTTCAATCATCATATTACATCCTCCCAAGAGCAAGAAAGTCAAAAATCACAAGAACTGAGGAAGGCATGGAAGCAGAGCCAGGCTTAATTGCACAGAGGACCTAAAATTAGGGTTTTGGTTTCAGAGGCCATAACTCCAAATTTTTTGGTCATTCTTGTTTCTATTGGTCTCTATATGTCATAAGGATCATGCATACCAACTTTCATGAAGAGATTCAATGGGGAAGGCATCTGATCAATAGATGACTTCTTATGCAAGTCAGTGTAAAATCAGGGCATCTGAGGCCCCCAATCACCCAACCAAAGGCTATTCTCCATCATTTTGAATGTGTATGATCTTTATTTGATCATAGAAGATGTTAGAAGTTCAAAAAATTAAAGAATTTCAAGCCATTTGCAAAGTTTCCTTTTTGGGAAAGTGACTTGTAATGAAAACTTGTCATTTTGGGAAAGTTTTTCAACCTCATCTTTTTGATTCAAAAATTCTTTAAATGAAATATTCTTGGTCATGAAAGTTGTAGATTGGATCCTCCCATTTTCAAAAAGTACAAGAACTTGATCTAATTCATCATAGAACAAAAGTTATGGCCTTGCAAAGTTGGACAAAATCACTTATTTTTCACTTTTTGTACCAAAGAGGTAACTTGCAAAAACACTTGCCAAAACCAAATGTGACTTCAAATCAGCTTCTAATCATCACACAAACATAATTCATGGTCCATAATTCAGATTTGCCCAAAGAATTTCACACTTTCATGCCTTGGATTCCAAGTATCATAAGCCATTTTTCATAAAAGTCACAAAGAGGGAAGTTTTGCAAGAATGGTTATTAGGGTTTTGTTTGGTCTCTAATCAATCTCAAAGTGTCATACCAACTTCATATGGTCCATTTTGCTACAAATTGGCCAAGAACTCATAAGTTTCCTTGCCTTGGTTCACAAGAAAGTTCAAAGAGGGAAAATATGCAAGAACATTGAAAACTCTTGATCAAGACCATCCAGCTCACAAAATCAGATCCAAAGGCCTTCCTTGACTCAAGCTGAAGCAGGACAAGCCCTAAGACCTCCTCTGACCCGAGCCATACCTATGGTACACAAAATCTTGACTTTTTGCATTTTTTCCCATGCCAATCAAATTGTGCCACTACCAACCCTCTGCCCAATCAGAGCCTCATATGTGGACCTCAAGCATTCAAAAACACAACACACACAAGCCTGCAACCTCCAAGAAGCCAGGATTCACAAAAACTGTCAAAAACTTCACCTCTTCGAAACTTCTCCCACAGCCATCAAACTTCCATTTTTCCTTCACCAATGAGTCACACATCCTCCATAGAACCAAAATCCACCATTGAAACAGCCTGAAACATCACATACTCAACTCTCCAAACCTGCTACACCAGAGCCGGAACTTCAAAACCAGCCATCCTCAAAGTTTTCCAAGCTTCAAATCATCTTCAGGAGGTTCATAGGAGTGAGTTTGCATCAAGAGAGAGCCCAGAAAGCCCAGAACCAGAAGGTTCCATCTCAGGTATGGCTCAAGAACTTTTTTCTCAGAACCTTGTTTTTAAGTTCTTAATCGAATCCTTATGATGTGCTGATGATTCTGATATGTTTACTTTTCAAAATGGTGGAATATTGAGTATGTATGGATTGTCTGAAAGTTTCTGACCTAAAAATTATTTTGTTTCGATTTTCCTTGTTGATGAATGAAAAATGGTTTTTGTTTGGGGATTTTGGTTCAGTGATGTTTGGGGTTTGATTCTAGGCAGAGAGATGTTGTTTTAGAGGCTTAGAGAGAGAGAGATAGGGTTTTGGGCTCGTCGGAGAAGACGACCGGAACACTGTTCCGGCCGTCTAAAAGTCATTAACCCTAATTAGGGTTTAGGCCCAGTTTTGAGTGAGGAGCGTTGCATAGTCTTTCCCGCGCGTGTACCAATGGCCCAGATGCGTTGATTAAGCCCTAATCAGGATTAGTTTTAATTAATTAAGTTTAAGAAATTCAAATTTCCAGTTTCAATCCCAGCCGTCCCTTCGCGCGCGGGTTAACTCCCTCCAAAAATCTTTGAATACTGGCCACTGGATCATCATACTTCTTACATAATTTAATTTTATTTTCATTTTCTTGCATTTTTCTTGTGCATTTTATTTAAAATAGCAAAATGCATCCAAAAATTCTCATTTTTTGCATCATGACTTAAAATATTTTTCTCATTCTGAATATAATTTTTTATTTTTATATTTGCATAATTTTTCGTATTTTAAAAATATTTAAATTTTTATTTTAATTAGTTAATGAGAATTAATTAATTAAAATAGCATTTAAGTTTCTAAAAATCACAAAAAAATTCACATTGCATTTTGATACATTTAGAAACATCATCAAACTCCTCAAACAAATTTCTTTTTGGTTCTTGACATATTTTGACATTTTTCTTTGGAATTAAAGTTCTTAAAAATCAATATTTTTGTCCTAACTTAGAAAAATTCATTCTGCCTAACCATGAAGAGTTTGATGATGGTTCTTTTTGCATTGCATTCTTCATATCATGTAGTTTCTAGGGTAAAATTGGTGTGAATTTATCTTTTATTTTCAATTTGATGTGCATTTTTCCTTCTGAGGTGCCTTAAAACCCTAGCCAACTTGAGAAAATCATAACTCCCATTAGGTTAAGAGTTAGGTCCCCTCCTTTGGGAAGTGAACTTGTGTAGGGTTAGGTTTCCTTTGATACCATTTTAAATTTTTTATCTTGTCATTTGCTTCTGATTTTGGATTTTTGCTTTGTGTCTTGTGCATAAACCCTAATTTTTGCCTTCATTTGCATTCATCTCCCATTTGCTTGCATACATGAGATTGCCATGACATTTTGTGCATTCACATGACTTCTAAGACATCTTAGGATACATTAGACTCATGTTTGGTCATTACATCATTCATTTTCCATGATATGCATTCATTCCATTTCATATACATTCATGAACGTTCATGGTTCAAAACATGCTTCATTTGCATTCTCATCTCTTGTATGATCATCCACAACTCTTGTCTTGTGTTTGCATCATCTCTTAGCATCATTAACATCATGTTTATGCTTCTGGTTTTGGTTTGCATCATTGCATCTTTCCCATTTTCATCTCATCTCATTTCTTGTTACTAACTTTTCAGGTGGTAAGTCATTGAGAAGTGAATTTGTCTTCACTTCTCATAATCTCTTCTCATATCTCTTATGCATTCATAGCTTCATTTTTACTTTTGTAATTAGAGTGAGCTTGCTCATTCATGCTCCTCCTCTCCTTCTTTCTTCAAGCAACTTATCTTCTTAAGTGAAGTAAGTTGTTTTGCTTCTTTTTGCTTCTCCTCCTTTCATCCCGTTTCTTCCTTGGTGGCTTCTATGAAGATATTTTGCAATCCTCATAAACCCTAGGAACATCCAAGCATGACAATAATTAGGGTTTGATTAGTCCCCCATTAGTTTTACCTTTGTGTCATCTTTGTGTCTTCTCTTCTCATCTCTTAATCAAGGACTAAACCTTTAAGGTTTTAAGGCTTTGTGATTAAGTTTATGCCTGTATCCTTCTATTAGGATGGAGTGTATAATTTTAATCCTAAGTGTTAAACCCTTGATGTGTTTACATCCTTTAATCAATCCACTTAATAATCATCAAGACATCAAAATTGTAACTTGGGCCTTGCATTAAGGTTCTAATTCTTCCTTAATTGGTTAAGAAGGACTAACCCTAGTGTTAATGGACAAGTCCCCCTCAAGTTGTCTTACAAACCCTAAAATCCACTTCTTAATCTTACCATTAACTAAAATCCATTTAATAAAGGCTTTGTTTTGTCATGAGGTTAATCCCTAATCATGTATTAAGTTGAGGTATCTTCCTCAGCTTAAGTTCTCTCATCTATCATCCTTCTATTAGGATGGTGTAATGGGTCCATTAAATCCTTGATTATGGCTTAAACTCATTACTTAACACTAAACAAAATACCAAAAACATCTAAATAATCACAAATAGGTTAATGATCTTAATCCTACATCATGGTGATTAAGTGTGAGGTTCTTACTTCATACTTGAGGTATTCTCATTACCCCTAATCAGAGGGAGGATGTGATGAGTTTACTAACCCTTGGTTTAGGTTTGAGCTCATTTTCTTATGACAAACACCAAAAAAGGAAATAAAAGATTGAAAACACAAAAAACAAACAATGATCGTCTCCTCCGGGATTCTTTTCTCATCTCATTCACTCACAGACGAGAACTTGCTTCTTCCGTCTAATGTAAGACAGTTTGCACCTGAGCCAGACAGGTCATACACTTGAGCATAGACAAGTAAGCAGTTCACAACTCAATTTATATTTCAGTCTCTTTGAGTCGAACTACGGTGTTCTGACTTCCTCATTGCACGAGAGGATACGTAGGCATAACTTAACAGTTATCGAACAAAAGTCTCTGTATATTCCCCCTCCTTCCAGCATTATTCTTTGAGCCTCATAGTCTTGAGCTTTTCACCCTGTTCTTACACTTACACTCTCATATTTCACTTCACATTTCTTCAACACTGACACTTGCATTCTTTTCCAGCTTTTGCACACAAATTGCACTGACACTACCCCTTTAAAACACAAATCTTTCAAGCGTGGATCCCGTCGAGTATGGAGGACAATCTGGGTGCTAATACCTTCCCAGGTTGTAACCAACCCCCTTTCTCAGTTTCTCTGGTTCGCGACCGTCTTATCCATTCTTTTCTAGGTTTATGCAGCATTACCTTTCCTTCGGGATAAAAATGCCTAGCTGGCGACTCTTTTCTTCTCAGTTCACCCTTGTGTGTTCTTCTCCTTTCACCGACCGTTCGCGTCTGTACCCCTTTTGACCAGGTGTCATTTGGTGGGAGCGACACCAGCATGTCTCATGACATCGTGTGGCATGATCACCAGATGGCAACGCTAGTGTGGCCAATAACTGTTTGTATTACAATTTTAAAAATTCCAATAGCAACGAATTCTATATATGTACAAACGTGCTTTCAACTCCTCACATCCTCATTAGCACCACTGAACGTTTTGCATGCTACAGCTGAATCTCTAAACTCATCAATCGAAAAAAAATGTCTCAACAACAGAACCCTAACTCCATTGATGAGGGTCTCAATCAAGAAGACGTAGTGAACGCAACTCCAATATCTGTAGTCCCAATGGATGCTACTCCTATAAATGAGATCAGAGGAAGCATTCCTATTGCTCAAAAACCCAGGACTCCCCATGCAAGAAGACCTAAGGAGCCAGTCTTCAGCAAGAGTAAGGGAACCCCTTCATCTTCTAGTACCCCCAAAGCATTTGCTTACGTGGACGCATCAATCAAACAGCTTGTAAACAGGATCCTGGCGGAACAAAGGGTTGTGCATGGGGTGTCTGTTCCCCTGAACAGTATGCCTGCTCCATAAGATGACCCAATCAACCAAGCTGAAGAGGACATACCTGCTCCATAGGATGTCCCAAGAAATGTTGAAACATTTGAAGGCCAAGACAAAGCCCTAAATGATCAAGCTACTGATGATAAAGCTACTAATGATCAAGCTCCTGTTTATCAAGTTGTTGAAAATGAAGCTTCCCAACCTCCACCTGTTGAAAACCTAGATGATGACTCTGACACAGAGATCATAGCATCTATTAATCCTAGCATAGCCAAGAGGCTTAGGGCTAGGAAGGATAAGAAGCCAGCTGCTCATGCAACTCCTGAGAAGAGACAGTCAACTCCCAAGAAGGACAAAGCCAAAACTGTTTTTGGACCTACAATGCAATGGAGTAAGGTCAGCACTCAGAAGAGGAAGGCCATACCTCCATCTGACTCTGATGTTGAGGAGGATGTCCCAACATCCCAACCCAGGAAGAAGCCAGCACCTCGTAGGACTGCCACTGCTGTTCCTGAAGCACCCCTGGACAATGTGTCCTTCCACCATGTCTCCAGTGTAAGCAAGTGGAAGTATGTCTATCAAAGAAGGGTGGCTTTGGAAAGAGAGATGGGTAGCAATGCTTTGGAATGCACTGAGGTAATTGATTTAATCTCAAATGTTGGTTTGTTCAAAACCGTCTCCAATTTTTCTCCTTGTTATGAACTGCTGGTCAAAGAGTTTATAGTTAATCTACAAGAAGGGTGTGTTGATGGGAAATCTGAGGATTTCAGGAAGGTATATGTCAGGGGAAGATGTGTAGATTTTTCTCCTAGGGTGATAACTCAGTACCTGGGGAGAGAATCAGATGGGCCAAATGAGCTTGGCAAGACTGACAACCAAGTCTGCAAAATAATCACAGCCAACCAGGTCAAATCATGGCCAGTCAAAGGCAAACTATCTGTCAGCTTGTTAACAAGGAAGTATGCTATGTTGCACAGGATTGGAACAGTCAACTGGGTCCCAACTAACCACACCTCATCTATAGCTACTTGGCTTGGGAGGTTTATCTGTCCTGTAGGCACCCAAACCAAGTTGGATTATGGGGCATATATATTTGACCAGACTCTAAAGCATGCAGGAACCTCAGCAATCAAGCTTCCAATAGCCTTCCCATCACTGCTTTGTGGAGTAATTCTCAACCAATATCCAGGAATCCTTACTGACAAGGATTTTGTCTGTAAAAGGGAGAGTCCATTGTCCTTTCACTACAAACTGTTTCTGAGTCATCATGCTGCAGATGTTGAAGCACCAGGTGGGACATCTGCTAGGCCATCTGCTGTCAAAACTCCTATATCAAAGACAACCCTAATTGCAGAACTCAGGTCAACCTGCAAAGAGCTGGATGAAAGGAAGAAGAAGGTTGAGGACATAATTCAAAGATTGGAGCTGGAAGAGGTTGCTGAGAATGTGGATGGATCTGATGCTGAGTCTGAGGATACAGAAGATACAGAGTATACTGAGTCTGAGTGAATTTGTTAGCTGTGGAAAATGTATTGCCTGTTCTGATTTGTATTACTGAATGTTTTTTTCTGTTTCTGTTTCTGTAATGTTTGGCCCCAAATTTCTGTCTAACAAGGGGGAGAAGTGTATTGAACAATGCCTGCTGCTGTTAATGCCTGTTTGATGAACAATGCTGATGTTAATTTCTTTCTTCTGAACTAAGTTATTTTTGAATGTTCATTGGTATATCAAAATCTGTTGAACAAGTCATAGCAGTATACATACATGTTTGAGGGGGAGTAAATTATTATCTCTCACATGATCCAACAAAACTCCGCTGCTCTCTGACAAAACCAGAAGATTGTGTTATCCAAATATTAGCCAAAGGGGGAGTTTGTAGATGTTAAGAATTGGCAGAATTTTTGACAAACAAGAAGTTATGAACTTAGTTCAGGATGTCACACCAGATGTTGTGACATTGACAAACAAAGTAAAAGTTATGAACTTAGTTCAAGACATCAGGATGTCACACCAGATGTTGTGACATCGCAAACCTGCTATCTGACTTAAATGATGCGTAACAGAAGTGAGTAAATTCAGGAGAAATTATCTGGAATTAATTGTAAAAAGATAAGCACTCCAAGGCGCATATTTAGGAAGCTTAGTTATCTGGTTCCAGTGTAACAGAATAACTAACTCACCTTGATTCAAGGAGACAACAAACTAACTCACCTTAATTCAAGGAGATGAATGTGGGATTTATCAAAGTCTGGATAATTTGCAAAAAGCCCACAAACCAAGCATCTACTTAAGGAACTGAAACACTGAAGAAAAGATCACGAATTTTAGAAGACTGTAAAGGGTGTTGGTGAAGCTAGTTATTTTAAGCAGGTTTTAATTGTTTGTCACTTTATGAGCTTTTAAGCAAAAAGTGAGTTGTGTCTTGATTGAAACTTTTAAGTAAGATCAAGCTGGTGTGTCTGAAGTGTGACTTCAACTTTATTAATCATTGTAAAGATCACTATGTGATTGAGGGGGAGTGACATTACCCCTTTAAAACACAAATCTTTCAAGCGTGGATCCCGTCGAGTATGGCGGACAATCTGGGTGCTAATACCTTCCCAGGTTGTAACCAACCCCCTTTCTCAGTTTCTCTGGTTCGCGACCGTCTTATCCATTCTTTTCTAGGTTTATGCAGCATTACCTTTCCTTCGGGATAAAAATGCCTAGCTGGCGACTCTTTTCTTCTCAGTTCACCCTTGTGTGTTCTTCTCCTTTCGCCGACCGTTCGCGTCTGTACCCCTTCTGACCAGGTGTCATTTGGTGGGAGCGACAGCTTGGCGACTCTGCTGGGGACCCTTATATTGCAACCAGGGCTTCTGGTTCCTTTTGTGGGTTCCTCCTAGCGCTTGTTTGATTTGTGTTTACTGGGGTGTTATGTGCTAATTGTGTTTATTTGTTAGCTTTATTCACTGCTTTATGTATAGTTTTATTTATTGCTTTCTTTACAGTCTTATACATATTTCATACTGTCATTATCATTGCTGGATCTGGCTTCTGTTTTGGTGGGTGGGGTTCCATTGAGAGTTTGAGGTCCTATACCTGGGACCTGAGTGACACCTAGGCTAGAGTGGTTCATGTTCTTTCCCATTCCATTTCGGTCTGGTGCGGGAATATGAAACACGGTTCAGATGTGGGTTTCTTCTTGAGAACTCTGTGCTACAGATTTCCTGTAGTGCTAGGGCTATCTGGGAAGCCTGCTAAGTCTGGATGACCTTTATTATGACCTTCAGAAACTGAGGTGAATTAGAGGAGGATCTTTTATGGTTATTGTAAACATTGTACCTCCGGGTTAGAAGTGTTTACACTTCTCATAACTGATCCAAGTCTGAAGATCCTTGTTCTAGAACACTACATGTGAGAGGGTTGGGCTGTTTACAGGTTTGCAGGTACCCTTGGCTACAACATACCCTGTTTTGTTTTGATTAAGAGTACTCCACTTTGGACAGTTCTTGTGATTAACCCTGGACATGTGACTCTTTATTTGAGTCCCCCACCTTGGTTACTAGATTTTTGAACCTCCATCTGGACCTTCTTTTGAACATACATGGACTCATATCAAGGCAGATAATCAGATCCAGCTTGATCAAAAACCCTTGCATATCATTTGCATATATCATCATTGCATCATTTAACATTTGTTTATTTGTTTTTCAGGGTATCGACATCATATCTGGTTTGGTTTTGACCCCTTCTTCTACATTGACCTCTGCTTCATCAGACATCTGCTTCAGCTATCTTCATCATCACCATCCTCAACCTATCAGTGGCTCATTTCCAGCATCAGTCTGTGATCTTCATCAACACCTATCTCCAGTTTCTTCAGCAGCATTCATGACTACTCCCAGGAAGAGCAACATATCCTACCACTTCTTTGAGCCTGTGTTGACTGGTATCAGGCAGGTCCAGTCACTCATCACACCTGATTACATCCCTTTGTTTAGAGAACACTATGAAGGTATCCTGGATATGGTTATGGACCTTGACCCTTCTCAGAGGAGCATGATCCACACATGCTTGCAGTTTTATGATCCTCCTTTGAGATGCTTCACCTTCCCAGACTTTCAGCTAGGGCCTTTTCTGGAAGAGTTTTCCTCTTTGATTGGAGTACCTATCAGGGGTGGAATCCCTTTCAACCCAGAAATGACTTTTCCCAGAAGTGAAGAGGTGGCAAAGGCACTGTACCTGGAGCCTGCCTTGATTGAGAAAAGTATGACAACAAAAGCTGGAATCCCTGGTTTGCACTTGGACTTCTTGATTTCTCAGGCCATCCTGAAAGCCTCATTGGGAGAATGGAGGGCAGTCTATGCACTGTTAGCCCTCAGCATATATGGGGCTATATTGTTTACAGATGAGCCCAAATTTGTCAGCAAAAATGCCATCCATTTGTTTCTTCTAAGGAACCCAGTGCCTACACTGCTAGGAGACTTTTACTACTCCATTCATCAGAGGAATGAGAAACAAATGGGGAAGTTGGTGAGATGTTGTGCTCCTTTATTTTACACCTGGCTGCTCAGACACCTGCCTAAGGCAGATGCCTTCCTGAACCCTCACCAACAGAAGAATTGGGCCAAGAGGCTCATTGCTTTGACTTCAGATGATATCAGATGGTGCACCCAAAGCACCAAAGGAAAGGATATTATCACCAGCAGCGGATAATACCCAAATGTGCCTATGATAGGAGTAAAGGGTTGCATCAACTACAATCCTTTGCTGTTTAAGAGACAACTGGGCTATGCTTCGGTTCACCCTCCCAGAGTGCAAGATTTAGCTGAGACCCTGTATTGTGAAGTAAAACCTAATTCAGCTGCTGTCAGACAAGCATCCTGGGCTTGGGACAACATCCAGACAAGGGGGTAGCTATCCTTGGAAGGTGTAATAATGTTTCTTAAGCTCAGTACCATGACTGGTCATGTACTAGAGCTCAGATCACCTGAATGCCTTTCACCTTGGAAGACATACCTGGACCATCCACAGTACAGCCAACAACAACTGTCAGCCTGGAAGAATTTGAGAAGCTAAAGGAAAGAAATGAGAACCTATCTCAAGCTTTGAAGAAGATTCTTTGGGAAAGGAGTGATGGTCGTCTGGACATTGAGAGATTGGAGAAGCTCAAGGTGGAACATCTTGCCAAAATTGAGAAAACAGAGGATTACATAAGGAAATCAAGGGCTGGAGAACAAATATTGAAGAATGCCTGTAAAGAGGCCAAGATTCAGAAAGCTAGGGCTGAGCACTATCTGCAAGAGAGTCAGGCTAGGTGGGTCAGGATCACCGAAGCCCGTACACAAGAAGACCAGAAGACTCAAGCTAAGATTGAACAGCTATAGGCCAATGAGAAGAAGCAGCAGGAAACTTTGTTGGCAGCCCAGAAGGAAATTTTAGAGTTGAAGCTCAAAGCAGGATTGAAGAGATCAAAGGACCAGGACAGGCATAAGAAGCTGACCACTGCCATTGCTACCAGGAACCTCCTCATTAGGACCATTACAGAGCACCCAGCTGGTCCAGTAACTGAGGCACTCCTGAAGGAGGTCAGAGAGGATGAGTTTGGACTGGATGTCTGATTGTTTGTTTGTTGTTATTTCCATTTGATGTACTTTTCATTTTATTGTATTTTGACTCTCCATGGGCATGTATTGTAAAAACAAACTATGTATTGTTCATCATTTGTAATATATTAGTTTGTTTTCATTGGGCTTCTTTTCTCAACAACACCAAGCATCTTCCTCGAGGTCTGGAAAGGTCAAAACCAAGAACCAAACCGGATACCTTGGAAAATAAATAAGCATACTGCATTGCATACTAACCTTTGTGTTTGTTTTGTAGGTTTTGTTATTATCTTTGTTTCTAACTTTATTGTGATCTCAGGAAACATTCCTCGTCGCCGAGTATTCCCTGTCAACCGCACGCACCGGTACCTGACTCGTAACAACCTTCCCGGTATTCAAATGGACCAAGTACAGCAGGACCTGACTGAGGTCAGAAATCAGATGGCTAATGAAAGAGTGGAGATGAGAAATCAAATGACTCAATTCATGGCTGTGATGACTGGCTTGGCCCAGAGTCAAGAAAGGTTAAGGGAACTGGTGAAAAGACAAACTCCCGAGGAACCTCATCTTGGAACAGGAGGAACTAGTAACAATGAACGGGGCCAGCCTCGTATTGACCCACCAGTATTTGGACCTCATCTGGATCCAGAAGCTAACATCCCAAGGAATGTACAAGGTAATACTGCTGGAGGGAGAACCTTGCAAGAGGATCCCCAAGAAGAACATTTTATTGTTATGGGAGCTGGAGATGAAGTCTATGACAGGAGATTGGACGAAATTGCTGAGAAGTTGAGATCTTTGGAGTCTCAGAATTCCTTGGGCTTCGATGTGATGGATATGGGACTAGTGGACGAGGTGAGAATTCCCCACAAATTCAAACCCCCGTGCTTTGAGAAATACAATGGAACCTCTTGTCCACGAACTCACCTGCAGTATTTCCTGGGAAGACTTAAAGCTTATACCATGGATGAAAAGCTGTGGATGTTCTACTTTGAAGACAGTCTGACCGGGGCTTCGAGGGAGTGGTATTCACATTTGTCTAGGGCCACCATAAGATGTTGGAAGGATTTGGCCGAGGCTTTCATCCGTCAGTATCAATACAACCTGGACATGGCTCCCAACAGAACCCTTCTGATGGGAATGTCACAATCTTCTAGAGAGAGCTTTAGAGAAAATGCCCAAAGGTGGAGACAGCTTGATGCTGCTGTCCAACCACCCATGTCAGAGAGGGAAATGGCTGACATGTTCATGAATACATTGCAAGGGACCTACATTGATAGACTGGCTGCTTTTTCCTCTACCAGTTTTGCTGATGTGGTCATAGCTGGTGAAAGAATTGAGAGTCTACTGAAGATGGGCAAGATTTCCGATAGCGGTTCAAGTTCATCCAGCAATCCCAGAAAGCCTTTTGTGGGACCCCGAAGAGCCGGTGAGACAAATTCCATTCATACAAGCAGGGGCAGGCCTCAGTATGTACACCGGTCAGTAGCAGCAGTTACCATTCCAGCTCCGATTCCTCAACAATCAGCATATCCTCCACAACAACAACCGCAGTATCAACAACAAGTTCAGTACCCGCAACAGAGAACCTACAACAACAACAACCAACAACAGCGTCCTTTCCAGCAAAGACCATCACAAGCAAACAGGGTAATTGACCCAATCCCAATGCCGTATGTTGCACTCTTGCCACAACTCCTAAAGCTCAACCTAGTTGAGTTAAGGACATTGGCACCTCCAGATCCTTCCAATATGCCAAAGAACTATGATGCCAATGCCAGGTGTGCATTCCACTCAAACGCACCGGGGCATAACACTGAAAAAATGCAGTGTCCTACAGAATGTCACAAGGAATCCATGAGAATCATCATGCAAGACCTAGTGGACTCAAAAGCTCTCAACTTTGCACCTCCTCCGAATGTCACAAGGAATCCAATGCCTAGTCACAACGGGCCCATGATTAATGCCATTGAGGAAGGCAAACCATCCACCTTAATCACCAGTGTTGCACAGATTCGAATACCTTTGGTTGAAATCAAAGCCCAGCTTTTAGAATGCCAAGTGTTCCCTGGATGTGAGCTCGGCTGTGGGTATTGCAATATCGCAGTCAATGGGTGTGAAAGGCTGAGAAACAGCATAAATGGTCTTATTAAGGATGGTATCCTTCAGATTACGACAACGGCGCCTACAAATCCAACAATTCCTTCATCAACAATCACAGATACTCCTACAACATCAGCAACCATTGTTCCAACGGATTCTACTACAACTCCAACAACTGCTCAATCAATCACTTCAACGGATGCAAATTCAGTCACCATCCCTGCTACAACTTCAACACCCATCCAGTCAATAGTGTCTTCTACAACATCAGCAACAATTGATGAAAGTGTTTCGACGGTTACAATATACTACGACCCTGCAAATGTTCCTTCCAATAATTCGCAACAAAATGCTACTCCTGTCAGAGCACCAGTTACCATATACTATGATCCACACACCATTGTGGTCCCCTCTGCAGCTGCTATCAGTCCATTCACTATCACAGTGCCTGGGCCAGTTCCTTACGAAAGCAATAATGCCATCCCTTGGCATTATGGCTCAGATCTATACTGAGAGGGGCAGAAAATCACTTTAGAATCATCAACTTCTTCACCTCAGATAGACAATGTGGGGGGAGGCGGAGGCTTCACCAGAAGCGGACGTCTCTTTTCCTCACAAATTCCAAGACCCGTTGCTGAAGCAGAAGCTGCTAAGGCAAAGGGGAAGAGCATGGTGCAAGAAGAACAAGTTATCAAAGAAATTGTGAAGACTCCTTTTGATCAAGAGGTTGATGAATTCATGAGAATCATCAAGAAGAGTGATTACAAGGTGGTGGACCAGCTTCACCAAACGCCTTCTAAGATCTCCATACTATCATTACTAATGTGCTCCGAGGCTCACCGGAATGCACTATTAAAGGTCCTGCACGCAGCTTATGTGCCGGAGGAGATCACCGTCAATCAGTTAGAGGCTGTGGTTGGAAATGTTAACGCTAGTCATGGACTAGGATTTACCAACACTGATCTAACAGTGGAAGGTCACAATCACAACAAGGCTTTGCACATTACCTTGGAGTGTAAGGGTGCAGTTCTTTCTCACGTACTGGTAGACACAGGATCATCCCTCAATGTCCTACCCAAGAAAGCCCCTGTGAAGCTGGAATATGATGGATTGGCACTACGCCTAAGTAACTTGGTAGTGAGAGCCTTTGACGGTTCTAAAAGATCAGTTCTGGGAGAGATAGAGTTGCCTATAATGAATTGTCCACGAGTTTTCAAAACGACCTTCTTTGTGATGGATATACAGCCTACCTACAACTGTCTATTGGGTAGACCATGGATACACGCCGCTGGTGCCGTGACATCAACCCTTCACCAGAAGTTAAAATTTGAGTGGGAAGGCCAAGTCATTACTATTTGTGGGGAGGAGGATATTTTTGTTAGCCAGCTGGCTACTTTCAAATACATTGAAATGGATGGGGAGATCCATGAAACCATGAGCCAAGGGTTTGAGGCCCTTAATATTAATGAAACATTTGTTGTGCTAGGGACCTCCATCACATCATATCAGCAAGCCCGGAAGGTTGTTGAAGAAGGTACCGCCCAAGGATGGGGCAAGCTGCTGCCCGTGGAGAAAAAAGAAGACCGATTCGGGTTGGGTTACAGACCAACTCAACAAGATCAACCAGAGGCTGCAAAGGAGCCCAAGTTTGTCAGCGGGGGGATGCTCACCCCGGATGCTGTAAATAGCTTGGAAGATGAGTCAGAAGACGAACGCAACCTGGAAAGCTGGATACGTCCAAGGATCCCAGGGAGCCATGTCCCAAACTGGTCTTCCCAGGAAATTATAAGGGTTACTCCTGCAGAGTAATTATTATTTCCTGTGTTTTAAAGCATGCATCAAGTCCTGCATCTTGCCCAAGATGTCAGGACTCATTTTGTAATCGGGCCATCTTGTATTTTGTGCAAATATCAATGAATGAATATCAGGACATCTTTTGCAAATGAGTCTTTCCTTTTTCGCTCATTGTTTTTCATTCTTTATTTTTTGTACAAAAATAAAATGGCAATGTTTTTCAAAATAAATAACTTCATTTCCACTTTTTTCTAAACAAGATAAAATTGATCACTAAAATGAAAAAATCTAAACCCTTGCAGAAAGTACCCTCCAGACTGCACCGACAACAACACCGCTATGACTTCGTATGACTTTGACAATCCGATTAATCAAGCTGATGAAGGGGTTGAAGAAGATTATGAGCTACCTGAAGAGCTAGCCAGGTTGTTGAGACAAGAGGAGAAGGTTATCACTCCTCATCAGGAGGAGGTTGAGACAGTTAATCTCGGTATAGAAGAAGACTTGAAGGAAGTTAAGATCGGGGCCTGCCTGCAAGATTCAGTGAAAGAACAACTGATTGACATGCTTCGGGAGTATGTGGATGTTTTTGCTTGGTCTTATCAGGATATGCCAGGGTTGGACACCGACATTGTTATGCACAAGCTGTCGCTGAAAGAAGACTGTCCGCCAGTAAAACAGAAGTTGCGCCGTACTCGCCCAAATATGGCAATGAAGATAAAGGAAGAGGTACAAAAACAGTGGGACGCCGGTTTCCTTGCTGTGACCAGTTACCCGCCGTGGGTTTCTAACATTGTACCTGTGCCTAAGAAGGATGGCAAAGTGAGGATGTGTGTGGATTACCGGGATCTGAATAGAGCTAGCCTGAAAGATGACTTCCCACTACCTCACATTGATGTATTGGTTGATAATACGGCTCAGTTCTCAGTGTTCTCCTTCATGGATGAATTTTCAAGATACAATCAGATCAAAATATCACCTGAAGACATGGAGAAGACAACTTTCATCACACCCTGGGGCACATTCTGTTATAAGGTGATGCCATTCGGACTGAAGAATGCAGGTGCCACTTATCAACGGGCTATGGTAACATTATTTCATGACATGATCCACAAAGAAATTGAGTGTTATGTGGATGACATGATTGCCAAGTCCCTTACAGAAGAAGACCACCTGGTGAATCTATTGAAGCTGTTCAAGCGTCTGAGGAAGTACCAATTGAAGTTAAACCCCAACAAATGCACATTCGGGGTGCGATCCGGCAAGCTGCTGGGATTTAATGTGAGTGAAAAGGTAATTGAAGTTGACCCTGATAAAGTCAAAGCCATTCAAGAAATGCCTGCACCGAAGACCGAAAAAGAAGTTCGGGGGTTTCTAGGTAGATTAAACTACATTTCACGGTTCATATCTCACCTTACTGCAACCTGTGAACCCTTGTTCAAGTTGTTGAGAAAAGAAAAAAAGGTCAGGTGGAACGAAGATTGTCAGAGGGCTTTTGACAAAGTCAAGAAATACTTACAAGAGCCTCATATCCTTATGCCTCCAGTTGAAGGAAGACCTCTAATCATGTACTTGACAGTATTAGAAGGGTCAATGGGGTGTGTGCTGGGCCAGCATGACGAGTCTGGTCGAAAAGAGTATGCAATAAACTACCTAAGCAAAAAGTTTACCGACTGTGAACAATGTTATTCACTGCTCGAGAAAACTTGATGTGCTTTAGCGTGGACTGCTCGCCGACTAAGGCAGTATATGTTGACCCACACTACTTTATTGATATCCAAGATGGATACAGTTAAGTACATTTTTGAGAAGCCAGCACTTACCGGACGTGTTGCAAGATGGCAAATGATCCTCACAGAATATGACATTCAATACACATCTCAGAAAGCCATCAAAGGCAGTGTATTGTCTGATTATCTTGCTGAGCAACCCATTGATGATTACCAGCCTATGAGATTCGACTTCCCTGATGAAGACATCATGTTCATAAAAGCGAAAGATCATGAAGTGCCTGTTCACACTGAAAGGCCTGACCCGGAAAAAGAATGGACTATGATGTTTGATGGGGCTGTTAATATGAATGGTCGAGGTGTTGGAGCAGTACTCATTACACCTAAAGGAGTTCACATGCCTTTCTCGGCAAAACTCACCTTTAACTGCACTAACAACGAAGCTGAATACGAAGCTTGTATTATGGGTCTTGAGGAAGCCATTGACCTCAGGATCAAGACGTTGACTGTATTCGGAGATTCAGCTCTGGTAATTAATCAAACCAACGGCAAATGGTACACCCACCAAGATCATCTGATACCTTACCGGGATTATACAAGGAGGTTATTGACTTTCTTCACAACAGTCAAGCTTGAGTATATCCCTCGAGATGAAAATCAGTTTGCAGATGCTCTGGCAACCATTTCATCCATGATCAAAGTTCAAGCTGCCAACTTTGTGCCTCAGATTTCAGTATCCAGACTTGACAGACCAGCATATGTATTCTCGGTAGACATTACTAAGGATGATAAGCCTTGGTTCCATGACATCAAATGCTTCTTGGAGGATCAAACATACCCACCTGGGGCATCTTCCAATGATAAGAAGACTTTGAGAAGGCTAGCTGGGAATTTCTTCCTGAACGCTGATGGTTCCCTGTATAAGAGAAACTTTGATATGGTACTTCTCAGATGTGTTGATAAGGCAGAAGCAGACTTGTTGATGCACGAGGTGCACGAAGGATCTTTTTGTACCCATGCAGGAGGGCATGCAATGGCTAAAAAGTTGCTAAGATCAGGCTATTACTGGATCACAATGGATGCAGACTGTTATGCTTACGCCAGAAAGTGTCATAAATGCCAGATTTATGCGAATAAAGTGCATGTGCCTCCAAATCCTCTGAATGTGATGTCTTTACCCTGGCCCTTTGCCATGTGGGGCATTGATATGATTGGCAAGATTGAACCGACTGCTTCAAATGGCCACAGATTCATCCTGGTAGCCATTGATTATTTCACCAAGTGGGTTGAAGCAGCTTCCTATGCAAATGTCACCAGGCAAGTGGTAGCCCGATTCCTGAAGAGAGACATCATTTGTCGGTATGGGGTTCCCGAGAGGACCATTACTGATAATGGTTCCAATCTAAACAACAAAGTGATGGCAGAACTATGTCGGGACTTCAAGATCAAACACAACAATTCTTCACCTTACTGGCCAAAGATGAATGGCGTTGTAGAGGCAGCTAACAAGAATGTCAATAAGATTGTGCAAAAGATGGTGGTCACCTACAAAGACTGGCATGAAATGTTACCATTTGCCTTGCATGGGTACCGTACATCAATCAGAACATCCACTGGGGCAACACCGTATCAGCTTGTGTATGGTATGGAGGAAGTCCTACCTGTTGAAGTTGAACTACCCTCCTTGCGGGTACTAATGGATGTTAAACTAAGTGAAGCAGAATGGGTCTGGTCCCGGTACGAACAACTAAATCTGATTGAAGAGAAGAGACTAGCTGCAATCTGTCATGGGTAGCTGTATCAGAAGAGAATGAAGAAAGCCTTCGATCAGAAAGTCAGGCTTCGAGAATACCAAGTAGGAGATCTTGTGCTGAAGAGACTCCTCCCTCCTCATACAGACCACAGGGGAAAGTGGACTCCGAATTATGATGGTCCGTTCATAGTAAAGAAAGTTTTCTCCGGTGGAGCACTGATGCTCAGTACTATGGATGGTGAAGACTTTCTGTCCCCTGTGAATTCAGATGCAGTAAAAAAATACTTCGCATAAAATGACCCGCTGGACATAAAAACAGAATGTAAGTCCAGGCAAAAATAGGGCATCCCGGCGAGTCAAAAACAGAATAAAAAGACTCGGGAAAAAATAAGGGAAAATAATCAAAAAAATGTACACCCGCTGAGTTGAAAAGCTGCATTGGACAACTCAGGCAAAAATGGGTATCCCGGTGGATTGAAAACCCGAAAGGGCGATCCACACAAAATAAGGGAATAAGCGAACAACTGCATTCTGGATTCGTCTGTATCACTTACGACATGGTAAGCTCCGAAAGGTTCAAGCTTCAGTCAGAATTAGCTTTCTTCAAAAGCAGGATGAGAAAAACGTCAATGTCATACGAGTCATAGTAAAAGGGAAGCTCCCTGAAGCGTCATCAACATTGCCAGCACCTTTTGTTTCTCGATTTAGTAAACAATCTCCTCATTACTGGGGATCTGTTTCTTTGACTGTATCTTGCCAATTCATTTCATACAAATCAATAAAATCAGATTTTCAGTCACGTTTCATCTTGTACATGTTATTTTCATTTGCAAAATGTCCGATGTCCTTAAAATATTGATTGCATGAATACAGATGCGTCTTTTCTAAAGTTACATGCTTACAGGAAATATATATTGACTCCCGGGGGTATCTAAACTCCTATGCTGAAACCCAGTAAGGGACACCTCGGGATACTTGTACATTTCTTTGTCATGACAGGGTTGCAGGTAGTCAAAGCGCAACACGGGGCATGAAAGTTTCTCCCCAGTGAGCTACCAAATCATTTTTTACCCAGCACATCTTCCAAATAGCACTAGAGATTCTTTCTCCCCCAGCTGAGTGGCCAGACTTCAGTCATCTTCAGTAGAATCACAGAAATCTCTAGGAAGATCGTCCAATGATCATTCCTCCCCAGCCAAGTGTCAGGCAGGGGACCATCTCCCCGCAAGGCTCCAGCCTCTATCCAAAAGAGCAATGTCTGAAGATCTCACAACAAGGTGATGGAAGCTCCCACAGACCCCAGCTGGGTCCCTCATTACCAAGATGGGTCTATCAATGACCTTTTTCCCCCAAGCAGAATCGTATATGTCAGATCTACCAATGATCTCATCCCCAGTTGGGATACCACTTCAAGCATATCAGCCAGAGACCTTCGCCGCAGCGGGATCCGAATCCTAGATCGGTATCTTTGCATAATCATAGCATTCACATCATATTTCCCCCCAGAGCATAGTATTTCGTCTAATATGGAGCATTATGGCAAAAATCAAACATATTGCATAATCATGAGCCATGTGTCGAACCGAACACTTGTAAATACTTACATTCCATCAACAATATACAAAATACTTCCCAAAATTCCCCGGCAGAAAGCCGAAGCATCCTCTTTGCACTCACAAATACAGATACAAGCTCCTTTTTTCACTCATCCATGTCATCATTCCCCGGTAAAGTCGCCCGAACATTCTCTACAGACAGATACATATATATATATATATATATATATATACACTTCCCTGACACCCGTCCGTGTCACCTTCCCCAGCATAGTTGCCTAAACACTTTGGAAACCAAATACTTGTTTATAATACACTTCTTCCGACGCCCGTCCGTGTCGTGCTCTCTCCAGCAAGTTGAACACTCGTATGTGTCTCACTCATGTTTACTTACTTCAGATACTCGTCCGTATCTTGACTCTCTCAGATTCAACACTCGTCCGCGTTCTTTGTTAACCAGTTGATACCCGTCCGTATCATCATCTCTGAACATGTGTCGGCATTTGTTTCTACCGATACTCGTCTGTATCATAGTCTTGAGGATGCTCGTCCGCATATTTAATCTATACACTGTGTCAAACACCTATGTCTTCCTGAATTTAGACATTCGTCTATGTCTACCATTCCCCAGAGGAGTCCCCAATGAATCCTAATAAATTATTTCCTCTCTATCTGACATTCGTCCTATGTCATGATACTTTCGGCAGCCGTACCCTACCAGGTGATCGTCCTTCACCTTTTGATGATCGTCCTTCATCATTCCCCCGGTGGAGTCTCCATTATTGGAACCCGTTTCCTATCCGACATTCGTCCTATGTCGTGATATTTTAGCAGCCGTCCCCTGCTAGGTGATCGTCCTTCACCTCTTGATGATCGTCCTTCATCATTTCATCCGATGGTCGTCCCCATCGTCGACCTTTTATCCGACATTCGGCCTATGTCGTGATACTTTCGGCAACCGTACCTTGCCAGGTGATCGTCCTTCGCCTTAGATGACCATCCCTCATCTTATCCCCAACAGAGCAGCCGCCCCTGCTAGGTGATCGTCCTTCACTTTTGATGACCGTTCCTCATCATTTATTTCTTCAACCTGATGGTCGTCCCCATCACAATCTTTTCATTCCCCCAGCATGTCGGTCGTCCCCGTCATTGCTTCATCCCCAGTAGTCGTCCTTTGCTCGACGGTCGTCCTCCGTCACCCGCACTTTATAATCATACTTTATTTCCTTTCACAATCTATATCCTTTTTCTTCTTCATTCAGCGAGTGCAAATTTCGGACTGTCTTTGGTATTCAACCACAAGTTATCTTGTTTGAATGATAAGCCATCGCTTAGATCCTGCACAGCTAACTCATGCTTGAATAGGGGCAGCTGTAAACACCCCAAATTTTCCATCACTCATTTCACCATGGCTTGTGATTATTTTCATTTGCATAAGTTCAACCATATCATCTCATAATGCATTTATGCTTCACTGCATTGATTCATAATCATCTGCATCTAGGGTTTGTGATTTGAGCAATCCCTGGGCTATCTGAGACCCTCCGAAGGTCTTTAATCATCTCAAGAGGGCCCATGTATGTTCAATCATCATATTACATCCTCCCAAGAGCAAGAAAGTCAAAAATCACAAGAACTGAGGAAGGCATGGAAGCAGAGCCAGGCTTAACTGCACAGAGGACCTAAAATTAGGGTTTTGGTTTCAGAGGCCATAACTCCAAATTTTTTGGTCATTCTTGTTTCTATTGGTCTCTATATGTCATAAGGATCATGCATACCAACTTTCATGAAGAGATTCAATGGGGAAGGCATCTGATCAATAGATGACTTCTTGTGCAAGTCAGTGTAAAATCAGGGCATCTGAGGCCCCCAATCACCCAACCAAAGGCTATTCTCCATAATTTTGAATGTGTATGATCTTTATTTGATCTTAGAAGATGTTATAAGTTCACAAAATTAAAGAATTTCAAGCCATTTGCAAAGTTGCCATTTTGGGAAAGTGACTTGTAATGAAAACTTGCCATTTTGGGAATGTTTTTCAACCTCCTCTTTTTGATTCAAAAATGCTTCAAATGAAATATTCTTTGTCATGAAAGTTGTAGATTGGATCCTCCCATTTTCAAAAAGTACAAGAACTTGATCTAATTCATCATAGAACAAAAGTTATGGCCTTCCAAAGTTGGACAAAATCACTTATTTTTCACTTTTTGTACCAAAGAGGAAACTTGCAAAAACACTTGCCAAAACCAAATGTGACTTCAAATCAGTTTCTAATCATCACACAAACATAATTCATGGTCCATAATTCAGATTTGCCCAAAGAATTTCTCACTTTCATGCCTTGGATTCCAAGTATCATAAGCCATTTTTCATAAAAGTCACAAAGAGGGAAGTTTTGCAAGAATGGTTATTAGGGTTTTGTTTGGTTATTAGGGAAAATATGCAAGAACATTGAAAACTCTTGATCAAGACCATCCAACTCACAAAATCAGATCCAAAGGCCTTCCTTGACTCAAGCTGAAGCAGGATAAGCCCTGAGATCTCCTCTGACCCGAGCCATACCTATGGTACACAAAATCTTGACTTTTTGCATTTTTGCCCATGCCAATCAAATTGTGCCACTACCAACCCTCTACCCAATTAGAGCCTCATATGTGGACCTCAAGCATTCAAAAACACAACACACACAAGCCTGCAACCTCCAAGAAGCCAGGATTCACAAAAACTATCAAAAACTTCACCTCTTCGAAACTTCTCCCACAGCCATCAAACTTCCATTTTTCCTTCACCAATGAGTCACACATCCTCCATAGAACCAAAATCCACCATTGAAACAACCTGAAACATCACATACTCAACTCTCCAAACCTGCTACACCAGAGCTGGAACTTTAAAACCATCCATCCTCAAAGTTTTCCAAGCTTTGAATCATCTTCAGGAGGTTTATAGGAGTGAGTTTGCATTAAGAGAGAGCCCAGAAAGCCCAGAACCAGAAGGTTCCATCTCAGGTATGGCTCAAGAACTTTTTTCTCAGAACCTTGTTTTTAAGTTCTTAATCGAATCCTTATGATGTGCTGATGATTCTGATATGTTTACTTTTCAAAATGGTGGAATATTGAGTATGTATGGAATGTCTGAAAGTTTCTGACCTAAAATTGTTTTGTTTCGATTTGCCTTGTTGATGAATGAAAAATGGTTTTTGTTTGGGGATTTTGGTTCAATGATGTTTGGGGTTTGATTCTGGGAAGAGAGATGATGTTTTAGAGACTTAGAGAGAGAGAGAGGGTTTTGGGCTCGTCGGAGAAGACGACCGGAACACTGTTCCGGCCGTCTGAAAGTCAATAACCCTAATTAGGGTTTAGGCCCAGTTTTGAATGAGGAGCGTTGGATGGTCTTTCCCGCGCGTGTACCAATGGCCCAGATGCGTTGATTAAGCCCTAATCAGGATTAGTTTTAATTAATTAAGTTTAAGAAATTCAAATTTCCAGTTTCAATCCCAGCCGTCCCTTCGCGCGCGGGTCAACTCCCTCCAAAAATCTTTGAATACTGGCCACTAGATCAGCATACTTCTTACCTAATTTAATTTAATTTTCATTTTTTTGCATTTTTCTTGTGCATTTTATTTAAAATAGAAAAATGCATCCAAAAATTCTCATTTTTTGCATCATGACTTAAAATATTTTTTTCATTCTGAAAATAATTTTTATTTTATTTTTTGCATAATTTTTCGTATTTTAAAAATATTTAAATGTTTATTTTAATTAGTTAATGAGAATTAATTAATTAAAATAGCATTTAAGTTTCTAAAAATCACAAAAAAATTCACATTGCATTTTGATACATTTAGAAACATAATCAAACTCCTCAAACAAATTTCTTTTTGGTTCTTGACATATTTTGACATTTTTCTTTGGAATTAAAGTTCTTAAAAGTCAATATTTTTGTCCTAACTTAGAAAAATTCATTCTGCCTAACCATGAAGAGTTTGATAATGGTTCTTTTTTAGTTGCATTCTTCATATCATGTAGTTTCTAGGGTATAATTGGTGTGAATTTATCTTTCATTTTCAATTTGATGTGCATTTTTCCTTCTGAGGTGCCTTAAAACCCTAGCCAACTTGAGAAAATCATAACTCCCATTAGGTTAAGAGTTAGGTCCCATCCTTTGGGCAGTGAACTTGTGTAGGGTTAGGTTTCCTTTGATCCCATTTTCAATTTTTTATCTTGTCATTTGCTTATGATTTTGGATTTTTGCTTTGTGTCTTGTGCATAAACCCTAATTTTTGCCTTCATTTGCATTCATCTCCCATTTGCTTGCATACATGAGATTTCCATGACATTTTGTGCATTCACATGACTTCTAAGACATCTTAGGATACATTAGACTCATGTTTGGTCATTAAATCATTCATTTGCCATGATATGCATTCATTCCATTTCATATACATTCATGAACTTTCATGGTTCAAAACATGCTTCATTTGCATTCTCATCTCTTGTATGATCATCCACAACTCTTGTATTGTGTTTGCATCATCTCTTAGCATCATTAACATCATGTTTATGCTTCTGGTTTTGGTTTGCATCATTTCATCTTTCCCATTTTCATCTCATCTCATTTCTTGTTACTAACTTTTCAGGTGGTAAGTCATTGAGAAGTGAATTTGCCTTCACTTCTCATAATATCTTCTCATCTCTCTTATGCATTCATACCTGCATTTTTACTTTTGTAATTAGAGTGAGCTTGCTCATTCATGCTCCTCCTCTCCTTCTTTCTTCAAGCAACTTATCTTCTTAAGTGAAGTAAGTTGTTTTGCTTCTTTTTGCTTCTCCTCCTTTCATCCCGTTTCTTCCTTGGTGGCATCTCTGAAGATCTTTTGCAATCCTCATAAACCCTAGGAACATCCAAGCATGACAATAATTAGGGTTTGATTAGTCCCCCATTAGTTTTACCTTTGTTTCATCTTTGTGTCTTCTCTTCTCATCTCTTAATCAAGGACTAAACCTTTAAGGTTTTAAGGCTTTGTGATTAAGGTTATGCATGTATCCTTCTATTAGGATGGAGTGTATAACTTTAATCCTAAGTGTTAAACCCTTGATGTGTTTACATCCTTTAATCAATCCACTTAATAATCATCAACACATCAAACTTGTAACTTGGGCCTTGCATTAGGGTTCTAATTCTTCCTTAATTGGTTAAGAAGGACTAACCCTAGTGTTAATGGACAAGTCCCCCTCAAGTTGTCTTACAAACCCTAAAATCCCCTTCTTAATCTTACCATTAACTAAAATCCATTTAATAAAGGCTTTGTTTTGTCATGAGGTTAATCCCTAGTCATGGATTAAGTTGAGGTATCTTCCTCAGCTTAAGTGCTCTCATCTATCATCCTTCTATTAGGATGGTGTAATGGGTCCATTAAATCCTTGATTATGGCTTAAACGCATTACTTAACACTAAAAAAAATACCAAAAACATATAAATAATCACAAATAGGTTAATGATCTTAATCCTACATCATGGTGATTAAGTGTGAGGTGCTTACTTCATACTTGAGGTATTCTCATTACCCCTAATCAGAGGGAGGATGTGATGAGTTTACTAACCCTTGGTTTAGGATTGAGCTCATTTTCTTATGACAAACACCAAAAAAGGCAATAAAAGATTGAAAACACAAAAAACAAACAATGATCGTCTCCTCCGGGATTCTTTTCTCATCTCATTCACTCACAAACGAGAACTTGCTTCTTCCGTCTAATGTAAGACAGTTTGCACCTGAGCCAGACAGGTCATACACTTGAGCATAGACAAGTAAGCAGTTCACAAGTAAATTTATATTTCAGTCTCTTTGAGTCGAACTACGGTGTTCTGACTTCCTCATTGCACGAGAGGATATGTAGGCATAACTTAACAGTTATCGAACAAAAGTCTCTGTATATTCCCCCTCCTTCCAGCATTATTCTTTGAGCCTCATAGTCTTGAGCTTTTCACCCTGTTCTTTCACTGACACTCTCATATTTCACTTCACATTTCTTCAGCACTGACACTTGCATTCTTTTCCATCTTTTGCACACAAATTGCACTGACACTACCCCTTTAAAACACAAATCTTTCAAGCGTGGATCCCGTCGAGTATGGTGGACAATCTGGGTGCTAATACCTTCCCAGGTTGTAACCAACCCCCTTTCTCAGTTTCTCTGGTTCGCGACCGTCTTATCCATTCTTTTCTAGGTTTATGCAGCATTACCTTTCCTTCGGGATAAAAATGCCTAGCTGGCGACTCTTTTCTTCTCAGTTCACCCTTGTGTGTTCTTCTCCTTTCACCGTCCGTTCGCGTTTGTACCCCTTCTGACCAGGTGTCATTTGGTGGGAGCGACACCAGCATGTGTCATGACATCGTGTGGCATGATCACCAGATGGCAACACTAGTTTGGCTAATAACTGTTTGTATTACAATCTTAAAAATTCCAATAGCAACGAATTCTATATATGTACAAACGTGCTTTCAACTCCTCACATCCTCATTAGCACCACTGAACGTTTTGCATGCTACAGCTGAATCTCTAAACTCATCAATCAAAAAAAAATGTCTCAACAACAGAACCCTAACTCCATTGATGAGGGTCTCAATCAAGAAGACGTAGTGAATGCAACTCCAATATCTGTAGTACCAATGGATGCTACTCCTATAAATGAGATCAGAGGAAGCATTCCTATTGCTCAAAAATCCAGGACTCCCCATGCAAGAAGACCTAAGGAGCCAGTCTTCAGCAAGAGTAAGGGAACCCCTTCATCTTCCAGTACCCCCAAAGCATCTGCTTACGTAGACGCATCAATCAAACAACTTGTAAACAGGATCCTGGCGGAACAAAAGGTTGTGCCTGGGGTGTCTGTTCCCCTGAACAGTATGCCTGTTCCATAAGATGACCCAATCAACCAAGCTGAAGAGGACATACCTGCTCCACAGGATGTCCCAAGAAATGTTGAAACATCTGAGGGCCAAGACAATTCCCTAAATGATCAAGCTATTGATGATAAAGCTACTGATGATCAAGCTCCTGTTTATCAAGTTGTTGAAAATGAAGCTTCCTAACCTCCACCTGTTGAAAACCTAGATGATGACTCTGACACAGAGATCATAGCATCTGTTAATCCTAGCATAGCCAAGAGGCTTAGGGCTAGGAAGGATAAGAAGCCAGCTGCTCATGCAACACCTGAGAAGAGACAGTCAACTCCCAAGAAGGACAAGGCCAAAACTGTTTTTGGACCTACAAAGCAATGGAGTAAGGTCAGCAACATCTGACTCTGATGTTGAGGAGGATGTCCCAACATCCCAACTCAGGAAGAAGCCAGCACCTCCTAGGACTGCCACTGCTGTTCCTGAAGCACCCCTGGACAATGTGTCCTTCCACCATGTCTCCAGTGTAAGCAAGTGGAAGTATGTCTATCAAAGAATGGTGGATTTGGAAAGAGAGTTGGGTAGCAATGCTTTGGAATGCACTGAGGTAATTGATTTAATCTCAAATGCTGGTCTGTTCAAAACTGTCTCCAATTTTTCTCCTTGTTATGAACTGCTGGTCAAAGAGTTTATAGTTAATCTACAAGAAGGGTGTGCTGATGGGAAATCTGAGGATTTCAGGAAGGTATATGTCAGGGGAAGATGTGTAGATTTTTCTCCTAGGGTGATAAATCAGTACCTGGGGAGAGAATCAGATGGGCCAAATGAGCTTGGCAAGACTAACAACCAAGTCTGCAAAATAATCATATCCAACCAGGTCAAGTCATGGCCAGTCAAAGGCAAACTATCTGTCAGCTTGTTAACAAGGAAGTATGCTATGCTGCACAGGATTGGGACAGTCAACTGGGTCCCAACTAACCACACCTCATCTATAGCTACTGGGCTTGGGAGGTTTATCTGTGCTATAGGCACCCAAACCAAGTTGGATTATGGGGCATATATATTTGACCAGACTCTAAAGCATGCAGGAACCTCAACAATCAAGCTTCCAATAGCCTTCCCATCACTGATTTGTGGAGTAATTCTCAATCAATATCCAGGCATCCTTACTGACAAGGATTTTGTCTGTAAAAGGGAGAGTCCACTGTCCTTTCACTACAAACTGTTTCTGAGTCATCATGCTGCAGATGTTGAAGCACCAGGTGGGACATCTGCTAGGCCATCTGCTGTCAAAACTCCTATATCAAAGACAGCCCTAATTGCAGAACTCAGGTCAACCTGCAAAGAGCTGGATGAAAGGAAGAAGAAGCTTGAGGACATAATTCAAAGATTGGAGCTGGAAGAGGTTGCTGGGAATGTGGATGGATCTGATGCTGAGTCTGAGGATACAGAAGATACAGAGTATACTGAGTCTGAGTGAATCTGTTAGCTGTGGAAAATGTATTGCCTGTTCTGATTTGTATTACTGAATGTTTTTTTCTATTTCTGTTTCTGTAATGTTTGGCCCCAAATTTCTGTCTAACAAGGGGGAGAAGTGTATTGAACAATGCATGCTGCTGTTAATGCCTGTTTGATGAACAATGCTGATGTTAATTTCTGTCTTCTGAACTAAGTTATTTTTGAATGTTCATTGGTATATCAAAATATGTTGAACAAGTCATAGCAGTATACATACATGTTTGAGGGGGAGTAAATTATTAGCTCTCACATGATCCAACAGAACTCCGCTGCTCTCTGACAAAACCAGAAGATTGTGTTAGCCAAATATTAGCCAAAGGGGGAGTTTATAGATGTTAAGAATTGGCAGAATTTTTGACAAACAAGAAGTTATGAACTTAGTTCAGGATGTCACACCAGATGTTGTGACATTGACAAACAAAGTAAAAGTTATGAACTTAGTTCAAGACATCAGGATGTCACACCAGATGTTGTGACATCGCAAACCTGCTATCTGACTTAAATGATGCGTAATAGAAGTGAGTAAATTCAGGAGAAATTATCTGGAATTAATTGTAAAAAGATAAGCACTCCAAGGCGCATATTTAGGAAGCTTAGTTATCTGGTTCCAGTGTAACAGAATAACTAACTCACCTTGATTCAAGGAGACAACAAACTAACTCACCTTAATTCAAGGAGATAAATGTGGGATTTATCAAAGTCTGGATAATTTGCAAAAAGCCCACAAACCAAGCATCTATTTAAGGAGCTGAAACACTCAAGAAAAGATCACGAATTTTAGAAGACTGTAAAGGGTGTTGGTGAAGCTAGTTATTTTAAGCAGGTTTTAATTGTTTGTCACTTTATGAGCTTTTAAGCAAAAAGTGAGTTGTGTCTTGATTGAAACTTTTAAGTAAGATCAAGCTGGTGTGTCTGAAGTGTGACTTCAACTTTATTAATCATTGTAAAGATCACTGTGTGATTGAGGGGGAGTGAGTAGGTACTCATATCTAAGTTGAGTCTTAGGTAGAAATTGCCTTGGGTAGATATTAAGTGAAGGATTAAACTGGTTGGTTTAACTCCATAATTAATATTACTTATATTGGATTTCCTTCCTGGCTTGGTAGCCCCCAGATGTAAGTGTGGAGATACACTGAACTGGGTTAACAATTTCCTGTGTTATTTAATTTACCAGCTCATTAATTTTTGTTTAAGATTTCAAGTGTTTAAACATCTGGTTCGACATCACGTATCTAATCCCAGAATTTCAATTGGCATCAGAGCAGGCACCCTGCTTGTATAACTGGGTGAGATCTAGGGACTGCAAATTTTGGGAACATGGACAGGGATGTAGGACCTGTGAATCGACCACCTATCTTGGATGGATCCAAATATGATTACTGGAAGCCAAGAATGGTAGCATTCTTGAAATCTCTTGATAGCAGGGCTTGGAAAGCAGTTAACAAAGGATGGGAGCACCCTGTCCAAGACAATAAGGATGGGGCAAAAGTGATGAAGCCTGAAGAAGAGTGGAGCAAGGAGGAAGAAGAGTCAGCACTTGGAAATTCCAAAGCCTTAAATTCCTTGTTCAATGGTATTGACAGGAACATATTTAGGATTGTGCATCACTGTGAGCTAGCCAAGGATGTTTGGGACACCCTCAAAACTACTCATGAAGGAACATCAAAGGTGAAGATGTCAAGACTTCAACTTCTCACCACCAAGTTTGAGAACTTGAGGATGAAGGAAGATGAAACCATTCATGAGTTTTACATGAACATCCTGGAGATTGCTAATACCTCTGGTGCCTTGGGAGAGAAGATGAATGATGAAAAGTTGGTAAGGAAGATTCTCAGATCACTGCCAAAGAGGTTTGACATGAAGGTCACGCAAGTATTCAACCCGAGCCCAGGCCAAGAAGAAGATGGCTGACAGGGACCCCGAAATGGACAAAGTTAATGAAGAGCTTTCTGATCTTTGTGGAAATATGGGTCAGATGATGGAAATGATGCAGGTCATCCGAGAAAAATTAGACACCCAACAGACTGTGGTGTCAGAGATTGTCACTGCAACGACTGAACCTACGTCATCAGTCACCACTATTGTGACCTGGCCTCCTTTTGGGCTTCCTCATGGATTCGTACCTCCTCCTCAAGGTTTCGCTTCTCAAAGTTTTATTTCTTCTTCTCAAGGACTTACTTCTCAGGGTTTCTTCCCTCCTTCCCAAGGTTTCACTTCTCAAAGTTTCGCACCTCCTTCTCAGGGTCTTGCATTTCCGTCCCAAGGTTTTGTACCTCCCCCTCAGGGATTCGCTGCTCAGCAGACTATTCCTGTGACTAATGAGGAGAACCATGTGGTTACTAATTTTACACCGGATATCGTGCACACCCGTGCCCAACCATACTTTAATGACCCTCAGGTATATGACGTGCCAGATATGTCGGAAAATGGAAATGAGAAACATGAAAAGATGCAAGAAAATTTTGAGACCCTTGAGAAAAGGTTGAGAGCAATCGAAGGAGACCAGATCTTTGGGGCTGCTGCTAGAGAGATGTGTTTGGTGTCTGGATTGGTAATTCCTCCAAAGTTCAAGATACCCACTTTTGACATGTACGAGGGCGCGACGTGTCCTAAGAATCACCTCTTGATGTATTATCTAAGAATGGCTGCGCAGGTGGACAATGACAAATTAATGATCCACTGCTTCTAGGACAGTCTTAAGGGAATTTCCTCCAAGTGGTATCTAACGCTAGACCATTCGAAGATTCGCAGTTTTCAAGACTTGACACATGCTTTCATCCAGCAGTACAAATACAATATGGACCTTGCTCCTGATAGAAGGCAGCTGTTGAGTATGTCACAGAAGAATTCCGAATCATTTAAGGAATATGCTCAGAGGTGGAGAGGGACCGCTTCTCAGGTAGATCCCCCATTGTCTGAAAAGGAGTTAGCTGATTGGTTTGTTGACACGGTGCGACCAGAATTCTTCGAGAGAATGGTGGGAAGCGTCACTGCTAGCTTCTCTGACCTTGTAGCCGCGGGAATAAAGGTTGAACTTGGACTGAAAAGTATAAAGATGAGTGGTACATCTAGCAGTTCCAGCAATGGTAGTGGAAATAATGTCAAGAAATTTACCAGTAATTTCCACAAGAAGAAAGAGGGCGAGACGAATGTAATAATGACGAGTCAAAGGAGAAATCCGCTTTGGCAGAGGCCTCCGCCTGTGGCTCAACACCAGTATGTCTACCCACCACAATATGTCCAACATCCTTATGTGGCGGCGGTTCAACCATCATATAATCCACAAGTCCCGATGTATCGGCCAACTCAAGCAGTACCGATGTATCAGACAGCGGCTCCAGTGATTCCAGTGTATTAACTAATGCTTAACAATCTAGGCTATCAACGAGCGCCCAATGCTTTAGCCTACCAGCAGAGGACTCCAGCTCCTCATCCAAATTCCAACTTTCAGAATAGAAGACCAGGAGGAAGGCCTACTCATTCTCGGATCCCTATGACCTATACGGAACTGTATCCCTCACTACTGAAAAAAGGCTTGGTTACTCCAAGGCCTTTGGGTCCTCCACCAGATCCGCTTCCACCAGGTTACAACTCAAATGCCCACTATTTGTTCCATGAAGGTGCTCCGGGGCACGACTTGGAAAATTGTATTGCTTTGAGGTATGTGGTGAAGGATCTAATGGATAAAAACATTTTGTCATTTGGATATACTGGTCCGAATGTTAAAAAAATCCTTTACCTAAGCATGGGTCCATAAATGCCATTGTTGATGAGTATGACGAAGATTTGATTTTCAACGCCACAGAGATCAAAACCCCGCTTAGAGACTTCCATGCGAAGTTAGTAGAAGTGGGTATGCAGAAGAACTGTCATAAGAATTGTGAAGCTTGTGTGAATAATCCAAAGGGATGTGAACTGGTCTTGAGAGATGTTCAAAGTCTTATTAATCTGGGTGTTTTACAAGTAAGCGGTCGTGTAAAGAGGAATGAAGTGGCAATGATTGAACCCATTTTCAACTTGCCAGAATCTGATTCTACCGTGGCACCGATCTTCAACCTTCCTGAGTCCTCAAGAGTTCAACCCATCTTTAATATGCCAGAACCTCTGGTGCCCATTTTCAATATACCTGAGCCAAGGTTTGAGCAAAGGAGTAACCCTTTCCTTTACGAAGATACCAAAGCAGTTCCATGGAAGTATGATGCAAGGAAAGTTCATCAGAAGATTGAACAAGCTAGTGAGAAGGAAGGTTCAAAAGTGGCAAGTGCTGACATAGCAGGTGCAGGTTGTTTAACTCGCAGTGGTCGTGTTTATACTCAACAAGCCAATACGGTTCCGCCTAAAGAAGTCATCCCAGCTGTTGTCAACCAGGATAAGGGGTTAGCCTTGGAAGAAGAGGATGCAGAATTTCTCAGAATCATTAAGAAGAGTGATTATAAGGTTATTGATCAGCTGCATCAAACACCTTCTAAAATATCTATCTTATCACTTCTTATGCATTCACCGGCCCATCGAGGTGCTCTCCAGAAATTACTAGACAAGCCCATGTTACGCATGATATAACTGTGAATCAGTTCGATGGAGTCATTGCCAATATCACCGCATGTAACAATCTCAGCTTCAGTATGGAGGATCTTCCAAAGGATGGCTTGGACCATAACCGTGCTCTTCACATATCTGTAAAATGTCAGGAGGATACCTTAGCAAGAGTTCTTGTGGATACAGGATCTTCATTGAATGTTTTGCCAAAAAGAACACTTGCCAAGTTATCTTATCAAGGGGCAGAGATGAGGCCCAGTGCATTGATTGTAAAAGCTTTTGATGGGTCAAGGAGGACTGTTATTGGAGAAGTCGACTTGCCAATCTTGATTGGACCACAGGTCTTCAAAATCACTTTCCAGGTTATGGACATTAACCCTAATTACAGTTGTTTGCTGGGAAGACCTTGGATCCATGTTGCTGGGGCAGTCACTTCTACCTTACACCAGAAGATGAAGTTTGTGGTCGATAATAAGCTGGTAACTATGTCTGGGGAAGAAGATCGCATGGTCAGCAACCTTTCCTCCTTTAGTTACATTGAGGATGATGAAGATGCTTTGGAAACAACTTTCCAAGCTCTAGAGATAGCCAATGTAGTCCTTATGGAGGTAGAGGAGCCAAAGGGGAAGGGTATTCCATCTTTTGCATCACTGAAGAGTACCATTTCCACAATTGAAGAAGGAAGCCATGAAGGTTGGGGTGATGTCATTGAAGTCAAACAGAAGCTAGATCGCTACGGGTTAGGTTACAAACCAACTCATGTGAAGGAAGGAGCGTCAACCTCCGTCAAAGTACGTCCAAAGACCATTCAAGATGTGTTTTCCAGCGCCGGCTATCAGATCAATGCAATTAATGGGGATGCTGAAGATGAAGATGTGGATCATTTGGTTTATCAGTGTGAAACTGCTTTGGGCAATTGGGAGGCAGTTGAGATCCCATAATTTTTTCCATTGTCAAAGTAATTTATTTGTTTTCCTTAAGTGTTTTCAAAGTTCCCTAGCTCTGCCCAAGGCTATGGGATCATTTTGTAGGGCCCCTTCTCATTTTCAAGTTAATCAATCAATGAAGGCATTTTGTTAAATTCTTACTTTGTTTTATTTACTGTTTTCCTCTTTTCACCTTTAAAAAAAGAAAATGTCAATCTTTCAAAGCTAATACAAAGTTTTTCTTGCATCCCTTTATTTTCACTTTTAATAAATGCAAATCATTCCCATATGCAGAACAAATGAAAACCCCGTTGAATCCATTGACTCTATGATCTCTCCTAATTTCGATTCGCCCATATACCAAGCGGACGATGAAAGTGAGGAAGATTGTGACATTCCCGAAGAACTAGCAAGATTAGTTGAGTATGAGCACACAGATCTTCAACCACATAAGGAGCAGGTAGAAACCACCAACCTTGGCACCGATGAAGATAAGAAGGAAGTCAAGATCGGTACAACACTTGGGGAAGACATAAGAGAAAGATTGGTCAAACTTCTCAAAGAGTATGTGGATGTGTTTGCCTGGTCGTATCAGGATATGCCCGGGTTGGACACAGACATAGTTGTTCATAAGTTACCGCTTCGACCAGATTGTCCGCCAGTAAAGCAAAAGCTCCTAAGAACAAGACCAGACATGGCTTTGAAGATTCGAGAGGAGGTCAAAAGACAGTTTGATGCTGGATTCCTTGTAGTCGCAATGTACCCAGAGTGAGTAGCTAACATTGTGCCAGTCCCCAAGAAGGATGGCAAGGTTAGGATGTGCGTGGACTATAGAGATTTGAACAAAGCCAGTCCCAAGGACGATTTCCCTATAGGATGTTTGGGTTCATTGCATCTCGCATGTCATATCCCCAGCAAAATAAGGAGTCCCTCCTAATTTCATGGCATGACATTGCATTTAGGGGCAAAATTTTCGGTTATTTCTATATTTAAATACCTTTCACTCCGATCTTATGAGGATTAACATCACTTATTCTATCTGGTGAAGTTATTTAAATAGGGGAAACTGTCACACCCCAAATTTTACCCCTAACTTACATTAACTCATTTCAGCTGTTGATTTTTCTTTTGCATCATTTGCATGGCGTCAGGCATTCCATGTGTGCACAATGGGTCTTTTATATATTACTAATCCTTTGAAATCAAAATATGTTGTCTCTTTTATTGGTTTTCATGATGTTTAGGCTCAGGTGCTGCAAAGTTGAGTCAAGGAGTTACTGCAATCACAAGTTATCTATAACATTAGAAGATCTAGTTCCACTTGATCCAAGGGGACTAAACTCAGGATTGTTCCATTGATGGATTTATTGACCTAATTCACTCAAAGTCAAGATTTATTCGCAATTAATTTGGGGGTTGATTCGGGGTTTATTTACAAAGTGGGAATTTGGCCCATGTGTCGTTTAAGAGGAAATTGTTCGAACTTGGTGTATTTTCTTTTTTTTCTCATTATTGCAAATAGGGTCTTAATGTGAATTCAAGGTTAGTTTGTTTGTTCCTATGTATGATTCAAAGTACATGCTCATCAGAGAATCTAAAGGACATCATCCGAAAGTTGAAGGTCCGCATAACAAATTATTTTTGTTTATTTAGTCAAAGTGGAATTCAAATACAGGGAGGTGCATACATCATTACCGAGGCCCATTTCATTACCAAATATGCAATAAATAGGAGAGGCCCATGTATAACACAAGTTGACAAAGCTTACAAAAAAAATTTCCATGAGAGAAAGCCAAGCTCTGCGTTACTACAACAAGAGTAAAAAAAGAGAGGCTTTTCCTCCAGAGACCTAGTTCTACGTTTATCCTTAGCTACACTCAGCTTATATGATAAAAGGCCTTGGGTATTGTGTCTTGGAATAGACATATTACTTGTCTTGTGGCATTAGGGTGTCTCTAGCCTTTGATTTTGCGGTGTGCGGAGCCTTTTATAGAGACTGCATTTTTGTTTACCATACTTCAGACTTTAGACCTGTAAATTTTGAAATAGGACAGCAGAAAAGTTAATACCACTTTGAAATCAGGTTCAGAGTCGAAAAAAATAATATAAAAACAGGGACAAAGGAAAACAAAGGGGGTTCACCGCCCCAGCCGCGCCTACGGTTTCTCTCTGTGTCAATACCGCCAAGCTTTTCCCTCATATCGCTATTAAAGGTGATTGTTTCTAAGTTTGAGACGGCTGATAAGATTGCGCTTCAAGGTCTTGATTCGAAAACAACTGCAAGTATGTTATCAATTCAGGATGTGTTAAAAAAGAAGAATATATATGGCAAGAACTGTTTCGATGTCGAAATATGTTCAGTTCTGTCTACATTAAAGTTCCAAAGCCAAGATTCAGCAAGGATCATAGGACATATTCTGATAAGATGCTTCAGGAAGAAATTTCTCATCCTCATTTTAAATCATATTCAGGACAACGGTATCGACGTTGGCCCATTTGTATACTCCAAATCTCCTTCATGAATAGCAATGTCCCTGACAAAAACACTCAAATCAGTAGCAATGGGAATAAGTGATGTTGGAAGTACTCCACTTAGCTCTGCATCACAAAAGAAATCGTAGTAAAAAAAAAGAAGAAAACAATTGATACGCTGAATCGAAAGATTAAAGCAGATAGAGGCATTTTTACCGTGCCGAGAAATTGAGGTGTGCTCGCACCAGGAACTAGCAGAAAGACGGTTTAGTAGCCATGAAATACTGAGCTCTCACCTTATTGTGTTCTTATGTGTCTCAATGGATGGACAACTTATTTTCACGTTGCCAGTCTCGCAAGAAATAAGGTTTCACCTGAGGTTGGAGACTTGAGAGATGCTTGCACCAGGTCACCGCGAAACTCAATTGAGGAAGTGAAGCGCAACGTGGACACTCTATCTGAACAATGCAAATAGGTATGGACCTTCAAGGCATGTGCAGTCAATATGTAGTCTACAAAGTGCAATCAGGTCACAACCTGTAGCTGCAAAGAGCCCCTCTGAATGCCTTCCAAAACAGATGAATACATTGAGTTTAAGGTCCCCAATTGAGAAGCAAAAGAATGGGAAAGAGCCCTTTGAAACGGTAGGAATCCCCTGCGGTAGCAGCACTGTCTAGTCATACTTTTCTATATACTTCTATCTCCACCCTGCAAATCATGCAGCCAGGCCAATATTAAGATTCAAAGAAAAAACACTCTTCACAATCTACAAAAATGTAACAACAGCGACATCTTTTGATGACTTCCCCATTTGCGACTGTCTTTATCGATTATGAGGAAAGAAAATCGAATCCGCGACCATCATCAAAGGTTGGACTCCAATCTTTCTCACAAGGATATAACAATGTTAGCAGCCGCCAAGGATAGGTGGCAATTTCTCTCAGTTGTGTTCCAATATAAACCAGATAGAAACCTTGTTAATCCTGCAAAAAAACTTACCGCAGTTAAAAGAGGAGGATAAGTTGTGAATATAGGAGATTCATGACCGTAAAAGGGAGACCAAGTCAGTAAAAAAAACAAACTATTTCAATTCAAATTGAACTAGCTGCGTTTATTTCAAACTAAAAGAATCCTAAGTCCAAGTATGTAAATGAAAACAAACAAGAAATGTCAGCAAAGTCCCAGGATCGAGCCTTTCACAAAAATGGTAAAAACGCTTTTGACACAAAGAAAGCAAAAGCAGGAATTCCAAAATAGAGGAGTTTTTCAGCAATTTTGAAATTTGTAAACCCTAAATTTGACTCTATAAAAGGGGATTACGAATCTGAGAGAGGGAGATCAATAACCCTAAACGAAGAAGATAACAATAACCAAAAGCTTCAAATATCTAAATTGTCGTTTTGAAATCAAAGAAAACCCTTCTTTTTTTCGGTGAACAACAACTTTGATTTACCTTTTGTAAGCTAAGCTTTGTGAAGCCAATCGTCCTTGCCGCCGTCAAATCGTGAGAACCTTCAACGAGTGAGTCCGGGCACCGAAAGTAGACGGAAACCATCACAGAGTCCACCAATCACGCCAAAGCAAAATATTCTTCGTTCAAGCCGCCGATCCGAACACCTGCACCAAACAATTTATCAAAGACGATCAAGAACCGCGAGTGAGAGACAAACAGAAAGGAAAGGAGGCGACGAAGCTCACCTGAGAAGCCCATCCAGAATTTCTTCCGAGGGTAATTTCTGGATTTCGTCTTTAAACTTGGTTCTTCATAGCATCTTGAATTTGTTTTCCTTCAAGTAGTATAGCTTTGAATTTGTTTGCTGATTTATTTTTGTCTGAACTCGGATTTTTGCTTGTAAGAATCTCCCATATCACTTGCATGTTTTTTTGGTTTGAAATTTGAGCACGAGCTGTTGTTTAAGTTAAAAGGTTAAGGAGGGTTTGCGTTCGGTTTACCTAGTTTTAAAGCGGTAATCGCCGGATACATTGGCGGTCTCCGCTGCGGTTTCATTTTTTTTCTTTCAAGGGAGAGCTAGGGTTTCGGCTGACCCTTCATCACGGGGAGAGAGAGAAAGGTTTTAGAACTGAAAGAGAAGTTAAGAGAGAGGGTGGGAGAAACGTTTATGTTGTTTTTTTGTGTAAAAATTTAAGTCCTCCAAAAAACATTATCTGATGGCTCTTTCCTTGTTTGACACTTAGTTTGCCTCTGGCTTGTTGTGGAGGTGCGGCGGTGACACTTGTCACTGCCTAGACAGGTGTCACCGCTCAAGCTTTGTCTTTTGAGATGATCCCCTGCGCTTTTCCCCAACGATTATGGCCCAATGCACCCCACTGTTTTGTTAAAAGATCCAGCCATAACTTCTTTTATTTATTTCATTTCTTTAAGTTTCTTTTAATTATTTATTCTTAATTATTTCCTTTATCAAAATCATATAAAACCAAATATTTTGTACTAATTATTTAAAATATTTTATATTTAACTAATTAGTTTGTTAATAAATCTTATTAAATGTTTGTATTTAAATTAGTTAGATAATTATTTTAGATCAATTTTATTTGTGTAATTTATGATTATTTTCTTTGCTCATCATTTAGTTGTGATGTTGATGAACGAATTTTGTGAACTTGAATATTTATTCTCACATTACGACTATATCTTGTCAAGTGAAAAACGAATGTGAGCACCATATTTCAAAATAATAAATTAACTCGCTCAAAATAAATAAGTTTTCGGTCCAACGCCGTGTAAGCAATTCGCACGCCTACACTTTCACACACGTAAGTCGGTCACTTATGTGATCGCCATCTGCACAACTTTTGCATATCTTAATTAATTTAACAAGGAATGGAATTCCGGAGTCTAGCACTCCGCACGTTCTAGAGCGAACTACAACTGGGCTAGCCCCACGCGTATCGTTTCGTTTACTCCTTCGTTTTAAAACACATCAATTTTAAAACGTCTAAAAAACAATTATTCAACTTATTTAAAAATTTAAATACGGAAATAAAACTACGAAGTCTAGCATTCTGCACGTTCTAGATTGGACCGCTACTGGACTAGCCCCACGCGATGTGTTCAATCACCATTCGTATATCAAATTTTCAAATCGTTTTTATAAATTAAATTGCAAAAAAAACCGAACTCTGGAATCTAGCACTCCGCACGTTCTAAAATGGACTGCAACTGGGCTAGCCCCACGTAACGTGGTCCATTCGCTCTTTTATATCTTAAAAACAATCTTAAAAACATACCAACCAATTTAAATCATTTTCATAATTAATTATCGAAAGACATAACTCCGGAGTCTAGCACTCCGCACGTTTGGGAATGCAATCGCTCCTGGGCTAGCCCCACGCGACGTGGTTCATTCGCCCTTTCGTTTAAAACACTTTAACAAAGGTCAAACACTTTTCTCTAAAACGAACATTGTTTAAATCATTCTATCTCTCGAACAAGCTAGCGCTACAACCTCCACCGCGAGTATAAGCCAACGCTTATCAGTAGAATGCGATTTAAAACAATCGTTCAATTAAAAAGCACAAACCGTAGTAGCACGAACTACGAAGCTCTGAATTTCCCATTGCACAAGGGAATACGTAGGCACAGGGATTTTAATCCTTCGCGAGCACCCTAATAAAAAATTTAATTATTTCTCCGTTTGAAGCACAATAATAAAAAACATTTAATCTTTTCTCCGTCTTCATAATAATAATTTAAAACTTTAGAACAAACATATTAATAATCATCTAGAAGACATAGACTTAAGATCAAACATTTAATCGCATAAATTAGCTAAGAGGTTCCCGTTGAGTACAACGGACGTGAAGGGTGATAATACCTTCCCCTTGCGTAACCGACTCCCGAGCTTAGAATTTGGTTTCGTGAACCATTTCTTATCCTTCCTTTAGGTTGTATCTATATCTCCCTTTTCTTTAATTAGAATAAATAGAATTAGGTGGCGACTCTGTTGTTTGTTTTTAGGATCGTATTTTTCGAGGTACGACAGTTGGCGACTCTGCTGGGGAATAGCTCCATGCTAGAGAGAGTCGAGCCTAACTTAGCATTGTGTGTTTATTTGTTTGATCTTGTCTTTTCTTGTCTTCCCTATGTTTATTATTTATGTTTGTTTATTTTACCGCTTTACTTTATTGCTCATTATATTCGTCTGTGGGGTCTCGGGGTCACATTGCAAGTAAATTTGAGTGGTGGAAAAGCTGAGGGAACACCTAAGTTTAGAATTGGATGTTATTAGTGTTAGTCTCCAAGGACTCGCTCGTTGCACGCCTAGCATGAAAGCTCCCCCAGATAGTTAGACTTTTCGTAGATCTTGTCGCAACGCAGCTAGCCTGTCGCGTGACCTGATTCACGAAAGGGCTGTGATTCTGGGACCCCCTAGGACCTGTTTCAATTTTGGTAGTTGTGTAATGTCAGGCTCCGAGGACTCGCTCCTTGCACGCCTAGCATGAGAACTCCACTCAAGGTGGACCTTATCGTTATTGTCGTCACAATGCAGCTAGCCTGCGGCGGAACGTTAATACGATAAACGTCTGTGACCTTGAGTTTCCTTAAACCATCACCGTAGAAACCCTCCCGTAAGTGGGACTTATGGGTAGTAAAACGTAGAACAACTCTCTTACAGCCCACCTTTTAGGAAGGTTCCGAATTTACCTTGCACCCTTGCATCCTTGCATCCTTGCATCTTAGCATCATATGCATCATTTTAGTAAATGCTTCAAGGAACAATTAGACTTTTGTTGCAAATCTCATATATTTTACCTGGAATGGACTTCAATCCATTAGTTAAAAAAATAATAAGAAAGTTTTACCCATTTTTGATGTTTTGCAATAACTTCTCAAGTATCTTGAAGCATTTACTTTTTTTACTCATGTTTTCATCTCCGCATCTGCATTCTGTCAAAACTCATTCTCGTCAACACCTTTCCAGCTGTCACACTGAGGATCTCACGCAAGTATTCAACCCGAGCCCAGGCCAAGAAGAAGATGGCTGACAGGGACCCCGAAATGGACAAAGTTAATGAAGAGCTTTCTAATCTTCGTGGAAATATGGGTCAGATGATGGAAATGCTGCAGGTCTTCCGAGCTAAATTAGACACCCAACAGACTGTGGTGTCAAAGATTGTCACTGCAACGACTGAACCTACTTCATCAGTCACCACTCCTGTGACCTGGCCTCCTTTTGGGCTTCCTCATGGATTCGTACCTCCTCCTCAAGGTTTCGCTTCTCAAAGTTTTATTCCTTCTTCTCAAGGACTTACTGCTCAGGGTTTCTTCCCTCCTTCCCAAGGTTTCGCTTCTCAATGTTTCGCACCTCCTTCTCAGGGTCTTGCATTTCCGTCCCAAGGTTTTGTACCTCCCCCTCAGGGATTCGCTTCTCAGCAGACTATTCCTGTGACTAATGAGGAGAACCATGTGGTTACTAATTTTACACCGGATATCGTGCACACCCGTGCCCAACCATACTTTAATGACCCTCAGGTGTATGACGTGCCAGATATGTCGGAGAATGGAAATGAGAAACATGAAAAGATGCAAGAAAATTTTGAGACCCTTGAGAAAAGGTTGAGAGCAATCGATGGTGACCAGATCATTGGGGCTGCTGCTAGAGAGATGTGTCTGGTGTCTGGATTGGTAATTCCTCCAAAGTTCAAGATACCCACTTTTGACATGTACGTGGGCGCGACGTGTCCTAAGAATCACCTCTTGATGTATTATCAAAGAATGGTTGCGCAGGTGGACAATGACAAATTAATGATCCACTGCTTCCAGGACAGTCTGAAGGGAATTTCCTCCAAGTGGTATCTAACGCTAGACCAGTCGAAGATTCGCAGTTTTCAAGACTTGATAGATGCTTTCATCCAGCAGTACAAATACAATATGGACCTTGCTCCCGATAGAAGGCAGCTGTTTAGTATGTCATAGAAGAATTCCGAATCATTTAAAGAATATGCTCAGAGGTGGAGAGGGACCGCTTCTCAGGTAGATCCCCCATTGTCTGAAAAGGAGTTAGCTGATTGGTTTGTTGACACGGTGCGACCAGAATTCTTCGAGAGAATGGTGGGAAGCGTCACTGCTATCTTCTCTGACCTTGTAGGCGTGGGAATCAAGGTTGAACTTGGACTGAAAATTGGAAAGATGAGTGGTACATCTAGCAGTTCCAGCAATGGTAGTGGAAATAATGTCAAGAAATTTACCAGTAATTTCCACAAGAAGAAAGAGGGCGAGACGAATGCAATAATGACGAGTCAAAGGAGAAATCCGCTTTGGCAGAGGCCTCCGCCTGTGGCTCAACACCAGTATGTCTACCCACCACAATATGTCCAACATCCTTATGTGGCGGCGGTTCAACCGTCATATATTCCACAAGTCCCGATGTATCGGCCAACTCAAGCAGTAACGATGTATCATCAAGCGGCTCCAGTGATTCCAGCGTATCAACCAATGCGTAACAATCCAGGCTATCAACGAGCGCCCAATGCTTCAGCCTACCAGCAGAGGACTCCAGCTCCTCATCCAAATTCCAACTTTCAGAATAGAAGACCAGGAGGAAGGCCTCCTCATCCTCGGATCCCTATGACCTATACTGAACTGTATCCCTCACTACTGAAGAAAGGCTTGGTTACTCCAAGGCCTTTGGGTCCTCCACTAGATCCGCTTCCACCAGGTTACAACTCAAATGCCCACTGTTTGTTCCATGAAGGTGCTCCGGGGCACGACTTGGAAAATTGTATTGCTTTGAGGTATGTGGTGAAGGATCTAATGGATAAAAACATTTTGTCATTTGGAGATACTGGTCCGAATGTTAAAAATAATCCTTTACCTAAGCATGGGTCCATAAATGCCATTGTTGATGAGTCTGACGAAGATTTGATTTTCAACGCCACAGAGATCAAAACCCCGCTTAGAGACTTCCATGCGAAGTTAGTAGAAGTCGGTATGCTGAAGAACTGTCATAAGAATTGTGAAGCTTGTGTGAATAATCCAAAGGGATGTTAACTGGTCTTGAGAGATGTTCAAAGTCTGATTAATCTGGGTGTTTTACAAGTAAGCGGTCGTGTAAAGAGGAATGAAGTGGCAATGATTGAACCCATTTCAACTTGCCAGAATCTGATTCTACCGTGGCACCGATCTTCAACCTGCCTGAGTCCTCAAGAGTTCAACCCATCTTTAATATGCCAGAACCTGTGGTGCCCATTTTCAATATACCTGAGCCAAGGTTTAAGCAAAGGAGTAACCCTTTCCTTTACGAAGCCAATACAGTTCCGCCTAAAGAAGTCATCCCAGCTGTTGTCAACCAGGATAAGGGGTTAGCCTTGGAAGAAGAGGATGCAGAATTTCTCAGAATCATTAAGAAGAGTGATTATAAGGTTATTGATCAGCTGCATCAAACACCTTCCAAAATATCTATCTTATCACTTCTTATGCATTCACCGGCCCATCGAGGTGCTCTCCAGAAATTACTAGCCCAAACCCATGTTACGCATGATATAACTGTGAATCAGTTTGATGGAGTCATTGCCAATATCACTGCATGTAACAATCTCAGCTTCAGTATGGAGGATCTTCCAAAGGATGGCTTGGACCATAACCGTGCTCTTCACATATCTGTAAAATGTCAGGAGGATACCTTAGCAAGAGTTAATGTGGATAAAGGATCTTCATTGAATGTTTTGCCGAAAAGAACACTTGCCAAGTTATCTTATCAAGGGGCAGAGATGAGGCCCAGTGCATTGATTGTAAAAGCTTTTGATGGGTCAAGGAGGACTGTTATTGGAGAAGTCGACTTGCCAATCTTGATTGGACCACAGGTCTTCAAAATCACTTTCCAGGTTATGGACATTAACCCTAATTACAGTTGTTTGATGGGAAGACCTTAGATCAATGCTGCTGGGGCAATCACTTCTACCTTACACCAGAAGATGAAGTTTGTGGTCGATAATAAGCTGGTAACTGTGTTTGGGAAAGAAGATCTCATTGTCAGCAACCTTTCCTCCTTTAGTTACATTGAGGCTGATGAAGATGCTTTGGAAACAGCTTTCCAAGCTCTAGAGATAGCCAATGTAGTCCTTATGGAGGTAGAGGAGCCAAAGGGGAAGGGTATTCCATCTTTTGCATCGCTGAAGAGTACCAATTCCACAATTGAAGAAGGAAGCCATGAAGGTTGGGGTGATGTCATTGAAATCAAACAGAAGCTAGATCGCTACGGGTTGGGTTACAAACCAACTCATGTGAAGGAAGGAGCGTCAACCTCCGTCAAAGGACGTCCAAAGACCATTCAAGAGGTGTTTTCCAGCGCCGGCTATCAGATCAATGCAATTAATGGGGATGCTGAAGATGAAGATGTGGATCATTTGGTTTATCAGTGTGAAGCAGCTTTGGGCAATTGGGAGGCAGTTGAGATCCCAGAATTTTTTCCATTGTCAAAGTAATTTATTTGTTTTCCTTAAGTGTTTTCAAAGTTCCCTAGCTCTGCCCAAGGATATGGGATCATTTTGTAGGGCCCCTTCTCACTTTCAAGTTAATCAATCAATGAAGGCATTTTGTTAAATTCTTACTTTGTTTTATTTACTGTTTTCCTCTTTTCACCTTTAAAAAAAGAAAATGGTAATCTTTCAAAGCTAATACAAAGTTTTTCTTGCATCCCTTTATTTTCACTTTTAATAAAAACAAATCATTCCCATATGCAGAACAAATGAAAACCCCGTTGAATCCATTGACTCTATGCTCTCTCCTAATTTCGATTCGCCCATCTACCAAGCGGACGATGAAAGTGAGGAAGATTGTGACATTCCCGAAGAACTGGCAAGATTAGTTGAGTATGAGCACACAGATCTTCAACCACATAAGGAGCAGGTAGAAACCATCAACCTTGGCACCGATGAAGATAAGAAGGAAGTCAAGATCGGTACAACACTTGGGGCAGACATCAGAGAAAGATTGGTCAAGCTTCTCAAAGAGTATGTGGATGTGTTTTCCTGGTCGTATCAGGATATGCCCGGTTTGGAAACAGACATAGTTGTTCATAAGTTACCGCTTCGACCAGATTGTCCGCCAGTAAAGCAAAAGCTCCGAAGAACAAGACCAGACATGGCTTTGAAGATTCGAGAGGAGGTCAAATGACAGTTTGATGCTGGATTCCTTGCAGTCGCAAAGTACCCTGAGTGGGTAGCTAACATTGTGCCAGTCCCCAAGAAGGATGGCAAGGTTAGGATGTGCGTGAACTATAGAGATTTGAACAAAGCTAGTCCCAAGGACGATTTCCCTCTTCCGCACATTGATACTTTGGTTGACAACACTGCTAAGTTTGCTGTTTTCTCCTTCATGGACGGATTTTTCAGGATATAACCAGATTAAGATGGATCCTGATGATATGGAAAAGACCACTTTTATCACACCATGGGGCACTTATTGTTACAAAGTTATGCCATTCGGTCTTAGAAATGCAGGAGCCACTTATCAAAGGGCAATGGTCACCCTTTTCCATGATATGATGCATAAGGAAATAGAAGTTTATGTGGATGATATGATTGCCAAATCACAAAGTGAGGAGGATCATTTGAATAATCTTCTGAAGTTATTTGAGCGTCTCAGGAAGTTCCAACTGCGTTTGAATCCAGCTAAGTGTACCTTTAGTGTCCGATCAGGAAAGTTACTTGGTTTTATTGTTAGCCAACAAGGAATTGTGGTGGATCCAGATAAGGTTAGAGCAATTCAAGAAATGCCAGCTCCAAAAACAGAAAAGCAAGTCAGAGGCTTCCTTGGAAGACTGAACTACATCTCCATATTTATCTCCAACATGACTGCTACTTGTGAACCTTTGTTCAAGTTGCTCCGGAAGAATCAAGCAATTGAATGGAGTCCTGAATTCCAGCAACTTTCAGCAAAATCAACAACAGTTTCAACCAAGATTCAATTCACCTTCACCAACATCCACCAGAGGTCCTGTTACTATTTTCTATGATCCACAGACTATTACAGTCCCAACAACTGCTGCAGTGAGCACAGTCACTATCACGGTGCCCGAGCCAATTCTATATGATAAAGACAGTGCTATACCATGGCATTATGGTGCTGATCTATACTGCAACGGAGAGAAAGTCCTTCTTGATTCTCCAGTTCTCACTCCCCAAGTGGATAATGTTGGGGGAGGCGGAGGCTTCACCCGAAGCGGACGTCTCTTCACATCACAAATCCTTAGAACCAACACTGAGGCAGAGGCTGCTGCCAAAGCCAAAGGGAAGAGTGTGATACCGGAAGAATCTGCACCAAAAGAGACTCATAAATCATCCTTCGATCAAGATGTGGATGAATTTATGAGGATAATTAAAAGAAGTGACTATAAAGTTGTGGACCAGCTCCACCAAACTCCTTCAAAGATCTCTATCTTATCCCTATTGTTGTGTTTCGAAGCCCATCGAGATGCACTACTCAAAGTTCTGCACGCTGCCTACGTGCCAGAAGAGATCACAGTAAATCAGCTGGAAACAGTGGTGTCAAATGTTAACACTAGCCATGGGATAGGTTTCACTGATGCTGATTTAACAACCGAAGGACGTCACCACAACAAAGCTTTGCACATAACCCTGGAGTGAAAAGGAGCTGTACTATCTCATGTTCTTGTAGACACTGGGTCCTCACTCAATGTATTACCCAAGAAGGCTCTTGTCAAGCTCGAATATGATGGGATAGCTCTCCGGCCAAGTAACCTTGTGGTCAGAGCTTTTGATGGCTCCAAGAGATCTGTTCTTGGAGAGGTGGAGCTGCCAGTGATAATCGGTCCACAAGTCTTTAAGACCATTTTCTACGTGATGGACATTCAGCCGACATACATCTGTTTGTTAGGTCGACCATGGATTCACGCCGCAAGCGCAGTAACGTCGACCCTTCACCAGAAACTGAAGTATGAATGGGAAGGACAGATTATCACCATCTGTGGTGAGGAGGACATATTTGTTAGCCACCTGGCTACATACAAGTATATTGAGATGGATGGTGAAATCCATGAGACAATGAGCCAAGGGTTTGAGGCCTTGAATGTCAATGAGGCGACTAAAGTATTTGCTGCATCCCAGGAAGACAGGACGGGTACTTCAATTGTCTCCTATCAGCAAGCCCAGAAGGTTGTTGAAGATGGTAATGCCCAAGGCTGGGGCAAGCTGCTTCCGGTGGAGAAAAAGGAAGATAGATTCAGTTTGGGTTACAGACCATTCCGACAAGATCAATCAGAGGCTACCAAAGAGCCCAAGTTCATCAGTGGGGGGATGCTCACCCCAGATGCTGTTAACAATCTGGAAGATGAGGCGGAAAGCGACCGCAACCCGGAGAACTGGATACGTCCAAGGATCCCAGGGAATCAAGTCCTTAACTGGTATTCCCATGAAATTATAAGGGTTACTCCTGCAGAGTAATTATTATTTCCTATCCTTTTTAGCATGCATCAAGTCCTGCATCTTGCCCAAGGTGCCAAGACTCATTTTGTAATAGGGTCATATTGTAATTTTGTGCAAATGATTAATCAATGAATATCAGACATCTTTTGCAAACAAGTCTCTTTTCGCTCACTGTCTTTTCATTTTTTCACTTTTATACAAAACAATAAAATGGCAATGTTTTCAAAATAAATAACTTCATTTTCACTTTTTCTAAACAAGATTAAAAATGATCACTAAAACGAACCAATCTCAACCCTTGCAGAGATTATCCTCCTGATTGCACCGACAACAACACTGTTATGACCTTGTATGACTTCGACAATCCAATTAATCAAGCCGATGAAGGGTTGAAGTAGACTATGAGTTACCTGAAGAGTTAGCCAGATTGTTGAGGCAAGAGGAGAAAGTGATTACTCCTCATAAGGAGGAGGTTGAAACAATTAATCTTGGTACCGAAGAAGGCTTGAAGGAAGTGAAGATTGGGGCCGGTCTGCAAGATTCAGTGAAAGAACAACTTATTGACATGCTTCGAGAGTACGTTGACGTCTTTGCTTGGTCCTATCAAGACATGCCAGGTCTTGACACTGATATCGTTATGCACAAGCTACCTTTGAAAGAAGATTGTCCTCCAGTGAAACAGAAGCTACGCCGTATTCGTCCGGATATGGCCATGAAGATTAAGGAAGAAGTACAGAAATAGTGGGATGCCGGTTTCCTTGCTGTAACTAGTTACCCGCCGTGGGTCGCTAATATTGTACCAGTGCCTAAGAAGGATGGAAAAGTACGGATGTGTGTGAATTACCGGGATCTAAATAGAGCTAGCCCAAAGGATGATTTCCCATTACCTCACATTGATGTATTGGTCGACAACACAGCTCAGTTCTCGGTGTTTTCCTTCATGGATGGTTTTTTCGGGTATAATCAGATCAGGATGTCACCCGAAGACATGGAGAAGACTACCTTCATTACACCTTGGGGCACATTTTGTTATAAGGTGATGCCGTTTGGACTGAAGAATGTCGGTGCCACTTACCAACGGGCTATGGTAACGTTATTCCACGACATGATCCACAAAGAAATTGAATGTTACGTGGATGACATGATTGCCAAGTCCCTCACTGAAGAAGACCATCTGTTAAATCTGCTGAAGTTGTTCAAACGCCTGAGAAAGAATCAGTTGAAGCTAAACCCCAACAAATGCACATTCGGGGTGCGTTCCGGTAAACTGTTGGGATTTATTGTAAGTGAGAAAGGAATTGAGGTTGATCCTGATAAAGTCAAAGCCATTCAGGAGATGCCTGCACCAAGGACCGAGAAGGAAGTTTAGGGGTTCTTAGGAAGACTAAACTACATATCAAGGTTCATATCTCATCTTACAGCAACCTGTGAACCCCTGTTCAAATTGTTAAGAAAGGAACAAACGGTCCGATGGAATGAAGATTGTCAGAAGGCTTTTGACAAAATCAAGGAGTACCTGCAAGAACCCAATCCTTATGCCTCAAGTTGAAGGAAGACCTCTAATAATGTATCTGACAGTATTAGAAGGATCAATGGGGTGTGTGCTGGGTCAGCATGACGAGTCTGGTCGAAAAGAGTATGCAATATACTACCTAAGCAAAAAGTTTACCGACTGTGAACAACATTATTCACTGCTCGAGAAAACTTGTTGTGCTTTAGCGTGGGCTGCTCGCCGACTAAGACAGTATATGTTGACTCACACTACCTTGTTGATTTCAAAGATGGACCCTGTCAAGTACATATTTGAGAAGCCAGCACTTACCAGAAGGGTTGCAAGATGGAAAATGATTCTGACGGAGTATGAAATTCAGTACACATCTCAAAAGGCCATCAAGGGCAGTGTACTGTCTGACTACCTAGCTGAGCAACCCATTGATGATTATCAGCCAATGAGATTTGACTTCCCTGATGAAGACATCATGTATCTGAAAGCTAAAGACCATGAAGAGCCTGCTCACACTAAAGGACCTGACCTAGAAGAAGAGTGGACAATGATGTTTGATGGGGCTGTCAATATGAATGGTCATGAGGTTGGTGCAGTGCTCATTACACCTAAAGGAGTTCAGATGCCTTTCTCGGCGAAACTCACCTTCGCATGCACTAACAACGAAGCTGAATACGAAGCCTGTATTATGGGTCTTAAGGAAGCCATTGACCTCAGGATCAAGACATTAACTGTATTCGGAGATTCAGCTTTGGGTAATCAATCAGACCAACGGCAAATGGTACACTCACCAAGAGCATTTGATCCCATACCGTGACTATACGAGGAGATTATTGACTTTCTTCACAACAGTCAAACTTGAGTATATCCCTCGAGATGAAAATCAGTTCGCAGATGCTTTAGCTACCATTTCCTCCATGATCAAAGTTCAAATTGCCAATTTTGTGCCCCGGATTTCGGTATCCAAACTAGACCGACCAACATATGTATTCTCTGTGGACATTGCTAAAGATGACAAGCCTTGGTTCCATGACATCAAATGCTTCTTAGAGGATCAGACATACCCACCTGGGGCATCATCCAATGATAAGAAGACATTAAGAAGGCTGGCTGGTAGTTTCTTCCTTAATGCTGATGGTTCATTATATAAGCGAAACTTTGACATGGTCTTGCTCAGATGTGTTGACAAGAAAGAGGCAGACTTGCTAATGCACGAGGTGCATGAAGGATCTTTTGGTACCCATGCTGGAGGACATGCAATGGCTAAAAAGTTGTTAAGATCAGGTTACTACTAGCTCACAATGGATGCAGACTGTTGTGCCTATGCCAGGAAGTGCCACAAATGTCAGATCTATGCAGACAAGGTGCATGTGCCTCCAAATCCTTTGAATGTAATGTCTTCACCTTGGCCCTTTGCCATGTGGGGCATTGACATGATTGGAAAGATCGAACCGACTGCTTCAAATGGTCACAGATTCATCCTAGTAGCCATTGACTATTTCACCAAGTGGGTTGAAGCAGCTTCATATGCAAACCTCACCAGACAAGTGGTAGCCAGATTCCTGAAAAGAGACATCATCTGTCGATATGGAGTACCCAAGCGAATCATTACTGATAATGGTTCCAATTTGAACAACAAAATGATGGCAGAATTGTGCCGGGACTTCAAAATTCAACACCACAATTCTTCTCCTTACAGGCCAAAGATGAACGGCGCTGTTGAGGCAGCTAACAAAAACATTATGAAGATTGTGCAGAAGATGGTGGTTACTTATAAGGACTGGCACGAAATGCTACCATTTTCTTTGCATGGGTACCGAACCTCGATCAGAACATCCACTGGGGCAACACCCTATCAACTGGTATATGGTATGGAGGCAGTCCAACCAGTTGAAGTCGAGCTACCCTCCCTATGGGCACTGATGGATGTAAAGCTGAATGAAGCAGAATGGGTCCGCTCTCGGTACAATCAACTGAATCTGATAGAAGAAAATAGATTAGCTGCAATCTGTCACGGGCAGCTATATCCGAAAAGAATGAAGAAAGCCTTCGATCAGAAAGTCAGGCTTCGGGAATACCAAGTGGGAGATCTTGTGCTGAAAAGACTTCTTCCTCCTCATACAGACCACAGGGGCAAGTGGACTCCAAACTACGATGGTGCATTCATAGTAAAGAAGGTCTTCTCTGGTGGATCACTGATGCTCACTACTATGGATGGTGAAGATTTCTTGTCCCCTGTGAATTCAGATGCAGTTAAAAAATACTTCGCATAAAATGACTCGCTGGACATAAAAATAGAATGTAAATCCAGGCAAAAATAGGGCATCCCAGCTAGGCAAAAACAGAATAAAAGACTCGGACAAAAATAAGGGAAAATTAAAAAAATGTACACCCGCTGAGTTGAAAAGCCACATTGGATAGCTCAGGCAAAATTGGGTATCCCGGTGGATTGAAAACCCGAAAGGGCGATCCACGCAAAATAAGGGAATAAGCGAACAACTGCACTCTAAATTCGTCCATATCGCTCACAACACGACAAGTTTCGAAAGGATAAAGCATCGGTTAGAATCAACTTTCTTCAGAAAGCAAGATAAGAAGAACGTCGAGGTCATACGGGTCATAGCAAAGAAAGCTCACCGGAGCGTCGTCAACATTGCCAGCACTTTTACCTTTTCAATTTGTAACAATATCGTCATTCCAGGGGATTTGTTTCTTTGACTGTATCTGCCAATTCAGGGCACCCAGATTAATAAAATCAGAGTTTTCAGTCACACCTCGTTTGTAGATTTCTGTTTCATTTTCAAAAATGTCCAATATCCATGATATAATATTTGCATAAAACAAATGAGCTAGTATTAATAAATGCTTATTGGAAACATATTTACTCTCAGGAATATCTAACTCCTATGACGGAATCCGGTAAGGGATACCTCAGGATACTTGTGCGTTTCATTTGTCTTAACAGGTTGCAGGTATTCAATACGCAGCATGGGGCATGGCAAACAGTGAATCCCCATCATGCTATTTCCAGAAGTTACCTTCTCCCCAAGCAGTATCTGGAATGCTTTTCCCCAGCGGAGTTATCAAAACCTCCTCATCCCCGGCATAAGTCCATTCAACAGGAGCTTCACCAGCCAGGATCCCCACAGAGTTCTCTAGTAAGATCGTTCAGTGATATTTCCTTCCCCAAACAGAGTACCAGGTCTCTCAAAGACAAAAGAACCATCTCCCCACAGAGTTCAAGCCTCTCCCCAGAAGAGCAATACCTGAAATTCTTACACAACAAAGTAGTGGAAGCTTCCGTATCCCCCGCTGGGTTTTCTCCTTACAAGATAGGTCTATCAATAATCTAGTTCCCCAAGCAGAGCTATACATCCTAACAGATCGACCAATGATCTCCCCCAGCTGGGATATCCCTCCGAGCAGATCAACCAGAGATCTTCACAGCAGCGGGATCCAAATCCCTGATCGGTTTCTTTTTGCATAATCATAGCATTTGCATCATTTTCCCCACAGAGCGTAGCATTCCATCTAATACGGAGCATTACAGCAAAAATCAACCATTTGCATGATCACAAGCTAGTTTTGAGCTAGTCACCCGCAAATACAATCAATATCTCATCAGCAATGTATATACAAAACCCACATCCCTTGCAAATAAAATCCAAAGCATCCTCTTTGCACTCTCCATCACAAATGCCTGTTATATATACTCTTTCGACACTCTTTCGTGTCATATCATTCCCCTACATATATAAGCCAAAAACATCCTATTTGCATTCTCAAATACAAATACCTATATATATTCTTCTGACACTCGTCCGTGTCACCTTTCCCCAGCATAATTGTCAAGTCACTTATTGCAATCCAAACACTTGTTATGATACACCCTTGTTGACACCCATCCGTGTCATCCTATCCCCACAAGTCGCCAGAATACCTTTTACACTCTCATATATAAATGATTGTTCATAACTTATACACTTCTTCTTCTGACACCCGTCCGTGTCAAAATTTTCCCAGCAAGTTGAACACTCGTCCGTGTCTTGCTCATACTTCACTAATACTTGTTCATACTTATACAGATACTCGTCCGTATCTTGTATATACACTTATTCCCCATAGATTCGACACTCGACCGTGTTCTTTGTTAACCAGTTGGTATTCGTCTGTACCATCATCTATGAACATGCGTCATCATTTGTTTCTACCGATACTCGTCCGTATCATGGTCCTAAGGATGCTCGTCCGCATCTTTAATCTATACACATCGTTAAACACTTATACCTTTTATTTTTTGAAAGCATAAATACTCGTCCATGTTTACCATTCCCCAACAGAACAACGTTTCTCCTATCCGACATTCGTCCTATGTCGTGATAATTTCGGCAGCCGTACCCTGCCAGGTGATCGTCCTTCACCTTTGGATGACCGTCCCTCATCCTTTCCCCAGCGGAGTCTCCGTTATTGGAACCCTTTTTTATCCGACATTCGTCCTATGACGTGATATTTAGCAGTCTTCCCTTGCTAGGTGATCGTCCTTCACCTTTTGATGATCGTCCTTCGTCATTTTATCCGATTGCCGTCCCCATCATTGATTTTTGTTATCCGACATTCGTCCTATGTCGTGATAAACCCCGAGAGCAACCATACCCTGCTAGGTGATCGTCCTTCACCTCTTGATGATCGTCCTTCATCATGTTTATCCGATGGCCATCCCCATCGTCGACTTTTTCTATCTGACATTCGTCCTATGTCGCGATAAAGAGCAGCCGTCCCCTGCTAGGTGATCGTCCTTCACCATTGATAACCGTCCCTCATCATTTATTTCGTTTATTCTTTGAACCTGATGGACGTACCAATCATTGTTTACTTTACTTTCCGAGCTTGATGGTCGTCCCCATCATGATCTCCTTATTTCCCCAGCATGTCGGCCGTCCCCGTCGTTGCTTTATCCCCAGCAGTCGTCCTCTGCTCGATGGTCATCCTCCATCACCCGCATTTTGATAATCATACTATACTTTCTTTTACAATTTATATCCCTTTTCTTCTTCGCCCCATCGAGTGCAAATTTTGGACTGCCTTTGGTATTCAACCACAAGTTATCTTGTTTGTCTGTAAAGCCAGACGCTTACATCCTGCACAGCTAACTCATGTTTGAATAGGAGCAGCTGTAAACACCCCAAATTTTCCCTCACTAATTTCACACCATGGCCTGTGATCTTTCATCTTTGCATAAGTTTAAGCATATCATCTCATATTACATTTTTGTTTCACTGCATTAGTTCAAGTTCATCTGCATCTAGGGTTTGTGATCTGAGCAATCCAAGGATCCATCTGAGCCACTCCAAAGGTCTCCAATCATTCCAAGAGGTTCCATGTGTGTTCCATCATCATATTATATCCCTCAAAGATTAAGGAAGTCAAGAAATCACAAGAACTGGGAAAGCATGGAAGCAGAGCTAGGGTTTTCACTACACAAATGACCAAAATTAGGGTTTTGGTTTCAGAGGCCTTAACTCCAAATTTTTGGGCCATTCTTGTTTCTAATGTTCTTAAGATGTTATAAGGATCATGTGTACAAAGTTTGATGAAGAAATTCATTGTGGAAGTCATTTGTTCATTAAGTAACTTCTTGAGCAAGTTAGAGCAAAATCAGGGCATCTGAGGCCCCCAACAATGGAACCAAAGTGGAATTTTCATCAAATTGAAGTTATATGATCTTTATTTAATCATTTAAGTGCTTGGAAGTTCACAAAATTGAATAAATTTGAGCTAAACCAAAAGTTGCCAAAAATGGAAATGACTTGTAATGGAAACTTTCCATTTTGGGAAAGTTTTTCAACCTCCTCTTTCTCAACCAAAAATGCTTCAAATGAAAAATTGTTGGTCATTAAAGTTGTATATTGGATCATTCCCTTTTCAAAAAGTACAATAGCATGTTCTAATTCATTATGGAACTCAAGTTATGGCCTTGAAAAGTTGGCAAAAATTCTATAATTTTCACTTTCACACCAAAGAGGATTTTTTGCAATTTCACATACCAAGTCATTTTGTGACCTCTAATAACTCTCTAAGCATAATACAAACATAATACATTGCATTGTTACCAAAATTTCCCAAAGAATTACAAGTTTCTATAGCTTGCATCACAAGAAATCACAAAAGAGGAAAATCACATAACACTTGCAAAACTTATGAGATCTTTCCCTCCAAGCCATCCAGCTGCACAATCTCAAACCTATGGCTCTCCTTGATCAATGTTGATCTAGGACATGCCATAGAACAGCTGCTACATGAGCCCATACCTCAAGTACACAATTTGTTGACTTTTTGCAAAAGGACCCATACCAATCAGCTGCAGCCACAACCACTCTCTGGCAAATAGGGTTATGTTATGTGGACCAAAAGCAAGCCAATGCATAACACACACAAGCCTGAAACCTCAGATACACCAAGTTTCACAAAATCACCTTCAAGCTTCAAACTTTCGAAACACTCTGTCCAACCACTCAAACTTCAAATAAACTTCACCATTCAACCCACCATCATCATTAGAACATTTCCCAACCATCAAACAAGCCTGAAACCCCACAAACACAAAACACGATTTCAGACCAGTTGAGGTGCAACCACTCAATCCAGCCATTCTAAACTCTATCAAATCATTGCAAAATCATCAGGGGGTCAAGTGAGGTGGATTTGCACAAAAGAAGAGGTCCAAAAGCTCTAGAAGTGAAAGCTTCAGTTCAGGTAGCCACCTTCAAACTTTTTTCCAGAACTTATTTTTTATGTTATAGAAATGATCTATATGCTTCACTGATCACACTGCACTTGTTGGTTTTAAAATTGATTGAGTATTGAGCCTGTATCGTGTTTCTGAAAGTGTTGCCATTTTTATTTTTTTCTTCGAATCTTGAGTTTGATGCATGAGAAATGAATTTTGAGGGTTGAATCATGTTTAGGGTTGTTAGAGGATGTGATCTGGAGCTTTAGAGCTCTGGAAATGACCTAGGGAAGAAGTTTGTTGTTTGGTCTCGCCGGAGAAGACGACCGGAAGTCTTCTCCGGCCACCTGAAACTGATTAGGGCTTAATCCACGTAATTAGGGAAGTTTGAATCTGGGTTGTTAGATGAGGATTAGGGTTAGGCAGTGAATGGCTCAGATTAGTTCATTAGGATTAAACCTGATTAATTAATTTTAAAACCTAATTAAATGTCAGAACACATCCCAGCCAATGATTTGCGAGCGCAATCAATCCCTCCCTCCCAGGTTTAAATTCCAGCCTTAGGATTAGTTGACTTTCCCTTTAATTCATTTTATTTTCATTTTTATTAATTTATTTTGTGCATTTTATTTAAAATACTTAGAAAAATCATAAAAATATTTCCTTCTGCATTTTAATTCCAAATATTTTTCTTCACCCAAAAACATTTTTATTTTTATTTTTTTCACTAGAAAATCATTTTAAAAATATTTAAATGTTTATTTTAATTAATTAATGGAAATTAATTAATTAAAATACCATTTAGGTTTCTAAAAATTCTAAAAAAATTCACATTGCATCTTAGGACACTTAGAAACATTTTCAAACCATTCATACAAATTTATTTTTGGTTTTGATTCAATTTTGATATTTTTCTTGAATTTAGGGTTCATAAAATTCCCTTTTTGGAACCCTAAATTTGAAAATTCTTTTCTGCCTAACCATGAAGGGTTTGATAATGATTCTTTTTGCATTCTTTTCTATATAGCATATAGTTTCTAGGGTATTTTTGTCATGAATTTATCTTTCATTTTCAAATTGATTTGCATTTTTCCTTTTAAGGTACCCGAAAACCCTAATTAACTTAGAAAAATCATAACTTCTTTTAAGTTAAGAGTTCGACCTTCTCCTTTGGGGTATGATATCATATGGGGTTAGGGTTCCTTTTAGTTCATTTGCAATTTTTTATCATGTGATTTGCTTCTGTTTTGGTAATTTGCATCCCATCCTGTCATGTAACCCTAATTTTACATCGATACTTGCATCTTGCATTGCATTGCATGAACATATGAACTTGTCATGACATTCTAAGCACTTGTATGCCATATTAGACATCTTAAGACATTGCTTGAACATTGCTTGGTCATTTCTTCATGCATTTGCTATGCTTTTCATCCATTTCACTTCATAAACATACATGTGTTTTCATGTTTCCCATTTGCTTCATTTGCATCCATTTTCTTTGTATGAACACTCATAGCACTTGGTATGCCTTTGCATCATCTCGTAGCATCATTTGCATCATGTGATTGCTTTTGGTTTTGTTTCTTTGTCAATACATATGCTTCATTTCACTTCATCTTTTTCTTTATGCTAACATTTTCAGGTTGTAAGTAACTTGAGAAGTGAATTTGCCTTCACTTCTCATTTCTCTTCATCTTCTTCATATGCATCCTTGATGCATTTTCATTTGTCTTAGAGTGAGATTGCTCATTCATATTCATCTCTCACTTTATTTCTCTAAGTTACTTATCTTCTTCATTGAAGTAAGTAACTTATTCATCTGTTTCTTCCTCCTTTAATCTGCTTCTTCCCTTGGTGGTTTCTTTGAAGATCTCTTCCAAGCCTTACAAACCATAGGAACATCCAAGAATGACAATAACTAGGGTTATGATTAGTCCCCCTTTAGATTTTACCTTTGAGTCTTCTTTGTGTCTCTCTTCTCATCTCATCATTAGAGACTAAACCTTTAAAGCTTTAGGACTTTGGAATTAGAGTTATGCCTGCATCCTTCTCTTAGGATGTAGTGTATAACTTTAATCCTAAGTGTTAAACCCTTAATTTGTTTAAACCTCTTAATCAATCCATCTTAATAATCACTAAGACATAAACTTGTAACTTGGGCCTTGCATTAGGGTTCTAATTCTTCCTTTATTGGTTAAGAAGGACTAACCCTAGTGTTTAATGGACAAGTCCCTCTCAAGTTGTCTTACAAACCATAAAACGCATTTCTTAATCTTACCTTTAATTAAAATCCACTTCAATAAAGGCTTGTTTTGTCATGAGGTTAATCCCTAATCATGGATTAAGTTAAGGTATCTTCTTCAGCTTAAGTGTGCTCATCTATTATCCTTCTCTTAGGATGGTGTAATGAGTTCATTAATCCTTGATTATGGCTTAAACTCATTACTTAACACTAAACAAAAACCCAAAAACATCTAAATAATCACAAGTAGGTTAATAATCTTAATCCTACATCATCATGGTAATTAAGTTGAGATGTTTATCTCATACTTAAAGTATTCTCATTATCCCTAATCAAAGGGAGGATATGATGAGTTTATTAACCCTTGGTTTAGGCTGAAGCTCATTAACTTATGCAAAACACCAAAAACAAATAAAAAACGGAAAACACAAAAAACAAACAATAATTGTCTCCTCCGGGATTCTTTTCTCAGCATCTTCACTCACAAACGAGAATTTGCTTCTTCCGTCTAATGCAAGACAGTTAGCACTCGAGCTAGACGAGTCATACACTTGAGCATAGATAAGCAGGCAGTTCACAGTCAATTTATCCTTCAGTCTCTTTGAGTCGAACTACGGTGTTCTGACTTCCTCATTGCACGAGAGGATACGTAGGCATAACTTAACTGTTATCGAACAAAAGTCTCTGCTTCTTCCCCCCTCTTTCAGTTTTCTTTTCAAAGCCTCATTCCTTAGCACCTCACTTCACTTTCTTGCACTGACACTTGTACATTCTTTCTTTTCCAGCTTTTGCACACAGACAGCATAGACACCTACCCCTTTAAACACAAATCTTTTAAGCGTGGATCCCGTCGAGTACGACGGACAATCTGGGTGCTAATACCTTCCCAGGTTGTAACCAACCCCCTTTCTCAGTTTCTCTGGTTCGCAACCGTCTTATCCATATCTTTCTAGGTTTATGCAGCATTACCTTTCCTTCGGGATAAAAATGCCTAGCTGGCGACTCTATTCAGTTCACTTCATTTCTTCTTTTCGCCGACCGTTCGCGCTTGTACCGGGATGCAAATCTTCGGGAGCGATAAATAGAAACAATGTCTGCACATCATCAGCATAGTCTATTCAAAATCATACTATATGAAATTATGGTATCATCTTCATCACCCTCCTTCTAAGGGCTTACAGCTTTATCAAGAGTTGAATATCATAAAAGAGAAGTAAGAAGCATAGTTTAAATATAGTGAAACAAATGGATTAATTCAAAACAAAGATATGCAATGCATTAACGTGAAAACAAAAGTTTGACATAATAGTAAGTGTTTAAGCCAACAAAAGAAATTAAAAATGAAAATTCAAATGTTTTCAAAGCCTCATCCTCTAAACTTGTCACTCTGAATGTCTGGTACCTTCGATGTTTGCTGGATGATAGAAGAACTCAATATGGTATTCTGGCGTAACCTCGAGGACTCCTTCGTCAATCAAGTCTTGAATCTTATTCTTCAATTCCCAACAGTAATTAGTGTCATGTCCAGGACTACTGGAATGATATGCATACCTTGCATTAGGATTATAGCGAGGAGAGAAAGTATTGGGATTCCGAGGAGGGTCTCTTAACGCAACCAAATTCATCTCCAACAAGCATTGCAAAGTTAGCGACATTGGCGTGTTAGTTTTGATAAACTTTCTTTTTTGTTCTTTGTGTTGAGACGGATTAACCCTATAAGACCTTCATCCTTTAATTGAAAGACTATCAATAGTAACCTGTCTCTTTCCTTCTCTTATCCTCTTCTCCTTTTTGACTAAGTCAGCTTGTTTCACCATAGGTTGACTGATGATTAGATTCCCGACTCCGTTGGCTTGAAGTTTATTAATGAAGACTCTCAGCTCTTCTTTCCCCTGGGCTATGTTTTGGATAAGAGCCATCTGCCCATTCATCTGGATTTTCATCTATGCCATCTCAGCTTGCAGTTGTTCCAACTGATCATCCTTGCTGTCTTCAGGATTCTTATTTTTCATGTTCTTAGTGAGGAGGGCTTTCAACTATTCTTGCCCATTGGAAAAATTTAGGATCACTTCTTGAAATTGAGCATTATGGGTTTGGAGATCTTTGACAGTCTGTTCGAGAGCCATTTCAACTGAATTAAATAGCGAGAAGATAAGAGACATGTCATGGAAACCTGTTATTCAATGGTATGGCATGTAAATGCATATGCAATGTTTTCAAGGACCTCGTAGGATTTAAATTTGTTAAAGAAAAACAGAAACAAAATTTTTATTAGTAAGTTCAAAATATATCTGCCCTTTGGGCTTACAATGAAGGAAAAACAAGAAAAGTTACAAATAAAATAAAAACATTTGAGACTCAAGTCTCCCATGGATGTTTCCTCTTTGTATGGAGATATGTATTGAGGTTTCGCTCTTCATGAAGTTGCTTTGTTAGCTCCAACACTTTCTCTTTGCTAGCATAGAATTGAGCCTCAAAGGTATCCCTTTCCTCCTTCAGATGGATCCAAGATTTTTGTATCTCTTCCAGGTCAGTAGACATGTCTGGATGAAGAATGTTGTAAGGAATATCTACTTCAAAAATAGGCTCAACAATACCAGTAGAACAACAGGATATGCCATCATAAGAGTTTGAGCATGAGACCACACCCATCTGAGGTAAGGCTTCATAGGGATTGAGTATTTTGGTTCCAGAGTGTTACTATTTATCTTATTCACCATGCCCCAAGCATGTATAAACCTTTGACGGTAACCTTGAGGATCATTGTCATAATCGAACATAATACCTTGAATAATCATATCATGAGGACCGTCACTCAGAGCATAACCAAATTAACGTAGTGCTAAAGAAGGATTATAAGTAATGCCTCCCCTTAGGCCAAAGAGTGGCACATTAGGGAACTCTCCACAGTGGTCAATGATAATGATGTTTTCCATGGATCAGGAACACCAATGGATATCTAAATGAGAGAGTGACATTATCCTTCTAGACCACCTCAAACCTTGTTCATTCTTTGTCACAGATCGAGGAAGGTGTGAAATAAACCACCTTGATAGCAGAGGTATGAAACACATCAGAGTCCCTCGCGCCTTTGTAGTACGAGTGTGAAGAGAGTTCAAAATATATCCAAGCAAATTAGGCACAAGATTATGAGTCAGAAATATTTTAATTGCGTGCACATCTATGAATTGTTCTGGATTAGGAAACAACACCAAACCATAAATCAACAGGGCCAAGATCTCCTCAAAAACGTAGTAACTCATAACATCTAAAAACAACTGAGCTTTCTCTATCAAGATTTTAGCAAGAAGACCTTTAAATCTATTTCTTGTTTCCCAATTGGATACAATACCTGACTTATTTAGATGCAAAGATGCTGCAATAATTTTAGATTTAGGATCCTTCTCTAGACCTGTGAAAAGGTTTTGATCAAGAATAGGTACACCAAGTATTTTAGAGAATTCTTCCATTGTGGGCACCAACTGGTAATCGGGAAATGTGAAACAGCGATGTTTAGGGTCAAAGAATTGGAACAAAACATTCATCATGTCTTCATTAAACCCTGAAGTAACCAAACCAAGCAAACAACCATGCCTTTTGATGAATTGAGAGTTCTCAGGAACTTTTGAGACTTATTCCTTAAGCTTGGAAGGTATCCTTACGAAATTTATTCGATTAGTGAAAATGCTATGTTATGATGTCATGATGTTATAATGTTATGTTTATGTTTAAAGCAAGCAAATGGCAAACACAAACAAGTCACATAAGAGCCTTAAGTTTAAATGCTTGCATGAAGTTTATAGGTAAGTATCCTCCCCACTGAAGTTAGTTGGTTCAACCTGTTCTAGCAATAATAATAGGGTTCTAAGGAATCTCAATATCACTGATTCTTATCAAAGGCTTTAGTTCAGTATGGCAACTATCTTTCCAACCAAAACATCCAAAGATTAGAATCTCAATGAGCGTAGCATCAAGTATCAACCAACTTGAGACTGCACCAAAGCTGGCTATCTCACTACTTTCTACTGGCCAAGATGGGTCAATTAGGGTTCTAAATGGAAGTTAGTGTAAATGACACCATGAGGCATCCTGATATTATCCTTAACTGACTTGAAGAATATCAATACTAACCTAAGTTTCACACTAAATATGGCTACCATATCAACCATAGCGGTATATGCGTATATTTTTCTTGGTCTATTGCCACTTACCTAAGATATCACCAGATCCGGGTTAGGATCTTTCTCACAGTAGCCCCAAGATAAAACCCTTAAAAGTAAAGCATACAAGTCAAACAAATTATAAAGTGAACTAATACTCTAAGGTAACCCCTCTTTAAATAGAACTCCCCAGCAGAGTCAAACAGATTGTCGCAAAATATGTTACGGTATGCAAGACTCGCCACAGACTTTTATTTTATCCAATTAGGAAAGGCATAAAAGAATAGGAAATACCTTTTAAAAAATATTTTGAGTTCGGGGGGTAAGTTATACAAAGGGAAGGTGTTAGCATCATTTGTATCCATGGTTATCCATAGGCTCTTAATTGCTTAGCTCACTTTATTTGTTTTGTTTGAAAAGTGTAGTCTGTGGTTTAAAATATTTTCGTAAAGATTTAACTTTGTAATGATTCTCGTATGAATGTATACCAAGTGTTTACTTGTTTTAAATTATTTTTGAAAAAGAGTGTAGGGTGTAAAAAGCATTTGTTTTGAAAGTTGTGAGCAAGCATTTAAGAATTACTTACTCTAAGTTGTAAGTTCTTTCTTGTCATTTTTGTTTCCTTAGGGATATAACTGTCCTTACTATTAGTAGGGACATGTAGGGATACCTTAACAATTCAAAGGGACTATCATCATTTCGTAGGGACAAGATCATTTATTTGAAGGAAACTCGAAGGGTCATCGAGGGACTATGATCTTCTTTGTAGGGACAAGATCATTTATTTGAAGGCAACTCAAAGGGTCATCGAGGGACTATTATCTTTTTCATAGGGACAAGATCATTTATTTGAAGGCAACTCGAAGGGTCATCGAGGGACTATGATCTTTTACTCGAAGGGCAACTAAGATGATTTATTTCTTTAGGCAATATGTTAAGGTATATCTACGTACGAGTGACTTGACCATTTATCGTAAGGCAACAAAGAGAGATTACCCTAGAGGTGTGAGTGTGAAAGTGTATTTAATTCATTTATTTTAGTCTTGAAATTAGGGTTAACTAATGGTTGATTTTAGTCTTACCATACATTCCTATAAAGCATACATCTAACCGTCTATAATGCGAAAAATAAACCCTAATTTAAACTATTACATGGCTTTGGGAGAGATACATAAATAAAAACCTAACTAAAAATGTAAAGTGCGGAAAATAAACATAAGCTATTACAAGGCTTTAGCAGTTACATTATTTAAGAAAGAAAATCGGGCGAGAAAAATAAATCTACTTATTACAAGTTTTCGTGTAGCCTATATAATTATCCTAAGAAATAAAATCGAGCAGAAAAATATGAAGGAAATAAAAGTTTCGGATATCAATTAATTGATTTTTTATTAAAAAGATAAATGTTTGATTAAAAAGAATAAATTTGACAAAAATAAATCTAATTTGATTTAATTATGTGAAAAAAATAATTTTTTTGGCATTTTATGATTTTTATGAAAAAACATTATTAGGTTACCTATTTTTCTTGTTGGTTAAAATAATTAATTGAATTAAATAATTAATTTTAATGAAAAATAAAATAAAATTGAAATAAGGAAAAATAAATAAAAAAGAAAGAAGAAAAGAGGTCAAAAAATAGAGGGAGGGACGCTGGGAATAGTCCTTTGAGTTCATTGGTCCATTCAATTTGGTCTGAAATTGTGAATCGTGAATTTCCATTGTTGGGATGATAGGATTTGATTGAAATTTGATTTGAAAACTTTCTATTTTGGTCATATTTGGCAATCATATCTTTCTCCTCTTGTTTTGCACGAATTTTGGATCAAATATTATATAAATAAATCTCAATATCTGATCCTAAAATAGTCCATATATCAAATCTTTGATTTTTCATATTTATTTTGAATAAAATTGAATTTAAATGAATTAAATCCAATAAAATATGAAATAAATAAAGAAAAAAAAATCAGAAAATATGACTTAGGGGTCGTGGACTATCTTAAGGTTAAGTTTGGATTGTGAAACGATATGCCCATTTGGCACAAACTCAAGTTTTGGTCATTATTTGCTTTATGCACCTCAATTTTGCTCAACTTTAACAATACACAACTCTCTCAATTTTTATCCTATGAATGTGTTCTTGGACTTTTTGGAAAGCTTGAAGTGTCCTTTAATCATTTCTTTTAGTCCCATGTCAATTTGATCGTCCATGTTCAAGTTATGAACTTTTGAAAAAGTTGAATTTTGTTGACTTTTTAGAGGACTTATAATGCCTTGGCCCATATCTCTTAAATGAAGCATTTTTGGCCTTGGCTTGTGAGACACAAAGTTGTAAGGAATTTAATTTCCTTCAAAATGAGCTTTGTATGGGAAATTTTGATGAAGAATGTGTAAGTTAGGTCTAGTCAAAGTTCAGTAAACTTTCCCCCTTAAGAAACCCTAATTTAGCAACTTTTGCCTTGTGATGAATTTGAGATTTTCTTGATGAATCATGATCAACCCTTGATCAAATGATGAATCTTACTTCATAATCTTGATGTTGACCAAAAATATTGAAGTTTGACTGTATGTTGACCACAATTGACTTTTTACCCAAGTTAATTGATTATTGATCATTTGAGCATCTGACTGACCAAACTTGTAGGGCAAGTATTGAAACTTAACATGAGGATCCTTTAAAGTATATGGGATATCATGAAGTCCACTTGAGGCTTTATAATTCCCATTTGCTTTGAGAAATACAAAACCCTGATTTGAGATTCACTGCTTAGGAGGAGGCTTTGTCTGATAAAACCTTGAGTTCCTTTGAGCAATTGAGAATCTTATGAACATTAGGAGACCTTTTGAGACATATTATATTGAAGATATGAGGGAAATTTTTGGGGTACAACACTACCTTTATAGGATATTTATTTTATGGTGTCCACGATAAGAATGAGAAGAAGATGGGTGGTTATGTGAATTGATGTGCTCCTCTATTTGCTGCCTACTTTTCTAAATAACTTCCAAAGTCAGGGCCTTTCATATATCTGAAGGAGGAGTTAAAGTGTTCTAGAAGGCTGATGGGCTTATCTGATGATGACATAGCTTGGGGGTTGTAACAGAGACCTGGTAGGAAAGGAGATAATCACCAGTTGCAGAGATTTTCCAAATGTGCCACTACTCGGAAGAAAAGGGATTATTAGTTATAACCCTATACTAGCAAAGAAACAATTCGGGTATCTTTGAGGAATCCTCCAGCTGTTGAAGAGATGGTTGAATCTCTGTACTTCCCTATGGAAGGAAACAAAAGGCTAACTATCAAGGTGTCTTAGGCTTGGGGACTAAAGGTAAGAAAGGGGAAGAAAGATTTTGGTAAAGTAGACCCGAAGACATATGACCCTTATGTTACATGGTTGAGGAACCGTGTAGAAGTTTTACTTCTCCCCTTCTTAGTGGAACCCCCTTTGTACCCGAAGGTTGTTGTGCCACAAGTCATAGTGCCCATAGAAGAATTTCAGAAGCTGGAGGTTGAATTGCGTAAACTCAAGCTTGAGAATTCAGATGTCAGTAGCCTTCATCAGCATGCAGCTTATGTCATCAAGGCCCTGGAAGAGAAAGTTCAGCTTCTTCAAAAGACTATGGATGATAAGGAAATAGACTTTGCAGATAGAGATTTGTACTTCCGAAAGAAAGGTTTGGCAGAGACTCATAAAGCTAATGCACGCAAACGGGTGAATAAGTCATTGAGGGAAGACAATAAGACCATTACTCTCTGGCAGGAAAGGTGGGAAGAGGCCCAGAAAAAGCAGAAGCAAACTGAAGAAAACTATCAGTTGCAGTTAGGGTATCAGGAAGAAGATATTCATTAATGTACTAGATTACCTACAGACATGTTATAAGAATCTTTGTTCGTATTTCCGTTTTGTTGTAAGACTTATGACCCTTCGGGGAGATTCTGTTTACTATTGCCTTTAAGCTAGTCTTTGTCAATGCAAAATTATTCAACTTCATAATCATTTGTCTGCGCACTGACACATGGTCATCCTGGCCGACCAAATCTGAGCTTTACGCAAATGCTTCCTCTTAAAAGTCGGGTTCCAAAAGCCATCTGAATGTCATTATTGAATACTGGAACTAGGGCACCATGAACTAGAGAATGAAAATGAAAGCATTTGTATAGCATGCATATCACCTTTTTTCTTGTTTTGCAGGTACGAGTCTCAGATTTATGACACTTTTTCCTTTTCAGGCACTATTGCTGCTAGAAGGGTTCATCAGTATCCAACAAAGATAAACAGAGTAAGGGCGATGGATCAGATGCAGGCTGATCTCACTGAGTTAAGGACATGAATGAACCAGTTCATGACCTTAATGGTTGGTATAAATCAGAATCAAGAAAGACTTTGAGAGATGGTCGAGAGGACCCCAGGTAAATCAAGAAGGCAACAGAGCTGGTGGAGGTACATGTGCTTAGGGAAATAGTGGAGCTACTCCGGAAGGTATTCCAATTCCTATTATTAATGCTGGTGGTCCAAGCGGGGAGCAAGGTCATAAAAATTATATGGACGGCTAAGAAGATCAAGTCACTGTTGTCAAAGGGGATATGGATGTGCAGAATGCTGAGGTAAATCGTCGCTTTGACGAGATGGCTGAAAAAATTTGCTCTATGGAATCTCAAAACACACTAGGCTTTGATGTAGTTGACCTGGCTCTGGTTCCTGGGGTTAGGATTCCCCATAAATTCAAGCTGCCTACTTTTGATAAATACAATGGTTCCACATGTCCTACAACTCACCTCCAGTCATATGTGGGGATGATCGCTGCATACACAAATGATGAAAAACTCTGGATGTATTACTTCCAAGACAGCCTCACCGGGGCATCCCAGGAGTGATACATGAAGCTAACTCGTGCATCTATTATCAGGAACTAGAAAGAACTTACCGAGGCTTTTCTGAAGCAATACCAGTATAACATGGACATGACGCCAAATCGTACTCAACTATAGAGTATGACCCAAACATCCAAAGAAAGCTTCAAGGAGTATGCTCACCGCTGGAGCCAACTTTCCGCCAGGGTTCAACCACCAATATTGGACCATGAAATGGTAGATATGTTCATGGGCACGCTGCACAAAGTCTACCTTGATCGTCTAGCTTCATGTCCGACTACAAAGTTTACTGATCGGGTAATTGCGGTTGAAAGGATAGAGTTTGCTGAAACTCAGAAAAATTCAAGATGCAAGTGGAAGTAGCTCATCTGGAGCAAGGAAGAAGTTTCTGGGCCCCAGAGAAGGAGAGATGGGGAAGCGAACGTTGTTTATGGCGGAGGAAAAGGCCGAGGTCATCCCAATCATTATGCTCAAGTGGCTGTTGTCACTATGCCTTTGGAGCCAACTCCACAACAACAATAACAAAGTCCTCAGCAAGGTAATCAACAGAGACAATTTCATCGCCCAAGACAGGCCGAACGTGTTACTGAGCCCATTCCTATGACATATACGACTTTATTGCAAAGACTACTGGAATTCAATATGGTGCAATTGAGAACTCTGGATCCACCCATAAGGCCTTTACCTCCAGACTATGATGCAAATGCTTATTGTGTGTTTCACTCGGGTGCTCCGGGGTACACGACCGAGAAGTGCAGAGCTTGGCAATTGAAAGTGCATGAGTTGATCGATTCCAAAGCTATAAACTTTTCCCCATCTCAAAATGTCACCAATAATCTGATGCCAAATCATGGTGGTGCGAGGGTGAAAGCCTTAGAAGACGGAGAGAAGTTGAATTTAATTATTGATGTTAATGATGTCCAGACACCACTGTCAGTTGTGAAAAGTTGTTTATTGAAGGGGCTGGTGCTCCCGAGTTGTAACGACGATTGTGAAGATTTCTTGATTTTTGATAATGGCTGTGATAAGTTGAGAAATAGAATACAAAGCTTAATAGACGAAGGTTCCTTGAAATTCGATAAGGTGAACAAAAAAACGACGATGTTTCAACGGTGACAATATACTTCACGCCTGCTGAAATTCCGGTGCCGCCTAGGCCGAAACCTGTCACCATCTTTGTACCCCAGGAAGTGACTCCTGTAACAATTACTGTTCCTGGTCCCGTGCCTTATGTTAATCAGAGGGCGGTTATGTGGCATTACGGAACACACATTTATGTGCAAGGACAAAGGGTAGAGGAAAAGCCTCGGGGAGAGAATGGTTCCAAAATTGATAATGTGGGAGGTGTTGGAGGATTTACCCGTAGTGGACGTCTCTTCGCTCCACAAAATCTAAGGACCAATACTAAAGCCGAGGCTGCAGCTCGTGCGAAAGGTAAACAGGTGGAAACTAGGGAGGTGGTGACTCCTTCCATTGGTCAGAGTACTTTTGAAAAAGAGGTGGAAGAATTCATGCGCATAATTAAGAAGAGTGATTACAAGATAGTGGAACAGCTGAACTAGACGCCATCGAAGACTTCGATTATGTCATTGTTGATGTGTTCCCAAGCTCATAGAGAGGCATTGCTGAAGGTCTTTCAGATAGCCTATGTTCCCCAAGAAATTATTGTTATTCATTTGGAGGCATTTATTGCAAATGTGAATGCATGCCATGGGTTGGGTTTTACTGACAAAGATTTGACTTCTAAGGGGTGTAATCATAACAAAACCTTACATATAACTATGAAGTGTAAGAGGGCTGTGTTGTCACACATGTTGGTGGATACCGGGTCGTCTCTGAATGTGTTTCCCAAGAAGCTTTGATGAATCTAGATGTTAAGGGAATTATCCTAAGGCCTAGTGATTTGGTTGTGCGAGCGTTCGACAATTCTAAAAGATCTGTATTCGGGGAGGTGGAGCTACCTGTGAAGATTGGGTCACAAATTTTCAAGAGTACCTTCTACGTAATGGACATACAACCCGCCTATAGTTGTCTTCTTTGTCGGCCTTGGATTCATGCTGCTGGCGCAGTTATATCCATGCTACAACAGAAGTTGAAATATGTGGTGGACGAACATGTTGTCACAGTCTGCGGTGAAGAAGATATATTTGTGAGTCACCTGTCAATGTTTAAATATGTGGAAATGGATGGAGAGATCCATGAAACATTGTTTCAGGCCTTCAAGACAAAGAACATCAATGAAGTTTCTCCCAGTATAGTGGTCAAGAGCATTGAAAAGGTAGGTACTTCCATAGCCTCATACATGAAAGCTTTAGAGATAGTTCAATCAGATAATGCCCAAGGCTGGGGAAAGGTTGTGGAGGTAGACATAAAAAAGGATAAGTTTGGGATCAGGTACCAACTAGGTCAAGTAGAAGTGTCCAAGAGCAAAGGGTTGATAATATTCTCAAGTGGGGGTGTTATTGATCCTAATCAAGTGTGTGTTGCTACGGGAGATGATGCTGACAATGATTACGACCTGGACAATTGGGTGCGTCCATGTATCCATTGGGAGGAATTCAAGAACTAGTTTGCCGAAGAAATTATCCAAGTTACTCTTCAGACATAGTAATCTTTCTTGTTTTTCTCATTTCATTGCATGTCAAATCCTACACATGCCCAAGGTGTACAGATCTATTTGTAGGACCACCCTTGCATTGAATTGCAATTTTTTTCTTATCATGAATAAAGGACGTTTTCATTCAAAGTTGTGTTCTCTTTCTTTCTATTTTAAATTTTTGAAATAAAAATAATAAAATGGAAATGTTGTATTTTGTTTTTTTTATCTTCATAAAATGAACTCTAAAATAAGCACATCATTTGTGCAGACCTGATCACCCGGATTCCACGGATGATAATTTTGCTATGACTGAGTATGACTTTGATAATCCTATTTATCAAGCTGATGAAGGGGTTGAAGAAGACTGTGAACTCCCCAACAAATTATCCAGGATGTTGAGACAGGAAGAAAAAGTTATTCAACCTTATCAGGAGGAGATTGAAGTCATCAATATTGGGTCCAAGGATGCAAGGAAAGAAATCAAGATTGGGGCCAGTCTGCAGGACAGTGTGAAAGAAGAATTGGTCGGTATGCTTCGTGAATATGTGGATATCTTCACTTGGTCATATCAAGATATGCCAGGGTTAGATACCGACATTGTTGCGCATAAGCTGCCATTGAGGGAGGATTGTCCTCCAGTTAAATAGAAGCTTTGTCGAAATCGTCCTGACATGAAAATGAAGATCAAAGAGGAAGTTTAGAAGCAGTGGGATGCCGGGTTCCTTGCTGTAACTAGTTATCCACCTTGGGTAGCTAATATTGTGCCAGTACCAAAGAACGAAGGCATGGTACGAATGTGAATTGAGTACCGAGATCTAAATAGAGTGAGTCTGAAGGATGACTTCCCATTACCTCACAATGATGTATTGGTTGACAACACTGCTCAGTTCTCGGTATTTTCCTTCATGGATGGTTTCTCCGGATATAATCAGATAAAGATGGAACCAGAAGACATGGAGAAAAAAACATTCATTACCCCGTGGGGTACTTTTTGCTATAAGGTGATGCCTTTCGGGTTGAAGAACACCGGGGGAACGTATCAGCGGGCCATGGTAACATTATTCCATGATATGATTCATAAAGAGATAGAATGATATGTGGATGACATGATTTCCAAATCTATAACTGAAGAAGAGCATCTAGTTAATCTCAAGAAGTTGTTTGATAGACTAAGGAAGTTTCGCTTGAGGTTAAATCTAAACAAGTGCACTTTCGGGGTGCAATCTGGTAAATTGATGGGTTTCATCGTGAGCCAAAGAGGGACAGAGGTTGATCCTGCCAAAGTGAAAGTTATACAAGATATGCATGCACCGAAAACAAAAAAATAAGTACGTGTTTTCCTGGGTAGATAGAACTACATTGCAAGGTTCATATTTCACCTCACATGCACTTGTGAGCCAATATTCAAATTGCTAAGAAAAGAGCAAGTGGTCAGGTGGAATGACGAGTGCCAAAGGGCTTTCGAAAAGATAAAATAATATTTGCAAGAACCTCCTATTTTGATGCCTCCAGTTCCAGGGAGGTCGCTCATCATGTATCTGGCTATGCTTGAAGGGTCCATGGGTTGGGTTCTCAGTCAACATGACGAGACAGGTAGAAAAGAGCATGCCATCTACTACTTGAGTAAGAAATTTAACGACTGCGAATCAAGATACTTAATGCTTGAAAAGACATGTTATGCACTTGCATGGGCTGCTAAGAGATTGAGACAATTCATGCTCACTCACATAACCATGCTGATTTCAAAGATGGATCCTGTCAAGTACATATTCAAGAAACCAACATTGACATGAAGGGTTTCCCGTTGGCATATTCTGCTGACTGAATATGACATTCAATACACTTCTCTAAAGGCTATCATGGGAAGTGTTCTTTCAGACTATCTTGCACAACAACCTCTGGATGATTATCAACCCATGCGTTTTAATTTCCCCGATGAGGACATCATGTACCTCAAAGCTAAAGACTGCAAGGAACCACTCCCGAAGGAGGGACCAAATCCTGAATCCAAATGGAGCATGATGTTTGATGGGGTTGTCAATATCAATGGGCGCAGAGTTGGTGCTATTCTTATTATTCCTGAAGGTGTTCATTTTTCCTTCTCCTCCAGAATAACGTCTGGTTGCACCAACAATGAAGCGAAATAAGAGGCTTGTATCATGGGAATAGAGGTGGATATTAATCTAAGGATTAAGACCCTTGATATATGTGGATATTAAGCTTTCGTGATTAACCATATCACCAGAAAGTGGTATACACATCAATTTCAGTTAATTCCAAAACGGGATTATGTGAGAACACTATTGACGTTCTTCACAACAATAAAGCTTCACTATATACCACGTGACAAGAATCAGTTTGTCGATGCGTTGGCTAAACTTTCCTCAATGATCAAAGTGCTATGTTAGAATTATGTTCCCAAGATTTACATATCACGACTTGACATACATGCATATATGTTTTCTGTTGATGCAATATCTGATGACAAGCCGTGGTATCATGATATCAAGTGTTTCCTGAAGAGTCAGGAATACCCAGCTAGGGCATCTTCCAATGATAAGAATACTTTGAGACAACTTGATGCTAGCTTCTTCTTGAATATTGATGGAGTGTTGTATAAGAGGAACTTTGACATGGTATTGCTTAGATGTGTGGATAAGAAGGAAGAAGACATGTTGATGCAGGAAGTCCATGAAGGATCTTTCGGTACCCATGCTAGAGGACATGCAATGGCAAAGAAATTACTAAGATCAGGGTATTACTGGTTAACAATGGATTCAGATTGTTGTTCATACGCCCGAAAGTGCCACAAGTGCCAGATTTATACAGACAGAGTGTATGTACCTCCGAGCCCGTTGAACGTCATTTCATCTCCTTGGCCCTTTTCTATGTGGGGCTTCGACATGACCGGGAAGATTAGACCTACTACTTCAAACGACCATCGTTTCATCTTGGTCGCAATTGACTACTTCACCAAGTGGGTTGAAGAAGCATCTTATGCCAATGTCACCAAGCAAGTGGTTGCTAGATTTTTGAAAAGAGACATCATATGCAGATATGGAGTTCCTGAAAGAATCATTACTAATAATGGTTCTAACTTTAACAACAAGATGATGGTTGAGTTGTGTTGGGATTTCAAAATACAACATCACAATTCTTCTCCCTATCGGCCAAAGATGAATGGCATTATAGAGGTAGCTAATAAGAATACCAAGAAGATTATGCAGAAGATGGTTGTCACTTACAAAGATTGGTATGAGATGTTACCATTTGCATTGTGTCGCTCCTTGGATTTCCATCCTGGTACAAAAGGGAAAGTGGCGCGGAAAAGGTTAGAGTCGCCAGCCAGGCATTTTTATCCCGAAGGAACAGGAATGGTAATGCTGCACAAACCAGAAGAAAAGAAAAGGAAGGACAAAGGTCTTGCGAACCAAAGAGACTGAGATCGGGAGTCGGTTACGACCTGGAAAGGTATTAGCACCCCAGATCGTTCGCCGTACCCGATGGGATCCACGCTTGCAAAGAAATCTGTTTCAAAGGGTGAAGAAATGAAAGCTGCTGCAAAAGAAAAGGAACTGAACTGGATAAAAGAAAAGAAAAGGGAACTGAAAAAAGAAATGAAAAGAAAAAATGTAGGGAAAATAAAGATTATGCTCGAACGGGCCCTACCCCGCTGCCTACGTACCTCATCTGGACAATGAGGATCAGAGTCGCCGTAGTTCCCCTAACTAGGGGTGGAAAGGATTGCTTGTGTCTTAAGGCTTGAACTGCCTATGTCAATGCTCAGGTGTTACAGGCTCGGATGATGAGTGTGTTACCGTCTTGCATAATGACAAGAAGAAGCAAGTTCGCGGACGGAGCGAAGAAGATGAGAAGAGAATTCCCGAAGGAAAGACGATTATTGCTTGTTTGTGTTTTTTATGTGTTTTCTATGAGTGTGGGAAAAGGAAGTGAACTCAAGCTCTTTTCCATGGAATGTGTACTTGCTACTATATTCCAAGAAGGAATAATAGAACAAGCACACTCAAGTAAGGAGAAGATCCCCAAAACTTGGTTCCAGAGATTAGGGCCTAAGCTCACTAACTCGTTGAATTTATTAAGTGTTTTTTGTAATATTTGAAGAAGTGCGTTTTATGATTTTCTTGATGAAGATGGTCTCATGATCAGACTTGTGCATCATGATAGACAAGCTTGTACTATCCCAAGATGGGAAGACTACAAGTGCTCCGTGGAATAAGGCTATTGCACAGGAGACTACTTAAATCCTTGTTAAGGTGCTTTTTATGGTTTTGGCTTTGAGATGAGAAGAGAAAAGAACCAAAGATCTTAAAGGTAAAATATATTGAGGAAGACTATTCCTAATGTTAGCATGCATGTGATTCCTAAGTTAGTGAGGCTTACCATCCTAAAGAAGGAAGAGATAAGGAAAGAAGAAGGAGAAAGAAGAAGGGAAGAAGATAGAAAGGATGGCCTAAGCACATCAAACATAAATAAGAAAGCATAATGAAAGGAGAAGAGAAAAGAGTTGGAGATGTGGGAAACTCATCCGCACCTCTCACTTACCAAAGCCCCTGAAATGGTTAAAAGCATAAACAGGTAACATGACAAAAGCAAATAAGAACAAATGAAATACAAGTGGACAAAAGATCAAGCCAAGACATCACAACCAGAATTGAAACTTCAATCTCAAGTGCCAAGATCAAACATACAACATAAGATGAGAAGTGGATCAAGCAATTCAGCATAAAGCATCACCAATCACTATGACAAAATAAGACATTTATGAGATAGCACAAAGCATACAAAGTAAACAAACATCACACACTTCAAGACCAGAACCCTATCATGTCAAGAATGTGCCTAAGCAACACAAGAGATCAAGAAAAGAGGCAAGCAAGCTTAATCATTATCAAGAGGAGAAACACATAAGCATAAGAAGTGAAGTGAATATGTTCATAAGTGAATAAACCTCAAAGGCAAGTAACTTCAAAAATTCTCAAAACACAAACATCAATAAAAAACCAGGGGGATATCCTCATCCTAAAAGAGCTCTAAACCACCTAAGGGAGTTGGCACAAGTGCCCTCCTAGCCTAAGGACTAAGCATATGACCAAAAAGGATGCAAAAAGAGGGAGGCAAACAATAAAATTCATATTAAATCAAGAGTTCATCCAAAAATTCCACAAATTAGCATAAAGGATCTTGAAATATCTAATATTAACATGCCAAAAGAATAAGATCAAAATCAGAAGCTAAGTAGGTCAAAGGGATGCCTAAACATGGATTAGGGTTATGAAACTTCACACACAAGTTAAAGATAAAAAATAATCAAGCAAATTTCTAAAAATCAGAAGAAAAATCACCCATAAACTACATCTCAATAGGAACGAAACGCAAGAAGAACCAACTGAAAAATCAAATTGATGCTCAAGATATAAATTCTACAAATCAGCATGTGTTTAAAATGTATTAAAAAGAATTAATAAAATAAGAAATTAATTCCTACGTGGAAAATGAAAATAAATAAAAAATAAAAATATCAAAAATTAAAGAAAATTAAAAGGATTAGTCATGAATTAATTTGGAATTTTTAAGAACCTCTAACTATTTTTAAGAATTAGAAAGCTAACTGAAATAAAATAAAAATAAAGAAATAAGTGAAATGGATCAGGGGTGCAATCAGCAGAATATTCAGTTCAATTAATTGGGCTCAGAAAGAGAGGGGGTGCGAATAGTAGAGGGAGGCCCATGACCCTGTGCAGGTTTATGAATATTAAGGTGGAAATTCAGTAAAAACTGGAAAAAGAACAAACCATCAGATCAATCTCACGCATCTTATGAAGTCAACAAATCAGCCAAAGTCAAATAATCAACAAACCCTAGCACACACACATAGTAACTATGGTGAACTGGCATACACCTGGCATTATTCAAACTAAAACAAACACGTGAGAGGGAGGCTCTCTCATTAATGCGCTGGCAATGTTGAGCCGCCCAGATGCTAGATCCTGTGGCTGAAACATCATCTTCTCCATTTCAAAATTTCCAGAATCCGGTGACGGAGCCCTAGCTTCGGTCACCGGAAAGTTCATACTCATAAACAAAATCACACCGAAATAAACCATAATCTCCAAATCAAATGATTCAAACATGCTGAACTCAAAAATCACATCAAAATTTCCATTAGATCCATGAATCAAACAAATCGAACATAAACAATTTTGTACATCAAACTTCAAATCCACCATACATGCTCAATATTTATCTATTTTCAAATCTAAATAGATCAGAATCATCAGTAAGGCATACAGATCACAATGCACACAAACAAAACTATTTCTAGATCAATGAATTCGAAGCTTACCTGAAAGTTGCAACTTTCACAATAGCTCAAGATAAGCTTCCTCCAGCTGCAAATCAACCTCTTTTGATCTCTTCTTGCAAAATAAATGCAAGAGAAAGCTTGAAACTGCTTAGATCTTGAGATTCAACCACAACTGCACCTGAACTGCACCTTGTGAAATCCTCAGATTCAGCTTGAATTGCTAGTGGATTTGTGATCCTGAGAGCGCAAGGATGAAGAATATGTGATTTGTTTTGGCAATGAGTAAGTGTGTGGAGAGATTCGAAAGAAAATGCTTGTATGCAAGAAAATATGAAGTTGAAGAATGAGAGAGAACTAGGGCTGAAACTTGTGTGCAATGCCTTATATGTGATCAGTGTATGCACATGCCTAGGGTTTGTGGATCAGAAGAGGTGTGAGATGTGTGATGAGGGAACTTTTGCCAAATTGCATGAAGAATGAGAATGAGCAAATTGCTCTTGCATTTGATCCCTCCTTGCACATGCTAAGCTCCCATCCCAGACCTTGATTCATGATTAAATGATCTTGGCCCTTAGATGTTAGTATCATGCTTTTCTTGTGATCTTGCATTTTTGCATTTTGTGAAATATCTCACATTCCATACACGATTTTGGAACTTTCTCTTGGGACAAATGTGTTTCATGCCATGCCTTGTGATATTGTAATCTCAATTTTCCCATAGGTTGGCTTGAAAATGACTTAAGTGAGTTTTTGCAAATGGTGTAATCTTGGAAATGTGATAAAACCCTAAAAATGGATAAATTTCGATTGGCCATAACTTTTGATTCATGACGGCTATTAAAATGTACTTGTACTTTCTGAAAATGGGAGAATATACCCTACAACTTTCATGTTTAATGGAAGTTCATTTGAGATCATCTTCATCATGAAAGAGGGCTTTGAAAATTAGGGCAAAACTTGCCAAAAATGGAAACTTTCATTACAAGTCATATGCCAAAAATGGAAAGTTCTTCAAAACCCTTTGATTCTTGATCTTTGACTTTGCCAAACCTCTTCTAAGGTCTTAAGAACATCCCTTGACTTGAAAAATGGGATTGGACCCCTTGAATTCTCACAGTTGACTTTTATATTGCACAGTTGACCAATTTCTTCTCATGCAAGCAACTGATGAAAAAACTACCTTCCACAAGGAATTTTCTCACCAAATTTCATCCATAGGAACCTCTTATCAGATGAAGGACTTTTCCCACATGAAATGGCCAAAGTCACAAAGAATTCCTGCTTGAAAGTGAAACCCTAATTTGGGAACCAGTGTGTAGGAGCTTGCCCTAGCTTGGATTCTCTGATAACCTCCCAACCTTCTGGGCTCTTGTAAGGGATCTTGAACTTGTGAAAGTCATGTAGACCCTTCATGGGACTTGGACAAGTCTCCTTGGCCTCTTGCTATAGCTTGTAAGACCTCAAATACACCAATGGTTGATCATATGCCCAATGCTAGAACATGAGAATGTTATGCTTTGTTTTTCTATGCAAAGATGCCAAGGATATGACATGCTTATGATGATTATGATATGATGATGATGCTAAAAAGAAGAGGGAAAATTTGGGGTGTTACAGCTGCCCCTATTCAAGAAACTGTTAATCTGAAAAGACGATAGCTTTCGGCTGTCGGCCGTTCGAGATGAACTATGGTTGAATACCAAGAAGACCTGAAATTTGCACTCTGTTGGAAAATGCAGGCAAATGGGAAATAAACCCAACCAAATGATGCTTTGGTGACTGAGTGAGGAGAAAGCGGACGAGCTCCTTCCAAGTTGAATTGGTACTTAGGATGGAAAAACTTAGACAGATGAGTCTTCTTTGAACAAACCTGTTACGCCGGGGATTGGACATACGAGCTCTCTTCAAGCAAACCTGTTACGCCAGGAACTGGACATACGAGCCCTCTTCATACATTTTTATAATATATGACTTAAGACAGACAAACCTCCTTCGGATAAACCTGTTACGCCAGGACCGGTAGTGCACCAAAGTCTGTGGGATAGACGTGCATAATCAGGATAGACAAACCCTCTTCATATATTCTCCGTAGATATATGGTATAAGACAAACGAGTCTTATTCAGCAAACCTGTTATGCTAGGTGCGACATTAGGATTTGACAAACCCTCCTCACAAATATTTCGTAGATAAGTGGTGTCTAAGACAGACGAACCTCCTTCGAATAACCTGTTACGCCAGGACCGGTAACCATTTTGACTTTTAATCCCACCGTCAGGACTTTAAACCTCTTCAACACAGACGAGTATTGGATGATCATCAAGAGAACACAAATGAGTGCCATAAGTCAATGATACAAATGAATATCAGACGATGATCAAAGAAACACAGACGAGAGCTTCAGGCGATGATACAGACGAATATCAGCCACTGGTATAGACAAATACCAAAAATCCAACATAGACGAGCATTTGGGTAGAAATACAAACGAGTATCGGAATGATTATCAAATCAGTACATATGGATATAAGCTAACACAAACGAGTGTGAAGGACGATACAGACGAGTATCCAAACAATGCAGACGAGCTTCAAACGAACATCAAGCAAATATCAAGCACAAACGAGCGTCGAGGAATGCAGACGAGCAACATCAAAGATCAAACACAGAATAGCATTGATGAATGCATACGAGCAGCAACAAAGTGCCCTGATTGGCGGCAAGAATCTCAATTCTGCAGGGGAGAACGAGGTCAAGATGTTTCGACACTTAACTCTGGCTGGGGAGATGAACCCCTGTCTGTGTCACACCCCAAATTTTACCCCAAATTTTTTTTTATTCATACATTTATATCATCATTAGTATACCATAATGCGTTTAGTCACCTTAGATTTTTGCAACAAGTTTTTTTTATTATTATTGTCAAGTTTTTATTTATAAATATTGAAATTCTGTGATCAGGTATGAGATGTCCTAAGAGATGTCCCAACACTTAATAGGACATTTGACAGATTTAACCAAAACTTAAACAGCAAGAAAAGTAAACAACACAGAAGTTTGTTAACCCAGTTCAGTGTATAACCACACCTACATCTGGAGGCTACCAAGCCAGGAGGAAATCCACTATTAGTAATATTAATTCTAGACTTAAACCACCCTGTTTAATCTATCACTTAATACTTACCCAATGCAATTTCTACCTAAGACTCACTTAGATAAGAGTACCCTACTCACTCCCCCTCAATCACCCAGTGATCAAGTTTACAAGTTTACTGAAATTGAAGACATCCTTCAAACAAAACAGCTTGATCTTACTTAACAGTTTCAATCAAGTCACAAATGCACTTTTGCTTAAAAGCTCATAAAGTGGTACATAAAAACAACCTGCTATTAAAACACTAGACACCCTATTTAGTCTTCTGAAATTCGTACACAATTCTATGAGTTTCTGTTGCTTAAATAGGTATCTGAATTTTGGGCTTTCTGTAGAATGGTTCAGCCCTAATGCGCAGCAGCTTCCACCTTGAATTTAGGGTTTGTTACCTCCTAAATTCTAGGTGCATTAGGTCTTCTGTTTTAATCTGAATCTTCAATATAAATCTCCCTACAGATGCGCCTTGTTCTGTTTTTATCCATCATTAATTAATTCCAGATAACTCTCCTTAAATATCTCTGATCTGTTAATCAATAATTAATTCTGGTAGCAGGTCTGAGATGTCTCAACATCTGTTGGGACATCCTGAAAAACTGAACTTAAGTTATTTACACAATGTTCCAACATCTGATGAGACATCCTGAACTAAGTTCACATACTCTGTTTGATAATGTCCCAACATCTGATAGGACATTCTGAACTGAATTTAACATTTCTTGTTTGGTCAAAAATTCTGCCAATTCTTAAACATCTACAAACTCCCCCTTTGGCTAATTTTTGGCTAACATCTTTTCTGGTTTTCAGAGTGCAGCAGAAGTTCTTATTATCAGAGTATAGCATTACTTTTCTGTTGATTCTTATTTGAGATTACTCCCCCTCAAACATATATGTATCCAGTCTTGTTCCAACAGAAAACCTTATTCAGTTCAGAAGCAAACAAACAGAATTTTTCATTCATAATTAAACAGCAATACAATTTGTTGTTGTTCTCCCCCTTGGTAGACACAAAATTAGGGGCCAAAGACACTATTCCAGAAATACATTGCTGTCATTACATTTGCCTCACATACATTGATCACTCAGATTCATTACTCTCAGTTGCTTCCTCAACTTCTATTTCAGCTTCACTTGCTTCATCAGCTTCATTGTCTTCATCAGAGGCATTGTTTGCATTAGAGGCAGCTTTCTGGTCTTCTTCATTCTCCAATCTTTGAATGATTTCTTCCAGTTTCAGCTTCCTTGCTTCAAGCTCCTTGCATGTGCACTTTAGCTCAGCAATTAACTCTTTCTTGGAGATTGAATTCTTAGCAGTTGAGGGACCAGCAGATGTCCCAGCAGGTGCTTTAACATCTGCAGCATGGTGACTTAGGAATAATTTGTAATGAAAGGCCAGGGGGCTCTCTCTCTTGCAGACAATGTCCTTCTCAGTTAAAATTCCAGGGTATTGACTTAGAACAATACCACACAGCAATGATGGAAAAGCTATTGGCAGCTTTGTTGCAGTAGAGATGGCATGCTTCATAGTCTGATCAAAAATATATGCTCCATAATCCATCTTGGTTTGAGTCCCCACAGCAAAGATGAATCTGGCCAGACCAGTTGAGATTGATGAAGTGTGGTTGGTAGGCACCCAGTTTGCAGTTCCAATCCTGTTAAGCATGGCATACTTTCTAGTAAGCATGCTCACAGAGAGCTTTCCCTTCACAGGCCAAGCTTTGACCTGGTTTGCAGTGATCACCTTACAGATTTGATTATCTGTTTTCCCTAGCTCATTGGGTCCATCTGTGTCCCTTCCTAGATACTGATTAATGATTTGGGGAGAGAACTCAACACACTTACCTCTTACAAATACCTTTCTGAACTCTGAGGACTTACCATTTGAGCAATCCTCCTGAAGATTCACAATGAACTCTTTGACAAGAAGTTCATAGCAGGGAGAGAACTCTGAGACTGTCTTGAATAGTCCTGCAGCAGAGATTAAGTCAATGAGTTCTGTGCACTCAAGTGCATTGCTGCTCAGTTCTCTTTCCAGGGCAACCCTTCTTTGGTACACATACTTCCATCTGTTGACACTAGAGACAAGATGAAATGATATGTTGTCCAAGGGAGCTTCTGGAACAGCAGTTGAAGCTCTTGCTGATGTTGGTCTTTTCTTGGGAGGAGATGTTGGGACATCTGATTCAACATCTGAATCTGATGGTGTGACAACTTTTCTCTTCTGAGATTGGACTTTGCTCCAGGGTTTTGTTGGACCAAAGGTAGCTTTAGCTTTGCCTTTCTTTGGACTAGCCTTCTTAGTCTCAGGGATGACAGGTTCAGCTTGCATCTTTCCTTTCCTGGACCTTAGTCTTTTAGCAATGCTGGGTTTCACAGATGATATGATCTCTGCATCAGAATCCTGTTCCAGATTGACTACTGGAGGGGATTGAGCAGTCTCCTCATCAGCTTGTTGATCAGCAGAAGATTGATCTTCATTTGAGTCTTTAGCCTGTTCCACAGAAACTTCTTTATCATTTTCACTTGAGACCTCTTTCTTGTCCTCAGTCTGTTCAGTATCAGCATCAGATGAGTTTGCTTTCTCATCTGCATATGTTCCAACATCTGTTGGGACATCTTGTTCTGCAGCAGTGTTCTTTGTATCTTGAGATGGTTCTTCTTGAGGTGCAGGAATGGTGTTCAAGGGAACAGAGATTCCTTTCACTACTCTTTGTTCAGAAAAAACTTGATTGACAATCTCCTTGATGGAATCATCAACATATTTGGAGTATTTAGCATGAGAGGGAATGTCTTTAGCTTTGCTTCTGATTTGATCTTTACCTCTTTTTGGTGTTCTTGCCTTTTTAGTGTGAGAGGCGCTTCCCCTGAGTTCGTCTAATGGTGTGGATTGCATTGGTACCACAGAGATAGGAGTGGCATGCACCACATCTTCCTGGTTGAGAACTTCTTCAGCTGTGTTAGGGTTTTGAGACATTGTTGAAGAAGATGAATGTGCAGCTTTAGGGTTTATGATTTCTGAAGGATTGCTAGTTAATGTGATTCGCTTGTGATGGTGTGATGAGACTCTTGATAGCTGCTTATAAGGAGTTACTAAATAAGTAGTCGTTACAGTCCAAATGATTAGGATTGGAATTCCCAAAGATCTTGTCCAGACCAGTTTTGCCATCTGGAATTTAAGCCATGCAATGTCATATGACATGTTGGCACATCTCATTAACTGCTAGATATCACATAAACAGATTCCAAGTTTGCCCCTTAAGTTCTCAAATTGTGTAGCATCCAATGCTTTGGTAAAGATATCAGCTAACTGCAGATCTGTAGCTACATGCTCCAATGAAATCACCTTTTCTTCTACAAGATCTCTGATGAAATGATGTCTGATATCAATATGCTTGGTCCTGCTATGTTGGATAGGATTCTTTGATATGTTGATTGCACTTAAATTGTCACAGTACAATGTCATGACATCTTGTGGGACATTGTACTCAGTGAGCATCTGCTTCATCCAAACCAACTGAGAACAACTGCTACCTGCTGCTATATACTCAGCTTCAGCTGTAGATAAAGATACACAATTCTGTTTCTTACTGAACCAAGAAATCAGATTGTTTCCTAGAAAGAAGCATCCTCCTGAAGTGCTTTTTCTGTCATCAGCACTTCCTGCCCAATCAGCATCACAGAAGCCAGTGAGAATTGGTTTGCAACCATGAAAGTACATTATGCCATAGTCACAAGTACCATTAACATATTTAAGGATTCTCTTGACTTGATTGAGATGACTGACTTTTGGATCAGCTTGATATCTTGCACAAACTCCTACTGCAAATGCAATGTCTGGTCTGCTAGCAGTCAAGTATAACAAGCTTCCAATCATGCTTCTATATAAACTTTGATCTACATTCTCACCCTTTTCATCTTTAGTCAGCTTTAAATGTGTGGGAGCAGGAGTTCTTTTGTGAACAGCATTTTCCATTCCAAATTTCTTGACTATGTTCTTGGAATACTTGCTTTGTGAGATGAACATTGAGTCTTCCATTTGCTTTATTTGTAGACCAAGAAAGTAGGTTAACTCACCTACTAGACTCATTTCAAATTCAGATTCCATCTGCTTGACAAAATGTTTGACCATCTTATCAGACATTCCACCAAAGACAATGTCATCAACATATATTTGAGCAATCATGACATTTCCTTCTTCATCTTTAACAAATAGGGTTTTATCAATCCCACCTTTTCTGTATCCTTGCTTGATAAGAAATGTGGTCAGTCTTTCATACCATGCCCTTGGAGCTTGCTTCAGACCATAAAGTGCTTTCTTTAATTTGTATACATGATTTGGACAGCTTGGATCAACAAATCCTTTAGGTTGTTCTACATATACCTCTTCATTAAGATAACCATTAAGAAAGGCACTTTTCACATCCATTTGAAATAGCTTGAACTTTAAGATACAAGCAATTCCCAACAGTAGTCTTATTGATTCAAGCCTTGCTACTGGTGCAAATGTTTCATCAAAGTCTACCCCTTCAATTTGAGTGTATCCTTGAGCCACAAGTCTAGCTTTGTTCTTTGTAACAATTCCTTGTTCATTTGACTTGTTCTTATACACCCATTTTGTACCAATCACATTTATGTCATCAGGTCTAGGTACAAGATTCCACACTTCATTCCTTGTGAATTGACCTAATTCCTCTTGCATAGCACAAATCCAGTATTCATCAGTGAGAGCTTCCTTGACATTTTTAGGTTCTATTTTGGAAACAAAACAAGAACCTGAAATCACTTCTCTTGATCTAGTGCTTACACCTCTGTTGGGATCACCAATTATTAAATCTTTGGGATGATCCTTCTGTATTCTGATGGATGGAGGTTTGCTTGAATCTTCTGACCTTGTATCAGTTTGAGTGAAGTTATATTGATCATTCTTTTCTTCAGCTTCAATCTTGATATCAGCAGATGTTCCAACATCTTCTGGGACATCTGTAGGAGCATCATCAATTATCACATTTATGGATTCCATGATAACCTTGGATCTAGAATTAAATACTCTATATGCTCTGCTGTTTATGGAGTATCCAAGGAAAATCCCTTCATCACTTTTAGGATCCATTTTTCTTCTTTGCTCCCTATCTGCCAGAATATAACAGATACTTCCAAAAACATGGAAGTACTTAACTGTGGGTTTTCTGCCCTTCCAGACTTCATATATTGTGGACAAAGTTCCTTTCCTTAAAGTAACTCTGTTATGGATGTAACAGGCAGTGTTCATAGCTTCAGCCCAAAAGTATAGAGGTAACTTTTTAGCATGGATCATAGCTCTTGCTGATTCTTGAATGGTTCTATTCTTCCTTTCAACAATCCCATTCTGTTGAGGAGTGATAGGTGAAGAATACTCATGATTGATTCCTTCTGAAGAGCAGAAATCTAAGAACTTTTGATTCTCAAATTCTTTTCCATGATCACTTCTTATTCTGATCACACAGCTGGATTTTTCCCTTTGCAATCTTTGACATAATTCTTTGAATACATCAAATACATCTGACTTTTCTTTGATGAAGTTTATCCATGTATATCTTGAAAAATCATCAACCACAACATAGGCATACCTCTTACCACCAAGACTTTCAACCTGCATAGGTCCCATAAGATCCATATGTAGAAGTTCCAAAACTTTGGAAGTTGTCAAATGTTGAAGCTTTGGATGGGACATCTTGGTTTGCTTGCCTATTTGACATTCACCACATATTTTGCCATCATCAATCTTCAGTTTAGGAATACCTCTTACAGCATCCATAGATATGATCTTTTTTATGCCTCTGAAATGAAGATGACCTAGTCTTTGATGCCACAGTTTCACTTCTTCTTCTTTAGCTAGAGAACAGGTTGAAGTGAGACTGAGATTTTGGGATTCCCACATGTAACAGTTGTCTTTAGATCTGGCTCCTTTCATGACAACCTCTTGTTCTTTGTTAGTCACTATACATTCAGATTTGGTAAAGTTTACACTGTACCCTTGATCACATAACTGACTTATACTGATTAGGTTAGCAGTTAAACCTTTAACAAGCAGCACATCATCTAGTCTTGGAACATCTTGACAGTCCAAGGTTCCAACTCCCTTGATTTCTCCTTTAGCTCCATCTCCAAAGGTCACATACCTGGATGAATGTGATTTTAAGTTTACTAGCAAATTCTTCAATCCAGTCATGTGTCTTGAACATCCACTATCAAAGTACCAGTCTTCTTTAGCTGATACTCTCAGTGATGTATGTGCTATGTATGCAGTATTTTTCTTTGACCAGATGAGTTGAGATTTCTTTTGATGCCTCTGCCCTGTGTGTTGTTCAGCTGATCTCCAAGCTTGATTGTTGATCTGGTTCTTGGGTATGTGGATTTGATCAGTCTGAATGTCAGCTTTTGGTCTCCAAACCTTCTTGATGACCTCTGCCTTCTGCTTAGGAGGTTGCTGATTTCTTTGATGACTATGCAGCACTTTCTTGGTACCCTCTACTTTCTGTTTGGAAGGTTGCTGATATATCTGATTTGGATATCCATGTAGCTTATAACAGTGAGGTTTTATATGCCCAAATCTTCCACAGTGATGGCATCTCCATCTTTGATACTTCTTCTTCATTTTGTTCTTTCCAGAATGTTTAGACATCTGTTGGAACATTATGTTTGCCTTTGTGTTCTGATGTTGAAGCATCTGTTGGGACATCTTATTTGACTGTGTAGTTTTTGCAGTAGCTTTGCTAGAGCTGGCTTCATCTCTGTTATATCCCAGTCCACTTTTGTCCCCTGAATGTTTATTATTGCTGAGAATAACATCCAGTGTATTTGAGCTACTGTTCAACATTTTAACAGATTTTGACATATGTTCCAACTTAGAGTTGAGAAGAGTTACTTCACTTTTCAAGGTATCAATGATTACTTGATCACTTGCTTTTTCATCTTCTAATACCTCATTCTGCTTCTTTAGCTTTATAACCTCACTGCATATTTCAGAGCTTCTTTTGTATAGATCTTTGAATGCTTGCTCAAGTTCTTCATAAGTAAGCTCTCCACAACTGGAATCACTATCATATTCACACAGTCCAGCTAGAGCAGTAAAATGCTTAGCTGATTCTTCTTCTGACTCTCCTGAGTCTTCATCAGACCAGGTCACAGAGAGTCCTTTCTTTTGCCTCTTTAAGTAGGTAGGACATTCAAACTTGATATGTCCATATCCTTCACATTCATGGCATTTGACTCCTTTATCTTGACTGGTCTTTTCAGCATACTTTAATCTTTTGTTAGCTTCATAAGGTCTTCTGTTCTCAGAGCTTGTGTTTCTTCCACTAGGTTTGGATTTGCTTTCCATTCCTCTGAGAATTTGTTTGACTTGTCTTCCAAGCAAGGCAAGGTTTTCTGATAAGCTTTTATCATTTGCTGATTCATCATCTTCTTCTTCATCTGTATTTGACACCAAAGCTATGCTTTTGTTCTTTTTGGCATTTGTGTCATTCATTCCCATCTCAAAAGTTTGAAGGGAACCAATGAGTTCTTCAACTTTCATGGAGCATATGTCTTGAGCTTCTTCTATTGCAGTGACTTTCATGTCAAATCTTTTTGGCAAAGATCTGAGAATCTTTCTTACAAGCTTTTCATCAGTCATCTTTTCTCCCAAGGCTCCAGAAGTATTGGCTATATCCAAGATGTTCATATAGAACTCATGAATTGATTCATCTTCCTTCATTCTCAAGTTTTCAAACTTGGTGGTGAGAAGTTGAAGTCTTGACATTTTTACTTTTGATGTTCCTTCATGAGTTGTTTTGAGAGTATCCCAAACATCTTTGGCCAGCTCACAATGATGTACAAGTCTGAAAATGTTCCTATCAATGTCATTGAATAAGGCATTTAAGGCTTTTGAGTTGCCTAGTGCTGAGTCTTCTTCCTCCTTACTCCATTCTTCTTCAGGTTTCAGCACTTTTGATCCATCTTTGGTGTCTTGGACAGGATGATCCCATCCAACATTAACTGCTCTCCATGCCCTGTTGTCAAGTGACCTTAAGAATGCAATCATTCTTGGCTTCCAGTAGTCATAATTAGATCCATCCAGAATAGGTGGTCTATTTACTGACCCTAAATCTCTGTCCATGTTACAGAATTTGTATTCCCTAGATCTCACCCAGTATAAACAGGCAGGGTGCCTGCTCTGATGCCAATTGAAATTCTGTGATCAGGTATGAGATGTCCTAAGAGATGTCCCAACACTTAATAGGACATTTGACAGATTTAACCAAAACTTAAACAGCAAGAAAAGTAAACAACACAGAAGTTTGTTAACCCAGTTCAGTGTATAACCACACCTACATCTGGAGGCTACCAAGCCAGGAGGAAATCCACTATTAGTAATATTAATTCTAGACTTAAACCACCCTGTTTAATCTATCACTTAATACTTACCCAATGCAATTTCTACCTAAGACTCACTTAGATAAGAGTACCCTACTCACTCCCCCTCAATCACCCAGTGATCAAGTTTACAAGTTTACTGAAATTGAAGACATCCTTCAAACAAAACAGCTTGATCTTACTTAACAGTTTCAATCAAGTCACAAATGCACTTTTGCTTAAAAGCTCATAAAGTGGTACATAAAAACAACCTGCTATTAAAACACTAGACACCCTATTTAGTCTTCTGAAATTCGTACACAATTCTATGAGTTTCTGTTGCTTAAATAGGTATCTGAATTTTGGGCTTTCTGTAGAATGGTTCAGCCCTAATGCGCAGCAGCTTCCACCTTGAATTTAGGGTTTGTTACCTCCTAAATTCTAGGTGCATTAGGTCTTCTGTTTTAATCTGAATCTTCAATATAAATCTCCCTACAGATGCGCCTTGTTCTGTTTTTATCCATCATTAATTAATTCCAGATAACTCTCCTTAAATATCTCTGATCTGTTAATCAATAATTAATTCTGGTAGCAGGTCTGAGATGTCTCAACATCTGTTGGGACATCCTGAAAAACTGAACTTAAGTTATTTACACAATGTTCCAACATCTGATGAGACATCCTGAACTAAGTTCACATACTCTGTTTGATAATGTCCCAACATCTGATAGGACATTCTGAACTGAATTTAACATTTCTTGTTTGGTCAAAAATTCTGCCAATTCTTAAACATCTACAAATATAATTCTAATTTATTTCATTTTTCAAGTTTTTTTAGTTTCTATTTCTGTTTTATTTTTAATGCATTATTAAGTTTCTTTTCTAAATTTATACCATTCCTGTTTCTAATTTTAAAGGTCCAAATTCCAAGTTCAAGTGTATTTCAAATACTAGTTCAAATTTTCATCCCAAATTCCATTTCCAACTATATTTCCATTTTTTTTATTTCAATTTTTATTTTTCTATTCAAACTTCAAGTTCTAAATTCAATTTTTCAATTCCCATTCAATTTATTTTCCAACTCCTTTCTAATTTTTAATCCAATTTTCCATTTCAATTCACATTCATGTATCTATTTTTTCTAAATTCCAAATTTATTTATTAATTTCTAAGTCTTTCAATTCTAAGTTTAATTCCTATATTTAAATTCACTTTCTATTCAAATTCATATTCAATTTCTAAATTCTCAATTCAATTTCTATTTTTAAAATTCATTTCAAGGTTCAAGATCATTCCCAAATTTTAAATCCTATTCAAGTTTCAAATACAATTTCTCAATTCAAACTCCTTTTCTAAACTTCAAATCCTTTTCCAACTTTGTTTCAAATTTTCTTTCAATTTTAATTCAATTTTGTTTATTTCAAAGACTCAAATTAAGGTGACAATTTCATTCCAATTCTATTCCCATTTCTCATTCCAAATCATCAATTGCATTTGTAAATTCATGTACCTTTCATGGCATAAAAAAAAAAAACAAGTTTCTAATTTTTAATTCCACATTCTATTGTATTCCAACTCATGCCAATGTCAAATTTCTAATGTTACATGGTTTCTAAGCCTAAAATATTTACAAGATAAGGAAAAGCCAGTTTAAATCTAAGTTATCTTGTTGAATCTTTGGCACCACTTCTTGATTGAAATCTTTTTCTTCAACTTCAAGTTTCTTTCACTTCATTAGCATCATCACCAAATCTCCACCTCCATGCCAACTCCATTTTGTTTTTTTTGACATGAAAATTTGAAGGAAATAAAAAAGAGAAGTTAGCATTCAAAGTTTAAAACAATTTCCAAATCATGCTCATAATCATTATCAAACTCATACATAATCATATTTATCATATTTATTCAAATCAAATTCATTCAACATATTGCATCATTTAGCACCATTCATCATATTCCAAACATCATTCATGTTTATAATCCAAAATATTCAATTTCAAGTTCATCACTCAAATTTTATAATTAATTCAAAACAGCCCCATGTATGTTACATAGGATTTCAAGCCAATTTCATTCATTATTCATTAGTTCAGCAGATACATAGTAACAACAGGACTTTTCCTTTTTTTTTACACTTCACAAACAAACAAAATTTGTAGTCAAAATGCAGCAGACCTACTGCAAATTCCAGCCCTGCTCTTCCCTCACCCATCACTCTCAAACTCATATGCTTTCCCCCCAAAATTTCAGTTAAACTTAGCCAACAAGTTTGTTTAAAAATTAAGACCTAAAAAATCCTAACCTAGACCATATATAAAGGCAGATAGATCAGTCACAAAAGGGCAGCAAAATTTCAAACTACACAAAGGCACAACCTCAAAAACAACTCAGCAAAAAAAAAGCAGCCATACATACACAACAAAAACCTTTGATACACACAGAACTACCATATTTCATCTTTGAAAAAAACCTAAAGAACATAATAGCAATAACAAAACAACACAAAGTTCATTCAAACTGACCGAGAAATGTTCTTCATGGTTGCTCTTGGCGAAAGCAATTCCTACCTCTTCATCACGAACCCTTTATCATCATCTTAAAATAGAACCTAAACTCTGCATTACCTCGGACCACCCCAATCTGTCACGATTCTCAATGTGAACGGACCCCTTTGAACCTCGATGTTTGCAACTCCAACAATACAAACCGCTGCTGTTCTTCAACCCCAACCACTACTGTCGTTATCCGCAACAACCTTCACAGAACCGCAAATCGCTACAACACCACGTCTCCCCTCCGCCGCAACCGCTAGTCCAAACTACATTTCAAATCAAACCTTCAAAATCAAAACAAAAAAAATCAACCTTTTTTTTCTTTCAAAAAAACATAAAATCACACAGAACAACAAGGGATCATAGCACCCTTCATACAACACGCAACAACAAAGAGCTCAGCAATAAAAGCAAAAACAACTTACCACTGAATACCTTTTGAACCCAGCACCATCGCACAGCTCAAAAACTGTTCGCCTCAACAGTAAAACCGTGACTGAACGGAGTCACAAACCACTCCGAATCAACCACCGAGCGAACATCACCAAATCAAAACCGCCAACTACACATCCAGAAACGCGACGAATTTTCCGGTGAGAGCACCAACCACCATCGTCCTCCTTTTGTTTCCGAAACGCACTGAGAGGAAGACGAAACCGAAACCTTTGCACCGAATCCAAACCAGAACATGAGGCCGAATCACAGAGAGAATCTGAGTGTGGGCGGAAGCGGAATCTTCACTTTGCTTTGAAGAAAACCCCATTGTTTCTTCGTGGAAGGTATTTCCTATACACCTTTGATTCGAAAAAGCTGTTACTTAATTTGAGGAGACGAACTTGTTGAGTTTCGTTTGCAAATAGGATGTAGTTTTATTGTGTTTTACGTTTTATCAAAAGGAGAATGGCAATGTTGATGTGAAAATGAGGTCCTCTTTCTCTTCTTTTTTTCGCAAGCTGTCTAGGATTTTCTAACCCGTCTTGTCCTAACACTAAGTTGGGTCGGAGCTGACCCGCTCCAGGTTTTCAGGCCCAACCCAGCGCCCTTTGATCTTTTTTTAAATGCACTCCCCCTATTTTGCTTCTTACGACCCATTCCATGCTTGTTTTGTTTAATTTTTTTTTCTTTCTTTGTTTGTTTAACTAGTTTTCTTCCCTTCTATTACAATAAAAAATAAAAATTCTAAACTCTAAGATAACTTTTTTAAGCAACTCTACTTAATTTAACTAGATAAATTGTTAATTAATTTTGCTAGGTGATTCCTTTTGTTTATTCTATTTCTATTTTATTATGGTTATTAACTTTTAATTAATGTTATTTTGTATGAGGTGTTTACATATTAGTCAAAATCCATTGCTTATTATTTAATTGCATGACGATGTATGACTTGGTTGAATTAGAACGTTGCTCCCGCATTACAATTCTTTCTAAATTGTCAAAGTAAATAAAGAATATTGGTTATCTTAAGAATAATAATTTCAAAGTAAATTTCTTGGTCCAACACCAAGTAAACGCCAAGTGAGAATTTCATCTCGTCTACACTTCACACACGTAAGTCGGTCACTAAGTGATCGCCATCTGCACAACTTATTGCGCGTCTTAATTAATTTAACAAAGAATAGAGCTTCAGAGTCTAGCACTCCGCACGTTCTAAGAACGAATCGCACCTGGGCTAGCCCCACGCGTAGTGTTTCGTTCACTCCTTTGTTATTAAAATACTTTATTTCTAAAATGTCTAAAAAATATCTCAATCATTCTATAATTTCAAATACGAAAACAGAACTCCAGAGTCTAGCACTCCGCACGTTCTGGATTGGACCGCTACTGGGCTAGCCCCACGCAACGTGGTCCATTCGCTTTCCGTATTTCGAAATAAATAATCGCATAAATTTACATACGAAAACAGAGCTCCGGAGTCTAGCACTCCGCATGTTCTGGATTGGACCGCTACTGGGCTAGCCCCACGCGACGTGATTCAATCACCATTCGTATATCAAAATATCTCAATCATTTTATAATTTCAAATATAAAAGAATGGAGCTCCGGAGTCTAGCACTCCGCACGTTCTAGAGTGGATCGCTCCTGGGCTAGCTCCACGCGACGTGGTCCATTCGCATATTTCATATCTTAAAACAACTTAAAACTCACCGATCAATTCAAATCACTTTCATAATTAATTAGCGAAAGATAGAACTCCGGAGTCTATCACTCCGCACGTTCTAGAGTGGATCGCTCCTGGGCTAGCCCCACGCGACGTGGTTCATTCGCCCTTTCGTTTAAAACACCTTAACAAAAGTCAAACATTTTCTCTAAACGAACATTGTTTAAATCTTTCTATATCGCAAACAAGCTAGCGCTTCAGCCTCCACCGCGAGTATAAGCCAACGCTTAGCATTAGAATACGTTTTAAATAACCGTTCAATAAAAATCACAAACCGTAGTCGCACGAACTATGAAGCTCTGACTTTCCCATTGCACAAGGGAATACGTAGGCACAGGGATTTCAATCCTTCGCGAGCACCCTAATAAAAAATTTAATTATTTCTTTGTTTAAAGCAATAATATAAAAAAAACTTTAATCCTTTCTCCGTATTAATCTTAATTTAAAAAATGTTCTTTAAGAACAAACGTATTAACAATCATTTAGAAGACAAAGACTTAAGACCGAACATTTAATCGCATAATTAGCTAAGAGGTTCCCGTTGAGTACAACGGACGTGAGGGGTGCTAATACCTTCCCCTTGCATAACCGACTCCCGAACTTAGAATTTGGTTTCGTAAACCATTTCTTATCTTTTATTAGGTTGTATCTATATCTCCCTTTTCTTTAAATAGAATAAAAAGAATTAGGTGGCGACTCTGTTGTTTGTTTTAGGATCGTATTTTTCGAGGTACGACAGTTGGCGACTCTGTTGGGGAATGCTCCATGCTAGAGAGAGTCGAGCCTAACTTAGCTTTGTGTGTTTATTTGTTTGATCTTATCTCTCCTTGTCTTCTTTATGTTTATTATTTATGTTTGTTTATTTGTTCTTTTACCGCTTTCCATTTATCGCTCATTATATTATTTGTTTGTGGGATATTGGGGTCACTTTGCAAGTAAAATTTGACTGGTGGAAAAAACAGAGGGAACACCTAAGTTTAGAATTGGATGTTATTAGTGTTAGTCTCCATGGACTCGCTCCTTGCACGCCTAGCATGAAAGCTCCCCCAGATAGTTAGACTTTTCATAGATCTTGTCGCAACGCAGCTAGCCTGTCGCGTGACCTGATTCATGAAAGGGCTGTGATTCTGGGACCCCCTAGGACCTGTTTCAATTTTGGTAGTTGTGTAATGTTAGGCATCGAGGGCTCGCCCCTTTATCATCCTAGCATGAGAACTCCACTCAAGGTGGACCTAATCGTTATTATCGTCACAATGCAGCTAGCCTGCGGCAGGGCGTTAGTACGATAAAGTCCGTGACCTTGAGTCTCCTTAAACCATCATCGTAGAAACTCTCCTGCGAATGGGACTTATGGGTAGTAAAACGTAGAACCAATCTCCTACAGCCCACCTATTAGGAAGGCTCCGAATTTACCTGTGGCACCTTGCATCCTCGCATCCCTGCATCTTTGCGTCTCAGCATCATGTGCATCATTTTTAGTAAGAACTTCAATGAACAAGAGATATTTGTTGCAAACATCATATTTTTTACCATGATGGACTTCAGTTTATTAGTTTTTGGAAAATAATAAGGAAACTTTACCCATTTTGATGTTTTGCAATAACTTCTTAAGTCCCTTGAAGAATTTGCATTTTTTACTCATGGGTGCATCTCCGCATTTGCATTTGTCAAAAACTCATTCTCGTCAACTCCTTTCCAGCTGTCACACTGAGGATATCACGCAAGTATTCCACCCGAGCTCAGACCAAGAAGAAGATGGCTGAAAGAGACCTAGAGATGGACAAAGTTAATGATGAGCTTTCTGATTTTTGTGGAAATATGGGTCAGATGATGGAAATGCTGCAAGTCATTCGAGCAAAATTAGATACCCAACAAACTGTAGTGTCAAAGATTGTCACTGCAACGACTGAACCTACGCCATCATTCACCAACCCCGTGACCTGGCCTCCTTTTGGGCTTCCCCATGGATTTGTACCTCCTCCTCTGGGTTTTGCTTCTCAAAGTTTTATCCCTCCTTCCCAAGGACTTACTGCTCAGGGTTTCTTCCCTCCTTCCCAAGGTTTCACTTCTCAAAGTTTCGCACCTCCTTCTCAGGGTTTTGCATTTCCTTCCCAAGGTTTTGTACCTCCCCCTCAAGGATTTGCTGCTCAGCAAACTATTCCTGTGACTAATGAAGAGAACCATGTGGTTACTAATTTCACACCAGACATTGTGAACACCCGTGCCCAACCATACTTTAATGACCCTCAGGTGTATGACGTGCCAGATATGTCGGAGAATGGAAAGGAGAAACATGAAAAGATGCAAGAGAATTTTGATACCCTGGAGAAAAGGTTAAGAGCAATTGAAGGCGACCAGATCTTCGGGGCTGCTGCTAGAGAGATGTCTCTGTTGTCTGGACTGGTGGTTCCTCCAAAGTTTAAGATCCCCACTTTTGACATGTACGAGGGTGCAACATGTCCTAAGAACCACCTCTTAATGTACTATCGAAGAATGGCTGCGCAGGTGGACAATGACAAATTAATGATACACTGCTTCCAGGACAGACTGAAGGGAATCTCCTCCAAGTGGTATCTAACGTTAGATCAGTCAAATATCCGCAGTTTTCAAGACCTGACAGACGCTTTCATCCAGCAATACAAGTACAATATGGACCTTTCTCCCGATAGGAGGCAACAGTTGAGTATGTCGCAGAAAGATTCCGAATCGTTTAAAGAATATGCTCAAAGGTGGAGAGGGACCGCTTCTCAGGTAGATCCCCCGTTGACTGAAAAAGAGTTAGCTGATTGGTTTGTTGACACGGTGCGACTAGAATTCTTTGAGAGAATGGTGGGAAGTATAACAGCTAGCTTTTCTGATCTTATGGCTGTAGGAATCAAGGTTGAACTCGGTCTGAAGAATGAAAAGATGAGTGGTGCATCCAGCAGTTCCAGCAATGGTAGTGGAAACAATGTCAAGAAATTTACCAGCAATTTCCACAAAAAGAAAGAGGGCGAGACAAATGCAATAATGAGGAGTCAAAGGAGAAATAAGCTTTGGAAAAGACCTCCACCTATGGTTCAACACCAGTATGCCTATCCACCACAGTATGTTCAACATCCTTATGTGGCGAAAGTTCAACCGTCATATAATCCACAAGTTCCAGTGTATCGGTCAACTCAAGCAGTACCGATGTACCAGCAAGCGGATCCAGTGATCCCAGCTTATCAACTAATGCTCAACAATCCAGGCTATCAACGAGCGCCCAATGCTTCAACCTACCAGCAGAGGACTCCAGCTCCTCATCCTATTTCCAACTTTCAGAATAGAAGACCAGGAAGAAGGCCTCCCCATCCTCGGATCCCTATGACCTATACTGAATTGTATCCCTCACTATTGAAGAAAGGCTTGGTTACTCCAAGGCCTTTGGGTCCTCCACCAGATCCACTCCCACCAGGTTACAACTCAAGTGCCCACTGTTTGTTCCATGAAGGTGCTCCGAGACACGATTTGGAAAATTGTATTGCTTTGAGGTATGTTGTGAAGGATCTAATAGATAAAAACATTTTGTCATTTGGAGATACTGGTCCGAATGTTAAAAACAATCCTTTACCTAAGCATGGGTCCATAAATGCCATTGTTGATGAGTCTGACGAAGATTTGATTTTCAATGCTACAGAGATCAAAACCCCGCTTAGAGACTTCCATGCGAAGTTAGTAGAGGTGGGTATGCTGAAGAACTGTCATAAGAATTGTGAAGCTTGTGCGAATAATCCAAAGGGATGTGAGCTGGTTTTGAGAGATGTTCAAAGTTTGATTAATTTGGGTGTTTTACAAGTAAGCGGTCATGTGAAAAGGAATGAAGTGGCAATGATTGAACCCATTTTCAACTTTCCTGAATCTGATCCTACCTTGGTGCCAATGTTCAACCTGCCTGGGTCCTCAAGAGTTCAACCCATCTTTAATATACCAGAACCTGTGGTGCCCATTTTCAATATACCTGAACCAAGGTTTGAGCAAGGGAGTAACCTTTTCCTTTATGAAGATACCAAAGCAGTTCCGTGGAAGTATGATACCGGGAGAGTTCATCAGAGGTTTGAACAAGCTAGTCAGAAAGAGGGTTCAAAAGTGTCAAGTGCTGACATAACAAGTGCAAGTCGTTTAACTCGCAGTGGTCGTGTTTATACTCAGCAAGTCAATACAGTCCCACCTAAAGAAGTCATTCCCGCTTTTGTCAACCAGGATAAATGGATGGTCTTGGAAGAAGAGGATGCAGAATTTCTCAGAATCATTAAGAAGAGTGATTATAAGGTTATTGATCAGCTCCATCAAACGCCTTCCAAAATATCTATCTTATCACTTCTTATGCATTCACCGGCCCATCAGGGTGCTCTTCAGAAATTACTAGCCCAAGCTCATGTTACGCACGATATAACTGTAAATCAGTTTGATGGATTCATTGCCAATATCACTATATGTAACAATCTCAGCTTCAGTATGGAGGATCTTCCAAAGGATGGCTTGGACCATAACCGTGCACTTCACATATCTGTAAAATGTCAGGAGGATACTTTAGCAAGAGTTCTTGTGGATACAGGATCTTCATTGAATGTTTTGCCGAAAAGAACACTTGCCAAGTTATCTTATCAAGGGGCAGAGATGAGGCCCAGTGCACTGATTGTGAAAGCTTTTGATGGGTCAAGGAGGACTGTTATTGGAGAAGTAGACCTATCGATCTTGATTGGACCACAGGTGTTCAAGATCACTTTCAAGGTTATGGACATTAATCCTAATTACAATTGTTTGTTGGGAAGACCTTGGATCCATGCCGCTAGGGCAGTCACTTCTACCTTACACCAGAAGATGAAGTTTGTGGTCGATAATAAGCTGGTAACTGTGTCTGGTGAGGAAGATCTCATGGTCAGCAACCTTTCTTCCTTTAGCTACATTGAGGCTGATGAAGATGCTTTGGAAACTGCTTTCCAAGCTCTAGAGATAGCCAATGTCGTCCTTATGGAAGTAGAAAAGTCAAAGGGGAAGGGTATTCCATCTTTTGCATCAATGAAAAGTATCATTTCCACAATTGAAGAAGGAAGCTATGAAGGTTGGGGTGATGTCATTGAAGTCAAACAGAAGCTAGATCGTTACGGTTTGGGTTACAAACCAACTCATGTGAAGGAAGGAGCGTAAACCTCCGTCAAAGGACGTCCAAAGACCATTCAAGAGGTGATTTCCAGTGCCGGCTATTAGATTAATGCAATTAATGCGGATGCTGAAGATGAAGATGTGGATCATTTGGTTTATCAGTGTGAAGCAGCTTTGGGCAATTGGGAGGCAGTTGAGATCCTAGAATTTTTTCCATTGTCAAAGTAATTTATTGTTTTCTTTAAGTGTTTTCAAAGTTCCCTAGCTCTGCCCAAGGCTATGGGATCATTTTGTAGGGACCCTTCTCATTTTCAAGTTATTCAATCAATGAAGGCATTTTGTTAAATTCTTACTTTGTTTTTATTTACTGTTTTTCTCTTTTCACTTTTAAAAGAAAACGACAATCTTTCAAAGCTAATAAAAAGTTTTTCTTGTATCCCTCTATTTTCACTTTTAATAAAAGCAAATCATTCCCATATGCAGAATAACTGAAAACCCTGTTGAATCCAGTGACTCTATATTCTCTCCTAACTTCGATTCTCCCATCTACCAAGCGGAAGATGAAAGTGAGGAAGATTTTGACATTCCCGAAGAACTGAAAAGATTAGTTGAGTATGAGCACACAGATCTTCAGCCACATAAGGAGCAGGTAGAGACCATCAACCTTGGCACTGATGAAGATAAGAAGGAAGTCAAGATTGGTACAACACTTGGGGAAGACATCATAGGAAGATTGGTCAAGCTTCTCAAAGAGTATGTGGATGTGTTTGCATGGTCGTATCAGAATATGCCGGTTTGGACACAAACATAGTTGTTCATAAGTTGCCGCTTCGACCAGATTGTCCGCCAGTAAAGCAAAACCTTCAAAGAACGAGACCAGACATGGCTCTGAAGATTAGAGAGGAGGTCAAAAGACAGTTTGATGTTGGATTCCTCGTAGTTGCAAAGTACCCTAATGGGTAGCTAACATTGTGCTAGTCCCCAAGAAGGATGGTAAGGTTAGAATGTGCGTGGACTACAGAGATTTAAACAAAGCCAGTCCCAAGGACGATTTTCCTCTTCCGCACATTGATACTTTGGTTGACAACACTGCTAAGTTAGCTGTTTTCTCCTTCATGGACGGATTTTCAGGATATAAACAGATCAAGATGGATCCAGATGATATGGAAAAGACCACTTTCATCACACCATGGGGCACTTATTGTACAAAGTTATGCCATTCGGTCTCAGAAATGCAGGAGCCACTTATCAAAGGGCAATGGTCACCCTTTTCTATGATATGATGCATAAGGAAATAGAAGTTTACGTAGATGATATGATTGACAAATCACAGAGTGCGGAGGATCATTTGAATCATCTCATGAAGTTATTTGAGCGTCTCAGAAAGTTCCAACTGCGTCTGAATCCAGCTAAGTGTACCTTTGGTGTCCGATCAGGAAAGTTACTTGGTTTTATTGTTAGTCAGCAAGGAATCGAGGTAGATCCGGATAAGGTCAGAGCAATTCAAGAGATGCCAGCTCCAAAAACAGAAAAGCAAGTCAGAGGCTTCCTTGGATGATTGAACTACATCTCCAGATTTATCTCCAACATGACTGCTACATGTGAGCCTTTATTCAAGTTGCTTTGAAAGAATCAAGCAATTGAGTGGAGTCCTGATTGTCAACTGGCTTTTGAGAAGATTAAGGTTTATCTACAGGAACCTCCTATCTTAATCCCACCTACTCCAGGGAAGCCTCTCTTCATGTACCTGACTGTACTTGAGGGATCCATGGGTTGTGTATTAGGCCAACAGGATGAAACCGGTCGTAAGGAACATGCCATTTATTACTTAAGCAAGAAGTTCACATATTGTGAAAGCACATATTCACTTTTAGAGAAGACTTGTTGGCTTTGGCATGGGCTGCCAGACGCCTCAGGCAATATATGATTTGTCACACTACTTTACTGATCTCGAAAATGGATCCAATAAAGTACATTTTTGAGAAGCCTGCCTTGACTGGAAGACTCGCCCGTTGGCACATGTTGTTATTTGAATATGACATCCAGTATGTAACCCAGAAGTCTATCAAAGGCAGTTTTCTGTCTGACTACCTTGCTGATCACCCTGTTGAAGATTATGAACCTCTGAAATTCGATGTCCCAGACGAGGACATCATGTTGATAAAGGATTGTGAAGTTCCAGGTCCTGATGAAGGTCCCGAGCCAGGTTCTCGTTGGAAAATGATGTTTGATGGTTCCTCTAATTACATGGGGCATGGTGTGGGAGCTGTTTTGATGAATCCTGATGGTGGTTATACTCCCTTCACAGCCAGATTATATTTTGAATGTACAAACAACATTGCAGAGTACGAAGCATGTGTTTTGGGTATTGAAGCTGCAATAGATACCAGAATCAAGATCCTTGAAGTATATGGAGACTCAGCTTTAGTAATCTACCAAGTCAAAGGTGAATGGGAGACCCGTGATGAGAAGTTGATCCCGTACCGTGCCCACATTGTGGAGTTAATTAAATACTTTGATAAAGTCACTTTCCATCACGTTCCAAGGGCAGAGAATCAAATAGCAGACGCTTTGGCAATGTTGGCCTCTATGTTTCAAGTCAGATTTCTTAATGAAGCTCCACTCATTACAATCGAGCGAAAAACTACACCAGCCTACTGTCTACTGGTAGAAGAAGAAACTGATGAGAAACCATGGTTCTATGACATCGAGAACTATTTGCAAAATCAGGTATACCCAGCGGATGCAACAACTTTAGACAAGAAGACTCTGAGAAGATTGGCATCCAAGTTCTTCCTCAGCAATAATGTGCTTTACAAGAGAAATCACGATATGGTTTTGCTCAGATGTGTGGACAAGCGCGAAGTAGACTTATTGATCAAGGAAATTCATGAAGGATCATTTGGAACACATGCCAATGGACATGCCATGTCCAGGAAGATTTTGAGAGCTGGATACTTCTGGTTAACCATGGAATCAAATTGTTTCAAGTATGCCAGGAAGTGTCATAAATTCCAGATTTATGACGACAAGGTGCACGTACCTCCGACCCTTTTGAATATTCTATCATCGCCTTGGCCTTTCTCAATGTAGGGCATTGATATGATAGGGGCAATTGAGCCTAAAGCTTCCAATGGTCATCGGTTTATTTTGGTTGCAATCGACTACTTTACCATATGGGTATAAGCAGCTTCCTACGCCAATGTGACAAAGCAAGTGGTCGCCCGTTTCATCAAGAACCAAATTATCAGCCGCTATGGGATCCCAAGCCGAATCATCACAGATAATGGGATCAATTTGAACAACAAGACAATGAAAGAGTTGTGTGATATATTCAAGATTGAACATCATAACTCTTCTCCTTACCATCCGAAGATGAATGGAGTCGTTGAAGCTGCGAACAAGAACATCAAAAAGATTTTGCACAAGATGGTGAAGACTTATAAAGACTGGCACGAGATGTTATCGTATGCCTTACACGGATATAGAACATCAGTTCGCACTTCAACAGGGGCAATCCCGTTCTCTTTGGTGTATGGGATGGATGCAGTTCTCCCTATTGGGTCCAGAGCAGATATGACCAACTGAACCTCATTGATGAAAAGAGAATGACCGCCATGTGCCATGGCCAGTTGTACCAGAAGCGCATCAAAAGAGCTTTTGACAAGAAAGTCCATCTCCGAGAATTCAAAGAAGGAGACCTGGTACTCAAGAAAATCTTTCCAGTCCATAAAGACATGCGTGGAAAATGGAGCCCTAACTATGAAGGCCCATATGTTGTGAAGGTGGCATTTTCCGGAGTTTCCCTAATCCTCACAACTATGGATGGTGAACAACTGAAACACCCGGTGAATTCTGATGCAGTAAAAAAATATTATGCCTAAATAAAGCCCGTTAGGTCGAAAACCAGAAATGGCGACTTAGGAAAAAATGGGTATCCCGGTGGATCATAACCTATGAAGGAGATCCAGGCAAAGTTAGGGATAAAAATAAAAAAAATAGAGCTCGCTAAGTTGAAAACCCGAAAGGGAAACTTAGGCAAAAAAGAGCGTCCCGATGGATTGAAAACCTGAAAGGGCGGTCCAGGCAAAAGTTAGAGACACAGGCATTTGACTGTATCAGATAGTGTTTACCATTATTGAAGATCATTACTTGAAGACCAATCCAGTCACTCTTTGTCAGAAGCAAGGGGTTGGGCGGTTTTAATTATTAGGGATTATAGTGGTCGTTGGATTCAATATAGACCTTTCCCCATTGCCATTTTCAAATTGTAATTTTCTATGGAGCTTTTGCTATTGGCAGACTACCATTCTTGTATGAAATACAACCTTTGCCTTTAAACTTTGTCTTTCAGCTTCTTATTTTCTTTGTTATGCAAAATGTCTTTACTGAATTACAATTTAACTCTGAAAATGAAAAAAAAATTCTAGAAACAGTTTTGAAAACATACTTGAAAACATTCAAATTTCTTTGACTTTAGAAAAATTAAAAGATTTTATGTTTTCTAAAAAGCCCTATGGCTTGCAGCAACACTCTCATGCAATTATTACAGAAGTCCCCACGAAGGATTAAAGGCCGGTAGCACTCTTGGATGGATCCTTGGATCAAACATCGATTTCCATGTTTGAAGACATCTTCCCAGCATCTTTCTTATTGCTTGTCTGAATATTGACGTTGAGATCCTACTCTCCCCTGCTTTGTCAAAGTTCTCTGTCTCCCTAGAGTCAGCATTTGCATACCATGATCATTCGCATCATGTTCAATCATACGCATTTGACATTATCATCTGTCTATCCCCAGTTGTCGTCTGTCTAACTCCAGGTCCAGATTACTGTCTTTTGTTATTTTTAAGTCCACTGTTGTTGGTACCCCGTAGTGCGGTTAACCAAGGTTTTTTTCAAGCAACACAGGTATCCCCCGCAGAAGCCCTCCTTGATATATACCTTAGTACAACCAATACTTCTTTTAAGCCCAATTATCATTGGCATAAAAATCTTTAAGTTGTTTCCTTAAGATTTAATATCGTTTAATTCAACACGCATCCGTGTTCTCCTGATAATTACTGAAAGTCTTTCTTGGAATTCTTCATGTAAGGAATTTCCAGAGGTTGGTCGTTTTATCTCATTGAAAACTCCAACATTTTTCTTAGTTTCCCAGCTGGTCCCCTAGAACCGTTTGATTTATCTTTAAAATGTTTCGCATTCAACTCCCGGTATCAGTTGGTCGCACAGAACCACTGCCCAAACATTGTGCTTGTTTTCTTTATCCTCGGTATCAACAGTTACACTTGAACCTGTTGATTTATCACTAGGGATTATTTATCTCGTTATTTATTTCCCGGCCGCCACGTCGATGACAGTTATTTTTGTCTTCAACCGCCGTGTAGAATTTTATTTTCCGACCGCCGCGTCGATGACAGTTATTTATTTCTTCAACCGCCGTGTTGAATTTTATTTTTCCGACCGCCGTGTCAATGACAGTTATTTTATTTCCTCAACCGCCGCGTTGAATTGTTTTCCCAACCGCCGTTGTCGATGTGTTTTATTTCCTCAACCGCCGCGTTGAATTGTTTTCCCGACCGCCGTTGTCGATTTGTTTTATTTCCCGACCGCTGTTGTCGATGTCTACTATTTTATTTTCCCGACCGCCGTTGTCGATGTGTTTTATTTCCCGACCACCGTTGTCGATGTCTGTTATTTTATTTTCCCGACCGCCGTTGTCGATGTGTTTTATCTTAGCGACTGCCGTTGTCGATGTATTTTATTTTCCGACCACCGTTGTCGACACCTGTTATTTTATTTTCCGACTACCGTTGTCGACACCTGTTATTTTATTTTTCCGACCTCGTTGTCAATGTCTGTTATTTTTGTTTTCCGACCACCGTTATCGAGGTCTGTTATTTTATTGACCGCCGTGTCAAGATTTATTTATTTATTTCCTCAATCTCTGTGTTGAGTTTTGTTTTCCTGATCGTTGAGTTGCTGTATCGGGATCCCCAACAGTCACCTTTGAACTTACTAACTCATCATATTAAGCCATTACGTTTTTACTTTGAACTCATTTCTTGTTGTCCTGGAGTGTCAGTCTGTTCATTAATCTTATGCTTTGGATTTTTTTTTGTTGCCCGTCTGTTGTTATTCTTAGTGCCAATAGTTACACTTGAACCTGCTGATTTATCACTTTGAATACATCTTGTTTATGATTTGTCATCCCCAGCATATTGTTATCACTAGCGAGTCTTCACCCACAGTTTGCGTTTCTGTGAATTATCGTCGCATTTATCTGCATTATACCATATTCAGAATATTCATCATTTAAAAAAATATAAATTCAGCATGCTAGGTTTCATTTCATCTCGCATGGCATATCCCCAGTTAAGAGTCCCTCATAAGTGCATAGCATGTCATCGCATTTAGGGGCAAAATTTTCGGTTATTTCTATATTTAAATACCTTTCACTCCAATTTTATGAGGATTCACATCACTCATTCTATCTGGTAAAGTTATTTAAATAGGGGCAACTGTCACACCCCAAATTTTACCCCAAACTTTTTTTCTTCATACATTCATATCGTCATTAGTATACCATAATGCGTTTAGTCACCTTAGATTTTTGCAACAAGCTTTTTTTATTATTATTGTCAAGTTATAATTTATAAATATAATTCTAATTTATTTCATTTTTCAAGTTTTTTTAGTTTCTATTTCTGTTTTATTTTTAATGCATTATTAAGTTTCTTTTCTAAATTTATACCATTCCTGTTTCTAATTTTAAAGGTCCAAATTCCAAGTTCAAGTGTATTTCAAATACTAGTTCAAATTTTCATCCCAAATTCCATTTCCAACTATATTTCCATTTTTTTTATTTCAATTTTTATTTTTCTATTCAAACTTCAAGTTCTAAATTCAAATTTTCAATTCCCATTCAATTATTTTCCAACTCCTTTCTAATTTTTAATCCAATTTTCCATTTCAATTCACATTCATGTATCTATTTTTTCTAAATTCCAAATTTATTTATTAATTTCTAAGTCTTTCAATTCTAAGTTTAATTCCTATATTTAAATTCACTTTCTATTCAAATTCATATTCAATTTCTAAATTCTCAATTCAATTTCTATTTTTAAAATTCATTTCAAGTTTCAAGATCATTCCCAAATTTTAAATCCTATTCAAGTTTCAAATACAATTTCTCAATTCAAACTCCTTTTTTAAACTTCAAATCCTTTTCCAACTTTGTTTCAAATTTTCTTTCAATTTTAATTCAATTTTGTTTATTTCAAAGACTTAAATTAAGGTGACAATTTCATTCCAATTCTATTCCCATTTCTCATACCAAATCATCAATTGCATTTGTAAATTCATGTACCTTTCTTGGCATAAAAAAAAAAACAAGTTTCTAATTTTGAATTCCACATTCCATTGTATTCCAACTCATGCCAATGTCAAATTTCTAACGTTACATGGTTTCTAAGCCTAAAATATTTACAAGGTAAGGAAAAGCTAGTTTAAATCTAAGTTATCTTGTTGAATCTTTGGCACCACTTCTTGATTGAAATCTTTTTCTTCAACTTCAAGTTTCTTTCACTTCATTAGCATCATCACCAAATCTCCACCTCCATGCCAACTCCATTTTGTTTTTTTTGACATGAAAATTTGAAGGAAATAAAAAAGAGAAGTTAGCATTCAAAATTTAAAACAATTTCCAAATCATGCTCATAATCATTATCAAACTCATACATAATCATATTCATCATATTTATTCAAATCAAATTCATTCAACATATTGCATCATTTAGCACCATTCATCATATTCCAAACATCATTCATGTTTATAATCCAAAATATTCAATTTCAAGTTCATCACTCAAATTTTATGATTAATTCAAAACAGCCCCATGTATGTTACATAGGATTTCAAGCCAATTTCATTCATTATTCATTAGTCCTTTGTTTTATATATTCATTTTATATCATGTATTAGCACAATGCCAAAAAAGCAATCATAAGTACATCAGATACATAGTAACAGCAGGACTTTTCCTTTTTTTTACACTTCACAAACAAACAAAATTTGTAGTCAAAATGCAGCAGACCTGCTGCAAATTCCAGCCCTGCTCTGCCCTCACTCATCACTCTCAAACTCATATGCTTTCCCCCCAAAATTTCAGTTAAACTTAGCCAACAAGTTTGTTTAAAAATTAAGACCTAAAAAATCCTAACCTAGACCATATATAAAGGCAGATAGATCAGTCACAAAAGGGCAGCAAAATTTCAAACTACACAAAGGCACAACCTCAAAAACAAATCAGCAAAAAAAAAAGCAGCCATACATACACAACAAAAACCTTTGATACACACAGAACTACCATATTTCATCTTTGAAAAAAAACCTAAAGAACACAATAGCAATAACAAAACAACACAAAGTTCATTCAAACTGACCGAGAAATGTTCTTCATGGTTGCTCTTGGCGAAAGCAATTCCTACCTCTTCATCACGAACCCTTTATCATCATCTTAAAATAGAACCTAAACTCTGCATTACCTCGGACCACCCCAATCTGTCACGATTCTCAATGTGAACGGACCCCTTTGAACCTCGCTGTTTGCAACTCCAACAATACAAACCGCTGTTGTTCTTCAACCCCAACCACTGCTGTCGTTATCCGCAACAACCTTCACAGAACCGCAAATCGCTACAACACCACGTCTCCCCTCCGCCGCAACCGCTAGTCCAAACTACATTTCAAATCAAACCTTCAAAATCAAAACAAAAAAAATCAACCTTTTTTTTTCAAAAAAACATAAAATCACACAGAACAACAAGGGATCATAGCACCCTTCATACAACACGCAACAACAAAGAGCTCATCAATAAAAGCAAAAACAACTTACCACTGAATACCTTTTGAACCCAGCACCATCGCACAGCTCAAAAATTGTTCGCCTCAACAGAAAAACCGTGACTGAACGGAGTCACAAACCACTCCGAATCAACCACCGAGCGAACATCACCAAATCAAAACCGCCAACTACACATCCAGAAACGCGACGAATTTTCCGGTGAGAGCACCAACCACCATCGTCCTCCTTTTGTTTCCAAAACGCACCGAGAGGAAGACGAAACCGAAACCTTTGCACCGAATCCAAACCAGAACATGAGGCCGAATCACAGAGAGAATCCGAGTGTGGGCGGAAGCGGAATCTTCACTTTGCTTTGAAGAAAACCCCATTGTTTCTTCGTGGAAGGTATTTCCTTTTCACCTTTGTCTCCTATACACCTTTGATTCAAAAAAGCTGTTACTTAATTTGAGGAGACGAACTTGTTGAGTTTCGTTTGCAAATAGGATGTAGTTTTACTGTGTTTTACGTTTTATCAAAAGGAGAATGACAATGTTTATGTGAAAATGAGGTCCTCTTTCTCTTATTTTTTTCGCAAGCTGTCTAGGATTTTCTAACCCGTCTTGTCCTAACACTAAGTTGGGTCGGAGCTGACCCGCTCCAGGCTTTCAGGCCCAACCCAGCGCCCTTTGATCTTTTCTTAAAAGCACTCCCCCTATTTTTCTTCTTACGACCCATTCCATGTTTGTTTTGTTTATTTTTTTTCTTTCTTTGTTTGTTTAACTAGTTTTCTTCCCTTCTATTACAATAAAAAATAAAAATTCTAAACTCTAAGATAGTTTTTTTAAGCAACTCTACTTAATTTAACTAGATAAATTGTTAATTAATTTCGCTAGGTGATTCCTTTTGTTTATTCTATTTCTATTTTATTATGGTTATTAACTTTTAATTAATGTTATTTTGTATGAGGTGTTTACATATTAGTCAAATTCCATTGCTTATTATTTAATTGCATGACGATGTATGACTTGGTTGAATTAGAACGTTGCTGCCGCATTACAATTCTTTCTAAATCGTCAAAGTAAATAAAGAATATTGGTTATCTTAAGAATAATAATTTCAAAGTAAATTTCTTGGTCCAACACCAAGTAAACGCCAAGTGAGAATTTCATCTCGTCTACACTTCACACACGTAAGTCGGTCACTAAGTGATCGCTATCTGCACGACTTATTGCGCATCTTAATTAATTTAACAAAGAATAGAGCTTCGGAGTCTAGCACTCCGCACGTTCTAAGAACGAATCGCACCTGGGTTAGCCCCACGCGTAGTGTTTTGTTCACTCCTTTGTTATTAAAATACTTTAATTCTAAAATGTCTAAAACATATCTCAATCATTTTATAATTTCTAATACGAAAACGGAACTCCAGAGTCTAGCACTCTGCACGTTCTGGATTGGACCTCTACTGGGCTAGCCCCACGCAACGTGGTCCATTCGCTATCCGTATTTCAAAATATCTCAATCATTTTATAATTTCAAATACAAAAGAATGGAGCTCCGGAGTCTAGTACTCCGCACGTTCTAGAGTGGATCGCTCCTGGGCTAGCCCCACGCGACGTGGTCCATTCGCATCTTTCATATCTTAAAACAACTTAAAACTCACCGATCAATTCAAATCACTTTCATAATTAATTAGCGAAAGACGGAACTCCGGAGTCTAGCACTCCGCACGTTCTAGAGTGGATCGCTCCTGGGCTAGCCCCATGCGACGTGGTTCATTCGCCCTTTCGTTTAAAACACCTTATCAAAAGTCAAACATTTTCGCTAAACGAACATTGTTTAAATCTTTCTATATCGTAAACAAGCTAGCGCTTCAGCCTCCACCGCGAGTATAAGCCAACGCTTAGCAGTAGAATGCATTTTAAACAACCGTTCAATAAAAATCACAAACCGTAGTCGCACAAACTATGAAGCTCTGACTTTCCCATTGCACAAGGGAATACGTAGGCACGGGGATTTCAATCCTTCGCGAGCACCCTAGTAAAAAATTTAATTATTTCTCCGTTTAAAGCAATAATATAAAAAAAAACTTTAATCCTTTCTCCGTATTAATATTAATTTAAAAAATTTTCTTTAAGAACAAACGTATTAACAATCATTTAGAAGACAAAGACATAAGACCGAACATTTAATCGCATAATTAGCTAAGAGGTTCCCGTTGAGTACAACGGACGTGAGGGGTGCTAATACCTTCCCCTTGCGTAACCGACTCCCGAACTTAGAATTTGGTTTCGTAAACCATTTCTTATCCTTTATTAGGTTGTATCTATATCTCCCTTTTCTTTAAATAGAATTAGGTGGCGACTCTGTTGTTTATTTTAGGATCGTATTTTTCGAGGTACGACAGTTGGCGACTCTGCTGGGGAATGCTCCATGCTAAAGAGAGTCGAGCCTAACTTAGCTTTGTGTGTTTATTTGTTTGATCTTATCTCTCCTTGTCTTATCTATGTTTATTATTTATGTTTGTTTATTTTTTCTTTTACCGCTTTCCATTTATCGCTCATTATATTATTTGTCTGTGGGATATTGGGGTCACTTTGCAAGTAAAATTTGAGTGGTGGAAAAAACAGAGGGAACACCAAAGTTTAGAATTGGATGTTATTAGTGTTAGTCTCCAAGGACTCGCTCCTTGCACGCCTAGCATGAAATCTCCCCCAGATAGTTAGACTTTTCATAGATCTTGTCGCAACGCAGCTAGCCTATCGCGTGACCTAATTCATGAAAGGGCTGTGATTCTGGGACCCCCTAGGACCTGTTTCAATTTTGGTAGTTGTGTAATGTTAGGCTCCGAGGGCTCGCCCCTTTATCAGCCTAGCATGAGAACTCCACTCAAGGTGGACCTTATCGGTATTATCGTCACAATGCAGCTAGCCTGCGGCGGGGCATTAGTAGGATAAACGTCTGTGACCTTGAGTCTCCTTAAACCATCACCGTAGAAACTCTCCTGCGAATGGGACTTATGGGTAGTAAAACGTAGAACCAATCTCCTACAACCCACCTATTAGGAAGGCTCCGAATTTACCTGTGGCACCTTGCATCCTCGCATCCCTGCATCTTTGCGTCTCACATCATGTGCATCATTTTTAGTAAGAACTTCAAGGAACAAGAGATTTTTGTTGCAAACATCATATGTTTTACCATGATGGACTTCAGTTTATTAGTTTTTGGAAAATAATAAGGAAACTTTACCCATTTTGATGTTTTGCATTAACTTCTTAAGTCCCTTGAAGCATTTGCATTTTTTACTCATGGGTGCATCTCTGTTGCTCCCACCAAATGACACCCAGCCAGAAGGGGTGCAAACGCGAACGGTTGGCGAAGGAGAAGAATGAATAGAGTCGCCATCTAGGCATTTTTATCCCGGAGGAAAGGTAATGCTGCATAAACCTAAAAAAAGATGGATAAGACGGTTGCAAACCAGAGGAACTGAGAAAGGGGGTTGGTTACAACCTGGAAAGGTATTAGTACCCAGATTGTTCGTCGTACTCGACGGGATCCACGCTTGAAAGTTTGTGTTTAAAGGGGTAGTGTCAGTGCTATTTTGTGTGCAGAATGCTGGAAAGAATGCAAGTATCAGTGCTGGAAGAAAGTGTGGAATGAATAAAAGAAGTGTCAGTGCAAGGAAAGGGTGTAGCTCAAGACTATGATGCTTAAAGAACACAGCTAGAAGATGGGGAATATACAGAGACTTTTGTTCGATAACAGTTAAGTTATGCCTACGTATCCTCTCGTGAAATGAGGAAGTCAGAACACCGTAGTTCGACTCAAAGAGACTGAAAGATAAATTGACTTGTGAACTACTTACTTATCTATGCTCAAGTGTATGACCTGTTTGGCTCAGGTGCTAACTGTCTTGCATCAGACGGAAGAAACAAGTTCTCGTTTGTGAGTGAAGATGATGAGAAAAGAATCCCGGAGGAGACGATTATTGTTTGTTTTTGGTATTTTCAATCTTTTATTGCTTTTTTGTGTTTGACATAAGAAAATGAGCTTAAGCCTAAACCAAGGGTTAGTAAACTCATCACATCCTCCCTCTGATTAAGGGTAATGAGAATACCTTAAGTATGAGGTAGACACCACACACTTAATCACCATGATGTAGGATTAAGATCATTATCCTACTTGCATTTAATTAGGTGTTTTTTTGGAGTTTTGTTTAGTGTTAAGTAATGAGTTTAAGCCATAATCAAGGATTTAATGGACCCATTACACCATCCTAATAGAAGGATAATACATGAGAACATTTAAGCTGAGGAAGATACCTCAACTTAATCCATGATTAGGGATTAACCTCATGACAAAACAAAGCCTTTATTAAAGTGGATTTTAGTTAATGGTAAGATTAAGAAATGGATTTTATGGTTTGTAAGACAACTTGAGGGGGACTTGTCCATTAACACTAGGGTTAGTCCTTCTTAACCAATTAAGGAAGAATTAGAACCCTAATGCAAGGCCCAAGTTACAAGCTTGATGTCTTAATGATTATTAAGTGAATTGATTAAAAGATTTAAACACATTAAGGGTTTAACACTTAGGATTAAAGTTATACACTCCATCCTAATAGAATGATACAGGCATAACCCTAATCACAAAGGTAAAACTAATGGGGGGAATAATCAAACCCTAACTGTTATCATGCTTGGGTATTCCTAGGGTTTATGAGGCTTGCAAGAAGATCTTCAAGGAGAAGCCACCATGGAAGAAGCAGGATGAAAGGAAAAGAAGCAGCAAGAAGCAAGACAACTTACTTCACTTATGAAGATAAGTTGCTTGAAGAAAGAGAGAGAGGAAGGAGCATGAATGAGCAAGCTCACTCTAATTCACAAGTAAAATGCAACAATGATGCATAAGAGATATGAGAAGAGATTATGAGAAGTGAAGGCAAATTCACTTCTCAAACACTTACCACCTGAAAGGTTAGCAAAAAGAGATGAAATGAAATGAAAATGGAATGAATGCAAAGATGAAATCCAAAGTCAGAAGCACAATCAAGATGCAAATGATGCTAAGGGATGATGCAAAAGCAAACAAAGAGATGTGGATGATCATACAAAGGATGGGAATGCAAATGAGACATATAAGGATCATGAAAGTTCATGAATGCATATGACATAAAATGAAAAAAAAAACATGGCAAATGGATGAGTAAATGATCCAACATGAGTCTAATATGTCCTAAGATGTCTCATATGTCATGTGGATGCACAAAAAGTCATGGCAAGTTCATGTATGCAAGCACATGAGGAATGAATGCAAATGAAGGCAAAGATTAGGGTTTATGTACAAGGTGCAATGCAAAATTCAAAATCAGAAGCAAATGACAAGATAAAAAATTGAAAATGGGATCAAAGGTACCCTAAACCCATACAAGTTCGCTGCCCAAAGGGGAAGGTCAGAAGCTAAACCCTAAAGGACTTATGATTTTCCTAATTTTCTAGGGTTTTAAGGGTGATCCTAAAGGAAAAATGCCAAACAAATTGAAAATTCAAGATAAAAATGAAACAAAAATGTTTTTAGATGCTTGAAAGAATGCATAACACAATGCAAAAAGAACCATTCACAAACTCAACTTGGATCAAAAGTTATGAATTTTTGAAGTTAGGGTTAAAAAATATTCAAATTAAAGAACCCTAATTCAAATGAAAATTGGCAAAGTATGATCAAAACCAAAAATAAATTTATCTTGTGAGCTTGTAAATGTTTCTAAATGTTTGAAAATGCTCTCTGAATTTTTTTGGGATTTTTAAATACCTAAATGTATTTTTAATTAATTAATTCTCATTAACTAATTAAAAATAATCATTTAAATGATTTAAAAATAATTTTTAATGCAAAAAATAAAAATAAAAATATTTTTGGGTTCTGAAAATTAATAACGGTTTGGATAAAAAAATTCAGAATTTTTTGATGTCATTTGCTATTTTTAAAAATTCGTTCAAATAAAATGGAAACAAATGAAATAAATATTAAATAGAATGAGAAAAAGGGGAAAGTCAGCTAATCCTAGGGCTGAGGTTTAAAGTCAGATTGGAGGGAATTGACCCCGCGCGCATCTGGACGGCTGACATTCAAACTACGCTAATTATGATTAAAGCCCTAATCTGAACCCTAATGACTTTCAGGTGACCGGAACAGTGTTCCGGTCATCTTCTCCGGCAGCACTCTCATTCAATCTCTCTCAAAACGCCACAAAAACTCATCAAACTCTCCAGAATCATTCCTTGAACATCATTAAACACAAACCACACAACAAAACTCATTTATTTTTCGTAAATCATGAGAATCGAATCAAAACACATTTTACGGGCAAAGTTTCAGAGCAACACAAAATTCTTAAAACTCATCCATTTTCAAAAAGAAAAGCATCAGCATGATCAGTGCAACATCAGGAACAAATCTATAACCTAAAATCAAGTTTCTGGAAAATTTGTTCTTGAGGTTACTTGAACTGAAGCTTTCGAAAATGGCACTGTCTGGCTGCTTCTTTGCTTCAAAACCCCTCCAATGATCTCCCTGAAGAAGCTTTGATGATTGGTTGGAGTTTATATGGCCTCTATGTGAAGTTTGCTGAAGCTCAGGTCAAAGAATGTGAAAATCGTGTTTTTGATATGGGGTGTTTCAAGGCAAAATGAAGGGTGGGATATGATCAGTGATGAATGTGGAGTTGAATGGTGGAAAAAGTTTGGAGTTTTGATGGCTGAGTTGTGTGTTTCTAAGAAAAATGCATAAGAGGTAATTTTGGTGAATGCTGAGTTGTGGGAGGATTCAGCTTGTGTTGTTATGTGTGTTTTGTTGCTTTTGGTCCATGTATCAATCCTTGATAGGTCAGAGAGTTGTTGTGGAGCAGTATGATTGGTATGGCTCCTTTTGCAAAAAGTTAAGAAACTTGTCCTTGGAGGTATGGGCTCATGGCAGGCCAAGGACAAGGGCATGTCCTGCACAGCTGGCTATAGGGAGGTCCATGGAATTCAGATTTTGTAGCTAGCACAAGTGGATGTCAAGATTTGGGGCATTTTGCAATTTGTGAAGGATTTGGCCCCTTTTGAAATACTTGATGATCAAGGCATGAAACTTGATAATTCTTTGGGAAATTCTGAATTATAGGTCATGTATGATGTTTGTGTAATGGTTAGAAGTCACTTTGAGGCTACAAATTGGTTTCACATGAGTTTTTGCAAGCTTCCCTCTTTGGTACATAAGTGAAATTTTGTGATTTTTCCCAACTTTGCAAAGCCATATCTTGAGTTCTATGATGAATTAGATCAAGTTCTTGTACTTGTTGAAAAGGGAATGATCTAATCTATAACTTTCATGACCAAGAATTTTTCATTTGAAGCATTTTTGAATCAAAAAGAGGAGGTTGAAAAACTTTCCCAAAATGGCAAGTTTGCATTACAAGTCACTTTCCCAAAATGGTAACTTTTCAAATGGCTTGAAATTCTTCAATTTTGTGAACTTCTAACCTCTTCTAAGATCAAATAAAGATCATATACACCCAAAAGTATGTAGAATACCCTTTGTTTGGAGGATTGGGGGCCTCAGATGCCCTGATTTTGCACTGACTTGCTCAAGAAGTCATCTATTGATCATATGCTTTCCCCACTGAATTTCTTCATGAAAATTGGTATGCATGATCCTTATATCATATAGAGATCAATAGAAACAATAATGACCAAAAAAATTGTAGTTATGGCCTCTGAAACCAAAACCCTAATTTTAGGTCATCTGTGTAGTTAAGCTTGGCTCTACTTCCATGCCTTTCTCAGTTCTTGTGATTTTCTGACTTCCTTGATCTTGGGAGGATATAATATGATACTTGAACATACATGGACCCTCTTGAGATGATTGAAGACCTTTGGAGTGGCTCAATAGCTCAGGGATTGCTCAGATCACAAACCCTAGATGCAGATGACTTTGAACCAATGCAGTGAAGCAAAAGGGCAACATGATATGATATGATTGAATCAATGCAAATGAAAAGATCATAAGCCATGGTGTGAACTTAGTGAGGGAAAATTTGGGGTGTTTACAATCTCCGCATTTGTATTTGTCAAAAACGCATTCTCGTCAACTCCTTTTCAGCTGTCACACTGAGGATCTCACGCAAGTATTCCACCCGAGCTCAGACCAAGAAGAAGATGGCTGAAAGAGACCTAGAGATGGACAGAGTTAATGATGAGCTTTCTGATCTTCGTGGAAATATGGGTCAGATGATGGAAATGCTGCAAGTCATTCGAGCAAAATTAGATACCCAACAAACTGTAGTGTCAGAGATTGTCACTACAACGACTGAACCTACGCCATCAGTCACCAACCCCATGACCTGGCCTCCTTTTGGGCTTCCCCATGGATTTGTACCTCCTCCTCAGGGTTTTGCTTCTCAAAGTTTTATCCCTCCTTCCCAAGGACTTACTACTCAGGGTTTCTTCCCTCCTTCCCAAGGTTTCGCTTCTCAAAGTTTCGCACCTCCTTCTCAGGGTTTTGCATTTCCTTACCAAGGTTTTGTACCTCCCCCTCAAGGATTTCTTGCTCAGCAGACTATTCCTGTGACTAATGAAGAGAACCATGTGGTTACTAATTTCACACCAGACATTGTGCACAGCCGTGCCCAACCATACTTTAATGACCCTCAGGTGTATGACGTGCCAGATATGTCGGAGAATGGTAATGAGAAACATGAAAAGATGCAAGAGAATTTTGATACCCTGGAGAAAAGGTTAAGAGCAATTGAAGGCGACCAGATCTTCGGGGTTGCTGCTAGAGAGATGTGTCTGGTGTCTGGACTGGTAATTCCTCCAAAGTTCAAGATCCCCACTTTTGACATATACGAGGGTGCAACGTGTCCTAAGAACCACCTCTTAATGTACTATCGAAGAATGGTTGTGCAGGTGGACAATGACAAATTAATGATACACTGCTTCCAGGACAGACTGAAGGGAATCTCCTCCAAGTGGTATCTAACGTTAGATCAGTCAAATATCTACAGTTTTCAAGACCTGACAGACTCTTTCATCCAGCAATACAAGTATAATATGGACCTTGCTCCCAATAGGAGGCAGCTGTTGAGTATGTCGCAGAAAGATTCTGAATCGTTTAAAGAATATGCTCAAAGGTGGAGAGGGACCGCTTCTCAGGTAGATCCCCCGTTGACTGAAAAAAAGTTAGCTGATTGGTTTGTTGACATGGTGCGACCAGAATTCTTTGAGAGAATGGTGGGAAGTATAACAGCTAGCTTTTCTGATCTTGTGGCTGTAGGAATCAAGGTTGAACTCGGTATGAAGAATGGAAAGATGAGTGGTGCATCCAGCAGTTCCAGCAATGGTAGTGGAAACAATGTCAAGAAATTTACCAGCAATTTCCACAAAAAGAAAGAGGGCGAGAGAAATGCAATAATGATGAGTCAAAGGAGAAATAAGCTTTGGCAGAGACCTCCACCTGTGGTTCAACACCAGTATGCCTATCCACCACAGTATGTTCAACATCCTTATGTGGCGACAGTTCAACCGTCATATAATCCACAAGTCCCAGTGTATCGGTCAACTCAAGCAGTACCGATGTACCAGCAAGCGGATCCAGTGATCCCAGCTTATCAACCAATGCTCAACAATCCAGGCTATCAACGAGCACCCAATGCTTCAACCTACCAGCAGAGGACTCCAACTCCTCATCCAATTTCCAACTTTCAGAATAGAAGACCAGGAGGAAGGCCTCCCCATCCTCGGATCCCTATGACCTATACTGAATTGTATCCCTCACTATTGAAGAAAGGCTTGGTTACTCCAAGGCCTTTGGGTCCTCCACCAGATCCACTACCACCAGGTTACAACTCAAGTGCCCACTGTTTGTTCCACGAAGGTGCTCCGGGGCACGATTTGGAAAATTGTATTGCTTTGAGGTATGTTGTGAAGGATCTAATGGATAAAAACATTTTGTCATTTGGAGATACTGGTCTGAATGTTAAAAACAATTCTTTACCTAAGCATGGGTCCATAAATGCCATTGTTGACGAGTCTGACGATGATTTGATTTTCAACGCTACAAAGATCAAAACCCCGCTTAGAGACTTCCATGCGAAGTTAGTAGAGGTGGGTATGCTGAAGAACTGTAATAAGAATTGTGAAGCTTGTGCGAATAATCCAAAGGGATGTGAGCTGGTTTTGAGAGATGTTCAAAGTTTGATTAATCTGGGTGTTTTACAAGTAAGCAGTCGTGTGAAGAGGAATGAAGTGGCAATGATTGAACCCATTTTCAACTTGCCTGAATTTGATCCTACCTTGGTGCCAATGTACAACCTGCCTGGGTCCTCAAGAGTTCAACCCATCTTTAATATACCAGAACCTGTGGTGCCCATTTTCAATATACCTGAACCAAGGTTTGAGCAAGGGAGTAACCCTTTCCTCTATGAAGATACCAAAGCAGTTTCGTGGAAGTATGATACAGGGAGAGTTCATCAGAAGTTTGAACAAGCTAGTCAGAAAGAGGGTTCAAAAGTGGCAAGTGCTGACATAACAACTGCAAGTCGTTTAACTCAAAGTGGTCGTGTTTATACTCAGCAAGCCAATACAATCCCACCTAAAGAAGTCATTCCCGCTGTTGTCAACCAGGATAAAGGGATGGTCTTGGAAGAAGAGGATGTAGAATTTCTCAGAATCATTAAGAAGATTGATTATAAGGTTATTGATCAGCTACATCAAACGCCTTCCAAAATATCTATCTTATCACTTCTTATTCATTCACCGGCCCATCGGGGTGCTCTCCAGAAATTACTAGCCCAAGCTCATGTTACGCACGATATAACTGTAAATCAGTTTGATGGAGTCATTGCCAATATCACTGCATGTAACAATCTCAACTTCAGTATTGAGAATCTTCCAAAGGATGGCTTGGACCATAACCGTGCACTTCACATATATATAAAATTCCAGGAGGATACTTTAGCAAGAGTTCTTGTGGATACAGGATCTTCATTGAATGTTTTGCCGAAAAGAACGCTTGCCAAGTTATCTTATCAAGGGGCAGAGATGAGGCCCAGTGCACTGATTGTGAAAGCTTTTGATGGGTCAAGGAGGACTGTTATTGGAGAAGTAGACCTACCGATCTTGATTGGACCACAGGTGTTCAAGATCACTTTCCAGGTTATGGACATTAATCCTAATTACAGTTGTTTGTTGGGAAGACCTTGGATCCATGCCGCTGGGGCAGTCACTTCTACCTAACACTAGAAGATGAAGTTTGTGGTCGATAATAAGCTGGTAACTGTGTCTGGTGAAGAAGATCTCATGGTCAGCAACCTTTCTTCCTTTAGCTATATTGAGGCTGATGAAGATGCTTTGGAAACTGCTTTCCAAGCTCTAGAGATAGCCAATGTCGTCCTTATGGAAGTAGAAAAGTCAAAGGGGAAGGGTATTCCATCTTTTGCATCATTGAAAAGTACCATTTCCACACTTGAATAAGGAAGCTATGAAGGTTGGGGTGATGTCATTGAAGTCAAACAGAAGCTAGATCGTTACGGGTTGGGTTACAAACCAACTCATGTGAAGGAAGGAGCGTCAACCTCCGTCAAAGGACGTCAAAAGACCATTCAAGAGGTGTTTTCTAGTGCCGGCTATTAGATCAATGCAATTAATGGGGATGCTGAAGATGAAGATGTGGATCATTTGGTTTATCAGTGTGAAGCAGCTTTGGGCAATTGGGAGGCAGTTGAGATCCCAAAATTTTTTCCATTGTCAAAGTAATTTATTGTTTTCTTTAAGTGTTTTCAAAGTTCCCTAGCCCTGCCCAAGGCTATGGGATCATTTTGTAGGGACCCTTCTCATTTTCAAGTTATTCAATCAATGAAGGCATTTTGTTAAATTCTTACTTTGTTTTTATTTACTGTTTTTCTCTTTTCACTTTTAAAAGAAAATGGCAATCTTTCAAAGCTAATAAAAAGTTTTTCTTGCATCCCTCTATTTTCACTTTTAATAAAAGAAAATCATTCCCATATGTAGAATAAATGAAAACCCTGTTGAATTCATTGACTCTATATTCTCTCCTAACTTCGATTCCCTCATCTACCAAGCGGAAGATGAAAGTGAGGAAGATTGTGACATTCCCGAAGAACTGGAAAGATTAGTTGAGTATGAGCACACAGATCTTCAGCCACATAAGGAGCAGGTAGAGACCATTAACCTTGGCACCGATGAAGATAAGAAGGAAGTCAAGATTGGTACAACACTTGGGGCAGACATCAGAGGAAGATTGGTCAAGCTTCTCAAAGAGTATGTGGATGTGTTTGCATGGTCGTATCAGGATATGCCCGGTTTGGACACAGATATAGTTGTTCATAAGTTGTCTCTTCGACCAGATTGTCCGTCAGTAAAGCAAAAGCTTCGAAGAACGAGACCAGACATGGCTCTGAAGATTAGAGAAAAGGTCAAAAGACAGTTTGATGCTGGATTCCTCGTAGTTGCAAAGTACCCTGAATGGGTAGCTAACATCGTGCCAGTCCCCAAGAAGGATGGTAAGGTTAGAATGTGCGTGGACTACAGAGATTTAAACAAAGCCAGTCCCAAGGACGATTTCCCTCTTCCGCACATTGATACTTTGGTTGACAACACTGCTAAGTTTGCTGTTTTCTCCTTCATGGACGGATTTTCAGGATATAACCAGATCAAGATGGATCCAGATGATATGGAAAAGATCACTTTCATCACACCATGGGGCACTTATTGTTACAAAGTTATGCCATTCGGTCTAAGAAATGCAGGAGCCACTTTTTCAAAGGGCAATGGTCACCCTTTTACATGATATGATGCATAAGGAAATAGAAGTTTACGTAGATGATATGATTGCCAAATCACAGAGTGAGGAGGATAATTTGAATCATCTCCTGAAGTTATTTGAGCGTCTCAGAAAGTTCCAACTGCGTCTGAATCTATCTAAGTGTACCTTTGGTGTCCGATCAGGAAAGTTACTTAGTTTTATTGTTAGTCAGCAAGGAATCGAGGTAGATCCGGATAAGGTCAGAGCAATTCAAGAGATGCCAACTCCAAAAACCGAAAAGCAAGTCAGAGGCTTCCTTGGATGATTGAACTACATCTCCAGATTTATCTCCAACATGATTGCTACATGTGAGCCTTTATTCAAGTTGCTTCGAAAGAATCAAGCAATTGAGTGGAGTCCTGATTGTCAACTGGATTTTGAGAAGATTAAGGTTTATCTACAGGAACCTCCTATCTTAATCCCACCTACTCCAGGGAAGCCTCTCTTCATGTACCTGACTGTACTTGAGGGATCCATGGGTTGTGTATTAGGCCAACAGGATGAAACCGGTCGTAAGGAACATGCCATTTATTACTTAAGCAAGAAGTTCACAGATTGTGAAAGCAGATATTCACTTTTAGAGAAGACTTGTTGTGCTTTGGCATGGGATGCCAGACGCCTCAAGCAGTATATGATTTGTCACACTACTTTGTTGATCTCGAAAATGGATCCAATAAAGTACATTTTTGAGAAGCCTGCCTTGACTGGAAGACTCGCCCGTTGGCACATGTTGTTATCTGAATATGACATCCAGTATGTAACCCAGAAGTCTATCAAAGGCAATTTTCTGTCTGACTACCTTGCTGATCACCCTATTGAAGATTATGAACCTCTGAAATTCGATTTCCCAGATGAGGACATCATGTTGATAAAGGATTGTGAAGTTCCAGGTCCTGATGAAGGTCCTGAGACAGGTTCTCGTTGGAAAATGATGTTTGATGGTTCCTTTAATTACATAGGGCATGGTGTGGGAGCTGTTTTGATGAATCCTGATGGTGGTTATACTCCCTTCACGGCTAGATTATGTTTTGAATGTACAAACAACATTGCAGAGTACGAAGCATGTGTTTTGGGTATTGAAGCTGCAATAGATACCAGAATCAAGATCCTTGAAGTATATGCAGACTCAGCTTTAGTAATCTACCAAGTCAAAGGTGAATGGGAGACCCGTGATGAGAAGTTGATCCCGTACCGTGCCCACATTGTGGAGTTAATTAAATACTTTGATGAAGTCACTTTCCATCACGTTCCAAGGGCAGAGAATCAAAGAGCAGACGCTTTGGCAATGTTGGCCTCTATGTTTCAAGTCAGATTTCTTAATGAAGCTCCACTGATTACAATCGAGCGAAAAACTACACCAGCCTACTGTCTACTGGTAGAAGAAGAAACTGATGAGAAACCATGGTTCTATGACATCAAGAACTATTTGCAAAATCAGGTATACCCAGCGGATGCAACAGCTTTAGACAAGAAGACTCTGAGAAGATTGGCATCCAAGTTCTTCCTCAGCAATAATGTGCTTTACAAGAGAAATCACGATATGGTTTTGCTCAGATGTGTGGACAAGCGCGAAGTAGAATTATTGATCAGGGAAATTCATGAAGGATCATTTGGAACACATGCCAATGGACATGCCATGTCCAGGAAGATTTTGAGATCTGGATACTTCTGGTAACCATGGAATCAGATTGTTTCAAGTATGCCAGGAAGTATCACAAATGCCAGATTTATGCCGACAAGGTGCACGTACCTCCGACCCTTTTGAATGTTCTATCATCGCCTTGGCCTTTCTCAATGTAGGGCATTGATATGATAGGGGCAATTGAGCCTAAAGCTTCCAATGGTCATCGGTTTATTTTGGTTGCAATCGACTACTTTACCAAATGGGTAGAAGCAGCTTCTTACGCCAATGTGACAAAGCAAGTGGTCGCCCGTTTCATCAAGAACCAAATTATCAGCCGCTATGGGATCCCAAGCCGAATCATCACAGATAATGGGACCAATTTGAACAACAAGACAATGAAAGAGTTGTGTGATACATTCAAGATTGAACATCATAACTCTTCTCCTTACCGTCCGAAGATGAATGGAGCCGTTGAAGTTGCGAACAAGAACATCAAAAAGATCTTGCAGAAGATGGTGAAGACTTATAAAGACTGGCACAAGATGTTACCGTATGCGTTACACGGATATAGAACATCAGTTCGCACTTCAACAGGGGCAATCCCGTTCTCTTTGGTGTATGGGATGAATGCCGTTCTCCCTATTGAAGTAGAGATACCATCTTTGAGAATCTTGATGGAAACCAAATTGGAGGAAGCTGAGTGGGTCTAGAGTAGATATGACCAACTGAACTCATTGATGAAAAGAGAATGACCGCCATTCGCCATGGCCAGTTGTACCAGAAGCGCATCAAAAGAGCTTTTGACAAGAAAGTCCATCTCCGAGAATTCAAAGAAGGAAATCTGGTACTCAAGAAAATCTTGCCAGTCCACAAAGACATGTGTGGAAAATGAATCCCTAACTATGAAGGCCCATATGTTGTGAAGGTGGCATTTTCCGGAGGTTCCCTAATCCTCACAACTATGGATGGTGAACAACTGAAACACCTGGTGAATTCTGATGCAGTCAAAAAATATTATGCCTAAATAAAGCCCGTTAGGTCAAAAACCAGAAATGGCGACTTAGACAAAAATGGGTATCCCGGTGGATCATAACCTATGAAGGAGATCTAGGCAAAGTTAGGGATAAAAATAAAAAAATAGAGCTCGCTAAGCTGAAAACCCAAAAGGGCGACTCAGGCAAAAAAGAGCGTCCCAGTGGATTGAAAACCCGAAAGGGCGGTCCAGGCAAAAGTTAGGGACAAAGGCATTTGACTGTATCAGATAGTGTTTACCATTATTGAAGATCATTACTTGAAGACCAATCCAGTCACTCTTTGTCAAAAGCAAGAGGTTGGGCGGTTTTAATTATTAGGGATTATAGTGGTCGTTGGATTCAATATAGACCTTTCCCCATTGCCATTTTCAAATTTTAATTTTCTATGGATCTTTTGATATTGGCAGACTACCATTCTTGAATGAAATACAACCGTTGCCTTTTAGCTTTGTCTTTCAGCTTCTTATTTTCTTTGTTATGCAAAATGTCTTTACTGAATTACAATTTAACTCTGAAAATGAAAAAAAAATTCTAGAAACAGTTTTGAAAACATACTTGAAAACATTCAAATTTCTTTGACTTTAGAAAAATTAAAAGATTTTCTGTTTTCTAAAAAGCCCTATGGCTTGCAGCAACACTCTCATGCAATTATTACAGAAGTACCCACGAAGGATTAAAGGCCGGTAGCACTTTTGGATGGATCCTTGGATCAAACATCAATTTCCAAGTTTGAAGACATCTTCCCAGCATCTTTCTTATTGCTCGTCTGAATATTGACGTTGAGATCCTACTCTCCCCTGCTTTGTCAAAGTTCTCTGTCTCCCTAGAGTCAGCATTTGCATACCATGATCATTCGCATCATGTTCAATCATACGCATTTGACATAATCATCTGTCTATCCCCAGTTGTCATCTGTCTAACTCCAGGTCCAGATTACTGTCTTTTGTTATTTTTAAGTCCACTGTTGTTGGTATCCCGCAGTGTGGTTAACCAAGGTTTTTTTCCAGCAACACTGGTATCCCCCGCAGAAGCCCTCCTTGATATATACCTTAGTACAACCAATACTTTATTTAAGGCCAATTATCATTGGCATAAAAATCTTTAAGTTGTTTGCTTAAGATTCAATACCGTTTAATTCAACACGCATCTGTGTTCTCCTGATAATTACTGAAAGTGTTTCTTGGAATTCTTCATGTAAGGAATTTCCAGAGGTTGGTCGTTTTATCTCATTGAAAACTCCAACATTTTTCTTAGTTTCCCAACTGGTCGCCTAGAACCGTTTGATTTATCTTTAAAATGTTTCGCATTCTACTCCCGGTATCAGTTGGTCGCACATAACCACTGCCCAAACACTGTGTTTGTTTTCTTTATCCTCGGTATCAACAGTTACACTTGAACCTGTTGATTTATCACTAGGGATTATTTATCTCGTTATTTATTTCCCGGCCACCGCGTCGATGACAGTTATTTTTGTCTTTAACCGCCGTGTGGAATTTTATTTTCCGACCGCCGCGTCGATGACAATTATTTATTTCTTCAACCGCCGTGTTGAATTTTATTTTTCCGACCGCCGTGTCAATGACAATTATTTTATTTCCTCAACCGCCGCGTTGAATTGTTTTCCTGACCGCCGTTGTCGATGTGTTTTATTTCCTCAACCGCCGCGTTGAATTGTTTTCCCGACCGCTGTTGTCGATGTGTTTTATTTCCCGACCGCTGTTGTCGATGTCTGCAATTTTATTTTTCCGACCGCCGTTGTCGATGTGTTTTATTTCCCGACCACCGTTGTCGATGTCTGTTATTGTATTTTCCCAACCTCCGTTGTCGATGTCTGTTATTTTATCTTCCCGACCGCCGTTGTCGATGTATTTTATCTTCCCGACCGCCATTGTCGATGTATTTTATTTTCCGACCACCGTTGTCGACACCTGTTATTTTATTTTCCGACCACCGTTGTCGACACCTGTTATTTTATTTTTCCGACCTCGTTGTCAATGTCTGTTATTTTTGTTTTCCGGCCACCATTGTCGAGGTCTGTTATTTTATTGACCGCCGTGTCAAGATTTATTTATTTATTTCCTCAATCTCTGTGTTGAGTTTTGTTTTCCTGATCGCTGAGTTGCTGTATCGGGATCCCCAACAGTCACCTTTGAACTTACTAACTCATCACATTAAGCCATTACGTTTTTACTTTGAACTTATTTCTTGTTGTCCTGGAGTGTCAGTCTGTTCATTAATCTTATGCTTTGGATTTTGTTTTGTTGCCCGTCTGTTGTTATTCTTAGTGCCAACAGTTACACTTGAACCTGCTGATTTATCACTTTGAATACATCCTGTTTATGTTTTGTCATCCCCTGCATATTGTTATCCCTAGTGAGTCTTCACCCTCAGTTTGCGTTTCTGTGAATTATCGTCGCATTTATCTGTATTATACCATATTCAGCATATTCATCATTTAAGAAAAATATAAATTCAGCATGTTAGGTTTCATTACATCTTGCATGGCATATCCTCAGCAAAGAGTCCCTCATAAGTGTATAGCATGTCATCGCATTTAGGGGCAAAATTTTCGGTTATTTCTATATTTAAATACCTTTCATTCCGAATTTATGAGGATTCACATCACTCATTCTATCTGGTAAAGTTATTTAAATAGGGGCAACTGTCACACCCCAAATTTTACCACAATTTTTTTTTTATTCATACATTCATATCGTCATTAGTATACCATAATGCGTTTAGTCACCTTAGATATTTGCAACAAGTTTTTTTTATTATTATTGTCAAGTTTTTATTTATAAATATAATTCTAATTTATTGCATTTTTCAAGTTTTTTAGTTTCTATTTCTGTTTTATTTTTAATGCATTATTAAGTTTCTTTTCTAAATTTATACCATTCCTGTTTCTAATTTTAAAGGTCCAAATTCCAAGTTCAAGTGTATTTCAAATACTAGTTCAAATTTTCATCCCAAATTCCATTTCCAACTATATTTCCATTTTTTTTATTTCAATTTTTATTTTTCTATTCAAACTTCAAGTTCTAAATTCAAATTTTCAATTCCCATTCAATTTATTTTCCAACTCCTTTCTAATTTTTAATCCAATTTTCCATTTCAATTCACATTCATGTATCTATTTTTTCTAAATTCCAAATTTATTTATTAATTTCTAATTCTTTCAATTCTAAGTTTAATTCCTATATTTAAATTCACTTTCTATTCAAATTCATATTCAATTTCTAAATTCTCAATTCAATTTCTATTTTTAAAATTCATTTCAAGGTTCAAGATCATTCCCAAATTTTAAATCCTATTCAAGTTTCAAATACAATTTCTCAATTCAAACTCATTTTCTAAACTTCAAATCCTTTTCCAACTTTGTTTCAAATTTTTATTCAATTTTAATTCAATTTTGTTTATTTCAAAGACTCAAATTAAGGTGACAATTTCATTCCAATTCTATTCCCTTTTCTCATTCCAAATCATCAATTGCATTTGTAAATTCATGTACCTTTCATGGCATAAAAAAAATACAAGTTTCTAATTTTGAATTCCACATTCCATTGTATTCCAACTCATGCCAATGTCAAATTTCTAACGTTACATGGTTTCTAAGCCTAAAATATTTACATGATAAGGAAAAAACAGTTTAAATCTAAGTTATCTTGTTGAATCTTTGGCACCACTTTTTGATTGAAATCTTTTTCTTCAACTTCAAGTTTCTTTCACTTCATTAGCATCATCACCAAATCTCCACCTCCATGCCAACTCCATTTTGTTTTTTTTGACATGAAAATTTGAAGGAAATAAAAAAGAGAAGTTAGCATTCAAAATTTAAAACAATTTCCAAATCATGCTCATAATCATTATCAAACTCATACATAATCATATTCATCATATTTATTCAAATCAAATTCATTCAACACATTGCATCATTTAGCACCATTCATCATATTCCAAACATCATTCATGTTTATAATCCAAAATATTCAATTTCAAGTTCATCACTCAAATTTTATGATTAATTCAAAACAGCCCCATGTATGTTACATAGGATTTCAAGCCAATTTCATTCATTATTCATTAGTCCTTTGTTTTATATATTCATTTTATATCATGTATTAGCACAATGCCAAAAAAGCAATCAAAAGTTCAGCAGATACATAGTAACAGCAGGACTTTTCCTTTTTTTTACACTTCACAAACAAACAAAATTTGTTGTCAAAATGCAGCAGACCTGCTGCAAATTCCAGCCCTGCTCTGCCCTCACCCATCACTCTCAAACTCATATGTTTTCCCCCCAAAATTTCAGTTAAACTTAGCCAACAAGTTTGTTTACAAATTAAGACCTAGAAAACCCTAACCTAGTGTCGTACCCTAAAAAATACGACCTTACGTGATCCGAAAAGACGAAGTCACGCACCGGACGGACTGAAGAGTCGCCACCTAATTCTATTTATTCCCGAAGAGGGAAAGGGAAGATATAGATACAACCCGGGAAGAGAAGGATGAGGACAAAGGCCAACGGAACCATTGCCTGGGTTCGGGAGTCGGTTATGCAGGGGGAAGGTATTAGCACCCCCTACATCCATCGTACTCGATGGGAACCATCTAAGTTAACGTGCGTGAAAGGATGTCTATGCTTAAACGTATTGCTTGCTAGAGGGAAACGAGTTTGAATTATAAGTTATATTGATCCTAGGTGCTCGGCAAGGATTGAGATCCTCGTGTTGCAATGGGAAAGTCAGAGCCTCGTAGTTCGGCCTACTAAGGGTATTGGTTGTTCGTTTTATTACCTTTCGTCGATGAAAGGGTTTAGGAGTTGAAATGCACTAAAGATTATGGATAGTTTATCTCTTCCAACAAGACGAGCGTCTTGCGTCGAAATAATCGGAGCGAGTAACGAGAGCTCGTTATCCTCCTTTCTACCGCTTAAGGCTCGTGGCGTACAGATCCTCTCGTTTTATGAATGTGTTTATTTCCTAAGACCGCTTGACGTTGGATCAAGGGTTTGGATCTAATCGAAACGTTTTGGTTTTTTGAGGTTAAAGGGTAAATGCAACTGGAGGTTTGTTTTGTAGTTTGTTTGCGAGGCACAATGCGCTCGGCTCGCAACGAGAGGTGGATCCTAATAAACGAAACGATAACTGGAAAATAAAGTGCAAGTGTGCAAGTGAGATCGCATGGCGTTGGACCAAGGATTCAGAATTAAATAAAATACGGAAAATAAAGTGCGTACAAAGTAATGGGAGAGGGATACAAAATAAATACAGGGGATTGCGCGAAATAAATGGTATCATTGTAGTTTGCCCAAGAGGAAGCGTGTGTGCAATGTTTTTGAACTATTCGAAGGCGTTCGGCCTTTTTGATCGGAGGCAACTATTCGAAGGCGTTGGACCTTTTTGGGACGCGTCAAAATTTACTTCGTGAACTACCTTAGAATCAATTCAAAATTGGAATCATTCTATAAGGAGTCGAAACGTAATTTTTTGAGATGCGGAAATAAATATATAAAACTAAATTGAATTGCTAGAATTAAAATAAAATAATGAATATAAATAATAAATAAATTGGTAATATTGACATAATGAATAAAATTAATTAAATTACAAATTTTTGTTCAAAATAAAATAATAAGATAAAATAGCAAAAAGAGGGCCTCATATTGACCGAGTATCACCGATTTAACGAAATCGGGCGAACATCGGCCTTTTGTTATGTCATTGGCCCTTAAATACTAAGAACAAAATATAAGATAATAAATTTCTAAGATATATCCCCAAAGATAAAATCAGAGTAATAATCAAATAAGAATAATAACAACAAACAAGAAAATTTAGAGGAAATTTAAACAACACAAAAAGTTAAGTGACATGGATATGCCAAATGATGCTGGTGTGTGAATAGAACTTGAATTGGCCCATGGCCCATACAAAACTCAGCAGAACTCCAAAAGAATAAACAGAAAAAAATAAAATAAAAATAAACAAGTAAAGTAAAACAATTTAAAATCAAATAAACTTATGATAAACAAAAAAAAGAAAACCAACAAGTTAACCTCTCAATCAAAACAGCAGAACGTCAACCTCCAAAACTCTCCTTCCTCGCGAATCTGACGGCCAGCTTTCTCCGATCGGGTTTCAATCAACGGTGGTGGCTCGGATTCGCCTGGGTCCTCGCCGGTTCGGCGTTTTCAACGCGTTTTACCCATAGCAGTGCCAGTTTGTGTGGTGATTTGACGGTTGTTGCGCTGGATTTCCGCGGCGATTCAGCTTGGGGTGGCGGCGACGCTGATTCGAGGTGTTTCACAGTTTTAACTTTGTTTCGTGTCTCTACGTTCGGATTTACGGTTGGTGATGGTCGGGGACGGGTTTGAGTGATAGCGGTGCTTTCAGACTCGTTTGATTCGTTCTGGTTTGAAGTCTCCCTCTCTCTGTTTGTTTGATTTCGTGTTCGTCATAGTCCCTCTATGTTACCCTACGTTCATCCAAGTTTCGATTTTTGATTTGGGCTTTTTGATGGTGGTTTAAAGGTTTGGTTTCTTTTTACACTATTTGGTTTTCGGATTGTGCGTTTGCGGTTTGGTGAAGGGAGTTGGGTAGTGAAGCTGGCTTGGTTGCTCAGGTCTGTGTCGCAGTGGTTGACAGCGGAGAGTTACAGGTGGTGATTTGGTTCGTTGGTTTTACGGGAATGTTTTCGGCGGTGTTACGGTTCTGGTTTCTCACTCACTGTGTTTCGTCTCTGCCTTTTCGGTTAAGTGGTGTTGGTTTATTGGTGGGATTTGAAGAGTATGTTTGAGTTGGAAGGTTGGTTCAAGATAGATGTGGTGGAGTGATTCTGTGTTTTGCAGCATGAAGAAAAGGATTGAAGGTGGAGCGATTTATTGTATGGTTTGTGGTGAAGATGAAGGATGATGCAAAAGTGAGAGAATGGATTTTCTGTTTTTTGTTTTAGACTTGGAATCGATTTATGCAGGGTATTTTGTGTTTATCCAAGCCTCTCTAATTAGAATGAAGAGGAGTTGTTCTAAAGAAGAATTGTGAGGGCATTTTTTTTGGGAGGAAATTGTTATGGGATGCTGCCGTGTTTTATGGTTTGTTATTGAGAAATAATGGTGGTGATGTGCGTTTCTTTTTGATGCCTTAGAAACATCTCTGTGAGTATTCTTTTGTCTATTATGCAGCTGGCACTTTATGTAACAAGGTAGGATGGCTGAAGAATTGTTGAGTGGAATATTGCAGCCAGGATGTGCGGCTTGTGTGGGGGCTGGAAAAGTTTGTTGCAGATAGTGGAAAGAAAGTGTACTATGCGTAAATTGAGTGGGAGATAAAATAGGTAACGTGGATCAGGCAATGGATAATGGATATTAATTTAATTACCAAATAGTAATAGATATAATAATAATATTAAGAATTGAAATATAAAGGAAACAGACTAACACTAAGAAATATAATAACAATATTAAGAATTATAATAATAATAAAGGAAACCAAATAATAAAAATGTAATAATAACAATAATGATAGACATGATAAAAAAAGAATAATAATAATAATAATAATAATAATAATAATAATAATAATAATAATAATAAAAGGTAATAAAAAAAATGAAAATTAAATTTTGTGACGGGCTTAAAAAAAAAGGAGATAATGGACTTATGTGAAATCGTTTTAGTAAAGTAATAATAGTTTTTTTTTTATATATTTTTTGGATATTGAACTAAAAAAATAAAAACTTACGATAATATAAGAAGAGAATTTAAATTCCTAGTTTGAAGGTAATAAAATACATTTTTGAATTTGTTAGACAGAAAAATAAAGAGGTGCATATTTTTGGCTTTTTTCGAATATCAGACAATAAAACGATACCTATTTTTTTGAAAATAAAATGAAATACTTGTTAGACATAAATGAAATAGTATATGTTTTTTTTTTAGGATTTTTGGAATATATTGGTAGATAGACAATAACACATATTTTTTTTCTAAAATATTGGTTAGACAAAAAATAAAATCAAATGGCGCAGGTAGGACAAATTTGGGGTATGACAGATGCCCCTATCGAATTGGCTTAGACCTAGTAAGATGAACTGGATCGCATTCATTCTTTCAGGGTATAAGATAATTAGATATTAACAGACTCCAAATTTGTCCGACAAAGAAAGAATTTGTGAAATAGCAAATGAAATAAAATGGAAATGATGGGTGACACAACAAGAAACAAATTGATAAAATAAATCACTTATCACCAAAGGATGATAAGGCAAATAACTGAAAATAAAATCACTTATCAACAGAGGATGACAAGGAAAATAACTGAAAATAAAAAATCACTTATCAACAGAGGATGATAAGGCAAATAACTGAAAATAAAATCACTTATCAACAGAGGATGATAAGGAAAATAACTGAAAATAAAATCACTTATCAACAGAGGATGATAAGGCAAATAACTGAAAATAAAATCACTTATCAACAGAGGATGATAAGGCAAATAACTGAAAATAAAATCACTTATCAACAGAGGATGATAAGGCGAAAGACTGAAAAATAAAGGATCACTATCAACAGAGGATGATAGGCGAATAACTGAAAATAAAATCACTTATCAACAGAGGATGATAAGGCGAAAGACAGAAAAATAAAATCACTATCAACAGAGGATGATAAGCGCAGGACGGAAAAAAAATCAACTATCAACAGAGGATGATAGGCGCAAGACTAAAAATAAAATCTCTTATCACCAGAGGATGATAATGCGACATGAAATTTAAATACAGCCATTGAATCTGCCGAGGAGATGCCTGGAATCTTCGATTGATATGATCCTGACTTCTGCTGGGGAAAGGACTGTAAACTTGTGTTGATCCTGGATCCTGAATTATGCAACTATGCTTGACTGTTTTGAAATGGTATTCCATAAATATGGAAAAATGATGCAAATGTTTATGCATTGAGATGTAAGTTGAAACTGTTGGGGATATGAAAAGTTGATTTATTTAGGTATGCATATGATGCACATGTTGTAAATGATTGAAGTAAATGATGCGTATGACATTGATGATGCATATGAGCGATTGAATGGTGTCAGCTTGGTGGACTTTTGGCCTGGTAGTTGCCAATAATGATTGGACTTTGGGTTGGTGGAGGGCTTGATTCCCCGAAACTCGATCTTCGATGATGTATGATCAAAAGATGGATCTGAAAGCTCCAAGTTTGGTCATCTGCTGGTGAGCGAAGCGACTTAATTGACACATGAAGATTGATTTTGCTTTGAACGATTGCCAACATTTGGCAAGATCTAGTTGTCCAGCTGGGGAGAATAGATAGGAAGATTTGTTCACTGTTTGCTTGCCCCTTCCTGCAAGGTATTTGAAATAAATCGGATGGGGAAGTTTTGACAATGACCATGACATGACCTGCCCCTGATTGAGCCTTTGAAGGTGATTTGCCCCTGATTGGGCCGTTGAAGATGCTTTGTCCCTGATTGGACTGTTGAGGTAGTCTTGATTCATGTTGGCACCAGTGAAGTTCAAATTTCTCTTTTGATTCCCTCTTGTTGGGATTGTACTGATGTCAAGCACTGAATTGCAATTAAATTATTCATACACAAATGGTAGTGTTAATGTAAAGTTCATGTAAGTTTTGAAAAAGTCAATTTATTTGAATGCTGTGAAAGTGTGACGAATGGACCGTTAGTCCAAACGAAGTGCTGATTTAGATAGTGCGTGAAAGATGCAACAAGAATAATGTGCAAACGAGATTGAAGATTAGCAAATATATGGGAGTCAATTTACGCAACCTTGTTGGTAGCATGCTTTCAGAATAAATCGTGCCTCAATTAGGACTTTTGAGGGTTGTAATGTGGTCTGGTTAATGGTTTTGAGAAACAAAGGTATAAGGCTCAAAGTTTAATTTGTACCCATCCCTTCTTCGTGATTGTTCTCCAGTCCTACGTTCAGTTAACTCTACACATGCATTTCTTTTGACTTTGCAAGAGTGAAGATGAAGCTTCAGAGTTCGCTTGGAAGTGGCATTCATCTTGTTTTGCTGGTGACCCTTTGATTCTTGATTTGGTGGTCACTGACATTTGTTTTTCTTTTGCTGAGGATTTGAATTCCTCTTTTGATTTATTCTTTTTCGACTAAGTCTCCCTTCAGGGTGCTCAACTTAGCAGTTTTTCTTTTCTTCGTATTTTGTTGAATGTTGTGACTACCAAGTCATTTGTTGATGGTCCTCTGACGGGATGTCTCATCTTGCGATTTGAAGGTGTAGTCAGGTTAACTGAACAAACTACCCTGCCCCGGGTTAAATGTAAGGGTTTGTATCCGAAAGAAACTCCTACTTCTAGGCTCGAAGTGGTTGACTAGGGATTAACTCCTTATATCTCCAGTGTTTGGGGATTTGAAAGAAATGTCTGTACATCATTGACGAGGTTTTATCCGAAAGCATACCGCAACAGTTATGGGTATTTCGTTTTCATCATCCTCCCTCAAATATTTGCTAAAGTGAAGTGAGGGAAATATTTTTGTGATTTTGTGATAAATGATAAATAATGAGAGAATGCAAATAAATTGATTCAAAACATGCATAAAAATAACATTAACAAAACCAAGTACAAACGATAATGTTCAAAGCAAATAGTACTTAACAAACAGTACAAAATAACAGAAATGCGGAAATCATAAATGGCGATGACTGCCTTGATTTGAGGAATTGAACTTCTCTTGATTTGAATGCTTCAACGTTGGAGACTACTCAGCTTGGTCTTCAACAACCCCTTCAAATGTCTTCACTTGTTGGCACCGTGTGGCGGCATTGGATCATTCTGGACATTTGCATTTCTCAGAGTGAGATTTAGATCCTTAGAGTTAATCATATCCTGAACCATGTGCTTGAAAGCATGGCAATTCTCGATGGTGTGACCTGGAGCGCCCTTGTGATACTCACAACGAGCATTGGCATCATAGTTCCGGGCATTACCAGTCTGAGGCGGCATATCTCTCAAAGTAAGAGGTCCTTTTGCCATCAGTTGTTTAAAGATTTCGGTGTATGACATAGGCAGGGGATCAATGTGCCTATCATATCCTCTTTGCTGATATGGAGGACGCTGTTGAGGAGCGCGTTGTTGTTGTTGACCAGGCCGTGGTGGATAAGCTGGTTGCTGGTATGGTCCGGGTGCATATTGCGCAGCTGCAACAGTAGGATGTGGACATGGTTGATGAGCCATCTGAGGCGGAAATAGAGCTTGAAAGGCCTGCTGATAAGGCATTGGAGGAACTGGCTGATATGGCATAGGAGCATATTGCGCAACAGCAACATAAGGATACTAATAGTAGGGAACTGGTGCGGGTGCAATCTGTTGAAAATTCCCACTTGCAGCGGAAATGGCATTTGTGTCGCCCTTCTTGTACCCATTGAAAGGTTTCTTGACATTGTTTTGGCTGCTAGAACCCCCTTGGATTTTTCCACTCTTCAAGCCTTCTTCAATTCTTTCTCTGACCATTACCATGTCCGAAAATCCAGAAGATACACTGCTGATCAGCTTCTCGTAGTATTGCCCCTGTAGGGTACCCATGAAGATATCGATCAATTCACGGTCAACCAATGGCGGATGCACTCTGGCAGCTAACTCCCTCCAGCTTTGGGCGTACTCCTTAAAGGATTCGCTTTCCTTTTGAGACATACTATGAAGTTGAGTACGGTTAGGAGCAAGGTCAGTGTTGTACTTGTACTGCTTTTTGAATGCATAAGATAGATCGAGCCAAGTACGAACATTGTTGCGTTCGAGCTGCATGTACCATTCTAGAGATGCTCTAGACAGGCTGTCTTGGAAGCAATGGATCATGAGCTTACCATCTTTGGGATGAGCGGCCATTTTTCTGCAGTACATCCTCAAATGAAGCTCAGGACAGCTGAGGCCTTTATATTTCTCGAATTCTGGCAGCTTGAACTTAGCAGGGATCACAACATCTGGAACTAAGCACATGTCTAAGGCACTCAGAGAAGTTGAATTGTGTCCTTCCATAATTCGGAGTTTTTCAGCTAACTCGCGACACATCTTCATAGCTTTAAACTCTTGAGAAGCCTGAGGATTGGTGATTGGAACAACAACATGCATCTCATACTCAACTTGATGGTTCTCTTCAGCTTGAGGAAACTGGACTTGATTTGGAATAGGTTGAGCTTTAGGAATAGCACCAACAGTAACACCAGAAGCAGATATTGGTTGGGAAGTGACCTCTTCAACAGCAGGAGTGAAACCTGGAGGCAAAACGTAGACTAAAGGATTTGGAACTGGAACTGAAGGCATTGCGCGCGAGGTAGACCCTTGCACCTGAGTATTGTTCATTGCGGAAGCAGCTTCGCGACGTTCTTCCATTCTTGCCAAAGCTTGCAAAGTCTCGTAAATCTAGTCAATCTTGCTCTTGACCGAGTCAAACGCTTCCCTCATGGCAGCTTGTTCTTCATGAATCACGTCCATCAGTCTTCTAGTGTTGGCTCGAGTTAAGTACGGTCGTCTAGCTCGATACGGGCGTCGGAAAACCAGCTTGATTTACTGAAGATGGAGGAGCAATGAAATGAGTTCTCTGAATTTGTAATGAAATGCAATATGAATAAATAATGCTAATGAAATGATATGCAATGTCAGAATCCAGGATCGCAAGATCAAGGTCTCACGAGTCCAAGGTACAGATGGAGGATACTCTGATCAAGAACTCACTGGGTAGACTCTAATGTTTTAGGGATCCCAAAGTTATCAATTCATATGGTTGTTCATCACACACGCCATAAGCATGACGGTTGATTGACTCCGCCATATGAATCTATTTTGGGTGAGATCTTCGTATCGACACCCACGAGAGCAAATTTTCTTGGGAGTCCATACTACGTGATCATCGACACGAGGTTTAAAACAAAGTCCTGGAGTTATGGAACTTTCTCAATTATTTGATGCACGTGTCAATTTCATACATTCTTTGACAGTCAATCAACTCCATTGAGTAAGTCTATTCCAAGTGAGGTTTACGTATCGAGCCACGCGAGGGTGAACCCTGGTGCCCAATATTACGCAACCATCAACCGATGTTTTAACCAAAAGGTTCTAAAGGTCCTCAGAGTTGATGACCCTAATGAAAGCAACTGAGCACACACGTCAAGGACTTGACGGTTGTCAGTATTCTCATCAGAATCTACTCCAAGTGAGGTTTTCGTATCGACAACCCACGAGAGAGGTTCTCTCGGGAGCCCATACTACACAACCTCGCTAACTTAAGTTTATACTCGTAAGCCCGGGTATAGAGTTTTTCCCTCAAGTTTCTTTTGCAAAGTATCGATCCAAATTATAGTACCAAGGAGCCACAAGATATATAAGATGGAATGATAAAGAAAACGATAAAAATAAACAAGCAAGGCATAAAAGCAAACATCCAAACAAACGGGAAAACCTAGACTAGGCTCGACTCGCATAGGGGTGAACCAGTCCCTAGCAGAGTCGCCAGCTGTCGTACCCCGAAAAATACGACCTTACGTGATCCGAAAAGACGGAGTCACGCGCCGGACGGACTGAAGAGTCGCCACCTAATTCTATTTATTTCCGAAGAGGGAAAGGGAAGATATAGATACAACCCGGGAAGAGAAGGATGAGGACAAAGGTCAACGAAACCATTGCCTGGGTTCGGGAGTCGGTTATGCAGGGGGAAGGTATTAGCACCCCCTACATCCATCGTACTCGATGGGAACCATCTAAGTTAACGCGCGCGAAAGGATGTCTATGCTTAAACGTATTGCTTGCTAGAGGGAAACGAGTTTGAATTATAAGTTATATTGATCCTAGGTGCTCGGAAAGGATTGAGATCCGCGTGCCTACGTACTCCCGTGTGCAATGGGAAAGTCAGAGCCTCGTAGTTCGGCCTACTAAGGGTATTGGTTGTTCGTTTTATTACATTTCGTCGATGAAAGGGTTTAGGAGTTGAAATGCACTTAAGACTATGGATAGTTTATCTCGTCCAACAAGACGAGCGTCTTGCGTCGAAATAATCGGAGCGAGTAATGAGAGCTCGTTATCCTCCTTTCTACCGCTTAAGGCTCGTGGCGTACAGATCCTCTCGTTTTATGAATGTGTTTATTTCCTAAGACCGCTTGACGTTGGATCAAGGGTTTGGATCTAATCGAAACGTTTTGGTTTTTTGAGGTTAAAGGGTAAATGCAACTGGAGGTTTGTTTTGTAGTTTGTTTGCGAGGCACAATGCGCTCGGCTCGCAAGGAGACGTGGATCCTAACAAATGAAACGATAACTGGAAAATAAAGTGCAAGTGTGCAAGTGAGATCGCTTGGCGTTGGACCAAGGATTCAGAATTATATAAAATACGGAAAATAAAGTGCGTACAAAGTAATGGGAGAGGGATACAAAATAAATACAGGGGATTGCGCGAAATAAATGGTATCATTGTAGTTTGCCCAAGAGGAAGCGTGTGTGCAGTGTTTTTGAACTATTCGAAGGTGTTCGGCCTTTTTGATCGGAGGCAACTATTCGAAGGCGTTGGACCTTTTTGGGACGCGTCGAAATTTACTTCGTGAACTACCTTAGAATCGATTCAAAATTGGAATCATTCTATAAGGAGTCGAAACGTAATTTTTTGAGATGCGGAAATAAATATATAAAACTAAATTGAATTGCTAGAATTAAAATAAAATAATGAATATAAATAATAAATAAATTGGTAATATTGTATAATGAATAAAATTAATTAAATTACAAATTTTTGTTCAAAATAAAATAATAAGATAAAATAGCAAAAAGAGGGCCTCATATTGACCGAGTATCACCGATTTAACGAAATCGGGCGAACATCGGCCTTTTGTTATGTCATTGGCCCTTAAATACTAAGAACAAAATATAAGATAATAAATTTCTAAGATATATCCCCAAAGATAAAATCAGAGTAATAATCAAATAAGAATAATAACAACAAACAAGAAAATTTAGAGGAAATTTAAACAACACAAAAAGTTAAGTGACATGGATATGCCAAATGATGCTGGTGTGTGAATAGAACTTGAATTGGCCCATGGCCCATACAAAACTCAGCAGAACTCCAAAAAAATAAACAGAAAAAAATAAAATAAAAATAAACAAGTAAAGTAAAACAATTTAAAATCAAATAAACTTATGATAAACAAAAAAAGAAAACCAACAAGTTAACCTCTCAATCAAAACAGCAGAACGTCAACCTCCAAAACTCTCCTTCCTCACGAATCTGACGGCCAGCTTTCTCCGATCGGGTTTCAATCAACGGTGGTGGCTCGGATTCGCCTGGGTCCCCGCCGGTTCGGCGTTTTCAACGCGTTTTAACCATAGCAGTGCCAGTTTGTGTGGTGATTTGACGGTGGTTGCACTGGATTTCCGTGGCGATTCAGCTTGGGGTGGCGGCGGCGCTGATTCGCGGTGTTTCACAGTTTTAACTTTGTTTCGTGTCTCTGCGTTTGGATTTACGGTTGGTGATGGTCGCGTACGGGTTTGAGTGATAGCGGTGCTTTCAGACGCGTTTGATTCGTTCTGGTTTGAAGTCTCCCTCTCTCAGTTCGTTTGATTTCGTGTTCGTAATAGTCCCTCTATCTTACCCTACGTTCATCCAAGTTTTGATTTTTGATTTGGGCTTTTTGATGGTGGTTTAAAGGTTTGGTTTCTTTTTACACAATTTGGTTTTCGGATTGTGCGTTTGCGGTTTGGTGAAGGGAGTTGGGTAGTGAAGCTGGCTTTGTTGCTCAGGTCTGTGTCGCAGTGGTTGACAGCGGAGAGTTACAGGTGGTGATTTGGTTCGTTGGTTTCATAGGAATGTTTTCGGCGGTGTTACGGTTCTGGTTTCTCACTCACTGTGTTTCGTCTATGCTTTTTCGGTTAAGTGGTGTTGGTTTATTGGTGGGATTTGAAGAGTGTGTTTGAGTTGGAAGGTTGGTTCAAGAGAGATGTGGTGGAGTGATTCTGTGTTTTGCAGCATGAAGAAAAGGATTGAAGGTGGTGCGATTTATTGTATGGTTTGTGGAGAAGATGATGCAAAAGTGAGAAAATGGATTTTCTGTTTTTTGTTTTAGACTTGGAATCGATTTATGCAGGGTATTTTGTGTTTATCCAAGCCTCTCTAATTAGAATGAAGAGGAGCTGTTCTAAAGAAGAATTGTGAGGGCATTTTTTTTGGGAGGAAATTGTTATGGGATGCTGCCGTGTTTTATGGTTTGTTATTGAGAAATAATGGTGGTGATGTGCGTTTCTTTTTTATGCCTTACAAACATCTCTGTGAGTTTTCTTTTGTCTCTTATGCAGCTGGCACTTTATGTAACAAGGTAGGATGGCTGAAGAATTGTTGAGTGGAATATTGCAGCCAGGATGTGCGGCTTTTGTGGGGGCTGGAAAAGTTTGTTGCAGATAGTGGAAAGAAAGTGTATTATGCGTAAATTGAGTGGGAGATAAAATAGGTAACGTGGATCAGGCAATTGATAATGGATATTAATTTAATTACCAAATAGTAATAGATATAATAATAATATTAAGAATTGAAATATAAAGGAAACAAACTAACACTAAGAAATATAATAACAATATTAAGAATTATAATAATAATAAAGGAAACCAAATAATAAAAATGTAATAATAACAATAATGATAGACATGATAAAAAAAGAATAATAATAATAATAATAATAATAATAATAATAATAAAAGGTAATAAAAAAAATGAAAATTAAATTTTGTGACGGGCTTAAAAAAAAAGGGAGATAATGGACTTATGTGAAATGGTTTTAGTAAAGTAATAATAGATTTTTTTTTGTATATTTTTTGGATATTGAACTAAATAAATAAAAACTTACGATAATATAAGAAGAGAATTTAAATCCCTAGTTTGAAGGTAATAAAATATATTTTTGAATTTGTTAGACAGAAAAATAAAGAGGTGCATATTTTTGGCTTTTTTCGAATATCAGACAATAAAACGATACCTATTTTTTTGAAAATAAAATGAAATACTTGTTAGACATAAATGAAATAATATATTTTTTTTTTTTTAGGATTTTTGGAATATATTGGTAGATAGACAATAACACATATTTTTTTTCTAAAATATTGGTTAGACAAAAAATAAAAACAAATGGCGCAGGTAGGACAAATTTGGGGTATGACACCTAGACCATATATAAAGGCAGATAGATCAGTCACAAAAGGGCAGCAAAATTTCAAACTACACAAAGGCACAACCTCAAAAAAAATTCAGGAAAGAAACAGCAGCCATACATACACAACATAAACCTTTGATACACACAGAACTACCAGATTTCATCTTTGAAAAAAAACCTAAAGAACACAATAGCAATAACAGAACAACACAAAGTTCATTCAAACTGACCGAGAAACGTTCTTCATGGTTGCTCTTGGCAAAAGCAATTCCTACCTCTTCAACACAAACCCTTTATCATCATCTAAAAATAGAACCTAAACTCTGCATTACCTCGGACCACCCCAATCTGTCACGATTCTCAATGTGAACGGACCCCTTTGAACCTCGTTGTTTGCAACTCCAACAATACAAACCGCTGCTGTTCTTCAACCCCGACCACTGCTGTTGTTATCCGCAACAACCTTCACAGAACCGCAAATCGCTACAACACCACGTCTCCCCTCCGTCGCAACCGCTGGTCCAAACTACATTTCAAATCAAACCTTCAAAATCAAATCAAAAAAATCAACCTTTTTTTTCTTTCAAAAAAACACAAAATCTGATACACAGAACAACAAGGGATCATAGCACCCTTCATACAACACGCAACAACAAAGAGCTCAGAAATAAAAACAAAAACAACTTACCACTGAATACCTTTTGAACCCAGCACCATCGCACAACTCAGAAACTGTTCGCCTCAACAGAAAAACCGTGACTGAACGGAGTCACAAACCACTCCGAATCAACCACCGAGCGAACATCACCAAATCAAAACCGCCAACTACACATCCAGAAACGCGACGAATTTTCCGGCGAGAGCACCAACCACCATCGTCCTCCTTTTGTTTCCGAAATGCACTTAGTGGAAGACGAAACCGAAACCTTTACACCGAATCCAAACCAGAACACGAGGCCGAATCGCAGAGAGAATCTGAGTGTGGGCGGAAGCGGAATCTTCACTTTGCTTTGAAGAAAACCCCATTGTTTCTTCATGGAAGGTAGTTCCTTTTCACCTTTGTCACCTATAGACCTTTGATTCAAAAAAGCTGTTACTTAATTTGAGGAGACGAACTTGTTGAGTTTCGTTTGCAAATAGGATGTAGTTTTACTGTGTTTTACGTTTTATCAAAAGGAGAATGGCAATGTTGATGTGAAAATGAGGTGCTCTTTCTCTTCTTTTTTTCGCAAGCTGTCTAGGATTTTCTAACCCGTCTTGTCCTAACACTAAGTTGGGTCGGAGCTGACCTGCTCCAGGCTTTCAGGCCCAACCCAGTGCCCTTTGATCGTTTTTTAAATGCACTCCCCCTATTTTGCTTCTTACGACCCATTCTATGCTTGTTTTGTTTATTTTTTTTTCTTTCTTTGTTTGTTTAACTAGTTTTCTTCCCTTCTATTACAATAAAAAATAAAAATTCTAAACTCTAAGATAGTTTTTTTAAGCAACTCTACTTAATTTAACTAGATAAATTGTTAATTAATTTCACTAGGTGATTCCTTTTGTTTATTCTATTTCTATTTTATTATGGTTATTAACTTTTAATTAATGTTATTTTGTATGAGGTGTTTACATATTAGTCAAAATCCATTGCTTATTATTTAATTGCATGACGATGTATGACTTGGTTGAATTAGAACGTTGCTCCCGCATTACAATTCTTTCTAAATCGTCAAAGTAAATAAAGAATATTGGTTATCTTAAGAATAATAATTTCAAAGTAAATTTCTTGGTCCAACACCAAGTAAACTCCAAGTGAGAATTTCATCTCGCCTACACTTCACACACGTAAGTCGGTCACTAAGTGATCGCCATCTGCACGACTTATTGCGCGTCTTAATTAATTTAACAAAGAATAGAGCTCCGGAGTCTAGCACTCTGTATGTTCTAAGAATGAATCGCACATGGGCTAGCCCCACGCGTAGTGTTTCGTTCACTCCTTTGTTATTAAAATACTTTAATTCTAAAATGTCTAAAAAATATCTCAATCATTTTATAATTTCAAATACGAAAACAGAACTCAAGAGTCTAGCAATCCGCACGTTCTGGATTGGACCGCTACTGGGCTAGCCCCACGCAACGTGGTCTATTCGCTTTCCGTATTTCGAAATAAATAATCGCATAAATTTATATACGAAAACAGAGCTCCGGATTCTAGCACTCTGCACGTTCTGGATTGGACCGCTATTGGGCTAGCCCCACGCGACGTGATTCAATCACCATTCGTATATCAAAATATCTCAATCATTTTATAATTTCAAATACGAAAGAATGGAGCTCCGGAGTCTAGCACTCCGCACGTTCTAGAGTGGATCGCTCTTGGGCTAGCCCCACGCGACGTGGTCCATTCGCATCTTTCATATCTTAAAAAAACTTAAAACTCACCGATCAATTCAAATCACTTTCATAATTAATTAGCGAAAGACGGAACTCCGGAGTCTAGCACTCCGCACGTTCTAGAGTGGATCGCTCCTGGGCTAGCCCCACGCGACGTGGTTCATTCGCCCTTTCGTTTAAAACACCTTAACAAAAGTCAAACATTTTCTCTAAACGAACATTGTTTAAATCTTTCTATATCGCAAACAAGATAGCAGTAGAATGCGTTTTAAACAACCGTTCAATAAAAATCACAAACTGTAGTCGCACGAACTATGAAGCTCTGACTTTCCCATTGCACAAGGGAATACGTAGGCACGGGGATTTCAATCCTTCGCGAGCACCCTAATAAAAAATTTAATTATTTCTCCGTTTAAAGAAATAATATAAAAAAAACTTTAATCCTTTCTCCGTATTAATATTAATTTAAAAACTTTTCTTTAAGAACAAACGTATTAACAATCATTTAGAAGACAAAGACTTAAGATCGAACATTTAATCGCATAATTAGCTAAGAGGTTCCCGTTGAGTACAACATACGTGAGGGGTGCTAATACCTTCACCTTGCATAACCGACTCCCTAACTTAGAATTTGGTTTCGTAAACCATTTCTTATCGTTTATTAGGTTGTATCTATATCTCCCTTTTCTTTAAATAGAATAAATAGAATTAGGTGGCGACTCTGTTGTTTGTTTTAGGATCGTATTTTTCGAGGTACGACAGATCCCTCGTGGACTTCTTGCATTAACAGGCTTTCTTCGTGTCTATCCACGCATTTGAGCAAGACCATGTCAAAGTTCCTCTTATACAGAACCCCGTCTGTATTCAAGAAGAAGCTAGCAGCAAGTCTTCTTAAGGTCTTTTTGTCATTGGATGATGCCCCAGTTGGGTATTCTTGTTTTTCCAGAAAAAGCTAAATATCAGAGTACCGAGGTTTCTCATCAGACACTGCGTCTACAGAGAAAGCATAAGCTGGTGCGTCAAGCCTGGAAGTGTCAATCCTGGGCACATTGTTCTAACACAAGACTTTGATGGACGAAGAAAGAGTAGCCAATGCATCGGCAAATTGATTCTCATCCCGTGGTATATACTGCATCTTAAATGTTGTGAAGAACGTCAACAGTCTTCTGGCATAATCCCTATAAGGAATTAAATGTTCTTGATGTGTATACCACTTGCCGGTAATCTGATTGATAACGAGGGATGAATCGCCGAATATATCGAGGGTCTTAATCCGAAGATTAATAGCCTCATCTATTCCCATTATGCACGCCTCATATTCCGCTTCATTGTTGGTGCAGCCAAAAGTAATTCTGGCAGCGAAGGGAAAGTGAACACCTTCAGGAGTGATAAGAACGGCACCAAATCCACGTCCATTGATATTGACTGCCCCATCAAACATCAACTTCCATTTGGATTCAGACTCGTCATGTTGGCCTAGAACACACCCCATCTACCCTTCTAACATAGTCAAGTACATGATAAGTGGCCGTCGTGGAACTGGAGGCATTAGAACCGGAGGTGTTTGCAAATATTCTTTTATCTTTTCAAAGGCTCTTTGACAATCCTCATTCCACCTGACCGTCTGTTCTTTTCTCAACAATTTGAATATTGGCTCACACGTGGCAGTTAGATGAGATATAAACTGAGAAATGTAATTCAATCTCCCTAAAAACCCACACACTTCTTTTTCTGTTTTCAGTGCAGGCATTTCTTGTATTGCTTTTACTTTTGCAGGATCCACCTTGATTCCTTTCTGGCTGACAATAAAACCCAACAATTTTCCAGAGCGCACTCCAAAAGTACACTTGTTTGGATTTAACCTCAATTTGTACTTTATCAATCTATCAAACAGCTTTTTGAGATTGACCAGATGCTCTTCTTCGTCCCGGGACTTGGCAATCATGTCTTCCACATAGCATTCAATTTCCTTGTGTATCATGTCGTGGAACAATGTGGCCATAGCCCGCTGATACGTTGCCCCGGCGTTCTTCAATCCAAAGGGCATAACCTTGTAACAGAATTTACCCCACGGGGTAATGAACGTTGTTTTCTCCATGTCTTCCGGTGCCATTTTGATCTGATTATACCCGGAAAAGCCATCCATGAAAGAAATTACCGAGAACTGAGCGGTGTTATCTACCAGCACGTCAATGTGAGGTAATGGAAAGTCATCCTTTGGACTTGCTCTGTTTAGATCCTGATAATAAACGCACATCCGAACTTTGCCGTCTTTCTTTGGTACAGGCACAATATTAGCTACCCAAGGTGGGTAACTAGTTACGGCAAGGAATCCGGCATCCCACTTCTTTTGGACTTCCTTCTTGATCTTCATCGCCATATCAGGACGAGTTCTTCTCAGCTTTTGTTTCACCGGAGGACAGTCTTCTCTTAGTTGAAGCTTGTGCACAACGATGTTAGTATCTAGTCCTAGCATATCTTGATATGACCAGGCGAAGATATCCACATATTCACGTAGCATACCAATAAACTCCTTCTTTACCTCGGCCTGCAGACTGGTCCCGATCTTTATCTCTCTCTTTACATCTTCCGTCCCGAGGTTGATGATCTCTAAATCTTCCTGATGAGGTTGAATGACGCTTTCCTCTTGTTTCAACAACCTGACAAATTCTTTTGGGAGTTCACAATCTTCCTCAACCCCTTCATCAACTTGGTAGATAGGATTGTCGAAGTCATGCATGGTCATGGCAGGAACGTTATCACTAGAATTCGAATGATCAACACTGCACAGACAATGTGCTTATTTCAGAATCTGTTCTTTTCAAAAGAGACGCAAAACACATGGAAAAGGAAAAAACATTGCCATTTTATTTTTATTATTTTGTGAAAAATTTTAAAACGAAAGAAAGAGAACACAATTTTGCTTGAAAATTGTCCTTTATTTCATGGGAAAAATAAAATGCATTAAAAGCATGGTGGCCCTACAAATGGATCCGTGCACCTTGGGCAGAGTGCAGGATTGACATGCAGCATGATAAAAAAAAAAGAAACAAGTAAATTACTTTGATTGCCAAGTAACTTGAACGAAATCCTCGACATACCAGTTTTGGAGTTCCTCCCCAGGTGCACATGGGTGAATCCAGCTATCCCAGTCGCAGTCATTATCCCCTTATTCTCTTGTTGCACATATGTTGTTATGATCGAGCATTCTGACACTTGTGAAAGTTATGACCTTATTACCCTGAAGCCAGTTGGACCCACCAGGTTGGTAACTAAGACCGAACTTGTCATCTTTCTTTTCCATCTCTAGCAACTTGCCCCAACCCTAGGCACTTCCAGATTGGACCACCTCTTTGGCTTGCTTGTAGGAATAGATAGAAGTCCATTCCTTCTCGTTGTTCCAAACTGCTGGAGCCAAAGTACTAACATTGACTGCCTCAAAAGCTTGACACAACGTTTCATGAATTTTCCCGTCCTTTTCCACGTACTTGAACATTGACAGATGACTCACAAAAATATCCTCTTCTCCACATACAGTGATCACCTGACCATCTACCACATACTTCAGCTTTTGATGCAACGTGGATGTCACTGCGCCTGCAGCATGGATCCATAACATATAATGTGCTTTTGAACACTTGAGACCCAATCTTCACAGGTAGCTCAACCTCCCCGAACACAAACCTCAAGGACCCATCAAAGGCTTTTACTATTAAATCACTAGGTCTTAAAACAATGCCATCAATATTCAGCTTCATTAAGGCCTTCTTAGGGAGCACATTTAGAGAAGAGCCTGTATCAACCAAGAGATGTGACAGGATAACACCTTTACACTCCATGGTGACGTGCAGGGCCTTGTTGTGATTGTGGCCTTCAGAAGTAAGATCTCTATCTGTGAAACCCAACCCATGGCTGGTGTTTACGCTACCTACTATAGCCTCCAACTGGTTAACCGTTATTTCCTGTGGTACATATGCCATCTGTAAAACTTTCAGTAGAGCTTCCCTATGAGCTGGAGAACACATTAACAATGATAGGATAGATATCTTGGACGGGGTTTGATTCAGCTGTTCAACTACTTTATTGTCACTTTTCTTTATTATCCTCATAAACTCTTCGACTTCCTTTTCAAAAGTGCCTTGTCCGGCAGCAGGAGTTGTCACCTCTTCGGTCTCTATCTATTTACCCTTAGCCTTCGCATCAGCTTCAGCTTCAGGATCCCCTCTAAGAACTTGAGGAGCAAAAAGACGCCCGCTTCTTGTAAATCCACCAACTCCTCCGACATTCACCACAGTCGGGTCAATTGTCACTGCTTTACTTTCCACCTTCTGACCTTCTACGTACACATCCGAGCCATAGTGCCATGGGATGGCCTTGTCATCAACATAAGGAACTGGTCCTGGAACAGTAATGGTAACATGACTTACCTCTGGAACATAGATAGTCACAAGCTCCCTCCGGACAGGAACTTCTCCAGGATCAAAGTAAATTGTTATGGTGGACACACAATTGCTTCTATCATCAACCCTATCAAACTATAGCGACCCCTCATCGATCAAATATTGTAACCCATCCTGAAAATTCTCACAGCCATTAACTGAACTCAAACACCCCTCACAGTCATAACCACACCCTTGGAATACCTGCCCTTTCAACAATTTTTCTTTCACCACCAGCAATGAAGTCTTCACTTCCTCAACATTCAAGATCAAGTTTAACCTCTCACCGCTATCAACAAAACTTATCCTGGCCCCTCCATGGTTTAGAATGGGGTTTGATGTAACATTTGGAGGCGGTGTGAAGTTAATCGCTTTTGAATCAATCAAGTCTTGGACCTTATGCTGCAATGCCCTGCACTTCTCTGTTGAGTGCCCGGGAGCTCCTGAATGAAATGCGCATCTCGCATTAGCATCATACCCCACTGGAAGCTCTCCAGGTGGAGGTGGTGCTAATGTCCTCAATTGAACCAAATTTAAATCCAACAACCTTTGAAGTAGTGTCGTGTATGTCATTGGAATGGCTTTGAGCACCCTGTTAGCTGGACAAGCTTGTCTCGGTTGATATGGCCTTTGCTGATAATTATTGCGTTATGGTTGTTGTTGTTGTTGTGGTTGCGTTTGTTGCACATGACTTGATGGAATAGTGACAGCTGCAACTTGCTCATATGATCCTCTGTATCCTCGGCCCCTGCCTCGGTCGTACACAACATTAGTTTCTCCCTCTCTTCTTCTTGGAGGTCCATTAAAAGCTTTTCTCACACCGCTTGAGCTACCTGCACCAGTGTCTTGAATTTTCCCCATCTTTAAAAGAGTTTCAACCCCCTCTCCTGCTATCACAATGTCATTGAACTTGGTTGCTGAACAAGACGACAGCCTCTCAATAAACACACCCTATAGTGTTACCATGAACATGTCCGCCATTTCATTTTCCAACAAGGGAGGTTGCACTCTAGCAGCGAGTTGACGCCACCTCTGAGCATACTCCTTGAACCCTTCTTTAGCATTCTGAGACATGGTCTGCAACTGGGTACGATTTGGAGCCATATGAAGGACTTTGCCCACATGAAATGGCCAAAGTCACAAAGAATTCCTGCTTGAAAGTGAAACCCTAATTTGGGAACCAGTGTGTAGGAGCTTGCCCTAGCTTGGATTCTCTGATAACCTCCCAACCTTCTGGGCTCTTGTAAGGGATCTTGAACTTGTGAATGTCATGTAGACCATTCATGGGACTTGGACAAGTATCCTTGGCCTCTTTCTATAGCTTGTAAGACCTCAAATGCATCAATAGTTAATCATATGTCCAATGATAGAACATGAGAATGTTATGCTTTGTTTTTCTATACAAAGATGCCAAGGATATGACATGCTTATGATGATTATGATATGATGATGATACTAAAAATAAGAGGGCAAATTTGGGGTGTTACACTTTGCATGGATACCTAACGTCAGTAAGGACGTCTACTGGGGCAACACCTTTCTTACTCGTGTATGGTATGGAAGTTGTCTTACCTGTTGAAGTTGAGATCCCTTCTTTAAGGGTAATGATGGACGTCAAGCTAGATGAGGCTGAATGGGTGCGCACCTAGTATAATCAGTTGTGTTTGATTGAAGAGAAAAGATTGGCAGCTGTATGCCATGGCTAAATTTATTAGTGGAGAATGAAGTAGACATTTATCAAAGAGTGCGTCCTCGAGAGTACCAAGTTGGTAAGCTTGTGCTCAAACAAATTCTTCCTCTAAGTACAAATCACAGGGGCAAGTGGACTCCAAACTATGAAGGTCAATTCGTGGTTAAGAAGGTTTTCTCAAGCGGAGCCTTGATGCTTACGACCATGGATGGTGAAGATTTCTTGTCTCCTGTTAACTCAGACGTAGTTAAAAGATACTTCACCTAAAAGAGACTCGCTGGACAAAAAACAGAATAAAGAGTCCAGGAAAAAAAGGGTATCCCGGCGAGCCAAAAATAGAACAAAAGGCTCGGGTAAAAGTTAGGGATATAAATAAAAAATGTACACCCGGTGAGTTGAAAATCCACATTGGACAGCTCAGGAAAAAAAGGGTATCTCGATGGATTGAAAACCCGAAAGGGAGGTCCACGCAAAAGAGGGTATAAGTGAATGACTACGATCTGAGTTATATGTACTACGCTATTGTCTCACTCAACCTGGAAATCTCCAAAGGACAGGAATCAGTCCAATCTTCCTCTTCAGAAATCAAGATCAAATAGGAGAAATCTTGAAGACATACTGGTCATAGCAGAATTGAAACTCGTTGGGATGTCGTTTTACATTGACATTAGGATAGTTTCTTTTCTCAATTTACAGTGATCACCTATTTCCAGGTGGATGCTTCCTGATGTATCTTTTCCTATTCATAGGCCTATCAGTAAAAGAATTATTCAATTAAAAAGCTCCATCCTTGTTTTAATTCTTACATGTTTTTCTTGCAAAAACGTCCTAAATTTTAGACAAAAGAACATTACATTTAAATAAGTTGGCTTTACGAATAACATGCGAAAGGGGAACACATTTAAAATGACTCTGAATGTTAAGCAACGTCAGATGATTGACTCGTGCCATACAATTACCCGGGGCATATGTGTACATACTTTGTTGCAGGTTTTACAGCCAGAAAAAATGAAGACCTTGCAAAGTGACATTCCATAGGCAGACTGCTCTCCCCAGTGAGAGACACCTAATAATTCTTATCTCCCGCATAGAGGGGTGATACCTACATCATCCCCAATAGGTTTCAAACTGGAATTGAATCCTTCCCCAACTGAGTCAGAGTAAGGGGGTATCTCCAACAGAACTTCAAAGGTCAGTTGAACTGTTCTCATCCCTGAGCGGAGTCATCATTTCATAGTGAAACATTCCCAGTAGGCAGCTGAAAGCCTTATCCCCCATAGAGTTTAGAGGTGTTAGATTTCTCTCCCTAGCAAGAGTATTTGACTAAGTCTCCCCAATAAGAGTATTTGACTAAGCCTCCCCCCCCCCCCCCGAGTCGGAAGATTATCATTTCCCCACAGATTTTCATGTTGGGATTCATCCATCATTGAAGTATCCCCAGTGAAGTCACTAATTTATTTTTGGTCAGTGTGGTAAGTGATAAAGACAATTGTTCTCTTCCTCATCCAGAGTCGAGTATTATCATAATATCTTTGTCTCGTTCCTCAGCAGAATGCTAGTCAAAGCGTTCTAATCCCCAACAAAGTTATAAACAGTATTCTCCACTGTATAGTCTTTACTCTCCTCTCAAATCAAATCTCAAATTGATCAATTTTGTCCTGTGTCAACGTATTGATCTTGGTTTGATCGTGTTTGTCCCGTGTCAACAGACTAATCTTGAGTTGATCGCGTCTTCCAGTGTCAACGGACCAATTTAAGAGTGCTTATCTTTTGGAGATAACATATCTTTTCCTTGGAGGGTCTTCCATCGTGTTCCTAGACGCAGGATCCTGACGGTGAGATTTTTATCGTCGAATGGATACGGAGAATCTTCCAGCGCATTCTTAGACGCAGGGTTCAGGCGTACAGTTTACCACATCACTCAAGTATAAGCATGAGAAGAGAATCTTCCAGTGCGCTTTAGACGCAGAGTTCTATTCCTTACAGTGTTGTCGCTTATTCTGTTGCAGAAGACGTGAAAGGTATCTTACAATGCATTTCTAGATGCAGGATTCTGACATTGTATGTTCGCCATCTATCTAACTCATTTCAGGATATTTGAAGAGGGTATTCTAGTGCATTTCTAGATGTAGGATCCTATGCATGTCAATCCCACAGACTAATATGCATGATTCAGGTTATGGATCCTATGATGCCATTCCTTTGTTTTGTTGGTTGGTTTGTAGATCCTATAATACTATGATACCATTTTAAAGTACACCGTCATTGTGGCAAGCCAGTAGTCTCCTGGCGTCGTACAAAAGACAGGTTCCAAGTCCACTATCGCTGTGGCAAGTCAGTAGCCATCTGACGTCGTTCAATAGGCATCCCCATTGTGTTGTATATCATTTATCACTTCATCAAAGTTTTCCCCAGACAATGTTTTTTTATTGGATTTATATCCCTTTTCTTCTCCATCAGAGTGCAAATTTTTCCGGGTTGTTTTGTTATTCAATCACAGTTTATCTCGAACGTCTGATAGCCGATGCTCTCATTCGTTATAGATTAACAGATGATTAAATAGGGGAAGTTGTAACACCCCGAAATATTCCCTCTTATTTCATAGCATTTAGTATACCATATATCATACATGTCATTTCATGTTAGCATAGAAAAATGAAGCATAACATTCATAGTTGAAGCATAGTGCATATGATCAATGATTGGTTAGATTGGTGATCATCTGACGGCAATGACAAGGGTCACTTGGTTCTCAACAAAGATCAAAGGGGTTCTTAACATTCCATAAGACCTCAAATGGTTCCTCAAGGTGTTGAAAAAGGAGAATTGATCCAAGAATGCAAGTAGTGCAACACCTCCTAACCAAAAGGGGGTAAAATTAAGGTTTTTGATTAATGGATGTTCTCAGTGAAATTTTGGTTCAAGCTTGATCTCAATGTTTCCTACATGATGCCATGTACCTAGGGTTGAAAGATTATGCATTGAATCATTTCAAAAGGTCTTCAATTGGTCAATTGATTGAAAATCAAGAAATTGGGGAAAAGTCAATTGTGTAGAGCAAAAAGTCAACTCCTGACTTTTTGATATCAAAATCATGAAAGTCGTGTTACAAGGGATCCTTGAAAAAAAATTGATCAATAAATAATGGATGAATCATCAAAAATTAAGAAAACCTAAAGTTTCCATTTTTGGAGAATTAGGATTACCAAAAATAGTAAGTTTTGGTCCTTTTTGCAGCCATGTTCAAGATAGGCTTTCTCAAAATCTAAAGGTCAAATGAAAAATCCACTTAGGTTGTTTGAAAGAAGACATCCCAAGCTTCAAATACATAGCTGGATCATGTCCATGGGGTCATAATTGAAGAAGTTATGATCATTCTTAGTATTGGGAAAATAGGGCCAAAACCTTGGCAAGGCAAGGCACACGCGCGCGCCTGTTAAGGCAATGTATCAAACAGTTGGTGGGCATGAATGCCAAGGCCAATTACCACATCAAAAAGGCTTCAAATGTATTTTTTTTTGAACATCAAAGTTGTTCAGGAGCTTGTCCTCTACAACTTTTGTGTTTAAGGTTTTTTCATAAGATCAAAGGATTGAGAGTTATGGAGTCTCAAACAAGAGGTCCTCTTGTAGCCATTTGCCCTAGGCCCAAGGCCAGGCTTGAGGCTTCTTTCACATGCCCATGAGTCACTTTTCTTTGCTTGCATTTCAAGCCACTTTATATCCCTTTAGAGGCCTCATTTCATCTTGACTCCAACAACAAACTTGTTGTATCATATGCTATGGATCATTTGCCTCCAAAAGCAAGCATTTTCATCCACTACATTGAGAGATATTCATTGATAAACCTCGTCACTTCCATTGATGCATTGGCTGATTGTTGTGAGAAGTTTTGATCAAGTTCTATCTTGCTAGCTTATTTCACACGCATGTTCATCCCACCATTGATCCATTACCTCCTTTGTACACACAAAGTCTTACATATCACATGTTCATGCATGAACATGCATGAAGATGGTGCAAATTCAAAATTAAAAAGCTTATGGCATCAAACACAAGTTGTATTGATCACATTGTAACACCCCAAATTGGCCCTCTTCTTTTTTAAGCATTATCATCATACCATAGTCTTCATAAGCATATCATATTCTTGGCATTGTTACATGGAAAGATGAGGCATAACATTCTCATGACCTAGCATTAGGCATATGATCATCTGTGGAGGGTTTTGAAGCATTACAAGCTATAACAAGAGGCCCATTGGATTTTTCCAAGTCCTATAGGGAGTCTACATTGCATTCACAAGCTCAAGATCATTCACAAAAGCTTAGGAGGTTGGAGGATTATCAGGGAATTCAAGCTAGGGCAAGCTCCTACACAATGATCCCAAATTAGGGTTTGGGTTCCAGGCATGAAAACTTTGTGACTTTGGCCATTTCATCTGGGAAAATTCTTTCATGTGATAATAGGATCCTAAGGATTAAATTTGGTGAGAAAACTCCTTGTGGAAGTCAGGCATTTCGTCAGTTGCTTGTAAATGAAGAAATTGGTCAACTGTGCATTCTAGAAGTCAACTGTGAAATTTCAAAGGGTCCAACCATATTTTTCTAGTCAAGGGATGTTCTTATAACCTTATAAAAGGTTTGGAAAGATCAAAGATCAAGAATCAAGAGGTTTTGAGGAGTTTTCCATTTTTGGCATGTGGTTGGTCATGGAAATTTCTAATTTTGGCAAGTTTTTGCCCTAATTTTCAAAGGCACATAACTTGGTGAAAAAAGATTCAAATGAATTGCCACCAAACATGAAAGTTGAAGATTAAGTTCTCCCATTTTTAAAAAGTACAAGTTCATTTTCATAGCCCTCATGGATTGGGAGATAGGCCCTTCGAAAGTTACTTGAATTCTAGGGCATGACATGAATTTCAAGCCTCCTCCAAATGCAAAACCTCATGTAACTCATTTTTAAGTGGTTTTATGGACAAAATAAGATCATAATGCTTCAAGTCAATGCATGAGAAGAATTTTTTCCCAAGGAAACAAAAGAATTTGTGAATGGGAGGGAAGATAATTCACATTTTGCAATTTTGCAAAATCTCATGAAAAGCATGACTCAAGTTTCTCCTTGATTCAAATCTGATCCAAAGGTGGAAAATGCATGAAGGAGAGTCAGCATGAGCACATGGGGAGGGCCTTGCGCTCAAAAATGATAGAGTCACACTTTTCTTGCCATTTTGCAAATCCACCTCAATCACACAACTCATGCTACCACTCACCACAAAACCCTAATCAGTGTGATATGTGCATGATATAAACGCCAATCATACCCTAAATGCAAGCTAGCACTCTCTCATTTCTAATATTCAAAGTTTCATGCACAAGAGCAAAGGTTTTCAAATATCTTTCTTCAAGACACATCTCTCTCATTTCTCTTCATATTCTTCTTCTACAAGCTTCAAGGATCACATTTATCTCATCAATCAAAGCTGAAAGTGAAGAAACAAGAAGTTGCAGTTCAGAGCAGGTTGCTTCGAAGCTCCAAATTCAGGCTCTCTCAAGCTTCCTCTTGCATTTATTTTGCAAGAGGATATCAAAGTGCGCGGATCTGCAGCATCTGAAGCTCTATTCTGGTGATTTTGAAGTGTTTCCATCTCAGGTATGACTTGAAATCCATAGACCTAAAACTTGTTTTTCTTATGTGCATTGGGATCTGTGAACTTTGCTGAGTATTCTGCACTCTTTGGATTTGATTTTGATGCATTATTGAGTGAAATATGTGGATTCAAAGTTTGATGTATGATTTTATTTTGTTTCGATCCGGTTTGTGTGGTGATCTAATGAGAAATCTAAGTGCATTTTTGGATTCAGTGAGGTTTGTTTGCTTGATATGGACATTTTGAATCATTTATGTGATGTTTTGTTCTTGATTTGTTTTTTCCGGTTCTGGAGCCGTAGCTCCGGTCACCGGATTCTGGAAGTGGTTCGCCTGAGTTTGAATGAAGAAGACGATTGCATGACCCTTGGATTTACGATCTAGACGGTTTCCATGATGACAACACATTAAAAGTGCATGCTTCTTCTCACGTGTTTTCTATTTCAAATTATAATCTGAATAATGCTTTGTGTGTCTCACCTCACCATAGCTAGCGTGTTCTCATTGTCCTGGCCAATCATTGTATATACTTGTTTTAATGAATGACTTGATCTGAAGCGTACACTTGATCCCTTGGTCCTTGTTTTTCCTGATTTTTTGTGAATTTTCATTATAATTCACATGAACCTGCACTGAACATTGGGCTTGTCTTTGCTATCCACCCCCCTACGTTAAAGGCCCATGGAATTTAACTGGATTTGTTTGCTGAATACACCCCCTATCCTGGTTTCTTTTGTTTTATTTATTTTTATTTTCAGTTTGCTTTTTAATTTTTAAAAATAGAATTAGGTCTCCAAAAATTATAAAGATATTCATGAGTGATTATTTTAGTTTTCTTTAATTTTTGGTATTTTTAATTTTTATTTATTTTTAATTGCCACGTTGAAATTAATTGTTTCTCTTAATTAATTGTTTTTATTCTGTTTTGAAGCATGATGCCTTGTTCATTTTTTATATTGATCATTATTTTGAATTTTGAGTTGATTCTTTTTGCTGTGGATTCATGTTGAGATGTAGTTAACTGGTGATTTTTGTGCTGATTTTTAGAATTTGTTTATTTGATTTTGGTCTCTAACTTGTGCATAAATCTTTCTAACCCTAATCCATGTTTGAACCCTCATTTGACTTGCTTAGCTTCTGATTTTCATTCTCTCCTTTTGGCATGTTGATATTGTATGATTGATGATCATTTGTGCAAGTTTGTGGAATTTTTGAATGTATATTTGAATTGATTTGAATTTTTGTTCCTTACTTGTTCCCTTTTGCTTCCTTTGGGTCATGTGATCACTCTTTAGGTTAAAAGGGCACTTGTGCCAACTTCTTTAGCTTGTTTAGAGCCTTATTAGGATATTGGTATCCCTCTGGTATTGAGTTGGTGTTTGTACCTTTGGAAATTTTGTCACCTCCTTCGCTCCGTATGCGAACTTGCTCCTACTTGTCATTTTGCAAGACGGTTACACACTCGTCGTCTGAGCCTGTAACACCTGAGCATTGACATAGGAAGTTCAAGCCAAAATTAGGGTTTTGGTTTCAGAGACCTTAACTCCAAATTTTTGGGCCATTCTTGTTTCTAATGTTCTTAATATGTCATAAGGATCATATGTACCAATTTTGATGAAGAAACTCATTGTGGAAGTCATCTGTTCACTGGGTAACTTCTTGAGCAAGTTAAGTCAAAATCAGGGCATCTGAGGCCCTCAACAATGAAACCAAGGGGTATTTTCATCAAATTGAAGGTCTATTATCTTTATTTGATCTTAGAAGAGGTTGGAAGTTCACAAGATTGAAGAATTTTGAGCCATTTGAAAACTTGCCAAAAATGGAAATGACTTGAAATGCAGACTTTCCATTTTGGGAAAGTTATTCAACCTCCTCTTTCTTAACCAAAAATGCTTCAAATGAAAAATTCTTGGTCATGAAAGTTGTAGATTAGGTCTTTACATTTTCAAAAAGTACAAGAACATGTCTTGATTCATCATATAACTCAAGTTATGACCTTTCAAAGTTGGCAAAAATCCTATAATTTCAAGTTTCATGTCAAAGAGGGATTTTGCAAATTGGCATGTTCAAGCATTCTAATGACTTCAAATGTACACAAACACTTCACAATATGTCAAACAAACCTCAAAGGATCAGAATTCGTCTGTATCATTCACAACATGGAAAGCTTCGAAAGGACAAAGCATCGGTCAGAATCAGCCTTCTTCAGGAAGCAAGATGAGAAGAACGTCAAGGTCATACAGGTCATAGCAAAGGAAGCTCACTGGAGCATCGTCAACATTGCCAACACTTTTATTTTTCTCAGTTTATAGCAATCTCCTCATTTCAGGGGATTTGTTTCTTTGACTGTAGTTTCCAATTCAGGGCACCCGGATTAATAAAATCAGAGTTTTCAGTCACACCTTGTTTTGTACATTTTTGTTTCGTTTGCAAAATGTCCAATATTCATGATACAATACGTGCATAAAACAAAGAGCCGTTTTTAATAAATGCTTGCAGGAAATAAATTTACTTTCAGGAAAGCTTAACTCCTATGACGGAATCCGTTAAGGGATATCTCAGGATACTTGTGCGTTTCTTTTGTCTTAACAGGTTGCAGGTATTCAATACGCAACATGGGGCATGCCAAGCATCGAATCCCTAATATGCTACTTCCCTAAGATCTCCCGAGAAATATCTGAACTGCTTTTCCCCAGCGAAGTTGCCAAAGCCTCCTCATCCCCAGCACAAGTCCACTCAACAGGAGCTTCCCCAGTCGAGATCCCCACCAGAGTGTGAGATCTCTCATCCTCAGCAGTTAAAAAGAACTATCTCCCCACAAGGTTTCTATTCCCTCTCTAGGAGAACAATGCATACATACTTTCCCAGCGGAGTTGCTGAAGCTTCTTTCTCCCCAGCTGAGTCTTCTCTCCAGATAGATCTACCAATGATCTATTTCCCCAAGCAGAGTTCTCCCTCCTGATAGATTTACCAACAATCTCTTCCCCAGCCGGGACATCCCTCCAAGCAGATCAGCCAGAGATCTTTATCCCAGCAGGATCCGAATCCCGGATCGGTTTCTCTTTTGCATAATCATAGCATTTGCATCATATTCACCAAATAAGCGTAGCATTCCGTCTAATACGGAGCATTATGGCAAAAATCAAACATTTGCATGATCACAAGCCAGGTTCGAGCCAGTCACCTGCAATTACTATCAGTATTTCATCAGCAATATACCAAAAACACATCCCCTGCAAATAAAAGCCAAAGCGTCCCCTTTGCACTCTCAGATACAGATACTTATACATACTCCTTTTGACACCCGTCCATGACATCCTTCCCCATAAGGGTCTCCCGAACACTTTCTACAAACAAATACTTGTTTATAACACACTCTTTTCGACACCCATCCGTGTCATCCTATCCCCACAGAAAGCCAAAGCATATCCTTTGCATTCCCGAAACCGATGCCTGTTTATATAGTACATACTTGACACTCGTCCGTGTCATACATTCCCCAACAAGTTGAACACTCGTCCATGTCTTGTTCATACTTCGCCAATAAAACCAATACTCACTCATATTTATACAAAAGCCTCTGATACTCGTCCGTATCTTGTATATATATATCACTCCTCAACAAATTTGATACTCGTCCGTGTTCCTTGTTAACCAGTTGATACTCGTCCGTATCATAATCTTTGAACACGCGTCAGCATTTGTTTCTACCGATACTCGTCTGTATCACGGCCCTAAGGATGCTTGTCCGCATCTTTAATCTATACACACCGTCAAACACTTGTATCCTTTATTCTTGAAAGCGTAAGCACTCGTCCGTGTTTACCATTCCTCAGTAAGTCATCAACAAAACAAATTTATTTTATCCGACATTCGTCCTGTGTCGTGATACGTTCGGCAGCCGTACCTTTCCAGGTGATCGTCCTTCACCTTTGGATGACCGTCCGTCATCCTTTCCCCAATGGAGTCCCCATGAGTGGAACTTGTTTCTATCCGGCGTTCGTCCTACGTCGTAATGAAGAGCAGCCATCCCCTGTTAGGTGATCGTCATTCCCCTTTTGATGACCGTCCCTCATCATTTCATCCGATGGCCGTCCCCATCGTTGATCTTGTTATCCGACATTTGTCCTATTTCGTGATAAACCCCGAGAGCAGCCGTACCCTGCTAGGTGATCGTCCTTCACCTCTTGATGATTGTCCTTCATCATGCTTATCCGATGGCCGTCCCCATCGTCGACCTTTTCTATCCGACATTCGTCCTATGTCGTGATAAAGAGCAGCCGTCCCCTGCTAGGTGATCGTCCTTCACCTTTGATGACCGTCCCTCATTATTATTTCATTTATTTCTTTGAACCGGTGGCTGTCCCCATCGTTTTTACTTTATTTTGAAAACCTGATGGCCTTCCCCATCATTGCCTTTACTTTAATCCATAGAAAATCTTGTTTCCTTACCCGATGGTCGTCCCCATCAGGGTCTCTTTATTTCCCCAGCTTTTCGGTCGTCCCCTTCATTGCTTTACTTACCGCTTTATCCCCAACAGTCGTCCTCTGCTCGATGGTCGTCCTCCATCGCCTTCACTTGATAATCATACTATACTACCTTTTTCAATTTATATCCCTTTTCTTCTTCTATCCAGCGAGTGCAAATTTTGGACTGTCTTTGGTATTCAACCACAAGTTATCTTGTTTGTCTGTTAAGCCAGGCGCTTACACCCTGTACAACTAACTCGTGTTTGAATAGGGGCAGCTGTAAACACCCCAAATTTTCCCTCACTCTTTATCACACCATGGCTTTTGATCTTTCATTTTTGCAAAAGCATGAGCATTACACCTCATATTGCATATTTGTTTCATCTGCATAGTGCAAGTTCATCTGCATCTAGGGCTTGGGATCTAATCAATCCAAGAATCTATCTGAGCCATCCCAAAAGCCTTAAATCTCTCCAAGAGGGTCCATGTGTGTTTCATCATCATATTATGCTCCTCAAGGTTCATGGAAGTCAAGAAATCACAAGAACAAGCAAAGGCATGGAAGCAGAGCCAGGGTTTCACTACACAGATAACCAAAATTAGGGTTTTGGTTTCAGAGGCCTTAACTCAAATATTTTGGGCCATTCTTGTTTCTAATGTTCTTAATATGTCATAAGGATCATGTGTACCAAGTTTGATGAAGAAACTCATTGTGGAAGTCATCTGTTCACTGGGTAACATCTTGAGCAAGTTAAGTCAAAATCAGGGCATCTGAGGCCCCCAACAATGGAGACAAGGGGTATTTTCATCAAATTGAAGTTCTATTATCTTTATTTGATCTTAGAAGAGGTTGGAATTTCACAAGATTGAAGAATTTTGAGCCATTTGCAAACTTGCCAAAAATGGAAATGACTTGAAATACAAACTTTCCATTTTGGGAAAGTTTTTCAACCTCCTATTTCTTAACCAAAAATGCTTCAAATGAAAAATTCTTGGTCATGAAAGTTGTAGATTAGGTCTTTACCTTTTCAAAAAGTACAATAACATGTCTTGATTAATCATAGAACTCAAGTTATGACCTTTTAAAGTTGGAAAAAATCCTATAATTTCAAGTTTCATGTCAAAGAGGGATTTTGAAAATTGGCATGTTCAAGCATTATATTGACTTCAAATGTACACAAACACTTCACAATAATTCAAACAAACCTCAAAGGATCATAATTGTGCATTGAACTTAGGGTTTCCATGACTTATGATCCAAGAAATTTCAAAGAGGGAATTTTGCAAAACATGTGATAACTCTTCATCCAAGCCATCCAGCACATCAAAACCAATCCCATGGCCATCTTTGAACCCAACTGAGTCCAGACACCCCATGAAATCTCCTCTGATCCGTGCCCATACCTCAAAGTAAAAAAACTTGACTTTTTGCAAAAACTCCCATACCAATCAACCTGTGCCACAACAACTCTCTGGCCAATCAACATTGTTTATATGGACAATAAGCAACACATTTCACACAACATTGAGGCCTGAATCCATCCATAGCATCAGAATCATAAAAACCTCAAGAAACCTTCCCTTCATCGAATTTCATAACACAGCCACCAAAAATCACAAACTCTTCCACCAATCAACTCAGCATCACCCCAGGGTCATTTCCCACCCATCACCATAGCTTAAAACACCTCCAAACACAAATACGATTTCTGCAACTTCAGAAACAAAGCACTCAAAATATCCACTCTAAGCTTCATTTAAGATTGCCAATAGCTTCAAGAGGTCAAAGGGGAGTGGATTGCACAAAGGGAGAGCTCTGAAAGTCCAGATTGCAAAGCTCCAACTCAGGTAGTCATCAAAAACTTTTTTCCCATAAATGTGTTTTCATGTTATAGAATGATTCCCCATACTTCACTGATCATGTTGATGTCTTTACTTTTAAAAATGGTTGAGTTTTAAGCATTTCATGATGTTCTGAAATTTTTGTCGTTTTGAAGTTTTCATTCAAATCTTGTTGATGATGAATGATAAATGATTTTTGAGGCTGGATTATTGTTTAGGGTAGTTAGTTGATTAATCCTGGAGGTTTTGGGGGCTTGGGGTGGTGATTTTAGGAAGCTCAGGTGAGGGGTTGGCCAGAGAAGATGATCGAAGGTCTTCTCCGGCCACCTGAAAGTAATTAGGGTTAAACCCTGATTAAATCCCCAGATTGGTTCGTGGCCCTTAGATCTAGATTAGGGTTAGGTTTTGAGTGGTTCAGATTAGTCCATTAAGTTTAATCCAGATTAATTAATTATAAAACATAATTAAACTCAGTTTGAATGTGAGCCGTCCAGATGCGCGCGTGGTCAATTCCCTCCAAACCCAGTTTAAATCCCAGCCACCAGATCAACATACTTTCATTTTTATTGCATTTTAATTCATTTTATTTCATTTCTCTTGCATGATTTATTTAAAATAGCAAAAAGCATAAAAAAAATATTTTCTTTTGCATTCTGACTTTAAATATTTTTCTCATTCCAAAAATGATTTTTATTTTATTTTTTATATTAAAAAAGTATTTTTTAAATATTTAAATGTTATTTTTAATTAATTTAAGTCTTTTAATTAATTAAAAATACATTTAGGTTTCTAAAAATCACCAAAAAAATCATGAAACATCCCAATGCATTTAGAAACATTTTCAAACTCTTCACACAAATTTATTTTTAGGTTTGGTCATAGTTTGTTAATTTTCTTTGAATTAAGGGTCATTAAAATCACATTTTTAAACCCTAAATTGAAAAAATCATTTCTGCCTAACCAAGACGAGTTTGAAGTTTATTCTTTTTGAATTGTTTTGCATATTGCATGTATCTTATAGATATTTTTTCCTCATGAATTTATCTTGCATTTTCAATTTGATTTGTATTTTTTCCTTTGAACCACCCAAAAACCCTAGAAAACTTAGGAAAATCATAACTTTTGATTGGTTAGGCTTCTGACCTCCTCCTTTGGGGTGTGACCTAATATAGGATTAGGGTTTGTTTGAGCTTAATTGCAAATTTTTATCATTCGATATGCTTCTAATTTGCTCATTTGCATCGCATACTTCCATATAACCCTAATTTCTTATGTTCATTTGCATTCACCTTGCATATGCGTCCATACATGAACTTGCCATGACATTTCATGCATTCATATGTTATCTTAGACATCTTAGGACATGTTAGAACCATGCTTTATTATTTCTTCATTCATTTTCCATGATTTGAATTCATTTCATTTCATTAACTTTCATGTGTTTTCAAACTTCAAAGCATGCTTCCATTTGCACCTCATCTTTGTATGGTCATTCATATGCATTGTGCATGCCTTTGCATCATCTTAAATGACATTAAAATTGCATAAACACTTCTGACTTTGGTCATCTCATCTCATATCATCTCATTACATTTCATTTCCTTATGCTTTATACCTTATAAATCCATACTAACTTTTCAGGTTTTGGTAAGTTATTTTGGGAGGTGAATTTTCCTTCACCTCTCACTTCTTCTTATCTCATTCATTTGAATTTTGTTTTTCCATTAAGTGAACTTGTTCACTTGTGATCCATCTTTCTCACTTTCTTTCTCTAAGTTACTTATCTTCTTCAATGAAGTAAGTAACTTATTCTTCTTTATCATCCTCCTTTCATCTTCTTCTTCCATTGGTGGCTTCCTTGAAGATCTTTCTCAAGCTTTACAAGCCATAGGATATCCAAGCATGATGATAATTAGGGTTGTGTATAGTCCCCCCTTAGTTCTTTTTACCTTTGAGTCTCCTTGAGTCTCTCTTCTCATCTCAATAATCAGAGACTAAACTCTTAAAGTTTTAGAACTTTGGAATTAGGGTTATACCTGCATCCTTCTCTTAGGATGGAGTGTATAACTTTAACCCTAAGTGTTAAACCTTTAATTTGTTTAAACCTCTTAATCAAATCATCTTAATTATCATCAAGACTTTATGTTGTAACTTGAGCCTTACATTAGGGTTCTAATTCTTCCGTTATGGTTAAGAAGGATTAACCCTAGTGTTTAATGGACAAGTCCCTCTCAAGTTGTCTTACAAACCATAAAATCCACTTCTTAATCTCATCTTTTATTTAAAATCCACTTAATAAAGGCTTTGTTTTATAATGAATTCAATCCCTAACCATGGATTAAGTTGAGGTATCTTCCTTAGCTTAAGTGTTCTCATCTATTATCCTTCTATTAGGATGGTGTAATGAATTCACTAATCTGTGATTAGGTATTAAACTCATTACTTAACACTAGACAAAAACCCAAAAACATCTAATTAATCACAAGTAGGTTAATGATCTTAATCCTACATCATCATGGTAATTAAGTAGAGATGCTTATCTCATACTTAAGTATTCTCATTATCCCTAATCAGGGAGGATATAATGAGTTTACAAGCCCTTGATTTAGGCTTAAGCTCATTAACTTACGCAAAACACCAAAAACAATAACAAAACTGAAAACACAAAAAAAAAACAATAATCGTCTCCTTCAGGATTCTTTTCTCATCACCCTCATTCACAAACGAGAACTTGCTTCTTCTGTCTAATGCAAGACAATTAGCACTTGAGCCAGACAAGTCATACACTTGAGCATAGACAAGCAAGAAATTCACAATCAATTTATCTTTCAGTCTCTTTGAGTCGAACTACGGTGTTCTGACTTCCTCATTGCACGCGAGGATACGTAGGCATAACTTAACAGTTATTGAACAAAAGTCTCTTTGTCGTCCCCCTCTTTCAGCATTCTCTTTTCTATGCCTCAGTTCCCGAGCAATTCACCCTTTTGCACTGACACCTGTACATTCATTCCCAGCTTTTGCACACAGATAGCACAAACACTACCCCTTTAAACATAATCTTTTAAGCGTGGATCCCGTTGGGTACGACAGACAATCTGGGTGCTAATACCTTCCTAGGTTGTAACCAACCCCCTTTCTCAGTTTCTCTAATTCGCAACCGTCTTATCCATCTCTTTCTAGGTTTATGCAGCATTACCTTTCCTTCGGGATAAAAATGCCTAGCTGGCGACTCTATTCAGTTCACCTTTCCTTTTCTCCTTTCGCCGACCGTTCGCGTCTGTACCCTATTTGACCTGGTGTCTTTTCGGGGGAGCGACACACACATCAGCAAAACCTCACCATAAGCCCCATAATCAAGTTGCACATGGTCATAATAACACACGAGCATATGCTTTGCAAAATCTCATTTCACCCTTAGATTCTAATTTCACCATATTTAACCTTGGTTTTAACTGTTAACCAAGGTGGTTAACAGTTAACCACGAATATATAAGAGCTCAACTGAATTTAGATCACAATTTCACCATTTTCTCACATTAGGCATCACAAATCACAAAAATCTCTCTCTGCATTTTCTCCATTTTCACATGATTCAGTCCATTTCACACTTCAATCTTCATCATTTCTTCATCATCATCAAGCTCTGATCAAGGTCCATGGCTGATTCAAGCTAGTTCTTCAAGTGCAAGCTCAACTTCCATTTCTGGTTTTCTTCCATTTGTGCAAGATTCGAAGGTTATATAATTTATTTTGCTCAATTGAAGTTCAACAAAAAGCTCTAAGCCTTTAATTTTCTTTTTTTGACTCAAGGCTCTACATAATTCAGGTTTGAATTTCTTCCATCAACTTTGCTTCTGAATATTGATATAAGACCTTTTGCTTAGTGATTTTAGTCTAATAATGAGAATGAACTAATGATGGATAATAATTAGGCCTCTTAGAGGCATTTGAAGATTTTAGGGAAAAATTGAAATCCTTCGATTCATGATGTGTATGAAACTTTTGTGATGTTGAGTGATGAATAGATGTACATGAGCTTAGCTTTCATTTGGTACCTTATTTGTGTGTTTTTGGAAATTTTAGGGTTTATTAGTGACTAGAGATGGTCGGAGAAGACGATCGGAGGTCGTTCTCCAGGTAGTGAGATTCAGGCTAGGGTTTAAGTTGAAGTTATAATAAAACCATTGGATTGATACATATCAATGCTCATGAATGCGCCAACACATTAATGAACACCCTCTCCCTCACGTGCTTTCATTTGTTAGCCTTGTTGACCTTGACCATTCACGTATGAATCATTAACTCTTGCATTGCATACTATTCCTTTCCCACCCATTGATCCATTGGACTTTTGACCCGAGTCTTTCATCTTGGCCATAAAATGTCCATACCTTGATGGATTAACCATGTGCGTAGATCTTTCCTACTTTTCCACTTTGTTGACTGAGCATAAGCCTTTCGATTAATCCAATGGATCTTGAGAGAGTAGAGTTTGTTTCACTGAGACTATAAGATGTGCTTTGGGCCTTTAGTTACTTTTCCCACCCCTTCTCTTGGCCTGGTTCTCAATTTCAACGTGTTTGGATTCATCTTTTCACCCCTGGCCCATTTTCTCCAATTTTATTTTATTTTTTATACCATTTCCATTTTTTATTTTTAAAAATAGATAGAGGTCAATAAAAATTCCAGAAAATTCATGAATGATCTTCATCATTTTATAAATTTTTACCAAATTTTATTTCCAATTTTCATTTTATTTTGGTCCCAGAATTAATTTTCTCTTTTAATTTCTTTTTGATTTATTTTCTTATGCATACTTTGATTTGTATAATTTATTTCTTTCATACCAAACCTAGTTTTCATCCCATTCTTTTTTCTTTTTTTAGAGGACACCCAAAGTCTTAGAAAATATTTTTTTTCCATTTTTAAAATCATTTTGTGTATCATTGTGAGCCATCTCTTTGAGTCTAATATCTTAAAACCCTAAGTTGAATTTGCACATATATTTAAAGGATTTCAATTGTGATTTTTGGTGAGATCTTTTAGAGTAATGTTTGATTCTGGTTGATGGCCTTAGACACTTAATTTCATAAGTTTCTCATGACTATAACCATTTTTTGATGCCTTGTTTCTCTAGTAACATTTCATACAACTTTCTTCTCTCCTTCTAACCTAGTTTTGGGAAAGGCATTTATGTCATTCATTAGGGGTCTTTTGTATGAGTTATTAGAGTACCATTGGAAATTTATAGGTCCCTTTTGTTCAATTATAGGTCATTTGCTTGACTTCCTAACTTGCTTGATTCACAAGTTTCACATTTGATCACATGTCTCTTTGGCCTACTTTCCCATCTTCTTTCACCTTTGATCATTCTTAACCTACTTTGTGAGTGTTGTTGCCACCTCATATCCTTAATTTACACTTCATAAGAGATTCAATTCTGATTTCATCTCATCTCATCGAATTCAGAGTCAATTCACTTCATACATTAATCTTTTGAGCATGATTACTTCTAATTCAATTGTCCTTTTCTCATAACCCTAAAGTAGTTAATAGTTGTTCATTTGTGGTTAGTTGTTGTTTTTAATATTCATCTCACCATACCTTATTGCTTCCGAATTTTTTATTTAAGATCCATCTTTTCTTTTTCATGTTTGACTTGAGTTCCAAGTTAATTCTTTTCTTATGAAACCACTTGTTCACTTCTCCTCACTTCTTCTCCATCTAACCTCTTGTACATGAGAATTCATTCTCATGCTTTGTATATAGTTTCATAGGCATTTCAAGACACTTATAAGTGATGTTAGGTTCTGAATTTTACCTCTAACAATGATTTAATACATGTATACCTTGCATAATCCCTCAATCTTCTTCAATTACCTTCACATTGAACTTCTTTAGTGTTTAGTACCTAGTTTGGGCATAGTTGGTTGGTGTTTGATCTTGTAACCTTAGATCATATTATTAGGGTTTAGCTACTGACTTTATAGGTCTTTGATCATTTAGGATCCATTTTCCTTAGGACATAGCCTTAGGGAGCCCTTAGTGTCTTTCTTTGAGTTGTTTGATCATTACTTTGCTCTTGCTTTATACTTTCAATATTCATTGTGTTTAATATAACCTTTGATTTGTTGGGGATTATGGTAAGCCATGTGTGTGGGAAGGTATCCCACATACAGTTTCTTTCTTCATCTCTTTATGCTTTCAGGTTGAGATTGCCTTAGCACATTGTGCTATGCTTGCATAACTACACCAATCCCTCTTAGAAACAACTTAGCTTCTTTAGAGAAGTAAGTTGTCTTCTAACTTCTTCTCTTGTTCTATTCCTCCTTTCTTTTCCTTCCTTCTTCTTCATTAGGATAGAATTCAAACCACACTAACCTAGGGTCAGCTATGCATGACAAATCTTAGGATTAATAGTCCTTCATTAGACTTTTTCCTTTGGTGCTTATTTGTTCTTCTCTCTCTCATCTTCAAACAAAAAGCTAAAAAGATTTAATAATGGTTGAGGTAACCTTGTGTGTTATGGACTTATTCCATGGGGCACTTGCATCTATTCTATCTTGGGATAATGTAAGCTTGTCTAGCATGATGTACAAGTCTAATCATGAGGTCACTTTCACAAAGAAAAGCCTAAAAATCACTTCTTCATATCTTAAGGAAAAACACTTAATAAAGACTAATAGGGTATTGTTATTGAGCCCTATTCTTTGGAACCAAGTCTTGGAGATTTTCTCCTTACTTGGATCTTTAAAAAATAGGACTTGAATACACTCACCTATGCAAATTCAGAGAAAAATCTTCTAAAATACATTGAACAAACAATAAACGTCTTTCCTTCGGGAATTCTTTTCTCACCTTACTCACTCTAAACGAGAGGACTCGCTTCAACTTATCTTTTGCAAGACAGTAACGCACTCGTGCCAGACGAGCCTGAAACACCTGATCATTGACATAATCAGTTCAAGCTTTAAAAAACACAAACAATCTTCCTCCCTAGTTAGGGGAACTACGTCGACTTTGATTCTCATTTCCCGATGAGATACGTAGGTAGTGGGGTAGGGCCCATTCGAGCACTCTTTTATTTTCCCTACATTTTCCCCCTTTCTTTTACTTTTATCTTGTTCCAGTCTCAGTTTTTGCAGCAGCTTTTATTCTTACCTTTTGTAATAGTTTCTAACAAGCGTGGATCCCTTCGGGTATGATGGGTGATTTGGGGCGCTAATACCTTCCCAATTTATAACCGACTCCTGCACCCAGTCTCTTTGGTTCGCATAACCTTGTCCTTTCTTTTCCTTTAGTTTGTGGAGCATTACCTTTCCCATTCATTCGGGATAAAAATGCCTAGCTGGAGACTCTACCTTTTCTGAGCTACTTTCTCGTTTATACAGGATGGAAATCCAGGGAGCGACACTAGTTTACCTAATCATGTATACAAGCTAAGGAAAGCTATATATGGATTGAAACAAGCTCCAAGAGCTTGGTATGAGAGACTTACATAATTTCTTGTTAAACATGGCTACAGAAAATGTAGCATAGACAAGACTCTCTTTGTTAAAGAAGAAGGAAATAAGCTCATGATTAGTAAAATCTATGTTGATGATATTATGTTTGGTGGAATGTCTGAGGAGATGGTTCTACATTCGTCAAACAAATGCAGTCTTAATTTGAGATGATCTTTGTTGGTGAATTAACTTATTTTCTTGGTCTTCAAGTCAAGTAGATGGAAGACTATATATTCATATATCAGAGTAAATATGCCAAGAATATTGTTAAGAAGTTTGGAATGGAGAATGATAGCCACAAAAGGACACTTGCTACTACTAATCTAAAGTTGTCTAAAGGTGAAAAGGATGTGAATATAGATTAAAGCCTTTCTAGAAGTATGATTGGAAGCTTATTATATCTCACAGCAAGCAGGCCTGACATTGCTTTTGTTGTAGGTGTTTGTGGTAGATATCAAGCTGATCCCAATTTGAGTTACATCAACCAAGTGAAAAGAATTTTGAAGTATGTCAATGGTACATGTGATTATGGTATATTATACTCTCATGGTTCCAATTTTAAGCTAAGTGGTTTTTGTGATGCTGATTGGGCAGGATAAACTGATGATAGAAAAAGCACATCTGGATGATGCTTCTTTTTGGGAAACAATCTGATATCTTGGTTCAGTAAGAAGCAAAATTGTGTTTCTCTATCCACAGCTGAGGCTGAATACATAGCAGCTGGAAGCAGTTGTTCTCAGTTGGTTTAGATAAAGCAAATGTTGACATAATACAATGTCTCACAAGATTTCATGACATTGTACTGTGACACATTGAGTGCCATCAACATCTCCAAGAATCCTATTCAACATTGCAGAACCAAGCATATTGATATTTGTCATCATTTCATTAGAGAGTTGGTTGAAGAAAATATTGGTTCTTTAGAACATGTAGCCACTGAATTACAATTGGCTGACATTTTCACTAAAGCTTTGGATGGCAATCAGTTTGAAATATTGAGGGGTAAGTTAGATATTTGCATCAATGAGGATCTATAGCTTCGTATCTTTGATCCTTGATCCAATCCTAAATGCGCCTAGAATCTTGGAAAAGATTTGAAACATATTTAAATTAATTTGTTATACTAGTCCATGATGTCGAATGTTCTTGTTGTGACATCTTCTATGACATATTTGGTTATGATCAGATTTTTTTCTATTGGCTCGTTCCCATATTTTTCATCTTTATCATTAATATGTTTTACAAAAATTTACTCAAACCATTGGAGCTTTCAGTTAAGACTTTCATAAGGTCTCTAGACACTTCAGTTGAAAAATTCAAAACTGCTATTTTTACTCCTTCTGCTGGAAAGGTATTGAGTAAGTTAATTCATTCTGAAACTCATTTTCATTCTACTAATAATAGTTCATCTTTCTTATCTACCACTATTCATATTTCTGAACAAGTTCACTCCAAACCCACTTATATTTTTGAACATGTTCACTCTAGAACTGTTCATGCTAAACACACTACTTCTGCTCCCCAACCTACCAATCCAAATGATGCAATTCCACACCCCACTATTACTCTTAAACAATTAATTTCACCACCATCATCTTCTGAACGCTTTACATTCATCATCATACCTACATTTCATTCATAACTTCCATTCTCACTTTCAAACCAACATTCTGACCAAACTACCTTTCAAACCAACATTTGTCCCACACCTATGGATGAATTGTTGTTGTAGTTTGAAAGCGAGTTTATTTTCATATTGAACTCTCTCACTAAAGTTTTCACTTCTAATACAAAACTCTCTAAAGTTCATGCTATGTGTAACAACTTTAGAAAGTGGATTGACTTCAGTTCTAAAGAGCTAGAATTCATGTGCTTGAAGGAGACTCAAAGAAACTTCCATGTCAAATTCTCTATTATAGTTGAACCTTTACTGCATAAGGTTCCTCAACCCTTTCTTCTTTCTGCACCTATTTTGGAAGTCCCTCATCCTCTTCCTCTATCAGATACTTAATTGGGATCCATTTATGGAACAAAGGACATTGTGGAAGATGAATATTCATACTCTGGACCTTCTTTAGTGCTGAAGACTCTACAATATTTGAAACAGAGAATCAGGTTGTCAGAACACTTCTAGATAAGCAAGATGAGATGTTCAAGGAATAAGATGTGACTAACAACAATACTGAAGGGATACTTCAAGCAATTCTATCAAAACTACCACCCTCTTCTTAGACATCTATTTTAAAACTTGTTGTTTTTATTGCTTTGCTATCATTATGCAGTTGCTTATGCACTTTTGCTTGTGCAATATTTAATGAAATGGGATTGTGTATCATTTTACTTTGTGTATCATTTTACTTTGTCTATCTTTATTTATCTTTTTGATTGATGAAAAAGGGGGAGAAAAGTGATATGATTTTGATATACGTATTCTCATTCTGACGCCCAAACATTTGTCTTTAATAATCTTATTTCTGACTCTGATTGACTATTATAGGAACTTTGAATAAGTTCATCTTTTATCAAGTTTATCGAGTTTTTCAGGAATCAAAGATTTTCTCAGAAGACATTATTCAAGCTGATTTGAGTCTGAGCTAACCAAGGCGTATATAAGCTCTGATGATAACCATAAATATCACATATATAAGTTCTAAAAAATCATGCTCTGATATAAGGCTGATAATCATAACTTGTGATACTCAAATCAAACTCATTTTGAAATACTTCTGCAACCATGCCTCTACTTCTATAATTAGGCTTCAACATTTTGGGAAGTTATTTCTTTCATACTGGTTGAAATATTTTTATATGTTAAGATTATTTTAAAGTCTTAAATTCAGGGGGAGCTTGCAAACCTAACTCTGAAATTCTAAGTTGAAAAATAATTTTAATAATATAAAATTCAATGGGAGTTTACAAACCTCATTATGACGTTTTTATATGATTTAACCTAGTAAAAGTTATTCATCAATATACATGGTTTTGCCACCATCAAAAAGGGGGAGATTGCAAGCAAAATATTTGGCTCTACATTTGGCCTTTAGTTTTGATGATAGAAATACATTATATCTTAGAGAACAATTTAGTACCCTAATGGTTTTGTCGAGTGTGTAGCTTTTGCTAACAGGTTATGACTTTTAAGATTTGGCGTGTGACATCATCAGATTCTGAACTCAACACACTTTGCCTCTGAAGAGATACAAAATTGTGTTTTACAAAGTTTTGTCAAGTTCTAGAATGCTCTTAGAAAACGATTATGATGAATGTTTGTCATAAAACTTCTGACTGTGACTTTGATAGAAGAGCCTCTGAAGGTTTTTCAAGCCCTCAAGATTATGAAGACCAAGTTCTGAATATTATGAAGACCAGGTTTTGAGGAACCGTGTCAAGAATCTGAAGAAAAGGTTCTGAAGTTTCTCTCAACAAGACTCTTGATCCTTCTAAAATTTCTTCAACAATATTTACTCAGAAGTCTCTTAAGATCAGAAGATAAGATCAAAGGTTTTACGTGAGAAAAATAGTACATAGTACAAGATCAAATACTTCTTCGACTATGTTAATTTTGTGGAGTAAGAACTCTACTATTGTACCATTTTGTCTCCCACCTTTATAGATTCTTATGAAATGTGATATCTTTTTTGTTAATATTTTCATTCTACCTCCAAGGGATCTTTTCATTTCCTATATAAAAGAGACTTGTAAGAATGAATAAAGCGGCTAGACTACTGATCAACGTTACATCACAACGCTTTTGCTAAACATAATTTCATTGTGAATATAGAAAGAAAACACACATAGAGATTTTGTTCATTTTTTTTGTAAATTTCATTGTACTTAAACTTTGTGTAATCTGATTTCTAAGAATCAACTTTGTAAACACATTTACTGTATCTCATTGTTTGAGGTTGTATTTCATGAGAGACTTGGGTATAATCATGATTCTCGAGAAGACAATGAAGTGTAGTCTTTATGTGTATGTAATCAGTTGATTATAATGGATTAAGTTCTTGTTGATAAGTAAAAATAACCTTGGTTGGTGGATTGGATTAGCTTAATTAACAATGAACCAATATAAAAATAATTGTGTTCATTTATTTTTGCTCTTGGTTTTTCTTTGAGTGTGTTGGGTACGAAAACATTTTATCTTAGATACCCAATTCAAACCCATATTTCTTGTGTTTCTTATCACCTTTAAGTGTTTTTTTAGTTTTGGAGCTAAACATGTTAAAAGTTCTTTTGGGGAGATTTAATGTTAAGTCTCTATTTGGTTCGTGAGTCTTGCCACAAAAGGAAAAACTCACAATATAGGTTCGTGAAGAATAATTAGAAAGAATATTCACATTGGTTTGATATAAGCCCAATATAAAATATCTATTCATTTTTTAGTCCAGTTAGTGTAAAAGCTCAATAGGTTTGAGATCAACACGATAAAAATCTCGGTTTGGTTTGTGGTTAGCCCGTGTAAAACCTTAGTTTGTTTTAGAATATACCGAGTTCAAATCTCCACATTGGTTTGAGATAAGTCCATACGAAATCCCAGTTTGAATTTGAGCCTAACCACAAGTTCTAAATTGGAGTGATATTGAGTGTGAATAATTGGAACTTATTGGCTTAATTCAACCAATAAACCTCAACTTTTGTGCATATGTTATATAGTTTACATTATAGTGTGTATATTGCATACCATCTAAATATAATTTAGTTTTAGAGTTTTTATATCACTTTTGTAGGTATATAAGCAATTATATTTTTTCATTGTCTTATAGAGCATTTAATAAGCTTTCCAATGCTTCCGACCGAGCCTCAAACGGAGTTACAATTCAAACGTTATGGTCGAAACAATGAAAATTTCAATTTAGTGTCAGGCTCGCCTCGAGCTCGCCGGGAGAAGCTTAGGCAACCAAAAGAGTGAAAAAGCTTAGGCAAACCAGAAGAATTAAAAAAATTGTTTTTGTAGTAGCAAATGCCGCCTTATTTTGCTGGGCGAACTAAGACTTCGTCGAGCGAATTTGCCTAAACAGAAACACATTAAAAGGGGAAAAAACACATTGTTTAGGTTATGGTTTGGGTATTTTGGATCCCAACTCCATTAAACTCATTTTTTTGGTAGGATTAGCTTGAAAATAACATTGGTGCTTGCATATGGATGCTCCGGAGTTAGATTTCTCATCGACCTGCGCTGAAAAATCGTGAGATGTTTGGTTTTCTTTCAAGTTTCTCTATGTATTTCTCTTTTGTTAGGTTTGTTTGTAAATTTAATTTGAACATATATATATATATATATATATATATATATATATATATATATATATATATTGTTGATCATGGTGTTGTATAGTATATACGCTTTACAAATTAATCTAGTGATTTCCTTGATCTTTTTGCATTTATGTTTAGATTTGTGTAGTTGTAGAGATAGACCTCACAAATAAAATCTTGATTAGGGAAGAAAATCTATTAGTTTCTAGATTCTAGAGATAGATTTAGAGCTAATAATCACATGGGTATTGAAGCTTAATGCTTAAGTGTTATTTGAGTCGATTGAGAGATCGTCGGCGTGAGTGATATGGTTGATATCTCAACTCTGTGTTAAACATAACCTTGTTGTGAGTGATACGTGATGATTTTGATGAGTATGTTGAGTGCGACCGATAGATAGGTTTAAATTTGTTTTGAGTAGTATAAATTCACGCTTGATAAGTTTTCCTCTCCAAAGAATGTGTCTTTTTTGTTCATATGTTTAATTTCCGTATTTTACATTTAAACCATTCAAAACCAAATTCAATAATGTGAGACTTGTCAAACGGCAGTTCAATAACACAAATATCTAAGGACACGATAATTTCCCAGAAAAATACTTCCAAATATTTTGTTGCTTTCGACTTTACGGCCTCACAAACTAACCGCTCGAAACCTTGTTCAGAGTTTGGCGTAAAGATTAACCGCTTCATTCCATTGTTCATTGATTGGTTATAAATAAACCTGAAACTTAATTTTTCCTTATATAAGAAGATTCACGAGTTTTTCCTACTTAAATCTCTCAAGCATTGTTAAATAATCTCAATGTTAATTCTTGGGGAGTAGGTTACTTCTTTAAGACCAAACCTCTATAAATCTTGGGTGTTATTTCTCTTCCCTTAACTTTTTTCCTTTCGCTTATTTTCTTTACGCTGATTTTATTACTTATCCAACCATTTTTTAGAAATTAATTTTAAACTCTAATTTAAAAAATAATTTTGTTTCAAACTATCGATTTTAAAACTCCCAAAATACATCCCTTTTATGCGTGGATTCAACACCTATACTTTACAATAAAGATGTATTTCCACGGTGCCTTGCACTCATAATACCTTGTTATTCTTGTAATACCCCCATTCTATACCCCCAAATAATCAATTAAATCATTTAGGCACATATTCAAACTTAGCATCAGAGTATAATTAAAACATGGTATAAAAGAGGCATGACACATTATACGTGAAATTAAAACATCCAACACCTGCTCATTCAAAGATATGCAACAAATGAGGTAACTTGCAACAGAAGGATTTCATCCTTACACCCTTAATCAAAGTATTCAAATAACAGCAGAAACTAACACTTAACAACATCAAACTTATATATATATATATATATATATATATATATATATATATATATATATATATATATCAACAAGTTTGATTCACCAAATATTTCATGTTTACAAAAACATTCATCACCAAATACATATACAAAATGTATCACAAAAGGCATCAAGCTGACCCTAGCTACCCGGTGTTACATATCAGAGCCGATCGACTAAAAGAATGAAGACAAGCTTCACAAAAGACTTCCAGCAAACCGACTCTGCAATGCCTCATAGAGCATCAAAAAACAGTAGAAGGTTGAGAAATATTATTATAATAACAAGGCATATAATTATATATATCAATTTAAAATACACATATACATTTCTCACCATAATTCATTTCTCATCACGAATATACATCATAATGTATATATATATATATATATATATATATATATATATATATATATATATAAATATATATATATATATATATATATATATATATATATATATATTCAAACTAGCATATTCTTCATGCACAATTCACATAAACATATATCTATTCATGTTTATCCACCAATACTAATCGTTCCGCATAAACATACATTATTCATGTTTATTCACCAACATCAATTAAAGATGATATATGCAAATCATAGAGACCGACTCACGACTCTATGCAAATGCAATGCGGTACCTACTCAATCATCTCAAGTTCACTCAGGAACTTATTGGAACCATCGCTCGTTACCTAAAGTAACTCCCCGTCGGGCATACGATGTTCACCCATTGCTCACACCCCACATGGGCACACAATGTTTATAGATTGCTCACATCCCACACGGGCACAAAATACGATTTCTCACACCCCATACGGGCACACATCATTTGTGAATAAATCACCCATTGCTCACACCCCACACGGGCATACAATGTTTATGGATCGCTCACACCCCACACGGGCACATAATCTGATTGCTCACACCCCACACGGGCACACAATCATTTGTGAATAAATCACCCATTGCTCACACCCCACATGGGCACACAATGTTTATTGATTTCTCACACCACACACGGGCACAAAATCTAATTTCTCACACCCCACACGTTCACACAATCATGTTGTAATCATCGCTCACACCCCACATGGGCACACGATGTTACAACGGATTCACAAAGAATCCCACAACACTAGAATGCATACATTGTGCTTTACATGCAAAATGACACACAACATTCTTGAAAATGCATACATATTCACTATTTAATCATGCATTCATCTCATACAATCACAAACAAACCTTACACATTCATATTAATTACGCCAAACGGCAACGAATCTTTCACAATCAATCATGCATTTATATTCACTCAAGCAATGCATTCATGTGCCAAATGACCACAATCTCATAATCAATCCCACAATTCCATAATTAACTTAATTACGCTTGATCAGAAATGTTGGGAAAAAGTCGACTAAAAATTACATATTTTAGCATCAATAATTTCTACACGTTCTTAGCTTCGAATCAGTATAAAGAATACTAAAAACGGATAACCGAAACTCAAGTTATAAACCAAAGGAAACACCAAACCAAAACTCCCAGGCTCGTTGAGCGACCTGCTCGCTCGCTGAGCGAGGAAATCTCTGGAAAACTTGCTGACCAAGGGATTGCTCGCTGAGCGAGAGCTGTGATTTCAGAACATCTCAACTGTGCAACAGTCCTCTCCAATACTCTCAAAACTCCAACAAACTTCCATAAACATGATCTATAACATATATTCAACAACATACTTCAATTATAACAACTTCTAACCGATTAATCTACTATTTTTCTTAGATTTCTACCAAAATCCCTAAACCTAATATTCTCTAAACTCTTCCCAAAACAAAAACCCAACCGATCTAACACATACACAATCATATACAATGTTAAGATAACAAGATTTCACACCCTTACCCAATTGTTTCGATTCCTAGGAGCAATCTTGATTCCAACTATTTCCTCTTTTCTCTTCTTTTCTCTTCTCTTCCTTTTCTTTCTCCTCTTTTTCTTTCTATTCTCTCTTTTCTTTCTCTTTTCACAACTTATAACTTCTTTCTATTTTCTATTTTCTACTCTTTCCACCAAATATTCCATTTTCTCACAAAAATATAATTCTATCTAATTTCTAACTTATCATTAATTAGTAAATGTCTAAAATACCCTCCAATCTAATTTTACCCGAAAATTCTCAAAAATGGTAAAATAACATAACACATCAATATATCACATAAACACACCAATTTTACAATTGAAACAATTATCATTCAAATTAAATAAAAGACTCAACAAAAATGGGAAATAATCGAATCGGGCGTTACAACTCTCCCCTACTTTAGAATTTTTCGTCCTCGAAAATATTACCTGATCCAAACAACTCCGGATACGACTTGCGCATCCCACTCTCTAATTACCAAGTCATATTGCCTTCCACAGCGCCTCCCCACGATACTTTCACAAGCGCAATATCCTTGCCTCTTAGCTTCTTGATTTCACGGTCCAAAATGTCAACCGACAAAGCTTCCACCGTAAGGTTATCTCTTACTTCAACCTCGTCCATAGGAATAACATGTGACGAATCCGAAAGATACTTCCGAAGTTGCAAAACATGGAACACATCATGAAAATTCGAAAGATTCGGAGGCAACGCCACACGGTAAGCCACAACACCAACTCGTGCAGTAATCTGATACGGTCCAATAAAACGAGAAGTCAACTTCTTCGACTTCAAAGCACGACCCACACCCGTAACCGGTGTAACTCTCAAAAACACATGATCGCCTTCCTGAAACTCAAGATCCTTCCTTCTCTTGTCATGATAACTCTTTTGTCTACTTTGAGAAGCTCTCATCTTCTCCCGAATAAACTTCACTTTCTCTGTCATTTCTTGTACCATCTTCGGTCCAACTATCATTCTCTCTCTGATTTCATGCCAACACAAAGGTGTTCGACATCTCGGACCATACAGAGCCTCAAATTGTGCCATACCTATACTTGAATGAAAACTATTATTGTAGGTGAACTCAATCAATGCTAAATAACTATCCCAAACACCACCTTGTTCTAGCACACAAGCACGCAACAAATCCTCCAACGATTGAATTGTCCTCTCGGTTTGACCGTCCGTTTGCGGATGGTAAGCCGAACCCAATCTTAGCTTAGAACCCAAAGCCTTTTGTAAACTCTCGCAAAACCTCGATGTAAATCTAGGATCTCTATCCGATACAATACTCTTAGGAACTCCATGTAACTTCACAATCACATAAACATAAATCTCGGCTAGCTTCACAACCACATCAAACCACTAGGCTTCTGATGTTCCACCTTAGACTTCTAACAAGTCAAACACGCATACAAAAAATGAGCTACATCCCTCTTCAATCCGGACCGCCAAAAGATCTTCTTCAAATCTTGATACATCTTATTCGCTCCCAGATGAATACTTAACTAACTTCGGTGTCAGTCTTCCAATATCATCTTTCTCAACTCCTCATCATCAGGAATATAAGTATGACCACGAAATCTCAAAACTCCAAAATTATCCACCTTGAAATCCTCATTCTCATTCATCATTAAATCGACAAATTTCAAATCGAACTTTTGCTTTTCACAAACGGTTGCAAGGAAATCATTCGTAACATGTAGCATACCAAGTCTCACACTTCTCGGTGTCATTTCACAAACCAAACTCAAGTCTCTGAAATCCTCCAAAAGTTCCCATTCTCTCATCATCAATGCGGACATATGTAACAACTTGCGACTTAAAGCATCGGCCACTACATTTGCCTTACCCAGATGGTATTTCAAACCAAAATCACAATCCTTCAAAAGCTCTAACCACCTTCTTTGTCTCATGTTCAATTCCTTTTTATCAAATAAGTACTTCAAACTCTTATGATCACTAAAAACTTCAAATCTTGCACCATAAAGATAATGCCTCCAAATTTTCAAAACAAACACCACGGCCGCCAATTCCAAATCATGCGTAGGATAATTCTTTTCATGCACTCTCAATTGTCTTGAAGCATAAGCCACAACTTTCCCATCTTGCATAAAAACACCACCTAAACCAAATAATGAAGCATCACAAAACACCACAAATGGTTCCGTCAGATTCGGCAAAATCAAGATCGGAGCCTTTGTCAACTTTCTCTTAAGTTCAATGAAACTCTCTTCACAATGAATATCCCAAATGAAAGCCTTTCTTTTACAAGTCAATTACGTTAACAGAAGTGCCAACTTTGAAAATCCTTCAATAAACCTCCGATAATAACCCGCCAAGCCTAAAAAGCTTCGAATCTCCGTAACCGATCTAGGAACTTCCCATTGCATTACCACATCAATTTTGGATGGATCCACACTAATACCACCATCGAAAATAACATGTCCAAGAAAACTTACTTTCGACAACCAAAACTCACACTTTGACAACTTAGCATACAATTGCTTCTCTTTCAAAATCTGTAACACAATCCTTAAATGCTCTTCCTGTTCCTCTTAAGACTTAGAATAAATCAAAATGTCGTCGATGAACACAACCACAAAAAGATCCAACTGTTCATGAAAAATACGATTCATGCATTCCATAAACACACCTGGCGCATTAGAAACTACGAATGGCATCACAGAATACTCGTAATGGCCATACCGTGTCCTAAAAGCTGTCTTTTGAATATCCTCTTCTTTCACACGAATCTGGTGACATCCTGATCTCAAGTCAATCTTACTAAAAACACGTGCACCAACCAATTGGTCCATCAAATCATCGATCCTCGGAAGCGGATACTTGTTCTTAATTGTCACCTTGTTCAACTGTCGATTATCAATAAATAACCGCATACTTCTATCCTTCTTCTTTACCTACAATACCGGAGCACCCCAAGGAGAAACACTTGGCCTAAAAAATCTCATGTCCAACAAGTCATTCAATTGCTTCTTCAATTCTACCAACTCTAAAGCTAACATACGATAAAATGCCATTGAAATCGGTCTAGTACCCGGAACTAGATCGATAGAAAACTCAATTTCTCTTTCCGGCAGAACATCCTTAATATCCTCAGAAAGCACTTCTGGAAAATCACACACCACTGGGAACCCACTGAGCTCCACTTCACTCTCCACTGACAACGATGCAAACAAGCTAAACAATTGAGCTTCGTCCACTAAAAGTTTCTTCAACTCTTTCGTGGATAAGAAACTCTCATCTTCATCATCATCCAAAGAAGGAAACCTTATTAACTTATGATAGCAATCTATATGAACTCGATTAAATTGCAACCAGTTCATACCCAAGATTACGTCCAAAACCTCCAATGGCAGACAAACTAAATCCATAACAAAATCCTTACCATACATTGTCAAAGAACAACTTACACACACCAAAGAAGTAGTTATCGACCTTAAAGCAGGAGTCTCAATAACCATCTCACCACCCCAAGAAGTCAAAAATAAATTCAAACGCTTAGCACACTCAAGAGAAATAAACGAATGAGTCGCTCCCGTATCAATAATAGTAATTAAAGGCGTACCATTAATAAAATATGTACCTTTAATCAAATGGTCTGCACTAGTAGTGTCCTTCCCTGCTAATGCAAACACCTTTCCGCCCGCTTGAGCTTGCTTCGGCTTAGTACACTTAGTACTAATGTGACCCACTTCTCCATAATTGAAACACTTCACAACATTCCTCCTACACTCGGTAGTAGCATGTCCAAGGCCTCCACAGTTTGAACATTTCACTATGTTCCCACACTCAAAAGACTTATGACCCAAATCACCACACTTGTAACACTTAACGGGACCAGAACTCCCTCCACCAGATCTCTTATCAAAGTTTCCCCTATGCTTTCCCTTATCAGTTGGTGTCACATAAGGTCCACTTCTAGCTTGTTTCTTTCCTTTCCTCTCAGTCAAACTTTTGTAATGTGTAGAACGAGCTTTGTTATCTTCCTAAAAAATTCTACAACATTCCGTCAAATATGAAAACCTTCTAATTCTTTGATATCCCACAACTTGCTTAATCTCATAACGCAAACCATTCTCATACTTAATACACTTCGAAAACTCAGAAGTAGCAGCAGCATAATGAGGATGAAACTGAACCAACTCCACAAACTTAGCAGTATAGTCCACCACTTACATATTACCTTTCTTCAATTCAAGGAACTCCATCTCCTTCTTCCCTTTCACACTCTCAGGGTAATACTTCCCTAAGAACTCAGTACGAAACACTTCGTAAGTTATCTCTTCATCCTCTTCCTCAAGAGCTTGACTTCTACCAACCCACCAATCATCGGGTTCTTCCTTCAGTATGTGAGAACCAAGCCTCACCTTACTCTTTTCAGCACAGTCCATGACTCTGAAGATTCTTTCAATCTCCTTCAACCAATTCTGAGCACCATCGGGATCAAATCTTCCTTTGAATACCGGTGGTTGATTCTTCCTGAACTCATCATTAGCATTCACATTCGGCGCTCCCTGCATTGTCCTAGACATTGCTTCCAAAGCAGTAGCCATTGCATTGTCATTTCTACCAGCAATATTCTGATCATTCCTAAAAACAACAACAAGACAAACACAACTGACTCGAACACTAGCTCAACACTGGCTCTGATACCACTTAATGTCACACCCCCATTCTATACCCCCAAATAATCAATAAAATCATTTAGGCACATATTCAAACTTAGCATCAGAGTATAATTAAAACATGGTATAAAAGAGGTATGCCACATTATACGTGAAATTAAAACATCCAACACCTTCTCATTCAAAGATATGCAACAAACGGGGTAACTTGCAACAGAAGGATTTCATCCTTACACCCTTAATCAAAGGATTCAAATAATAGTGGAAACTAACACTTAACAACATCAAACTTATACTTATATATATATATATATATATATATATATATATATCAACAAGTTTGATTCACCAAATATTTCATGTTTACATAAACATTCATCACCAAATACATATACAAAATGTATCACAAAAGGCATCAAGCCGACCCTAGCTACCCGGTGCTAAATATCAGAGCCGATCGACCAAAAGAATGAAGACAGACTTCACAAAAGACTTCGACCAAACCTACTATACAATGCCTCATAGAGCATCATTTCTCATCACGCATATACATCACAATGTATATATATTCAAACTAGCATATTCATCATGCACAATTCACATAAACATATATTTATTCATGTTTATCCAACAATACCAATCGTTCCTCATAAACATACATTATTCATGTTTATTCACCAACATCAATTAAAGATGATACATGCACATCATAGAGACCGACTCACGACTCTATGCAAATGCAATGCGGTACCAAATCAATCATCTCAAGTTCACTCAGGAACTTATTGGAACCATCGCTCGTTACCTAAAGTAACTCCCTGTCAGGCATACGATGTTCACCCATTGCTCACACCCACACGGGCACACAATATTTATGGATTGCTCACACCCCACACGGGCACATAATCTAATTGCTCACACCCCACACGGGCACACAATCATTTGTGAATAAATCACCCATTGCTCACACCCCACATGGGCACACAATGTTTATGGATTGCTCACACCCCACACGGGCACACAATCTGATTGCTCACAGCCCACACGGGTACACAATCATGTTGTAATCATCGCTCACACCCCACATGGGCACACGATGTTACAACGGATGCACAAAGAATTCTACAACACAAGAATAAATACATTATGCTTTACATGCAAAATGACACACAACATTCTTGAAAATGCATACATATTTACAATTTAATCATGTATTCATCTCATACAATCACAAACAAACCATACACATTCGTATTAATTATGCCAAATGGCAACGAATCTTTCACAATCAATCATGCATTTATATTCACTCAAGCAATGCATTCATGTGCCAAACGGCCACAATCTCATAATTAATCCCACAATTCCATAATTAACTTAATTTCGTTTTATCGGAAAAGTCGGGCAAAAGTCGGCTAAAAATTACATATTTTAGCATCAATAATTTCTACATGTTTTTAGCTTCGAATCAGTATAAAGAACACTAAAAACGGATAACCGAAACTCAAGTTATAAACCAAAGGAAACACCAAACCAAAACTTCCAGGCTCGCTGAGCCACTTGCTCGCTCGCTGAGCGAGGAAATCTCTGGAAAACTCGTTGAGCGAGGGATTGCCCGCCGAGCGAGAGCCGCGATTTCAGAACATCTCAGCTGCACAACAGTCCTCTCCAATACTCACAAAACTCCAATAAACTTCCATAAACATGATCTATAACATATATTCAATAACATACTTCGATTATAACAACTTCTAACCGATTAATCTACCATTTTTCTTAGATTTCTACCAAATACCCTAAACCTAATATTCTCTAAACTCTTCCCAAAACAAAAACCCAATCAATCTAACACATACACGATCATATACAATGTTAAGATAACAAGATTTCACACCCTTACCCGATTGTTTCGATTCCTAGGAGAAATCTTGATGATTTCCAACTATTTCCTCTTTTCTTTTCTTTTCTTTTTCTCTTCCTTTTCTTTCTCCTCTTTTTCTTTCTATTCTCTCTTTTCACAACTTATAACTTCTTTCTATTTTATATTTTCTATTCTTTCCACCAAATATTCCATTTTCTCACAAAAATATAATTTTATCTAATTTCTAACTTACCATTAGTTAGTAAATGTCTAAAATACCCTCCAATCTAATTTTACCCGAAAATTCTCAAAAATGGTAAAATAACATAACACATCAATATATCACATAAACACACCAATTTTACAATTGAAACAATTATCATTCAAATTAAATAAAAGACTCAACAAAAATTGGAAATAATCGAATCGGGGCGTTACAATTATTATATCTACACGTTATGACCATTAGAACTAAGAGAAACAACAAAAGACACCCCTCCCCCATTATAAACAATAACAATTATGTTCTAATCAATTACTTTACAAAAGAGTTAATAAGTATCATCCGACCTTCCAAACTAACACGTCTATTTCTCCAAGTTCAAATATTTTTTTTTCTAAATCCTCTACTTTGACCTCCAAGTCGAAGTCTTTATTAAGTTATCACCAACGTAGAACTCAAGATAGATAAAAAATAATCTTCACGAGTTATATTTGACAAATCTAATTGATGAATGTATCTAAAAGAATCCTCTTAGGACAATGTTGTTGCATCATTCCCAATATTTCTTATATATATATATATATTTCTAGACTGTCTTTTTCATTTTTTGATGGGAAAGACAAATTAATTAGATAGAAACAAGGATCAAAGATCCTGGAGGAATAAAAGCATCAATGGGGTGGAATCCAAGCCAGGTTTTAGAGCCACAATTGTGGCCCCATCTTACAAAGGACTGGGTTGCATGATTATAGTCTCTATTAATATATACAAAAGAATTTTTTTGTTGAAACGAGTACACAAAAAAAGACTATCATCTACCATCAAATCTAGAGAAGAAACCTTTGTGATCCCATTGAGACAATCCACCACCACTTTGGAATCCGAGAAAAGAATCACATCCATTAGCTGCACCTTATTGGCAAGACCCAAGGTCCAATGAATTACCTTAGCCTCAGCAAGAGTAGGGTCCCTACAAGAAAGTTCCTTCAAAGTAGAAGAGAGAAGAATTTGGTTATCATGATTGTATATAACACCACCCATCACCATATAGCCATCTCTAAAACAACCAACATCAACATAAATTTTCATGTGCGTCTTCAAGTCCTCTGGAACTATGTCTCTTGCAACTAGTTTTTTCTTCCATTAGCTGTCAAGGTTTATAGCATTGTATTCTTTTATCCTGCCAACTACAACAGCCGCTACCAATATAGGGTCTGAGTTGTCCTGTTGAAAGACCACTTTGTTCCTGCAGTGCCATATGGAGTGTAAGGTACAAGCAACTAAATGGATACCATGAGGTTCATCCTTTAACAAACATTTTTCCAGCCAATGAGAGACTCAAGGGCTGGATTCAGCATGAAAACCCAAGGGAGATGAAAACCAAACCCTTTTAGAAAAATCACAATGTAGGAAGAGGTGGTTAAGGGACTTCTCGTGCTCTTGGCAGATAGGGGAATTCGTGATAATGTCAACACCTTTGTTTTTAAGGTTTGTTCTCACCGGAAAAATATACTTTAACAATCTCCATAGAAAATTCTTCACACGGTTATGAGTCGGGATCTACCAAATTCCTTTCCAAAGAGTATTCCCATTAGTAGAAGAAGGTATAGGGAGCTTTGAGAGTCTAGAGGATCTGAGTTCATGATAGGCAGATTTTATCGTGTAGTCCCCCGATTTGTCATCCTTCCAAATTAATTTATCAATAGGTAACCTCCATGACAGTGGTATGCCTAAAATAAAGTGTGATATTTCTCTCCTAAAAAGATCCCCAACACTTTCAAACTTCCAATGAAATTCTGGTATGACAGACTCAAATGTCGAATATGATGTTAACACATCTTATCTATTACATATAAACATGGCAAGGCATACACAACAATATTTAAAAATTATGATATATCAGGTTCAAACATTCTTGAGGATGTTTATACATCTGATATGACATTCAACACATATACTGCATAAAATAAATTGAAAGCTGTAAAGAACACATTTAAATTGTTAACCCCGTTCGATGCTAACTCATTTACTCTGGGGGCTACCAAGCTAGGAAGGAAATCCACTATGTAGTATCAATTCAAAGACTTTTCAGCAAACACCTACAGTTTACAGTCTTCTCACTTAATCACTACCCATGCAACTTCTACTTAGGAACTCCTAAATATGAGAAACCCATCCTCACTTCCAATCACCTCAGTGATGTCTCACATTTCTCAACAACCAGTTGCTGATATTGACAACTCTTTACCTACACAACAATCCAAAATAGAAGCCACACTTCCATTACAATAGCTTAATCTTGCTTAGCAGCTTCATTTAAGTACAATACATCTCTTGCTTAGCAGGTTTGAGAATAAAAAATAAAACAACCACAACATGGTTCCTTGTTGCACACAGATTCCACAAGAACACAACCCTAATGATTTTTACATTTTCGTTGGTTGGATGGTTCTAAACTTGGTTACAAGGTTTCTTTTATAACCTATTCACACTGGATTTGGGCCTAAACAATCACAACAATAGCTGCTACAAATTATAAAGAAAAATCTGCTACAAATATACAAAAATATCTTCAAATATAAAAGCTCCTAAAATATCTCTAAATATAGAAACTCTATATTTTCAATATTTGTCTTCAATGTAAATTTGAGTCTTCAAGATCTTTTACATCAACTCCATTGGATTGATTTAAATCTTCAAAGTAACCTGTTTCTATTGAAACCAAAACAGAAACTTCAATCCATCTTCAGCAGTTCAGGATGTCGAATGAACTGTCTTGACATCTTCTTTGACACATTGTTCCTGGTGTTTAAACATTTCAACACATCATGTTTGGGCGCACAAAAAAGGACTCCTTGCTTTATGTTTTCTTTATTTGCAAAGTTCTTGTACATATACATTGCTGCTATATTTGTTTTACAAAATTTATGCCAATTTACAAAACTTACAATCTCCCCCTTTGACAAATTTTGTCTAAAACAAATATTACAAAATAAACAAAAAAAAAAACAGCAGCAAAAATAAAAAGTAACCTTTGGATTGATCATGTTAGAACATGTTTCTTAAAATCTTCCTTAGTGGCCTCTTTTCCTTCATTGGAAATAACAGTGGATGAGGAGTAGAAAATCCTCCTGAACACTTAAAAGCTAAAATGATCAGAACCACTACTACCCCTCATGAGCTGAGGGACTCTTTCCTTCAGAGAGTCCCATGGTTCCATTAGAGAGCAAGACACTCATTTTCTAATGCTCAAACTCAGGACACAAGTCACAAGAACTAAGCTACAACTCCCATCTTGACATCCTGACCTCCACACATGCCACACACATAAAACACATCTAATACATACATTGGAACACACACACACACACACACACTCCATCCTCATCACAACACCAGACACATCACCAGGATTTCTCTCCCCTTTTTAGCCAAAAATTTGCAAAAACAGTCCCCACAGTGCTAAACCCTTGCATTACTCTCCCATAAACACATGAACCCCATCAGAAGGAAGAGGAATGAAAAATACACTAGCTGAAGGAGAAAGGATGCTCTCTATAAATAGGACAAAGCTAACCTTGAAAGTAACGATGATGTCTTGAAAAGCATATGCATTCTTAGTCAATACTCGTTATTTTAGGCGCAAAAGCTTCTCCACCAAATAAAGTGAACCGGCCAAAACAAGCTTTGTATAAGCACGAGTTTCACACCTCTACCGTCCACACAACAAACCTGGTCATACTCAACTCACATGTTTAGAACCATGGTCTGACACCCCACTACAACATTGTCCATACTTCCTGAGAATCCAAAATACACTGCAGATAACAGCTTTATTCCATAAGCTTATTGGATACACAGGACACCCCTTATCTGGATCACAAAGAAATGCACACCACAACCACTAAGTAAAAAAATGTTATCAAAATAAATCCTATACTTAGTATCACATGTCACGACATGATGTGTAACATCACAAAACCTGGTTAAGGTACAACTCCCCCTTAACTTCACAAAATCAGTGCACATAATTGTAAAAAACTCCCCCTGTATAAGATACTCCATTCTTCTTTGTAATTGATGAAAGGAAAACATAAGACGCATCTTCATGTCTTCAAGAGCTCACCCTCTGTTCAATTCCCAATTGAACACATTCACCTCTTGTACCAAAGCATACCCGTTCCCTTCTTGGTTTGTAGTTACCACATACTACACAAGCTGAACATCTTCAAACAAACAAGTTCTTCACACACCAGTGGCCTTTATAACTAATAGCCAACCAATCCATACAAACATCATTCAATCTAATTCTAAAATTAGAAAAAATGTCCACAATCAGACTTTCAAGCAATCAATACCTGATCTACTTTAGTCTACTCTACATGTTTCTTTTAGATAGATCATATACGTCATCATTCTCCCATATGATTAGGTAGGCTAAAAATAGAAACCATGTAGACAAAAACCCAAGATAATGTACTAACACCTAGTTAGAACATTTACCACACACTAAGACCTTATCACCATGATCCTAGATGTGCTCCACCAACTGGACTTACTGTCGCTCCTCGGATTTCCATCCTGGTAAAAACGCGAAAGTGGCGCGGAAAAAAGAAAAGAGTCGCCAGCCAGGCATTTTTATCCCGAAGGAACAGGAATGGTAATGATGCACAAACCAGAAGAAAAGAAAAGGAAGGACACGGGTCCTGCGAACCAAAGAGACTGAGTTCGGGAGTCGGTTACGACCTGGGAAGGTGTTACCACCCAGATCGTCTGCCGTACCCGACGGGATCCACGCTTGCAAAAGAAAACTATTTCAAAGGGTGAGGGTATGAAAACTGCAACAAAAGAAATGAAAATGAGAAGAAACTAGAATTGGAAAAGAAATGAATAAGAACTGAACGAGAAAAGAAAAGGAAAAATGTAGGGAAAATAAAGATTGTGCTCGAACGGGCCCTACCCTGCTGCCTACGTACCTCATCAGGATAATGAGGATCAGAGACGCCGTAGTTCCCCTAACTAGGGGTACTAAAAGGAAATTGCTTGTGAATTAAAGCTTGAACTCCCTATGCCATTGCTCAGGTGTTGCAGACTCGGACGACGATTGCGTAATCGTCTTGCAAAGTGACATGTAGGAGCAAGTTCGCGTACGGAGCGAAGGAGATGAGAAAATAATTCCCGAAGGAGAGACGCTTATTGTTTGTTTGGTGTTTTTTAGAAGCTTTTACGAGTGAAAGTTTGCATAGGTAAGTGTACCTAAGTCTTACTCAATGGGATGTGTACATCTCACATCATCCCGAAATGGAATGCGCAAGAGGCACACCTATCTATGGAGGAAATCCCCAAAGCTAGTCCCACAAGTGAAGGCTCAGACACACTGACCTATTAACATTTATTGAGTGTTTTTGTGATTTTTTTGGTTAAGAAGTGTTTTTTAGCTTTTCTTTGTGAGGTACTCATGCTAAGACCTATCCACCACGAGGGATAACTTACACCTCGCCCCGAAACGGAACGCGTGCAAGTATCTCATAGCAAAGTCTCATGTCACATGAAAGTACTCAACATTTATTAAGTGAATTAGAATTGAGTTTGAAGATGAGAAGAGAAAGCACCAAAGGACCTAAAGGTAAAACTTATAATGGGGGACTAAAGAATCCTAAGTGTTGTCATGCATGGATATCCTAAGGTTAGTGTGGTTTTCTATCCTAAAGAAGAAAGAAAGAAAAAGAGAAGAAGAAGAATAGGAGAAGAGATGAGTAAGGCCTAAGCCCAATAAACAAAGGGTTAGTTACAAGTAAGAAATAAGAAGAGATAAGAATTGGAGATGTGGGAATCACACCCACACCTCTCACTTACCTAAGCCCCTGCAATAGTTAGCCAAAATTCAACACATGTTCATCAATGAAATCATGGCAAAGACATGCTCCAAGTTCACCCCAATCTAGATCAAACAATCATGCCAAACAATGCACATACAAGTATTTACGTGTCGAGAGTATGGAAGCATGCATCAATAAGCAAGACAATCACCCAAACAATCATATTCAATGATCATATAATGATCCATGGCATTTAGAACAAGTATGGGGATCAAACATGCTATTAATAACTAAAAAGTGGCTCACTGCTTCAGTGTTAACCGGTTAACCAATCCGTTAACCGGTTAACCATGCCAAAACCTGCATAAAAACAGCAAAATCCAGGTGTGTTAACCGGTTAACCAATCCGTTAACCGGTTAACACTGCTAAAACAGCAGCAAAAACCTGCAGAAACCAGCTCACAAACAGATTATTCCAAACAATCTCATACCAGTCCAGCAAGCATTTGAACATGAAAATAGTGCATCAATTCACATTAAATGGCATCATGAAGCTTATGTACACTAAACGTGGATCCAGTTACCAATCAATCAAGCAACACAAGCAAATATGCAAACATGTGGTGGATCCGAAACTCAAACATGCAAGTAAACTAAAATCAGAGCTAGATATGAAATTAACCAACCTACAAAGCTGAGGTATGCTTTGGTAGTTGTTGATTGAGCTGAAAACGATAGATCTCACGCCAAACCTTGAAGATCCGAAGTTAAGCTTCACACTCCGTGCAAAATAAATGCAAGAACAAGCTCTTGATGCAGAATTTTGGATCCAAAAGCACTTCTAGATCCCAAACCAGATCTGAATCACCACTAAAACCATCAAAAAGATGTAATGAAGTTATGAATGGAGGTCTAGTTCAAAGATCTACACACCTCAAGGCAAGGTTGTGTGATCTTCAAAGAGGAACTTTGATTGATTTGGAAAATTGGGAGAGAAAAGTGAGAGAATTGTGAGTGAGAGGAGTGAAAATTCAGAAAATGAGAGTGAAAAATGAGGGGAGAGTCCCTTTGATTTGGAAAGAAATGATTAAATATGGTTTAGGTTTGGGGCCCAAAAATTAGGCTTGGGATCCAAAATTATGGTCTGGGTAGTGTGATTAGGATCTAGCAATGGGATTAGGCTTGGACAAGAGCTCTAGATCTTTCCTTTAATTTCCAATTAATTCAAAAAATGAATAAAATCAGAAAAATGAAAAATGGAGCAAAAATCACACATGCTGAATTGCTGCTGGAAATTCAAAATCCGTGGCCGTTAGCCGGTTAACCAATCCGTTAACCGGTTAACGCTAGTGAATTTTGAATTTCCCTCCTTTTGGTGGGAACCTTCAAAAATAAGCCAGTGCCAACCATCTTGATCTGATTTTGATCCTTGATTTTTCTAAATCTCTTTTAACATTATAAGAACATCCCTTGGCTAGAAAAAATGGGGTTAGACCCCTTGAAATCTCACAGTTGACTTTTCTAAGGCACAGTTGACCAATTACTTCATTTACAAGCAACTGAAGAAATACTTGACTGACCTCCACATGGAATTTTCTCATGAAATTTGACACATAGGATCCTCTTAACATATATAAGACTTGGCCCAAAAGAAATGGCCAAAGTTGTGAGATCTTGGTGCTTGAATCTCAAACCCTAATTTGGGTGCCTTGTATAGGAACTTTTCCTTGTCCTGAGATCTCTGATGATCATGCAATCTTCTGAGCTTTTGCCAATGGACTTGATCTTGTAAATGGAGTGTAGACTCACCATAGAACTTGAACAAACTCATTGGGACCCTTGTCATGGCTTGAAATGCTTCTAGGACCTCCACAGACGACCATATGCTTGATGCTAGGACATGAGGGATGTTATGCTTCATCTTTCCATGATATGATGCTGAGGAAATGACATGAGTATGATGAATATGATGTGATATGATGCTCAAAAGAAGAGGGCAAATTTGGGGTGTTACACTTACTATAACATAGTAATCCAAGAACTGAAAATCTTCAACTACACTATGCCAGCAGCTTGAATCAGATATCAAGAAAGAGAGATGTTATCCACCTTCAAGAAGAACAAATATCCTTGAGTCTTTAACTCGTCACTCTTTTGCCCAATAGCAATTTGTTCCAAGATAATTCTCAAGAACATCCAACTGCCACATCCTGATTATCTTGATTCTTCGAACCCAATATAGAGATCAACCAATTGCCATAGTTTAATCACCTCCTTTATAAATGCTCATATGAAAAATCCTATTGCCACACTTGTCTTCTTCATGTTTATCAGAAATCTTCCAAAGATATCTTAATCAATAAAGTTGATCTTCAGCAAGCTGTCAAGATAATAGTCCTTTTGAAACATTCAATCCTTGTAGACCATTCTATCTTAAATTGATGTGCCACTCCACCAATTAGATTCTGATGTTGAACTAGATGTTTCAACATTTTTAGTCCATGTCCAATTGTTAAATTCAACTCCTTCTTCTGCCACTTGAAAGAACCTCCTTCCTTTACAAAATAAGAGTTACATGCTCTCATAGACTTGCTTCATCAACCAAGTTTGAGTAAACAACCTCCATTCTGTTGGTTTTGCAGAAAATCCTACCAATATCACATATTGATGATAAACTTCTACTGTTTTCTCCAAAGTCTTCAAACATGCCACTATCTGAATCTTCAGAAGGAATAGTTCAAAACTACACCTTGCAGCTATACCAAGGATGATATTTCTGCCTGAGTAAAGCAATCTTCACAAAGTCCTGATGATTTATCAATAATATCTTCATGATAATAAACACCTTCCTTGTCATGGGAAGAACAAAACTCCAGTTTCACACACCATAAAACAATATGCATCCTTGCACCAATAGACCATAAATAACACTTCATAATTCCCCCTTTCATGAAAAACCAAAGCTCCTTCTGAAGATGAGCATTAGTTACTCAGAACACTTTCTGAACCATAAGATTCAGACTGCAGATATGCATACTTCCTAGATAAATACTAAGTCTCCCGTCAAAGTATTCACTTTTATGAATCATACAAAAAATAGACAAACACCAAGTCTCCCATCAAGGTATTTACTATAGGTCATATAGGATTACCTACTCACATAAGGTAGGACATAAGATTGACTTCTTCTTTTTCTTCATGCATCTGATACATTATGAGATAATGTTCTAACATTCTTTCAGACATCAGTATCAGTCACAAACTTCACATATTACTATGGTTTTGAAGACACCCATCATAGTAATCCATACACGGGTAGGGGAACACAAGAGAATCATGCAGCAACTGGAACACAGACTTCTCCTTCAGACTCAGTATTCAGACTGTCTAACCCTAGATGTCTTCACACACAATATAGTTATTGATCAACTATATCCACTCCAATCAACTTCATCAGTTGACACAACTTTACCTTCATGTACAAGGAGTCTCTCTGAAATAACACTCCTTGAAGCTCAAGTACTTCACTCCTGCAGCAAGGAATAGAAATAAATTATCCTCAGCAGAACAAGACATGTTGATGACTCCTTGATCAACACGCACAACTAAGAGAAGCTTCAGGGCCATAACCTTCTTAGACACACCATATATATGCCTCCTCTTCCAAATCAGGAGTAGGTTCCAAACATATGTGAAATAAACACAATAGTTTAGCATCCAAGCATCTATATAGTTATTCGTTGAACAACAAAATCATGCTTAATTATGATGTGATGTTCTATCATGGGATAAGACATCCTTCCAAGGATCACTCAGAGATCTGCAGACAAGAGATAAGTCTATTTAAAACAATCTTCAGACCTCCAAAGACCCACTTCTCTTCACGGTGCCTTGATTGGACTTGAAAAAGAGTCTTCAAGTGTCATTAGCATAGATGATAGAAGCAGATAAATATATATCCCCAACATCATAGGATATATCTCCAGAGAAGAGCAACCTTCTCAAACAAAAGAGTTATCTAATAGATAAGCAACGGATAAAAAACTCCTCAGAAGCTTCAAGTGTCACAAATTAGCCCTTCCAATATCTCCAGGTGACACCAACAACTATAGGTTTGAAAATAAATCAAACCTGTCACAGTAGCAACATAACTCTATGCTACAACATCAGAACAATCCATCCTCCACTTTTAGGGACTATTCATACATCAAAACAACTTTTCAGTAGAACCCTTCTACCTAGACCATGAACCAGAAAGTATCCCCCTTGGATCTCATCAAGAAATAGACTAGGATGCCTGCTCTAATACCAATTGAAATTCTGGAATGACAGACTCAAATGTCGAATATGATGTTGAGACATCTTATCTGTTACATATAAACATGGCAAGGTATACGCAACAATATTTAAAAAATTTGATATATCAGTTTCAAACATTCTTCAGGATGTTTAAACATCTAATATGACATTCAACACATATACTGCATAAAATAAACTAAAAGATGTAAAGAACACATTTAAATTGTTAACCTAGTTTGATGCTAACTCATCTACTCTAGGGGCTACCAAGCCAGGAAGGAAATCCACTATGTAGTATCAATTCAAAGACTTCTTAGCAAACACCTACAATTTACAATCTCCTCACTTAATCACTACCCGTGCAACTTCTACTTAGGAATTCCTAAATATGAGAAATCCGTCCTCACTTCCAATCACCTCAATGATGTCTCACAGTTCTCAACAGTCAGTGGCTGATATTGACAGCACTTTACCTACACAACAATCCAAAACAGAAGCCATACTTCCATTACAACAACATAACCTTGCTTAGAAGCTTCAGTTAAGTAGAATACTTCTCTTGCTTAGCAGCTTCGAGAATCATAAATAAAATAGCCACAACAGGGTTCCTTGTTGCGCATGGCTTCCATAAGAACACAACCCTAATGATGTTTACATTTTCGTTGGATGGTTAGTTCTAAACTCGGTTACAAGGTTTCTTTTATAACCTATTAACAACAGGATTTGGGCCTAAACAATCACAACAACATATGCTACAAATTATGCAGAAATATATGCTACAAATATACAAAAATATCTTAAAATATTAAAACTCCTAAAATATATCTAAATATAGAAACTCTATATTTTTCAATATTTGTCTTCAATGTAAATTTGAGTCTTCAAGAACTTTTACATCAGTGTCATTGGATAAATTTAAATCTTCAAAATATTTTGTTTCTGTTGAAATCAAAATAGAAACTTCAATCCATCTTCAGCAATTCATGATGTCGAATGAACTCTCTTGACATCTTCTTCGACATGTTGTTCCAGTTGTTGAAACATTTCAACACAACATGTTTGGGTGCACACAAAAGGACTCCTTGCATTATGTTTTCTTTATTTGCAAAGATCTCGTACATATACATTGCTGCTATATTTGTTTTACAAAATTTATGCCAATTTACAGAACTTGCACTCAACAACAAAGATCTTTATCTATCTACTCACTAACAAATAACTCATGGTTTAAGGCTCTAGAGGGTTGGGGAATCAATTGTGTAACCTCTTTCGGAAGCCAGTTGTCACCAAACATATGGATTCTTTCTCCATTTCCTACTTTCCACATAGAACCTTCCACCACAAAGTCTCTATCTTCCATAATTCTCCTCCAGAAAAAATTCGGTATGTATCCCAGATTGGCACTAAAGATACTTCATAGAGGGTAGTATCCAGGGGTGGGAATAGGCCAGGCCGGCCTACAGGGGCTTATAGCCTAGCCTACGCAAGACCAAGTCAGGCCAGGATTTTTAATAAAAAGGTCAGTGTTAGGCTTTTATAAAAGCCTATTTAATTAAATATGTCAGACTTATGCTATTAAAAAAGCCTATGAAGCCTTATAGGTCGGCCTATATTTCATATATATTAAAAATATACTAAATAGGTTATCCTATATATGCATATATTGGAAAAAAGATACATATTTTGACTTATATATGCATATATATTAGAAAAAAAGCTAAATAGGTCATCCTATATATGGATATATAGGTACGCCTATAAATCTTCTTAAGTAATATGGAATAATTGAGAACCTTAATCAGAAAAAAGACTTGTAAATAGGCTTTCAGGCCAGGACAATCTTTTAAAAAGGCCAGGCCAAGCAAAAAAATGGAGCCTATAATAGGCCGTAGCCAGACTCATGCCTTTAAAGTTTATCGTAGGCTACGCGCGGGCCTTATAAAGCCTAGCCTAGCCTATTTCCATCCCTAGTAGTTTCTACCCTTAAAAACTCTCTGGACTAGGTTATTACCTCCTTGCAGCAGCCTCCCAATCTATTTTCCTAAAAGACTCAGATTGAAACCTCCCACACCTCTAATGCCCATGGCACCCACTCATTTAGCATTAGATAGATTCTCCCAGCTGGCCCAGTGAATTTTCTCATTTTACTTCAAAGAACCCCACCAAAAATGCGCTATGATTGCATCAATATCCTTACAACAATTATCAGGTAAGCTGAAGCAACTCATCACATACGTTGGAATGGCTTACGTAATTGATTTGATCAAATTTTCTTTTCCAGATCTTGATAAACATCTTTCCTTCCATCCTTTAACTTTTTTCCAGACTTTATTAATCATTTTTGAAAAAATGACCTTCTTAGATTTGCCAAAAGTAGAGGGGAGAGCAAGGCACTTCGAGTGAGACGATACAATATTAATTCCCATCCTTTGCTGGATTATATTAATGATGTTTTGATCCAAATTTCAACTGATGAAGCCTCGGACTTTTCTTAGTTGACGAATTGGTCCGAAGCTCTTTCATAAAGTTGGAGAGTCTTCAATATCTTCTCGGCCTCCTTCTCGTTGGCCCTGGAGAACAACAAACAATCGTACGCGAAGAAAAAGTGCGTGATAATTGGAGCCTTTCTTGCCACCTTTATACTATGGATAAATAACTCCTTTGCCTCATTCTTCAACATCCTGAAAAGAACATCTACACAAATAACAAACAGGTAAGGAGAAAGAGGATCACCTTGGCACAACCCTCTTTCTGGTAAAAACTCCGCACTAGGCTGGACATTGATCAGAACCTTGTAGGAAACAATTTGAATACACCTCTATATCAGAGCAACCATGTTCTAAGGAAATCTCATCGCTTCCAAGGTCTTTAAAACAAAAGCCCACACCACTCTATCATAGGATTTAAACATATCTTGTTTTAGGGCCATATTAACTCTTTTTCCTTTTTTTTATTCATCCAATGAAAGCATTCAATTTCTATAAGTGTATTATCCTTTATTAGTCTGTCTGCGACAAAAGCACTTTGTTTTTCGTCTATAACATCCGAGATGACAACTTTGAGTCTGTTGGTTATAGTCTTCGTAATGAGCTTCATAATCACGTTACACATGCTAATAGGTCTAAACTCCTTTAGGCTACATGGTTGTTTGTATTTGGGGATAAGAGCAATGAAAGTTTGGTTAAACCATGTGGGATCAAGGTTGTTGTTCAGGATACTCAATACTAGGCTAAGGATGTCTTTACCAACCACTTTCCAATACTTCTGGTAAAAAAGTTTCGGAAGCCCATCCGGGCTAGGAGCTTTCAAGGGATGCATTTTTATTAGAGCATCCTCAACTTAATTCTGCGTATACTCACCCTCACACCAACTCTTCTGATCTTCATTCAATTTATTTTGAACCACCTAGAAGACTTCATTTATTGTAATGCCTATATAATATATATCTAGAGTAATATCATACAAGTGTTATTTTGGTACTGACACCATCATAAATGCCTTCTAATATAATTCACATTCTTGACCAATTCTAAAATTCTATACAACAATGGTACAAGACATGGAAATCAAACTAAAATAAAAAAACTAAGATTAATACAATATCCATTATTGTACGAAAGATAGAAAATACATAGCGGAAACTAAGGTCTATGCTTCTCTTTAAACATCCCGAGCATAGCTCCACTTGTAAATCAACCTGCAAAAGAAACCTGAAAATAAACAACAAATAGTGGGGTGAGATGACAACATCTCAATGAGTTCCCTATCTTAGAGTTCGCTCGGCTCTAAAGGTTTGATTCCAAAAAGAATCTCAAGCTCTAACCATTCTCACACATGGAACCGAGATCCAAAGGAACTAAGATCCATACTACCTTTCGAACATAAGCTAAGTGAAACATCTACCTCAAGTCCTTAAAGATGATCTTGTGAAACACATAGTAACCACATTGAGACTTACACAAGACCTTATGGAGGATTTGATATAACACTCTCTTTAATCTTTACGTATGCTTCACGTGGGACTACAGGCAACCCACCTCAAGACTTACTCAACATTAACACTTAATAGTATAGCACTCGCCTCAAGTCCTTACGGATGCTCTTGTGAAACACATAGTAACCACATTAAGACTTACACAAGACCTTACGGAGGACTTATAGTCTACACGTCTCGTATCAACACCCATGTATACATAACGGGTACCTCAAGTCCTTACAGATGCTCTAGTGAAACACATAGTAACCACATTGAGACTCACACAAGACCTTATGGAGGACCCAAAGCAATACTAAAATCTCAATTCTTGCTAGCCCAAGGGCATCCTAGATACCTCACAAGTTATACCCTTTTTATTACCTTAAGTTCACAATTCCCTAACTTAGCATTTTACCGTATAATCGAAAAGTCGGGTGAAAATAATATTTTCTGGAATCATAATGTAAACACCCAAAATTTTCCCTCACCATTTATCACACCATGACTTGTGATCTTTCATTTTTGCATTAGCATAAGCATACTATCTCATATTGCATATTTGCTTCACTACATAGTTCAAATTTCATCTGCACCTAGGGTTTGTGATCTGAGCAATCCAAGAATTTTTCTGGGCCATCCCAAAGGTTTTAAAGATTTCCAAGAGGGTCCATGTATGTTCTATGATCATATTATGCTCCCCAAAGTTCATGAAAGTCAACGGATCACAATAATTGGCAAAGGCATGGAAGCAGAGCTAGGGTTTTCCTACACACATGATCAAAATTAGGGTTTTGGTTTCAGAGGCCTTAACTCCAACTTTTTTGTTCATTCTTGTTTCTAATATTCTTAATATGTTATAAGGATCATGTGTACCAAGTTTGATGAAAAAAATGCATTGTGGAAGTCATATGATCATTGGGTAACTTCTTGAGCAAGTTAAGTCAAAATCCGGGCATCTAAGGCCCCCAACAATGGAACCAAAGGTTCATTTTCATAAAATTGAAGTTCTATGATCTTTATTTAAGCTTAGAAGTGGTTGGAAGTTCACAAGATTGAATAATTTTGGCCCAATTGCAAACTTTCCATTTTTGGAAATGACTTGAAATGCAAACTTTCCATTTTGGGAAAGATTTTCAACCTCCTCTTTCATAACCAAAAATGCTTCAAATGAATAATTCTTGGGCATGAAAGTTGTAGATTAGGTCTTTCCCTTTTCAAAACGTACAAGGAAATGTCTTGATTCATCCTAGAACTCAAGATATGGCCTTTCAAAGTTGGCAAAAATCACATAATTTCAAGTTTCATGTCAAAGAGAGAATTTTGCAATTTCACTTTCCAAGCACTCTAATGACCTCTAATGTGAACAAACACTTCATAACATGCCAAAGAAACTTCCAAAGATCATAATTGGCCCAAGAATTGAAGCATTTCATGGCTTGAATCACAAGAAACACCAAAGAGGGAAAATTGCATAAACCATGAGAACTCTTCATCCAAGCCTTCCAGTTGCAATTTCTTGATCCAAAGGCCATACTTGATGCAAGCTGAGGCAGGACAAGCCATAGAAACACCTCTGACCCGTGCCATGCTTCAAGTACACATAACCTTGACTTTTTGCAAATTGGCCCATACCAATCAAGTTGTGCCACCACCCACTTTCTGAGCAATCCCATTGGTTTATACAAACATCATGGATCACAAAACACATAACACACAAGGCTGAAACCTCCCACAAGCTCAGAATCACAAAAATCACCTCACACCTTCCTCTCTTCGAATTTCATAACACAACCATCAAAACTTCAAACTTCTTCCACCAATCAACTCAAAAACACTCAAGGATCATTTCCCAACCATTACAATGGCCTGAAACACCCCACAACACAAACACGATTTCTGAGTTATCAGAACTGAAACACTTAAACCAGCTCATTTAAACTCCATTCAAGCCTTTCAGAAGCATCAGAGGGATCATTGGAGGCATTTTTCACAAAGGAAGATGTTAGAAAGCTCAAGTTTGCAAAGCTTCAACTCGGGTAGTCACCAAGAACATTTTTTCCAGAACTCTTGTTTTAAGTTACTAAATGATTCTACATTTTTCACTAATCATTGTGATATGTTTATTTTCGAAAATGGTTGAGTATTGAGCATGTATGTTGTTTCTGAATTTTTTTGACCTAAAGCTTGTTTGATTCGATTCAGTTGATTCACGAAATATAAATGGTTTTTGATGCTTGATTCTTGTTTAATATGGCTTGGGGATGCATTCAGGAGATTTTGGGGGCTTGGGGTAGCTTATAAAGGGAAGAAGAGTCGCCGGAGAAGACGACCGGAACACTGTTTCGGCCGCCTAAGAATGATTAGGGCTAATCTCATTAATTAGCTGAGTTTAAATGATGACCCTTAGATCTTAGGTTTGCCGCGCGCGTGAATGGCCCAGATGGCTTCATTAAAACTCTAAACATAATTAATTAGTTTAATTAAATTAATTTGATCAGAAGCAATCCCAGCCGTCCAATAGCGCGCCAGTCAACTGACCCCTCCCCAGTTCAAATCCTGACCACTGGACTCTTTGACTTTTATTTTAATTCATTTAATTTAATTTAATTTTCATTTCTTTTGTGCATTTATTTTAAAATAGCAAAAACAATTAAAAAATCTCATTTTCTGCATTTTTACTTTAAATATTTTTCTTAACTCAAAAATTATTTTTATTTTATTTTTTGCATATAAAAAATATTTTAAAAATATTTAAATGTTATTTTTAATTAATTAAAGTATTTTAATTAATTAAAAATAAATTTAGGTTTCTAAAAATCACCAAAAAAATCATGAACCATTCCAATGCATTTAGAAACATTTTCAAACTCTTCATACAAATTTCTTTTCAGGTTTGATAATAGTTTCCCAGTTTTCTTTGAATTAAAGGTCATTAAAATCACAAATATTTAACCCTAGCTTTGAAAAATCAAATCTGCCTAACCAAGAAGAGTTCGAACTTGATTCTTTTTGCATTGTTTCACATATTTCATGTAGTTTCTAGGTCATTTTCCTCATAAATGTATATTGCATTTTAAAATTGATTTGCATTTTTCCTTTTTAATCACCCAAAAACCCTAGTAAACTTAGGAAAATCATAATTTTCAATAGGTTAGGTTTCCAACCTTCTCCTTTGGGGTGTGACTTTGTATAGGTTTAGGGTTTTATTGAGCTTGATTTCAATTTTTTATCATGTTGCATGTTTCTGTTTTGTTCATTTGCATCTTACATGTCCATGAAACCCTAATTTCTCATGTTCATTTGCATTCACCTTGCATATTCATCATCATATGAACTTGCCATAATATTTCAAGCATTCATATGTCATATTAGACATCTTAGGACATGTTATAACCTTGCTTGATCATTTCCTTATTCATTTTCCATGCTTTGCATTCATTTCATTTCATAAACATCCATGTATTTTCAAGCTTCTAAGCATGCTTTCATAACATCTCATCTTTGTATGATCATTCATATGCACACTATATGACATTGCATCATCTCATATGCCATTTGTATTGCATAAACACTTATGACTTTGGTCTTTTCATCTCATTTCACCTCATTTCAATTGATTTCTTCATGCTTTATGTCTTATGCATCCATACTAACTTTTCAGGTACTTTTGGTAAGTTATTTGGAAGGTGGATTTTCCTTCACCTCTCACTTCTTCTTATCTCATTCATATGCATCTTTACATGTTCTTGAAGTGAACTTGTTCACTTGTGTTCCATCTTTCTCACTTTCTTCCATTAAGTCACTTACCTTCTTAGGAAGTAAGTAACTTATTCTTTCTCTCCCTCTCTTTTCATCTGCTTCTTCTTCCTTGGTGGCTTCCTGAAGACCTTTCTTAAGCCTCACAAACAATAGGATATCCAAGCATGATAACGTTTAGGGTTGTGTTTAGTCCCCTTTAGCTTTTTACATTTGAGTCTCCTTGAGTCTCTCTTCTCATCTCAATAATCAGAGACTAAACTCTTAAAGCTTTAGGACTTTGAATTAGGGTTATGTCTGCATCCTTCTCTTAGAATGAAGTGTATAACTTTAATCCTAAGTGTTAAACCTTTAATTTGTTTAAACCTCTTAATCAAAACACATTAATAATCATCAAGACTTTATCTTGTAACTTGGGCCTTACATTAGGGTTCTAATTCTTCCTTACGGTTAAGAAGGACTAACCCTAGTGTTTAATGGACAAGTCCCCCTCAAGTTGTCTTATAAACCATAAACTTCACTTCTTAATCTCATCCTTTAATTAAAATCCACTTAATAAAGGCTTGTTATCTAATGAATTTAATCCCTAACCATGGATTAAGTTGAGGTATCTTCCTCAGCTTAAGTGTTCTCATCTATTATCCTTCTATTAGGATGGTGTAATGAGTTCACTAACATGTGATTAGAGATTAAACTCATTACTTAACACTAAACCAAAACCCAAAAACATCCAAATAACCACAAGTAGGTTAATGATCTTAATCCTACATCATCATGGTAATTAAGATGAGATGCTTATCTCATACTTAAGTGGGCTCATTATCCCTAATCAGGGAGGATATAATGAGTTTACAAGCCCTTGATTTAGGCTTAAGCTCATTAACTTATGCAAAACACCAAAAAAAATAAAAAACTGAAAACACAAAAACAAACAATAATCGTCTCCTTCGGGATTCTTTTCTCATAACACTCATCCACAAACGAGAACTTGCTTCTTCCTCATTGCACGCGAGGATACGTAGGCATAACTTAACAATTATCGAACAAAAGTCTCTGTGTCTTCCCCCTCTTTCAGCATTCTTTTTAAGCCTCAGTTCCTGAGAAATTCACCCTTTTGCACTATCACTTGTACTTTCTTTCCCTAAGCTTTTGCACACAAATAACACATACACCTACCCCTTTTAAACAGAATCTTGTAAGCGTGGATCCCGTCGAGTACAACGGACGATCTGGGTGCTAATACCTTCCCAGGTCGTAACCAAACCCCTTTCTCAGTTTCTTTGGTTCGCAACCGTCTTATCCATCTCTTTCCAGGTTTATGCAGCATTACCTTTCCATCGGGATAAAAATGCCTAGCTGGAAACTCTATTCACTTCATTCCTTTTCTCTTTTCGCCGACCGTTCGCGTCTGCACCGGGATGCAAATCTCCGGGAGCGACAACTTGGCGACTCTGCTGGGGAATTTTAATTGCAACCAGGGCTTCTGGTTCTTTTTGTGGGTTTCTCCTAGCGCTTGTTTGATTTGTGTTTATGGGGTGTTATGTGCTACTTGTTCTTGTTGTTTATTGCTTTATTTATTGCTTTCTGTACAGCTTTATTTATTGCTTTCATTTACTGTTTTATGCATTTCATACTATTATCATCATATCATGTGCTGGATCTTTTTGCCTTGATTGGGAGGGATATTCAGTGAGTAAGGTTCCATACTGGGAGCCTGAGTAACACATAGGATATAATGGCTTCATATTCTTTCCCATTCCATTTCGGTCTGGTGCGGGAATATGAAACACGGTTCAGACATGGGTTTCTTCTTGAGAACTTTGTGCTACAGATTTCCTGTAGTACTAGGGCTATCTGGGAAGCCTGCTAAGTCTGGATGACCTCTTTATGACCTTCATCATCTAAGTTGAATTAGAGGAGGATCCTTTATGATTAATGTAAACACTGTACCTCCGGGTTAGAAGTGTTTACACTTCTCATAACTGATCCAAGTCTGAGGATCCTTGTTCTAGAACAATACCTGTGAGGGGGTTGGGATGTTTACAGGTTTGCAGGAACCCTCGGCCTCATCATACCCTGTTACTGATATTGTTAAGGTCACATCATTTTGGTCTGGTTTTGTGAAACCCTAGATTTGTGACTCTTTATTTGAGTCCCCCACCTGGTTACTGGTTCTCTAAGCCTCCATCCAGACTTATGAACATACATGGAACTTATCAAAGCAGATAAAAAATCCAACACTTGATCACAAACCCTTGCATATCATTCTGCATACATCATTTTGCATCATTTTAACATTTGTCTATTTGTTTTGCAGGGTATCCATTTTTCTTTGGTTTGGTTTTGACCTGTTCTACTGCTCAGATTCCTTCAGCTATCTGCATCAGCCATCTTCATCTGTTATCTTCATCAGAGATCTTCTTCAGCTGATATCTTTTCCAGTTATCTTCATCAGTTTTCATCAGTTGTCTTCACCAGTATTTCTCTTCAGTATTCTTCATCAGCATCCATTGTCAACATGGACCCATCCAGGAAGAGCAACATCACATACCATTTCTTTGAGCCTTCCCTAGCAGGCATTAGGCAGATTCGGACACTCATCACTCCTGATCATGTCCCTTTATTCAGGGAATATTATGGTGGTATCATGGACATGATCATGGACATGGATGCATCACATAGGAGTATGATCCACACTTGCCTTCAGTTCTATGACCCTCCTCTCAAATGTTTTACCTTTCCAGACTTTCAGTTGGGTCCTTTGCTAGAGGAGTTTTCCATGTTGTTGGGGGTTCCCATCAGGAGAGGGATTCCTTTCAACCCTGAGATTACTGCTCCCAGGAATGAAGATATAGCTAAGGCTTTGTACTTGGAGTCCACCCTCATTGACCAGAATATGACCACCAAGGCTGGGATCACAGGCCTCCAGTTGGACTTCTTGATAACTCAGGCCATCAGTCATGCTGCAGCAGGGAAATGGGACACTGTCTGTGCTCTTTTGGCCCTTAGTATATATGGTATCATCTTGTTTGCAGACGAACCTAAGTTTGTAATCAAGAGTGCTATCCATCTTTTCCTGTTGAAGAATCTAATTCCTACCTTGCTTGGGGACTTTTACTACTCAGTGCATCAGAGAAATGAGAAGCAGAGGGGAAGATTAGTCAGATGTTGTGCACCTTTATTCTACTGTTGGCTATTGAGGCACTTGCCAAAGTCAGAAGCATTCTTGAATCCTCACCATTCAAGAAACTGGGCTAAGAGAATGATTTCTCTCACATCAGAAGACATCAGATGGTGCACTCAGAGCACCAAGGGTAGAGACATAATCACCAGCTGTGGGCAGTATCCCAATGTACCTCTGATTGGATTAAAGGGTTGCATCAACTACAATCCTCTTCTATTAAAAAGGAAATTAGGGTATGCCTTAGTACATCCACCGAGAGAGCAAGACTTGACAGAAACCCTTTACTGTGACATTCAACATAACCATGCCATTGCCCGACAAGCAGCTTGGGCTTGGGACAATATTCAAACTAAATTGACTGCCATTCTCGGAAAGTGTAACAACATAGCTTCAGCATAGTATCTTGATTGGTCTCGTACCATAGGAGAGATTACCCGCATGCCATTCACCTTAGAGGATATGCCTGGACCATCAGCAGTAGAGCCTATAGCTACAGTCAGTTTAGAGGAGTTTGAGAAGTTGAAAGAGAGGAATACCCAGCTTTTTGAAGCTCTGAAGAAGACCCTCTGGGAGAGGAATGATAGTCGTCTGGACAATGAGAGGTTAGAGAAGCTCCGTATCGAGCATATGACTAAGATTGAGAAGACATATGATTACATCAGAAAAGCCCGAGCATGGGAGTTGGCATTGAAGAATGCTTGCAAGGAAGCCAAGATTCAGAAGGCCAGAGCTAAGCACTACTTGGAAGAGAGTCAGGCTAGATGGATCAGAATTACTGAGGCTCGTTCACAGGAAGATCAGAGGACCCAGGCTAAGATAGAGCAACTAGAAGTTAATGAGAAGAAAAATCAGGAAGCCTTATTATCAGCACAAAAAGAAATCTCTGAGTTGAAACTCCGGGCAGGGTTGAAGAGATCAAAAGACCAAAACAAGTATAAGAAGTTGACAAATGTTATTGCCACCAGGAACCTTCTTATCAGGACCATCACAGAGTATCCAATGGGCCCAATGACTGATTCTCTCCTGAAGGAAGTCAGAGAGGATGATTATGGGCTGGATGTTTGATTTCTTTGTATTTGTACTTCATTTTGTTTGTACTTTTGATTTTGTTGTATTTTGACCCATCATGGGGAGATTGTTGTAATCAAAACTATGTATCTTTACATTTTTTAATGTATGGTTTGTGTGTTATTCTGTGGGCTTCATTTCTCTTCAGCATCATCATTCCTCGAGGTCTGGAAGGTCAAAACCAAAGAACCAAACCGGATACCCTTGGAAGACAAATAGACATACTGCATTGCATACTAACCTCTTTTCTTTGTTTTGTAGGTATTTTGTTGTTGTTTCTCACTTTGTTGTGGTTTCAGAAAACATTGCCCGTAGGAGAGTCTTCCCCATCAACAGAGTTCACCGGTACCCGACAAGAAACAACTTTCCGAGCTTACAGATGGACCAGGTTCAACAAGATCTGACTGATGTGAGAACCCAGATGGCTAATGAAAGAACTGAAATGAGGGCTCAGATGAACCATTTTATGGCAGTAATGATTGGGTTGGACCAAAGCCAAGAAAGATTAAGAGAGTTGGTCGAGCGGCAAACTCCTGAAGAAAACCACCCGGGTATAGGGGGTACCAGAAACAATGATCATGTACAACCTCGTACTGATCTCCTGGAGTTTGGACCTCATCTTAATCTTGACATAAATGCTATCAGGAATACCCAAGGTAATACTAGAGGGCGTGCCTTAAAAGAGGACCCTCAGGAGGAACAATTCACTGTAGTTGGAGTGGGAGATGAAGTCTATGATCTTCGGCTGGACGAGATAGCAGAAAAGTTGAGGTCTCTGGAGTCTAAAAACTCCTTAGGGTTTGATGTCATGGATATGGGGATGGTAGAGGGAGTTAGAATTCCTCACAAATTCAAACCTCCCTGCTTCGAAAGATATAATGGAACATCTTGCCCTCACACCCATCTCCAATCTTTCCTGGGAAGATTAAAGGCCTACACTATGGATGAAAAGCTATGGATGTTCTATTTTGAGGATAGCTTGACCGGGGCATCCCGTGAGTGGTACTCTCATCTAACCAGGGCCACAATAAGAAATTGGAAATATTTGTCTGAGGCTTTCATTCGCCAATATCAATACAATCTAGACATGGCTCCTAACAGAACACTTCTAATGGGTATGTCACAATCCTCCAGGGAAAGCTTCAGAGAGTATGCTCAGAGATGGAGGCAATTAGCTGCTGCCGTTCAACCTCCAATGTCAGAAAGAGAAATGGTAGATATGTTTATGAACACCCTCTAGGGGACATATATTGATAGGCTGGTTGCTTTCTCTTCCACTAGCTTTGTAGACGTGGTCGTAGCAGGATAAAGGATTGAGAGTTTACTGAAAATTGGAAATATTTCTGATAACGACGCTAGCTCAAGCAGCACAAGGAAACCATTTGCAGGGCCTCACAGGTCCGGTGAAACAAACTCAGTACACATGGGCAGAGGAAGGCCCCAGTATATGCCAAGATCAATTTCCTCTGTCACAATTCCTACTCCACCTCCTCAACAACAATACACTCCGTAACCACAACAATTCCCTCGACAACATTTTCCTCAACAAAGGTCCTATAACAACAACAACAACCAACACTAGCGTCCTTTCCAGCAAAGGCCGTCTCAAGTCAACAGGATAATTGAGCCTATACCAATGCCCTATGCCACTTTGTTACCACAACTTCTGAAGCTTAATCTCGTCGAATTAAGAACTCTGGCTCCACCAGATCCTCAGAACCTTCCACAGAATTACGACGTCAATTCCAGATGTGCCTTCCATTCTAATGCACCTGGCCACACCACAGAAAAGTGCAGAGCTTTGCACATGAAGGTCCAGGATCTAGTTGATTCAAAGGCTTTAAATTTTGCACCACCTCCTAATGTCACAAAGAATCCTATGCCCAACCAAGGGGGGCCAAGGATAAATGCAACTGAGGAGGATCAACTCATGAATTTAATTGAAGATACTGCAAGCATTCAAACACCTCTGGCAGAGGTTAAAGCTCAGCTTTTAAAATGCCAGGTGTTCACAGGTTGTGAGGCCTACTGTGAATCTTGCAAAGTTTCCGTCAATGGGTGTGCAAGCTTAAGAAGTGGAATCAATGGCCTTATCAGAGAAGGTATCCTGCAGATAACATCGATGGTTTCTACAACATCATCAATTCCTCTTACAGCAACAACAAGTACTTCTCCTACAACTTCAAAGACAATTGTTCCGACAGACTCGTCTACAAAATCGACAATCATTTCTTCCATCACTTCAACAAACACTAGTTCAACCGCATCCGCTTCTACAACTACAACAACCATTAACAACAATGTCTCCACAGTCACCATATACTACGACCCAACAATGGTCCACGATTCCAACAATGTTCAGCAACAATCTCAACAACCCAGCTTCAGTCCTTCATCACCACCATCAGTCAGAAATGTTATCACCATATATTACAATCCACAGACGATCACAGTTCCTACTTCAGCTGCAGTCAGCCCAGTCACCATCACAGTTCCTTGGGCCATCCCATATGAAAAAGATAATGATGTACCATGGCACTATGGTTCAGACCTCTATTACAACGGGGAGAGAGTCCTTCTTGATTCTTCAGCTCATACACCACATATGGATAATGTAGGGGGAGGCGGAGGCTTCACCCGAAGCGGATGCCTCTTCACGTCACAAGTTCCAAGAGTTAATACTGAGGCAGAGGCTGCTGCCAAAGCTAAAGGTAAAAATGTGGTGCCGGAAGAACCAGTTTTGAAAGAAGCCCATAAAATATTCTTTGATCAAGATGTGGATGAATTTATGAGGATAATCAATAAAAGCGACTACAAGGTTGTGGATCGGCTCCACCAGACTCCTTCCAAGATCTCCATTTTATCATTGCTATTGTGTTCCGAAGCTCACCGGGATGCATTACTTAAAGTCATGCACGCAGACTATGTGCCTGGGGAGATCACGGTAAATCAGCTGGAGACAGTGGTGTCTAATGTTAATACTAGCCATGGGCTAGTCTTCACCAATGCTGATTTGACAACGAAAGGTCATCACCATAACAAAGCTTTACACATCACTATGGAGTGTAAAGGGGCTGTGTTTTGACATGTTCTAGTTGACACTGGGTCTTCGCTCAATGTCTTGCCAAAGAAAGCCCTTGTCAAGCTTGAATATGATGGTATTGCTCTCCGGCCAAGCAATCTGGTGGTTAGAGCTTTTGATGGTTCCAAGAGGTCTTTTCTTGGAGTGGTGGAGCTTCCTGTGATAATTGGACCGCAGGTCTTTCAAACTACTTTCTACGTGATAGACATTCAGCCGGCCTACAGCTGTTTATTGGGTCGACCATGGATTCACGCCAGTGGTGCAGTTACGTCGACCCTTCACCAGAAATTGAAATATGAGTGGGAAGGACAGATTATCACAATTTGTGGTGAAAAGGATATTTTTGTTAGCCGTCTGGCCACCTACAAATACATTAAGATGGATGGTGAAATCCACGAGACCATGAGCCAAGGTTTCGAAGCACTAAACGTCAATGAGGCGACAACTAAAGTATTTGTTGCATCCCAAGAGGATAGGATGGGTACTTCAATTGTCTCATATCAACAAGCTCGGAAGGTTGTTGAAGATGGAAATACCCAAGGGTGGGGCAAGCTGCTACCGGTGGAGAAGAAGGAGGACCGATTCGGTTTGGGTTACAAACCATTCCGACAAGATCAAGCGGAGGCTGCTAAGGAGCCCAAGTTCATAAGTGGGGTAATTCTAACCCCAGATGATGTCAATAACGTGGAAGACGAGGCTGAAAGCGACCTCAACCTGGAGAGTTGGATTCGTCCAAGGATCCCGGGCCAACAAGTCCTTAACCGGTCTTCCCAGGAAATTATAAGAGTTACTCCTGCAGAGTAATTATTATTTCCTGCTTTTAGCATGCATCAAGTCCTGCATCTTGCCCAAGGTGTCAGGACTCATTTTGTAATAGGGCCATATTTGTATTTTGTGCAAATGGAATATCAATGAACAATGGACATCTTTTACAAACAATTTTCTCTTCCGCTCACCGTCTTTTCATTTTTGTTATTTTTCGCACAAAACAATAAAATGGCAATGTTTTCAAAATAAAAAACTTCATTTTTCTGGAAAAAAAGATTAAAATTGATCACTAAAAAGAACAAATCTCAACCCTTGCAGAAATCATCCTCCAGATTGCACCGAAAACAACACTGCTATGACCTTGTATGACTTCGACAATCCAATTAATCAAGCAGATGAATGGGTTGATGAAGACTATGAGTTTCCTGAAGAGTTAGCCAGGTTGTTGAGGAAGGAAGAGAAAGTGATAACTCCTCATCAGGAAAGAACAACTTATCAACATGCTTCGAGAATATGTCGACGTCTTCGCTTGGTCCTATCAATACATGCCAGGTCTAGATACGGATATTGTCATGCACATGCTACCATTGAAAGACGATTTCCCTCAAGTCAAGCAGAAGTTACGCCGTACTCACCCAGATATGGCCATGAAGATTAAGGAAGAAGTACAAAAACAGTGGGACGCCGGTTTCCTTGCTGTAACTAGTTACCCGCCGTGGGTTGCTAACATTGTACCCGTGCCTAAGAAGGATGGCAAAGTGCGTATGTCTGTGGATTACCGGGACCTGAACAGAGCTAGCCTGAAGGATGATTTCCCATTACCTCACATTGATGTGTTGGTGGATAACACAGCTCAGTTCTCAGTATTTTCTTTCATGGGAGGATTTTCTGGATACGATCAGATCAAAATGTCACCCGAAGACATGGAGAAAACAACTTTCATCACACCTTAGGGCACATTTTGTTACAAGGTAATGCCTTTTGGACTGAAGAACGCCGGTGCAACTTATCAATGGGCTATGGTAACATTATTCCACGATATGATCCACAAAGAAATTGAATGTTATGTGAATGACATGATTGCCAAGTCCCTTACTGAAGAAGACCATCTGGTAAATCTGTTGAAGTTGTTCAAGTGTTTGAGGAAATATCAGCTGAAGTTGAACCCAAACAAATGCACATTCAGGGTACGTTCAGGTAAGTTGCTGGGATTTATCGTAAGTGAAAAGGGAATTAAGGTTGATCCCGACAAAGTCAAAGCCATTCAGGAGATGCCTGCACCTATGACTAAAAAAGAATTTCGGGGGTTCTAAGGTAGATTGAACTACATATCAAGGTTCATATCTCACCTCACTGCAACCTGTGAGCCCTTGTTCAAACTATTAAGAAAGGAACAAATAGTCAGGTGGAAAGACGATTGTAAGAAAGATTTTGACAAGATCAAGGAGTACTTGCAAGAACCTCCAATTCTCATGCCTCCAATTGAAGGAAGACCTCTGATAATGTACCTGACAGTATTAGAAGGATCAATGGGGTGTGTGTTGGGCCAACATGACGAGTCTGGTCGAAAAGAGTATGCAATATACTAACTAAGCAAAAAGTTTACCGACAGTGAGCAACGTTATTCACTGCTCGAGAAAACTTGTTGTGCTTTAGCGTGGGCTGCTCGCCGACTGAGACAATATATTTTGACTCACACTACCTTGTTGATCTCAAAAATAGACCCCATCAAGTACATATTTGAGAAGCCAGTACTTACCGGAAGGGTTGTAAGATGGCAAATGATTCTGACAGAGTATGACATTCAGTACACCTCTCAAAAAGCCATCAAGGGCAGTGTACTATCTGACTATCTGGCTGAGCAACCCATTGATGATTACCAGCCCATGAGATTTGACTTCCCTGATGAAGACATCATGTACTTAAAAGAAAAAGATTGTGAAGAGCCAGTTCACACTGAAGGGCCTGACCCAGAAGAAAAATGAACTATGATGTTTGACGGGGCTGTCAATATGAGCGGTCGTGGAGTTGGTGCAGTTCTCATTACACCTAAAGGAGTTCACATGCCTTTCTCGGCAAATCTCACCTTTGCCTGCTCTAACAATGAAGCAGAGTACGAAGCTTGTATCATGGGTCTTGAGGAAGCCATTGACCTTAGGATCAAAACTTTGAATGTATTCGGAGATTCGGCTTTGGTAATCAATCAGACCAACGGCAAATGGTATACTCATCAGGAGCATCTGATTCCATACCGTGATTATACGAGGAGACTGTTGACTTTCTTCACAACAGTTAAGCTTGAATACATCCCTCAAGATGAGAATCAGTTTGCAGATGCTTTGGCCACTATTTCATCGATGATCAAAGTACAAGCTGCCAATTATGTGCCTCGAATTTTGGTATCCAGACTGAACCGATCGTCATATGTATTTTCGGTCGACACCGCTAGTGACGACAAGCCTTGGTATCATGACATCAAATGCTTCTTGGAGAATCAAACATACCCACCTAGGGCATCATCCAACGATAAGAAGACATTAAGAAGGCTGGCCGGCAGTTTCTTCCTCAATGCTGATGGTTCATTATACAAGCGAAACTTCGACATGGTCCTGCTCAGATGTGTTGACAAAAAAGAAGTAGACCTACTAGTGCACGAGGTGCATAAAGGTTCTTTCGGTACCCATGCCAGAGGACATGCAATGGAAAAGAAATTGTTAAGATCAGGTTACTACTGGATCACAATGGATGCAGACTGTTGTGCCTATGCCAGAAATGCCACAAGTTCCAGATCTACGCGGATAAAGTGCATGTGCCTCCAAACCCTTTGAACGTAATGTCTTCATCTTGGCCCTTTTCCATGTGGGGCATTGACATAATTGGAAATATTGAACCAACTTCTTCAAATAGTCACAGATTCATCCTGGTAGCCATTGATTACTTCACCAAATGGGTCGAAGCAGCTTCGTATGCAAACGTCACCAGACAAGTGGTAGCCAGATTTCTGAAAAGAGACATCATTTGTCGATATGGAGTTCCCGAGCGAATCATTACTAATAATGGTTCCAACTTGAACAACAAAATGATGGAAGAACTGTGTCGGGACTTCAAAATCCAACATCATAACTCTTTTCCTTACAGGCCAAAGATGAATGGAGTTGTTGAGACCGCTAACAAAAACATCAAGAAGATTGTGCAGAAGATAGTGGTTACTTTCAAAGATTGGCATGAGATGCTACCATTGGATTTGCATGGGTACGAACCTCAATCAGAACATCTATTGGGGAAACACCTTATCAGCTTGTGTATGGTATGGAAGTTGTCCTACCTGTTGAAGTTGAGCTACCCTCCTTACGGGTAATGATGGATGTGAAACTGGATGAAGTAGAATGGGTCTGGTCTCGGTACAATCAACTGAATCTGATCGAATAAAAAAGATTAGCTGCAATCTGTCATGGGAAGCTATATCAGAAGTGAATGAAGAAAGCCTTCAATCAGAAAGTCATACCTCGGGAATATCAAGTGGGAGAGTTTGTTCTAAAGAGAATCCTTCCTCCTCATACAGACCACAGGGGCAAGTGGACACCAAACTATGAAGGTCCTTACGTGATAACCAAAGTCTTCTCAGGTGGAGCAATGATGCTCGCAACCATGGATGGTGAAGACTTCCCGTCTCCTGTGAATTCGAATGCATTTAAAAAATACTTCGCATAAAATGACCCGCTGGACATAAAAACAGAATGTAAGTCTAGGAAAAAATAGGGCATCCCGGCGAGTCAAAAACAGAATAAAAGACTCGGGCAAAAATAAGGGAAAATTGAAAAAAATGTACACTCGCTGAGTTAAAAAGTCGCATTGGACAGCTCAGGCAAAAATGGGTATCCCGGTGGATTGAAAACCCGAAAGTGCGATCCACGCAAAATCAGGGAATAAGCGAACAACTGCATTCTGAATTCGTCTGTATCGCTCACAACATGGCAAGCCTCAAAAGGATGAAACGTCAGTCAGAATCAACCTTCTTCAGAAAGCAAGATAAGAAGAACGTCAAGGTCATACATGTCATAGCAAAGGAAGCTCACCGGAGCGCCATCTTCAATATTGCCATACTTTTATTTTCTCAATTTTACATCAATCGCCTCCTTCCAGGGGATTCACTTCTTTGACTGTACTTGCCAATTCAGGGCTTACAAATTAATGAAATCAGAGTTTTTTCAGTCACACTTTGTTTTGTACATCCTTGTTTCGTTTTCAAAATGTGCAATGTTCATAATACAACACTTGCGTAAAAACCATATGAGACATTTAATCAAAATGCTTGCAGGAAATATATTACTTTCAGATAAGTCTAACTCCTATGACGGAATCCGGTTAGGGATACCTCGGGATACTTGTGCGTTTTCCTCTTGTCTTAACAGGTTGCAGGTATTCAATACACAACAGGGGGCATGATCGTCCTTCATCATTCTTATCCGATGGTGTCGCTCCCATCAAATGACACCTGGTCAAGAGGGGTACAGACGCGAACGGTCGGTGAAAAGGAGAAGACACACAAGGGTGAACTGAAAAGAAAAGAGTCTCCAGCTAGGAATTTTTATCCCGAAGGAAAGGTAATGCTGCATAAACCTAAGAAACGATATGGATAAGATGGTTGCGAACCAGAGAAACTGAGAAAGGGGGTTGGTTACAACCTGGGAAGGTATTAGCACCCAGATTGTCCGTCGTACTCGACGGGATCCACGCTTAAAAGATTTGTGTCTAAAGGGGTAGTGTTAGTGCTATTTTGTGTACAAAAGCTGGAAAAGAATGCAAGTGTCAGTGCAAAAGAAATGTGAAGTGCAATAAAAGAAGTGTCAGTGTAAAGAAAGAAGGAAATGCTTAAGACAATGAGGCTTAAAGGATAATACTGAAAGAGGGGGGGATGTACAGAGACTTTTGTTCGATAACTGTTAAGTTATGCCTACGTATCCTCTCGTGCAATGAGGAAGTCAGAACACCGTAGTTCGACTCAAAGAGACTAAAAGATAAATTTGACTGATGAACTGCTTACTTGTCTATGCTCAAGTGTATGACCTGTCTGGCTCAGGTGCTAACTGGCTTGCATTAGACGGAAGAAGCGAGTTCTCGTTTGTGAGTAAATGAGGTGAAAAAAGAATCCCGGAGGAGACGATTATTGTTTGTTTTTGTGTTTTCAATCTTTTATAGACTTTTGATATTTTGTCATAAGAAAATGAGCTTAAGCCTAAACCAAGGGTTAGTAAACTCATCACATATTCCCTCTGATTAGGTGTAATGAGAATACCTTAAGTATGAAGTAAACACCTCACACTTGATCACCATGATGTAGGATTAAGATCACTAACCTACTTGTAATTATTTAGATGTTTTTTGGAGTTTTTGTTTGGTGTTAAGTAATGAGCTTAAGCAATAATCAAGGATTTAATGGACTAATTACACTATCCTAATAGAAGGATAATAGATGAGAACATTTAAGCTGAGGAAGGCTCCTCAACTTAATCCATGATTAGGGATTAACCTCATGACAAAACAAAGCCTTTATTAAATGGATTTTAGTTAATGATAAGATTAAGAAGTGGATTTTATGGTTTGTAAGACAACTTGAGGGGGACTTGTCGATTAACACTAGGGTTAGTCCTTCTTAACCAATTAAGGAAGAATTAGAACCCTAATGCAAGGTCCAAGTTACAAGCTTGGTGTCTTAGTAATTAGTAGATGCATTGATTAAAGGATTTAAACACATTAAGGGTTTAACACTTAGGATTAAAGTTATACACTCCATCCTAATAGAAGGATACAGGCATAACCCTAATCACAAAGCCTTAAAACCTTTAAGGTTTAGTCCTTGATTATGAGATGAGAAAAGAAGACTCAAAGATGACACAAAGGGAAAACTAATGGGGGACTAATCAAACCCTAATTGTGATCATGCTTGGATGTTCCTAGGGTTTATGAGGCTTGCAAAAGATCTTCAAGAGAGAAGCCACCAAGGAAGAAGCAGATGAAAGGAGGTTAAGCAAAAAGAAGCAAGACAACTTACTTCACTTAAGAAGATAAGTTGCTTGAAGAAAGAAAGAGGAGAGGGGGCATGAATGAGCAAGATCACTCTAATACAAAAGTAAAATTCAGCAATGATGCACAAGAGGGATGAAAAAAGATTGTGAGAAGTGAAGGCAAATTCACTTCTCAAGTACTTACCCCCTGAAAAGTTAGCGAAAAGACATGAAATGAGGTGAACATGAAATGGATGCAATGATGCAAACTAAAACCAGAAGCATAAACATGATGTTAATGATGCTAAGAGATAAAGCAAACACAAGAGTTGTGGATGATCATACAAGGATGAGGATGCAAATGAAGCATGTTTTGAACCATGAAAGTTCATGAAAGTTTATGAAATGAAATGAATGCACAACATGGCAAATGAATGATGAAATGATCAAACATGATTCTAAAGTTCCCTAGGATGTCTTATGAGTCATGTGAATGCATAAAATGTCATGGCAAGTTCATGTATGCAAGCATATGGAAGATGGATGCAAATGAAGGCAAACATTAGGGTTCATACATAACATGCAATACAAAAATCAAAACCAGAAGCAAATGACATGATAAAAAATTGAAAATGGGATCAAGGGAACCCTAACCCTACACAAGTTCACTGCCCAAAGGAGGGGACCTGACTCTTAACCTAATGGGAGTTATGATTTTCTCAAGTTGGCTAGGGTTTTAAGGCTCTTCAAAAGGAAACAATGCACATCAAATTGAAAATGAAGGATAAATTCAAACCAATTTTACCCTAGAAACTACATGATATGAAGAATGCAATGCAAAAAGAACCAACATCAAACTCTACATGGTTGAGCAGAATGAATTTTTCTAAGTTAGAGCAAAAATATTGACTTTTTAGAACTTTAATTCCAAAGAAAAATGTCAAAACATGTCAAGAACCAAAAATAAATTTGTTTGGAGAGTTTGATAATGTTTCTAAATGTATTAAAATGCAATGTGAATTTTTTTGTGATTTTTACAAACTTAAATGCTATTTCAATTAATTAATTCTCATTAACTAATTAAAATAAACATTTAAATATTTTTAAAATACGAAAATTATGCAAAAAATAAAATAAAAATCATTTTCAGGAAGAGAAAAATATTTTAAGGTGTGATGCAAAAAATGAGATTTTTTAGAAATGATTTGCTATTTTAAATAAAATGGGCAAGAAAAATGAATAAAAATATAAATAAAATTGAATTAAAGGAGAAGTATGTAGATCCATGGGCCAAGATTTGAACTGAGGATGGCAGGGTTGACTGCGCGCGCCTTTTAAAGGCTGGGATTCACTCTGGATTAATTAACCAAATTATAATTAATTAAATTAATAAAACCAGATTAGAGCTAAATGAGTTGATCTGGGCCGCTCAAAAACTAACCTAATCCACATCCAATGGTCACGAAGCAAGCTGGCTAATTAATTAGGGTTAGGACCTAATTACTTTCAGGTGACCGGAGAGAAGCTCTGGTCATCTTCTCCGGCGTGTCCAAAACCCTAAAATGTTCTACAGGCCACCCCACATCAAATTAAACACAGAGAAATGATCCTCTACCCAAACCCCATTCAAATCATCCCTCAAACATCATTTATAAACCAAGAACCAAGAGAATCGAAGCAAAGTTATTTCACGGGTGAAATTTCAAAGGACCATAAAACACTCAAATCTTCACCATTTTTGATTCTAAAAGCATCAACATGACCAGCATATCATATATTTTCGATTTGTAACAAAAGAAACAAGCTCTGAGAAATTTGATTCTTGTGCTTACCTAAGACGATGAGATGTCAAAGTGAGCTTTTCTGACATTTCCTTAATGCAATAAGCCTCCTCTACACCCCCTGAGATCAATGGAATGCTCAAAATCCTTTGATGGTGGCTGATTTGTGAGTTTGAGTTATGGTATAGCAGGTTTTACAGTTGAGGTATGTGGTGCTTTAGGCTGTTTCAGTGCTTGGTTCTTGATCCATGGATGATTTGTGACTTATTGGTGAAGAAAAGTTTGAGGTTTGATGGTTGTGGGCAGAGATTCGAAGAGATGAAGGAATTTGCAAGTTTTGTGAATTCTGATTGTGTGTGTCCTGAGCTTGTCTCCCACTTGTTTTATGATCCATAACATATCCCTAAACTATTGGAAGAGGTCTGAGGAAGTGACATGCACTGTGGGAATGACATGGGGCAATTGGCCAAAAAGTCAATGTTAGGTGTAATTCAAGCACGGGCCATGGAAGAAGCTATCTTAGGGCTGCTCTGAGTTCAGCTGCCTTCAAGGAGGGCCATGGGATGTTCTGAGGTGATCTGAAATGGATGAAGGGTGAGATGTCATATGTTTTTCCTTTTTGCAACTTGTTGCATTTTGAAGTTTTTCGCCATGGACATGTGACATCCCTTGGGCAATATGCAGCAAAATGTACCATATAATGTTGCTATGACACTTTGAGATTGATTAGAGATCAAACAAAACCCTAAGAACCATTCTTGCAAGATTTTCCTTTTTATGACTTTTATGATAAATGGCTTATGATACTTTGAATCCAAGGCATGAAAGTGAGAGATTCTTTGGGCAAATCTGAATTATGGACCATGAATGATGTTTGTGTGATGGTTAGAAGTTGATTAGAGGTCACATTTGGTTTTGGCAAGTGTTTTTGCAAGTTCCCTCTTTGGCACTAAAGTGAAAATTAAGTGATTTTGTCCAACTTTGCAAGGCCATAACTTTTGTTCTATGATGAATTAGATCAAGTTCTTGTACTTTTTGAAAATGTGAGGATCCAATCTACAACTTTCATGACCAAGAATTTTTCATTTGAAGCATTTTTGAATCAAAAAGAGGAGGTTGAAAAACTTTCCCAAAATGGCAAGTTTACATTACAAGTCACTTTCCCAAAATTGCAACTTTGCAAATGGCTTGAAATTCCTCAATTCTGTGAACTTATAACATCTTCTAAGATCAAATAAAGATCATACACATTCAAAATGATGGGGAATACCCTTTGGTTGGATGATTGGGGGCCTCAGATGCCCTGATTTTGCACTGACTTGCTCAAGAAGTCATCTATTGATCAGATGCCTTCCCCATTGAATTTCTTCATGAAAATTGGTATGCATTATCCTTATATCATATAGAGACCAATAGAAACAAGAATGACCAAAAACTTTGGAGTTATGGCCTCTGAAACTAAAACCCTAATTTTAGGTCATCTGTGTAGTTAAACCTGGCTCTGCTTCCATGCCTTTCTCAGTTCTTGTGATTTTCTGACTTTTCTTGATCTTGGGAGGATATAATATGATGCTTGAACATACATGGACCCTCTTGAGATGATTAAAGACCTTGGAGTGGCTCAGATGGCTCAGGAATTACTCAGATCACAAACCCTAGATGCAGATGACTTAGACCCAATGCAGTGAAGCAAAAATGTAATATGAGATGATATGATTGAACTTATGCAAAATAAAAAGAATCACAAGCCATGGTGAAATGAGTGGGGGAAAATTTGGGGTGTCTACAGCTGTCCCTATTCAAGCTTGAGTTAACTGTGTAGGATGTAAGCGACGGCTTATCAGGCAAACAAGATAACTTGTGGTTGAATACCAAAGACGGTCCAAAATTTGCACTCACTGAATGAAGAAGAAAAGGTATATAGATTGTAAAAGGAAGTAAAGTATGATTATAAAGTGCGGGCGACGGAGGAGGACCGTCGAGCAGAGGACGACTGCTGGGGATAAGCAATGGCGGGGATGACCGACATGCTGGGAAAATGAAGAGATTACGATGGGGACGACCATCGGGTAAAGTAACAAGACTCTCTGGGGATTAAGGGTAAATGATGGGGGCGACCATCGGGTTGAAGAAATAAATGATGAGGAACGGTCATCAAAGGTGAAGGACGATCACCTAGCAGGGGACGGCTGCTCTGTTGGGGATAAGGATGAGGGACGGTCATCCAAGGTGAAGGACGATCACCTGGCAGGGTACGGCTGCCGAAGATATCACGACATAGGACTAATGCTGGATAGAAAAGGTCGACGATGGGGACGACCATCGGATAATCATGATGAAGGACGATCATCAGGAGGTGAAGGACGATCACCTAGCAGGGTATGGCTGCCCCCGGGGTTTATCATGACATAGGACGAATGTCAGATAACAAGATCAACGATGGGGACGACCATCGGATAAAGTGATGAAGGACGATCATCAAGAGGTGAAGGACGATCACCTAGCAGGGTACGACTGCTAAAATATCACGACATAGGACGAATGTTGGATAAAAAGGATTCCAATAATGGAGACCCCGCTGGGGGAATGATGAAGGACGATCATCAAAAGGTGAAGGACGATCACCTGGCAGGGTACGGCTGCCGAAAGTATCATGACATAGGACGAATGTCAGATAGAAAAGAATTTTGCCAAGAATTTGCTAGGAACTCTCCTGGGGAATGGTAGACACAGACTAATGTCTAAATTCAAGAAAGAAAAGGTATAAGTGTTTGACACGGTGTATAGATTAAAGATGCAGACGAGCATCCTTAAGGCCACGATACGGACGAGTATCGGTAGAAACAAACGCTGACGTATTGTTCAAAGATGATGATACAGACAAGTATCAACTGGTTAACAAAGAACAACGGACCAGTGTCGACTCTGAGGGGAAATAAGTGTGTACACAAGATACGAACGAGTATCTGTATGAGTGTAAGGTATGAGTGAGACACAGACGAGTGTTCAACTTGCTGGGGAGAGTATGATACAGACGAGTATCATAAAGGGAAGTGTATAAGCAAGAGATATTCTGGAAATTTGTGAGGATAGATGACACGGACGGGTGTCGGAAAGAGTGTATTATAAACAAGTGTTTAGGAAACTGTGCTGGGGAAAGATGACACGGATGGGCGTCAGGGAAGTGTGTAGAAATATGTAAACATGTATTTGTGAGTGCAAAGGGGATGCTTTGGCTTTCTGCTGGGAATATGACATCGACGAGTGTCAAGAAGCATTTGTAATGTATAAGTATCTGTTTGTAGGGGATGTTCTGGCGACCTTACTGGGTAATGATGACACGGACGGGTGTCAAAAGGGGCATGCATCTGTATCTTGGGAATTACAAAGAAAATGCTTTGGCATTCTGCCGGGGAATTTGAGAGGTATTCTGATAGAGTGTTGATATTTACAGGTGGCGGATTCAAAACATGGCTTATGATTATGCAATATGTTTGACTTTTTTCGTAATGCTCCGTATTAGACGGAATGCTACGCTTTAGGGAAAAATGATGTAAATGCTATGATTATGCCAAGATATTGATCCGGGATTCGGATCCTGTTGCTGTGAAGATCTCCGGCTGATCTGCTTTGAAAGAACATCCTAGCTAGGGGTGAGATCATTGGTAGATCTGATATATCTGATTCTGCTTGGGGAAATAAGTCACTGATAGACCTATTCTTGGTAATGAAGAGCCCATCTAGGGTCTTGTGGAAGCTTCCGCTGCTTTGTTGTGATCTTCAGACATTGCTCTACTGGAGGGAGGCTGGAGCTTTGCGGGGAGAATGGTTCCATGTCTGGCTCTCAGCTGGGGAAGAAGAAAGATCACTGAACAGTCTTTCTAGAGATTTCTGTGGGGATCCTCCGGAGGATGAGGAGTCTTGACAACTCAGCCGGGGAATGAGCATTTCCTGATTCTATTTGAAGAAGAGGCGCTTGGGAAACGATTCTCTGGCAACTCTGACGGGGAGAAAACATTTTTGGTGCTGCTTGGAAAATAATTCTTTGGCAACTTCGCTGGGGAGAACACTCCAGATACTGGCTAGAAGATGTACTAAGGACACAGTGGTCTGGTAATGTTACTGGGGAGGATCTTTCATGCCCCAAGCTGCGCTTTAAATACCTGCAATCTTGTTATGACAAAGAAACACACAAGTATCCCGATGTATCCCTTACTGAATTCCGTCATAGGAGTTTTAGAGACTCCTGGGAGTAAGAAATATATTTCCTGCACACATATATTTGTAGAAAGGCACATTTGTTGTTTTTTTTATTTTTTTATGCAAACATTATATCAGAAATATTGGACATCTTTGCAAATGATAGAAATGCACACGACGAAATGTGATTGAAAATCTGATTTTATTAATTTGGGTGCCCTGAATTGGCAAGTACAGTCAAAGGAAAAAATCCCCTGAAATAAGGAGATTGTTACAAATTGAGAAACAAAAGATGTTGGCAATGTTGATGATGCTTTAGAGAGCTTCCTCTTGCTATGACTCGTATGACATTGACGCTCTTCTTATCTTGCTTTCTGAAGAAGGTTGATTCTGACCGATGCTTTAACCTTTCGAAGTTTGCCGTGTTGTAAGTGATACAGACGAATTCAGAATGCAGTTGTTCGCTTATCCCCTTATTTTGCGTGGATCGCCCTTTTCGGGTTTTCAATCCACCGGGATACCCATTCTTGCCTGAGCTGTCCAATGCGGCTTTTCAACTCAGCGGGTGTACATTTTTTATTTATTTTCCCTTATTTTTGCTCGAGTCTTTTATTCTGTTTTTGACTCGCCGGGATGCCCTATTTTTGCCTGGACTCACATTCTGTTTTTATGTCCAGCGGGTCATTTTATGCGAAGTATTTTTTAACTGCATCTGAATTCATAGGGGACAGGAAGTCCTCACCATCCATAGTACTGAGCATCAGTGCTCCACCAGAGAAAACTTTCTTTACTATGAATGGACCATCATAATTCGGCGTCCACTTGCACCTATGGTCTGTATGAGGAGGAAGGAGTCTCTTCAGCACAAGATCTCCTACTTGGTACTCTCGCAGTCTGACTTTCTGATCGAAGGCTTTCTTCATTCTCTTCTGATATAACTACCCATGACAGATCACAACTAATCTCTTCTCTTCAATCAGATTTAGTTGTTCGTATCGGGATCGGACCCATTCTGCTTCGTTTAACTTAACATCCATCAACACCCGTAAAGAGGGTAATTCAACTTCAACAGGTAGGACTGCCTCCATACCATACACAAGCTGATACGGTGTTGCCCCAGTGGATGTTCTGATTGATGTACGGTACCCATGCAAGGCAAATGGTAGCATTTCATGTCAGTCTTTGTAGGTGACCACCATCTTCTGCACAATCTTCTTGATGTTCTTGCTAGCTGCCTCCACAGCGCCATTCATTTTTGGCCTATACGGAGAAGAATTGTGGTGTTGGATCTTGAAGTCCCGGCATAGTTCTGCCATCATTTTATTGTTCAAATTGGAACCATTATCAGTAATGATTCGCTCGGGCACTCCGTACCGACAGATGATATCTTTCTTCAGGAATCTGGCTACCACTTGCCTTGTAACATTTGCATAAGAAGCTGCTTCGACCCACTTGGTAAAATAGTCAATGGCTACCAGGATGAATCTATGGCCATTTGAAGCAGTCGGTTCGATCTTTCCAATCATATCAATTCCCCACATGGCGAAGGGCCAGGGTGAAGACATCACATTCAAAGGATTCGGAGGCACATGCACCTTATCTGCGTAAATCTGGTATTTATGGCATTTCTTGGCATAAGCACAACAGTCCGCATCCATTGTGATCCAATAGAAGCCTGATCTTAGCAACTTTTTAGCCATTGCATGCCCGCCTACATGGGTACCAAAAGATCCTTCGTGCACCTCGTGCATCAACAAGTCTGCTTATGCCTTATCAACACATCTAAGAAGTACCATATCAAAGTTCCTTTTATACAGGGAGCCATCAGCATTCAGGAAGAAACTACCAGCAAGCCTTCTTAATGTCTTCTTATCATTGGAAGATGCCCCAGGTGGGTATGTTTGATCCTCCAAGAAGCATTTGATGTCGTGAAACCAAGGCTTATCATCTTTAACAACATCTGCTGAAAATACGTATGCTGGCCTGTCAAGTCTGGATACTGAAATCTGAGTCACAAAGTTGGCAGCTTGAACTTTGATCATGGATGAAATGGTAGCCAGAGCATCTGCAAACTGATTTTCATCTCGGGGGATATACTCAAGCTTGACTGTAGTGAAGAAAGTCAATAACCTCCTTGTATAATCCCGGTAGGGTATCAGATGATCCTGGTGAGTGTACCATTTGTCGTTGGTTTGATTGATTACCAAAGCTGAATCTCCGAACACAGTCAAAGTCTTGATCCTGAGGTCAATGGCTTCCTCAAGACCCATAATACAAGCTTCGTACTCAGCTTCGTTGTTAGTGCAGTTGAAGGTGAGCTTTGCCGAGAAAGGCAGATGAACTCCCTTAGGTGTAATGAGTACTGCACCAACACCACGACCATTCATATTAACAGCCCCATCAAACATCATAGTCCATTTTTCTTCCAGGTCAGGTCCTTCAGTGTGAATGGGTTTATGAACATGATGTCTTCATCAGGGAAGTCAAATCTCATAGGCTGGTAATCATCAATGGGTTGCTCAGCGAGATAATCAGACAATACACTGCCTTTGATGGCTTTTTGAGATGTGTACTGGATATCATATTCCGTGAGAATCATTTGCCATCTTGCAACCCGTCCGGTAAGTGTTGGCTTCTCAAAAATGTACTTAACTGGGTCCATCTTTGAAATCAATAAGGTAGTGTGGGTCAACATATACTGCCTTAGTCGGCGAGCAGCCCACGCTAAAGCACAGCAAGTCTTCTCGAGCAGTGAATAACGTTGTTCATAGTCGGTAAACTTTTTGCTTAGGTAGTATATTGCATACTCTTTTCGACCAGACTCGTCATACTGGCCCAGCACACACCCCATTGACTCTTCTAATACGGTCAAGTACATGATTAGAGGTCTTCCTTCAACTGGAGGCATAAGGATTGGAGGCTCTTGTAAGTATTCCTTGACTTTGTCAAAAGCCCTCTGGCAGTCTTCGTTCCACCTGACCGTTTGTTCTTTTCTCAACAATTTGAACAAAGGTTCACAGGTTGCAGTAAGGTGAGATATGAACCGTGAAATGTAGTTCAATCTACCTAAGAACCCCCGAACTTCTTTTTCAGTCTTTGGTGCAGGCATTTCTTGAATGGCTTTAACTTTGTCAGTGTCAACTTCAATTCCCTTCTCACTTACAATAAAACCCAACAGCTTACCGGATCGCACCCCGAATGTGCACTTGTTGGGGGTTTAACTTCAGTTGGTACTTCCTCAGTCGCTTGAATAGCTTTAATAGGTTCACCAGGTGGTCTTCTTCTGTAAGGGACTTGGCAATCATGTCATCCACATAACATTCAATTTCTTTATGGATTATATCGTGGAATAATGTAACCATAGCCCGTTGATAAGTGGCACCCGCATTCTTCAGTCCGAATGGCATCACCTTATAACAGAATGTGCCCCAGGGTGTGATGAAGGTTGTCTTCTCCATGTCTTCAGGTGACATCTTGATCTGATTATATCCTGAAAATCCATCCATGAAGGAGAACACCGAGAACTGAGTCGTATTATCAACCAATACATCAATGTGAGGTAATGGGAAGTCATCTTTCCGGCTAGCTCTGTTCAGATCTCGGTAATCCACACACATCCTTACTTTTCCATCCTTCTTAGGCACAGGTACAATGTTATCAACCCACGGCGGATAACTGGTCACAGCAAGGAAACCGGCGTCCCACTGTTTCTGTACCTCTTCTTTTATCTTCGTTGCCATATCTGGGCGAGTACGGCGCAGTTTCTGTTTTACTGGCGGGCAATCTTCTTTCAAAGGCAGCTTGTGCATGACTCCAACCCTGGCATATCCTGATAAGACCAAGCAAAAACATCCACATACTCCCGAAGCATGTCAATCAGTTGCTCTTTTACTGAATCTTGCAGACAGGCCCCGATCTTAACTTCTTTCAAGTCTTCTTCTGTACCAAGATTAACCGTCTCAACTTCCTCCTGATGAGGAGTGATAACCTTCTCCTCTTGTTTCAACAACCTAGCTAACTCTTCGGGTAACTCATAATCTTCTTCAACCCCTTCATCAGCTTGATTAATCGGATTATCAAAGTCATACGAAGTCATAGCAGTGTTGTTGTCGGTGCAGTCTGGAGGGCACTCTCTGCAAGGGTTTAGATTTGTTCGTTTTAGTGATCAATTTTATCTTATTTAGAAAAAATGAAAATGAAGTTATCATTTTGAAAAAACATTGCCATTTTATTTTTGTACAAAAAATGAGAAATGAAAAACAGTGAGCAAAAAAGAAAAGACTCATTTGCAAAAGATGTCCTGATATTTATTAATTGATCTTTGCACAAAATACAAGATGGCCCGATTACAAAATGAGTCCTGACATCTTGGGCAAGATGTAGGACTTGATGCATGCTTTAAAAACAGGAAATAATAATTACTCTGCAGGAGTAACTCTTATAATTTCCTGGGAAGACCAGTTTGAGACATGGTTCCCCGGGATCCTTGGACGTATCCAGCTTTCCAGGTTACGCTTGTCTTCTGACTCATCTTCCAAGCTATTCACAGCATCCGGGGTGAGCATCCCCCCGCTAACAAACTTGGGCTCCGTTACAGCCTTTGGTTGATCTTTTCGAGTTGGTCTGTAACCCAACCTGAATCGGTCTTCTTTCTTCTCAACTGGCAGTAGCTTGCCCCAGCCTTGGGTGGTACCTTCCTCAACAACCTTCCGGGCTTGTTGATATGAGGTGATGGAAGTCCCCACTACAGCAGGTGCTTCATTAATATTAAGGGCCTCAAACCCTTGGCTCATGGTTTCATGGATTTCCCCATCCATCTCAATGTATTTGAAGGTAGCCAGCTGGCTAACAAAAATATCCTCCTCCCCACAAATAGTAATGACTTGGCCTTCCCACTCGAATTTTAACTTCTAGTGAAGGGTTGATGTCACGGCGCCAGCGGCGTGTATCCATGGTCTACCCAATAGACAGTTGTAGGCAGGCTGTATATCCATCACAAAGAAGGTCGTTTTGAAAACTTGTGGGCCAATCATTATGGGCAACTCTATCTCTCCCAAAACTGATCTTTTAGAACCGTCAAAGGCTCTCACTACCAAGTTACTTGGGCGTAGTGCCAATCCGTCATATTCCAGCTTTACAAGGGCTTTCTTGGGTAGGACATTGAGGGATGACCCTATGTCCACCAGTACGTGAGAAAGAACTGCACCCTTACACTCCAAGGTAATGTGCAAAGCCTTGTTGTGATTGCGACCTTCCGTTGTCAGATCAGTGTTGGTAAATCCTAGTTCATGACTAGTGTTGACATTTCCAACCACAACCTCTAACTGATTGACAGTAATCTCCTCCGGCACATAAGCTGTGTGCAGGACTTTTAATAGTGCATTCTGGTGAGCCTCGGAGCACATTAGTAATGATAGTATGGAGATCTTGGAAGGCGTTTGGTGAAGCTGGTCTACCACCTTGTAATCACTTTTCTTTATGATTCTCATGAATTCATTAAACTCTTGATCGAAAGGGGTCTTCAAAGCTTCTCTAGCAAATGGTTCCTCTTGCACCATGCTCTTCCCTTTTGCCTTAGCAGCATCTGCTTCAGCAACGGGTCTTGGAATTTGTGAGGCAAAAAGACGTCCGCTTCTGGTGAAGACTCCGCCTCCCCCCACATTGTCTATTTGAGGTGAAGAGGTTGACGATTCCAAAGTGATTCTATGCCCCTCGCAGTATAGATCTAAGCCATAATGCCAAGGGATGGCATTGTCGCTTTCGTAAGGGACTGGCCCAGGCACTGTGATAGTTACTGGACTGATAGCAGCTGTAGAGGGGACCACAATGGTGTGTGGATCATAGTATATGGTAACTGGTGCTCTGACAGGAGTGGCATTTTGTGAGTTGTTGGCAGGAAAATTTGCAGGGTCATAGTATATGGTAACCGTTGAGACGCTTTCATCAATTGTTGCTGATGTTGTAGAAGACACTATTGACTGGATGGGTGTTAAAATTGTAGCAGGGATGGTGATTGAACTTGTATCCATTGAAGTGATTGATTGAGCAGTTGCTGGAGTTGTAGTAGAATTTGTTGGAACAATGGTCGCTGACGTTGTAGGAGTATATGTGATTGTTGGTGAAGGAATTGTTTGAGTTGTAGGCGCTGTTGTCATAATCTGAAGGATACCAACCTTGATAAGATCATTTATTCCGTTTCTCAGCCTTTCGCACCCATTGACTGCAATATTGCAATACACACAGCCGAGCTCACATCCAGGGAACACTTGGCATTCTAAAAGCTCAACTTTGATTTCAACCAAAGGTGTTCGAATCTGTACGACACTGGTGATTAAGGTCGATAGTTTTCCTTCCTCAATAGCATTAATCCTAGGCCCGTTGTGACTAGGCATTGGATTCCTTGTAACATTCGGAGGAGGAGCAAAGTTTAGAGCTTTTGAGTCCACCAAATCTTGGACCTTCATCTGTAGGGCCCTACATTTTTCAGTGTTATGCCCCGGTGCGTTCGAGTGAAATGCACACCTGGCATTTGCATCATAATTCTTTGGCATATTGGCGGGATCTGGAGGTGCCAATGTCCTTAATTCAACTAGGTTGAGTTTCAGGAGTTGTGGCAAGAGTGCAGCATACGACATTGGGATTGGGTCAATCACCCTGTTTGCCTGTGATGGTCTTTGTTGGAAAGGACGTTGTTGTTGATTGTTGTTATTGTTGTAGGTTCTCTGTTGCGGATAATGAACTTGTTGTTGATACTGTGGTTGTTGTTATTGAGGATACGCTGATTGTTGAGGAATCGGAGCTGGAATGGTAACTGCTGCTACTGACCGGTGTACATATTGAGGCCTGCCCCTGCTTGCATGAACGGAATTTGTCTCACCGGCTCTTCGGGGTCCCACAAAAGGCTTTCGGGGATTGCTAGATGAACTTGCACCACTGTCGGAAATTTTGCCCATCTTTAAGAGACTTTCAATCCTTTCACCGGCTATGACCACATCAGCAAAACTGGTAGAGGAGAAGGCATCCAATCTATCAATATAGGTCCCTTGCAATGTATTCATGAACATGTCAGCCATTTCCCTCTCTGACATGGGTGGTTGAACAGCAGCAGCAAGATGTCTCCACCTTTGGGCATATTCTCTAAAGCTCTCTCTAGAAGACTATGACATTCCCATTAGGAGGGTCCTATTAGGAGCCATGTCCAGGTTGTATTGATATTGCCTGATGAAGGCTTCAGCTAAGTCCTTCCAGCATCTAATGGTAGCTCTGGTCAAGTGTGAATACCATACTCTCTTGAAGCCCCAGTCAGACTGTCTTCAAAGTAGAACATCCACAACTTTTCATCCATAGTATAAGCTTTAAGTCTTCCTAGGAAAGACTGCAGGTGAGTTCGTGGACAAGAGGTTCCATTGTATTTCTCAAAGCACGGGGGTTTGAATTTGTGGGGAATTCTCACCCCATCCACTAGTCCCATATCCATCCCATCAAAGCCTAAGGAATTCTGAGACTCCAAAGATCTTAACTTCTCCGCGATTTCGTCCAATCTCCGATCATATACTTCATCTCCAGCCCCCATAACAATAAACTGTTCTTCTTGGGGATCCTCTTGCAGGATTCTCCCCCCAACAGTATTACCTTGCACATTTCTTGGGATGTTAACCTCTGGATCCAGATGAGGCCCAAATACTGGTGGGTCAATACGAGGCTGGCCCCGTTCATTATTACTAGTTCCTCCTGTTCCAAGGTGAGGCTCCTCAGGAGTTTGCCTCTCCACCAGCTCTCTTAACCTCTCCTGACTCTGGGCTAGGCCAGTCATTACTGCCATGAACTAAGACATCTGATTTCTCATCTCCAATCTCTCATTGGTCATCTGATTTCTGACCTCGGCCAGATCCTGCTGTACTTGTTCCATTTGAATACCGGGAGGGTTGTTGCGAGTAGGGTACCGGTGCGTGCGGTTGACAGGGAACACTCGACGACGAGCAATGTTTCTTGAGATGACAACAAAGTTAGAAACAAAGATAATAACAAAACCTACAAAACGAACACAAAGGTTAGTATGCAATGCAGTATGCTTATTTGTTTTCCAAGGTATCCGGTTTGGTTTTTGGTTTTGACCTTTCCAGACCTCGAGGAAGATGCTTGATGTTGTTGAGAAAACCCAAATGAAAACTCAAACTAAAATATATTACACATGATGAACAATACATAGTCTGTTTTTACAACACATGCCCATGGAGGGTCAAAATACAATAAAAGGAAAAGTACATCAAATGGAAATAACAAACAAACAATCAAACGTCCAGTCCAAACTCATCCTCTCTAACCTCCTTCAAGAGTGCCTCAGTCACTGGACCAGCTGGGTGCTCTGTAATGGTCCTAATGAGGAGGTTCCTGGTAGCAATGGCAGTGGTCAGTTTCTTATGCTTGTCCTGGTCCTTTGATCTCTTCAATCCTGCTCTAAGCTTCAACTCTGAAATCTCTTTCTGGGATGCCATCAAAGCTTCCTGCTGCCTTTTCTCATTGGCCTCTAGCTGTTCAATCTTGGCTTGAGTTTTTTGGTCTTCTTGTGTACGGGCTTCGGTGATCCTGACCCACCTGGCCTGACTTTCTTGCAGATAGTGCTCAGCCCTAGCCTTCTGAATCTTGGCTTCTTTGCAGGCATTCTTCAATATTTGTTCCCCAACTCTTGCTTTCCTGATGTAGTCCTTTGTCTTCTCAATTTTGGCAAGATGCTCCTCCCTGAGCTTTTCCAATCTCTCAATGTCCAGACGACCGTCACTCCTTTCCCAAAGAGTCTTCTTCAAAGCTTGAGATAGGTTCTCATTCCTTTCCTTTAGCTTCTCAAATTCTTCTAGGCTGACAGTTGCTGCTGGATGCACTGTGGATGGCCCAGGTATGTCTTCCAAGATAAAAGGCATTCCAGTAATTTGAGCTCTAGTACGGGACCAATCATAGTATTGGGCTGAAGCAACATTATTACACCTTCCAAGGATAGCTACTCCCTTTGTCTGGATGTTGTCCCAAGCCCAGGATGCTTGTCTGACAACAGCTGAATGAGGTTTCACTTCACAATACAAGGTCTCAGCTAAATCTTGTCCTCTGGGAGGGTGAACCAAAGCATAGCCCAGTTGTCTCTTAAACAGCAAAGGATTGTAATTGATGTAACCTTTTACTCCTATCAGAGGCACATTTGGGTATTGTCCACAACTGGTGATAATGTCCTTGCCTTTGGTGCTCTAGGTGCACCATCTAATATCGTCTGAAGTCAAAGCAATGAGCCTCTTAGCCCAATTCTTCTGCTGGTGGAGGTTCAGGAAGGCATCAGACTTAGGCAGATGTCTGAGCAGCCAGGTATAAAACAAAGGAGCACAACATCTTACCACTTTCCCCCTTTGTTTTTCATTCCTCTGATGGATGGAGTGATAGAAATCTCCCAGCAATGTAGGTACTGGGTTCTTCAGAAGAAATAAATGGATGGCATTCTTGCTGACAAATTTGGGCTCATCTGCAAACAGTATAGCCCCATATATGTTGAGGGCTAATAGTGCACAGACTGTCCTCCATTCTCCTAATGAAGCTTTCAGGATTGCCTGAGAAATCAAGAAGTCCAAATGCAAACCGGGGATCCCAGCTTTTGTTGTCATATTTTGCTCAATCAAGGCAAGCTCCAGGTATAATGCCTTTGTTATTTCTTCATTTCTGGGAGCTGACATTTCTGGGTTGAAAGGAATTCCACCTCTGATAGGTACTCCAGTCACTGAGGAAAATTCTTCCAGCAGATGCCCTAACTGAAAGTCTGGAAATGTGAAGCATCTCAAAGGAGGGTCATAAAACTGCAAGCATGTGTGGATCATGCTCCTCTGAGAAGGGTCAAGGTCCATAACCATATCCAGGATACCTCCATAGTGTTCCCTAAACAAAGGGATGTGGTCAGGTGTGATGAGTGACTGGACCTGCCTGATACCAGTCAACACAGGCTCAAAAAAGTGATAGGATATGTTGCTCTTCCTGGGAGTAGTCATGAGTGTTGCTGAAGAAACTGAAAGTAAGTGTTGATGAAGGTCACAGACTGATGCTGGAGATGAGCCACTGATAGGCTGATGCTGGTGATGATGAAGTTACCTGAAGCGGATAACTGATGAAGACAGTTGAAGCAAAGGTCTATGCAAAAGCAAGGGTCAAAACCAAACCAGATATGATGTGGATACCCTAAAAAGAAAATAAACAAATGTTAAATGATGCAAATGATGAATATGCAAATGATATGCAAGGGTTTGTGATCAAGCTGGATCTGATTATCTGTCTTGATATAGGTCCATGTATGTTCAAAAGTCCAGATGGAGGCTTAGAAATCCAGTAACCAAGGTGGGGGACTCAAATAAAGAGTCACATGTCCAGGGTTCAATCACAAGAACTGTCCAAAGTGGAGTATTCTTAGACAAAATAGTAACAGGGTATGATGTGGCCAAGGGTACCTGCAAACCTGTAAACAGCCCAACCCCCTCACAGGTATGGTTCTAGAACAAGGATCCTCAGACTTGGATCAGTTATGAGAAGTGTAAACACTTCTAACCCGGAGGTACAGTGTTTACAATAACCATAAAAGATCCTCCTCTAATTCACCTCAGTTTCTGAAGGTCATAATAAAGGTCATCCAGACTTAGCAGGCTTCCCAGATAGCCCTAGCACTACAGGAAATCTGTAGCACAAAGTTCTCAAGAAGAAACCCACATCTGAACCGTGTTTCATATTCCCGCACCAGACCGAAATGGAATGGGAAAGAACATGAACCACTCTAGCCTAGGTGTCACTCAGGTCCCAGGTATAGGACCTAAAACTCTCAATGGAACCCCACCCACCAAAACAGAAGCCAGATCCAGCAATGATAATGACAGTATGAAATATGAAAAACTGTAAATTAAAGCAATAAATAAAGCTGTACATAAAGCAGTAAATAAAGCAAATAAATAAACACAATTATCATATAACACCCCGATAAATACAAATTAAACAAGCGCTAGGAGGAACCCACAAAAAGAACCAGAAGCCCTGGTTACAGTATAAGGTTCCCCAGCAGAGTCGCCAAGCTGTCGCTCCCACCAAATGACACCTGGTCAAGAGGGGTACAGACGCGAACGGTCGGCGAAAAGGAGAGGACACACAAGGGTGAATTGAAAAGAAAAGAGTCGCCAGCTAGGCATTTTTATCCCGAAGGAAAGGTAATGCTGCATAAACCTAAGAAATGATATGGATAAGACGGTTGCGAACCAGAGAAACTGAGAAAGGGGGTTGGTTACAACCTGGGAAGGTATTAGCACCCAGATTGTCCGCCGTACTCGACGGGATCCACGCTTAAAAGATTTGTGTCTAATGGGGTAGTGTCAGTGCTATTTTGTGTACAAAAGCTGGAAAAGAATGCAAGTGTCAGTGCAAAAGAAATGTGAAGTGCAATAAAAGAAGTGTCAGTGTAAAGAAAGAAGGAAATGCTCAAGACAATGAGGCTTAAAGGATAATGCTGAAAGAGGGGGGGATGTAGAGAGACTTTTGTTCGATAACTGTTAAGTTATTCCTATGTATCCTCTCGTGCAATGAGGAAGTCAGAACACCGTAGTTCGACTCAAAGAGACTAAAAGATAAATTTGACTGATGAACTACTTACTTGTCTATGCTCAAGTGTATGACCTGTTTGGCTCAGGTGCTAATTGTCTTGCATTAGACGGAAGAAGCGAGTTCTCGTTTGTGAGTGAATGAGGTGAGAAAAGAATCCCGGAGGAGACGATTATTGTTTGTTTTTGTGTTTTCAATCTTTTATTGACTTTTGATATTTTGTCATAAGAAAATGAGCTTAAGCCTAAACCAAGGGTTAGTAAACTCATCACATCTTCCCTCTGATTAGGGGTAATGAGAATACCTTAAGTATGAAGTAAACACCTCACACTTGATCACCATGATGTAGGATTAAGATCACTAACCTACTTGTAATTATTTAGATGTTTTTTGAAGTTTTTGTTTGGTGTTAAGTAATTAGCTTAAGCCATAATCAAGGATTTAATGGACTCATTACACTATCCTAATAGAAGGATAATAGATGAGAACATTTAAGCTGAGGAAGGCTCCTCAACTTAATCCATGATTAGGGATTAACCTCATGACAAAAAAAAGCCTTTATTAAATGGATTTTAGTTAATGATAAGATTAAGAAGTGGATTTTATGGTTTGTAAGACAACTTGAGGGGGGCTTGTCCATTAACACTAGGGTTAGTCCTTCTTAACCAATTATGGAAGAATTAGAACCCTAATGCAAGGCCCAAGTTACAAGCTTGGTGTCTTAGTGATTATTAGATGGATTGATTAAAGGATTTAAAAACATTAAGGGTTTAACACTTAGGATTAAAGTTATACACTCCATCCTAATAGAAGGATACAGGCATAACCCTAATCACAAAGCCTTAAAACCTTTAAGGTTTAGTCCTTGATTATGAGATGAGAAGAGAAGACTCAAAGATGACACAAAGGGAAAACTAATGGAGGACTAATCAAACCCTAATTGTGATCATGCTTGGATGTTCCTAAAGTTTATGAGGCTTGAAAAAGATCTTCAAGAGAGAAGCCACCAAGGAAGAAGTAGATGAAATGAGGTTAAGCAGAAAGAAGCAAGACAACTTACTTCACTTAAGAAGATAAGTTGCTTGAAGAAAGAAAGAGGAGAGGGAGCATGAATGAGCAAGCTCGCTCTAATACAAAAGTAAAATGCAGCAATGATGCACAAGAGGGATGAGAAAAGATTGTTAGAAGTGAAGGCAAATTCACTTCTCAAGTACTTACCCCCTGAAAAGTTAGCCAAAAGACATGAAATGAGGTGAACATGAAATGGATGCAATGATGCAAACTAAAACCAGAAGCATAAACATGATGTTAATGATTCTAAGAGATAAAGTAAACACAAGAGTTGTGGATGATCATACAAGGATGAGGATGCAAATGAAGCATGTTTTGAATCATGAAAGTTCATGACAGTTTATGAAATGAAATGAATGCACAACATGGAAAATGAATGATGCAATGATCAAACATGATTCTAAAGTGTCCTAGGATGTCTTATGAGTCATGTGAATGCAAACTTTGGACTATCTTTGGTATTCAACCATAAGTTATCTTGTTTGTCTGTTAAGCCGGGCGCTTACATCCTGCACAGCTAACTCATGTTTGAATAGGGGCAGCTGTAAACACCCCAAATTTGCCCTCACTAATTTCACACCATGGCTTGTGATCTTTCTTTTTTGCATAACTATAAGCATACCATCTCACATTGCATTTTTGCTTCACTGCATAGTTCAAGTTCATTTGCATCTAGGGTTTGTGATCTGAGCAATCCAAGGATCCATCTGAGCCACTCCAAGGGCCTCCAAGCACTCCAAGAGGGTCCATGTGTGTTCAATCATCATATTATGTCTCTCAAAGTTCAAATAAGTCAAGAAATCACAAGGACTGACAAGGCATGGAAGCAGAGCTAGGGTTTCACTACACAGATGACCTGAAATTAGGGTTTTGGTTTCAGAGGCCATAACTCCAAATTTTTTGGTCATTCTTGTTTCTAATGTTCTTAAGATGTTATAAGGATCATGTGTACCAAGTTTGATGAAGAAATTCATTGTGGAAGTCATCTGTTCACTGGGAAACTTCTTGAGCAAGTAAAGTCAAAATCAGGGCATCTGAGGCCCCCAACAATGGAACCAAAGTGGATTTTTCATCAAATTAAAGTTATATGATCTTTATTTGATCATTGAAGTGCTTGGAAGTTCACAAAATTGAAGAAAATTGAGCTAAACCAAAAGTTGCCAAAAATGGAAATGACTTGTAATGGAAACTTTCTATTTTGGGAAAGTATTTCAACCTCCTCTTTCTCAACCAAAAATGCTTCAAATGAAAAATTGTTGGTCATGAAAGTTGTATATTGGATCATTCCCTTTTCAAAAAGTACAAGAACTTGATCTAATTCTTCCTAGAACTCAAGATATGGCTTTGCAAAGTTGGCAAAAATCACATAATTTTAGGTTTCATGCCAAAGAGGGAATTTTGCAAATTCACATACCAAGCCATTTTGTGACCTCTAATACACTTCTAGGCATCATACAAACATAATGTATTGCCTAAGAATCAAAATTGGCCCAAGAATCATGCCATTTCATGCCTTGAACTTCAAGAAATTCAAAAGGGGCCAAACTTCTTCAAATTTGCAAAAGAGCATGAAACTTCTCACACACTTGCTGAATCACCACAAAACATTTTCTATGGTTCTCCTTGATCTTTGCTGAGCCAAGACATGCCCTAAGCCAGCTGTAACATGAGCCCATACCTCAAGTACAAGTTATGTTGACATTTTGGCAACTTGCCCATACCAATCACCACAGTCCACCACCCACTTTTTGACCTATCAAACAATGTTATGTGGATCAAAAGAAACTCATAAAATACATCACACAAGCCTGGAACCTCAGAATCACCAAGTTTCTCAAAATCACCCCAAAAGCAAAAGCTTTCGAAACACTCTGCTCAGCCACAAAAACTCCAAACAAACTTCACCATTCAACTCACCATCATCATTAGAACATAAACCAACCATCAAACAAGCCTAAAAGCCAGCCAAACACAAACACGATTTCTGGCCAGTTGAAGTGCAACCACTCAAACCATCCATTATAAACTCCTTCTAAGTATCAAAGCATCACCAGGAGGATCATTGGAGTCCTTTTGCACCAAAGAGGAGGCCAAATAGCTCAGATTGAAGAAGCTCCATCTCAGGTATCCTCAAGAACAAATTTTCCAGAACTTGTTTTTCTTGTTATAGAAATGTTCTTTATGCTTTGCTGATCATCATGATGTGTTTACTTTTGAAAATGATTGAGAAACAAGCATGTATGAAGCTTCTGAAATTTTTGCGTGTTTTTCATTTTGCCTTTGATTCATGATCTTGAGTGAAAATAAATGATATTTGTTGCTGGATTCTTGTTTAGAAGTGTCTAATGAGTGTTTCTGGAGATTTTGGTGAAGTTTCATTGCGTTTTGAGAGAGATAGCATGAATGGGTGACCGGAGAAGATGACCGGAGCTTGCTCCGGTCACCTGAAAATGTTTAGGGTTCAGATTAGGGTTAATCAGTGTAATTAGGGAACTTTGAATCTCAACCCTTAGATTAGGTTTCGCGCGCATGAACCAATGGACCAGATCACTTCGTTAACCCTTAATTTCCATTTAATTTAATTAATTAGGTTTAGTTAATTAATTAAGACTGGTTTGAATTTCAGCCTTTGGATATGGCGCCAGTCAATTCCCGCCCCTCAATTTTGAATTTAAGCCCTTAGATCAGCATACTTCTCCTTTTATCAATTTTTATTTCATTTTATTGCATTTATTTTGTACATTTTATTTAAAATACTTAGAAAATTCCAAAAATATGTGTCTTCTTCATTTTGGCTTCAAATATTTTTCTTCACCCAAAAACATTTTTATTTTTATTTTTTGCATTCAAAAATTATTTTAAAAATATTTAAATGTTTATTTATTTAATTAATTAATGGAAATTAATTAATTAAAATACCATTTAGGTTTCTAAAAATTCCAAAATAATTCACATTGCATCTTAGGACATTTAGAAACATTGTCAAACAATTCATACAAATTTCTTTTTGGTTTTGATTCAGCTTTGACATTTTTCATGAATTTAGGGTTCATAAAAATCCCTTTTTGGAACCCTAACTTTGAAAATTCGTTTATGCCTAACCATGAAGGTTTTGACATTGGTTCTTTTTGCATTGTTCTTCTTATAGCATGTAGTATCTAGCATATTTTTGTCATAAATATATCTTGAATTTTCCATTTTATTTGCATCTTCCCTCTTAAGGTACTCAAAAACCCTAATTTACTTAGAAAATTCACAACTTTCTTTAGGTTAAGAGTTAGGCCTCCTCCATTGGGGTGTGATATCATATGGGGTTAGGGTTCATTTGAGTTCATTTGCAATTTTTTATCATGTGATTTTCTTCTGTTTTTCACATTTTCATCTCATCCTTTCATGTAACCCTAATCTTGCATCCACACTTGCATCTTACATTGCATTGCATGAACATGTGAACTTGCCATGACATTCTAAGCATTTGTATGCCATCTTAGACATCTTAAGACATTGCTTGAACATTGCTTGACCATTTCTTCATAAATTTTATATACTTTGCATTCATTTCATTCCATAAGCACCCATGGGTTTTCATGCTTCCTAAATGTTTCATTTGCATTCTTTCTCTTTGTATGATCATTCATAACACTTACATGCCCTTGCATCATCTCATAGAACCATTTGCATCATGTGTTTGTTTCTGGTTTTGGTTTTACCTTTGCATATGTTTCATTTTCATTTCATTTCTTTCCTTTATGTTAACCGTTTCAGGTGGTAAGTAACTGGAGAGGTGAGAATGCCTTCACTTCTCATTTCTCTTATCATTTTTCTTATGCATCATTGCTGCATTTTTATTTTCTTTAGAGTGAGCTTGCTCACTCATGCTTATCTCTCACTTTCTTTCTCCAAGTTACTTATCTTCTTCAGTGAAGTAAGTAACTTGTTTCATCTGTTTCTTCCTCCTTTCATCTGCTTCTTCCATTGGTGGCTTCTTTGAAGATCTTTCTCAAGCCTTACAAACCATAGGAACCTCCAAGCATGATAACAATTAGGGTTGTGATTAGTCCCCTCTTAGCTTTTACCTTTGAGTCTTCTTTGTTTCTCTCTTCTCACCTCATCATTAGAGACTAAACCTTTAAGGCTTTAAGACTTTGTGATTAGGGTTATGCATGTATCCTTATCTTAGGATGGAGTGTATAACTTTAATCCTAAGTGTTAAACCCTTAATTTGTTTAAAACTCTTAATCAATCCATCTAATAATCACTAAGCCATTAACTTGTAACTTGGGCCTTGCATTAGGGTTCTAATTCTTCCTTTATTGGTTAAGAAGGACTAACCCTAGTGTTAATGGACAAGTCCCCCTCAAGTTGTCTTACAAATCATAAAACTCACATCTTAATCTCACCCTTAATTAAAATCCATTTAATAAAGGTTTGTTTTGTCATGAGGTTAATCCCTAATCATGGATTAAGTTGAGGTATCTTCCTCAGCTTAAGTGTTCTCATCTATTATCCTTCTATTAGGATGGTGTAATGAGTTCACTAATCCTTGATTATGGCTTAAACTCATTACTTAACACTAAACAAAAACTCAAAAACATTTAAATAATCACAAGTAGGTTAATGATCTTAATCCTACACCATCATGGCAATTAAGTTGAGATGTTTATCTCATGCGTAAGGTATTCTCATTATCCCTGATCAAAGGGAGGATATGATGAGTTTACTAACCCTTGGTTTAGGCTTAAGCTCATTAACTTATGACAAACACCAAGAAGCAATAAAAGATTGAAAACACAAAAAAAACAATAATCGTCTCCTTCGGGATTCTTTTCTCACCATCTCCACTCACAAACGGGAACTTTCTTCTTCCGTCTAATGTAAGACAATTAGCACTCGAGCCAGACGAGTCATACACTTGAGCATAGGCAAGCAAGCAGTTCACCAGTCAATTTATCTTTCAGTCTCTTTGAGTCGATCTACGGTGTTCTGACTTCCTCATTGCACGAGAGGATACGTAGGCATAACTTAACAGTTATCGAACAAAAGTATCTGTCTCTTTCCCCCTCTTCCAGCATTCTTTTTAAGCCTCATTCCTGAGCACCTCACTTCACTTTCTTGCACTAACACTTGTACATTCTTTTCCAGCTTTTGCACACAGATAACACATACACTACCCCTTTAAACATAATCTTTTAAGCGTGGATCCCGTCGAGTACGGCGGACAATCTGGGTTCTAATACCTTCCCAGGTTGTAACCAACCACCTTTCTCAGTTTCTCTGGTTCGCAACCGTTTTATCCATATCTTTCTAGGTTTATGCAGTATTACCTTTCCTTCGGGATAAAAATGCCTAGTTGGCGACTCTTTTCAGTTCATCTTCGTTTCTCCTTTCGCCGACCGTTCGCGCTTGTACCGGGATGCAAATCTTCGGGAGCGACAGCTTGGCGACTCTGCTGGGGACCCTTGTATTGCAACCAGGGCTTCTGGTTCTTTTTGTGGGTTCCTCCTAGCGCTTGTTTGATTTGTGTTTACGGGGGTGTTATGTGCTACTTGTGCTTATTTATTTGCTTTATTTATTGCTTTCTATACAACTTTATTTATTGCTTTCATTTACAGTTTTTATGCATTACATACTATCATTATCATGTGCTGGATCTCTTGTCTGTTTTGGTGGGTGGGGATCATTGAGTGATTAAGGTCCTATACCGGGGACCTGAGTGACACATAGGCTAGAGTGGCTTCATATTCTTTCCCATTCCATTTTGGTCTGGTGCGGGAATATGAAACACGGTTCAGATATGGGTTTCTTCTTGAGAACTCTGTGCTACAGATTTCATGTAGTACTAGGGCTATCTGGGAAGCCTGCTAAGTATGGATGACCTTTTTATAACCTTCAGCATCTGAGGTGAATTAGAGGAGGATCTTTTATGGTTATTGTAAACACTGTACCTCCGGGTTAGAAGTGTTTACACTTCTCATAACTGATCCAAGTCTGAGGATCCTTGTTCTAGAACATTACATTTGAGGGGGTTGGGATGTTTACAGGTTTGCAGGAACCCTTGGCCTCATCATACCTTGTTACTAGATTTGTTAAGGTTGTATTATTTGGACAGTTCTTGTGATTACCCTGGACTTGTGACTCTTTATTTGAGTCCCCCACCTGGTTACTGGATTTCTAAGCCTCCATTCAGACTTATGAACATACATGGACTTTTACCAAGGCAGATAAACAGATCCAGCACTTGATCACAAACCCTTTTCATATCATTTTGCATACACCATTTTTGTATCATTTAACATTTGCTTATTTGTTTTACAGGGTATCCACCATTTTATCTTTGGTTTGGTTTTGACCCCTACTGCTGTTTAGACTGCTTCAGTTATCTTCTCCAACACCTTCATCCGTTTGTCAATGATTCTCCTCCAGCTATCAGAGACTCATCTCCAGCATCTCATTCAGTGACCTTCATCAGCAGTTGCTCTTAGCTTCTTCACCAGCACCTATGGACACTTCAAGAAAGAGCAACATCACATACCACTTCTTTGAGTCCACCCTAACTGGCATCAGGCAGATCCAGTCCCTTATCACCCCTGATCATGTCCCACTTTTCAGAGAACATTATGGAGGCATACTGGACATGGTCATGGATCTAGATGCATCTCAGAGGAGCATGATCCATACTTGATTGTAGTTCTATGATCCTCCACTCAGATGTTTCACTTTTCCTGATTTCCAATTGGGACCTCTGTTGGAAGAGTTTTCCTTGTTGTTAGGAGTTCCTATCAGGAGAGGGGTTCCTTTTAACCCAGAGATGGTTGCTCCCAGAAATGAAGACATAGCCAGGGCATTGCATTTGGAGCCTTCCCTCATTGATCAGAACATGACAACCAAGGTTGGGGTTCCAGGCCTTCACCTAGACTTCTTGATCTCCCAGGCTACCCTGTATGCTGCTATAGGGGAATGGAAGGCTGTCTGTGCACTTTTAGCCCTCAGTATATATGGGGTTATCTTGTTTGCAGATGAGCCAAATTTTGTGAGCAAGAATGCCATTCACCTGTTCTTATTGAGGAATCCAGTTCCTACCTTGCTGGGGGACTTCTATTACTCAGTACATCAGAGGAATGAGAAGCAAAGAGGCATAATGGTCAGATGTTGTGCTCCTCTCTACTACTCTTGGCTGCTAAGACATTTGCCAAAGTCAGACACCTTCCTGAACCCAATTCAGCAAAAGAACTGGGCTAAGAGATTTATTACCTTGACATCAAATGACATTAGATGGTGCACTCAGAGCACCAAAGGCAAGGACATCATTACTAGCTGTGGGCAGTATCCTAATGTGCCTTTTATAGGAGTGAAAGGTTGCATCAACTACAAACCTTTATTGTTTAAAAGATAATTAGGGTATGCTTTGGTTCATCCTCCAAGAGGACAAGATTTGACTGAGACCCTCTACTGTGAAATCCAACCCAACTCTGCTGTTGTCAGACAAGCTGCCTGGGCTTGGGATAAATTCAGACCAAGGGAACAACCATCCTTGGCAAGTGCAACAACATTGCTTCAACATAATATTCGGATTGGTCTCGTACCATAGCTCAGATCACCCGGATGCCGTTCACTTTAGAAGATGTACCTGGACCTTCTACAGTACAACCTGCAGTTACTGTCAGTTTGGAAGAGTTTGAAAAGCTAAAGGAAAGGAATACTCAGCTATCTGAAGCCTTGAAAAAGACTCTCTGGGAGAGAAATAACAACCGTCTAGATAATGAGAGATTGGAAAGGCTCAGGATTGAGCATTTGACCAATATTGAGAAGACAGATGACTACATCAGGAAGGCTAGAGCAGGGGAGTTAGTACTCAAGAATGCTTGCAAGGAAGCAAAGAATCAGAAGGCTAGAGCAGAGCACTATCTGGAAGAGAGCCAGGCTAGGTGGATCAAGATCACTGAAGCCCATGCACAAGAAGATCAAAGGACTCAGGCTAAGATAGAGCAACTGGAGGCTAGTGAGAAAAAGCATCAGGAGGCTTTATTGGCAGCTCAGAAGGAGATATCTGAATTGAAACTCCGGGCGGGGTTAAAGAGGTCAAAGGATCAGGACAAGCATAAGAGGTTGATCAGTTCCATTGCTACCAGGAACCTCCTCATCAGGACTATTACAGAGCACCCAGTAGGTCCAGTTACTGAGGCCCTCCTAAAGGAAGTCAGAGAGGATGACTTTGGATTAGATGTTTAACCCTTTTGCTTGTACTTTTCTTTTGTTGTTGTATTTTGACCCACCATGGGGATGTATTGTAATCAAACTATGTATTTTCACTCTTTGTAATATATCAGTTTGTATTATTTTTGGTGGGCTTAATCTCTCAACATCATCAGCATTTTCTCGAGGTCTGGAAAGGTCAAAACCAAAGAAACCAAACCGGATACCCTTGGAAGACAAATAGGCATCCTGCATTGCATACTAACATTTCTCTTTGTTTTGTAGGTTTTTGTTTTATTGTTGTTTCTCACTTTGTTGTGGTCTCAGGAAACATTGCTCGCAGAAGAGTGTTCCCTGTCAATAGAATACACCGGTACCCGACAAGAAACAACCTTCTGGGACTCCAGATGGATCAAGTTCAGCAAGACCTGAATGAAGTAAGGACCCAAATGGCAAATGAGAGGGTTGAGATGAGGAATCAGATGACCCAATTCATGACTGTGATGACTGGTTTAGCTCAGATCCAGGAAAGACTAAGGGAGTTGGTTGAAAGGAAGACTCCTGAAGAACATCATCCAGGTACAGGAGGTACCAATAACAACGATCACGTGCAGCCTCGCACTGATCCACCAGAATTTGGGCCACATCTAAATCCAGAAATCAATGCCATAAGGAATACTCAGGGTAACACTGCTGGAGGTAGGATCTTGCAAGAGGATCCTCAAGAAGAGCAGTTTACAGTTGTTGGGGCTGGGGACGAAGTTTACGACCGTGGGCTGGATGAAATTGCAGAGAAGCTGAGGTCTCTTGAATCCCAGAATTCCCTAGGATTTGATGTAATGGACATGGGACTGGTGGAAGGGGTGAAAATTCCTCACAAGTTAAAACCCATGTGTTTTGAAAGGTATAATGGCACATCCTGCACACGCACTCACCTTCAATCATTCTTGGGAAGGTTAAAGGCATACACCATGGACGAAAAGCTGTGGATGTTTTACTTCGAGGATATTCTGACAGGGGCATCCCGAGAATGGTATTCCCATTTGACTAGGGCCACAATAAGAAACTGGAAAGACTTGGCTGAACCTTTTATCCGTCAGTATCAGTATAACTTGGACATGGCCCCAAACAGGACCCTCCTAATGGGAATGTCTCAATCTTCCCGTGAAAGCTTCAGGGAATATGCCCAAAGGTGGAGGCAACTGGCTGCTGCAGTTCAACCCCCCATGTCTGAGAGGGAAATGGCAGACATGTTCATGAATACCCTTCAAGGAACCTACATTGACAGATTGGTTGCATTTTCTTCTACCAGCTTCGCAGATGTGGTGATAGCTGGGGAAAGAATAGAGAGCCTATTGAAGATGGGAAAGATCTCTGATAACAGTGCCAGTTCAATCAATACAAGGAAACCATTTGCTGGGCCCCATAGATCTGGTGAGACAAACTCTGTGCACATGGGAAGAAGGAGACCCCAATACTTGCCCAGAACAGTTGCTGCTGTTACCATCCCTGCTCCACCTCCTCAGTATACTCAACAACCATAACACTTTCCGCAACAAAAACAATTTCCTCAACAGAGATCATACAACAATAACAACAACAATCAACAACAACGCCCATTTCAACAACGACCATCTCAGGTCAACCGAGTGATTGACCCCATTCCAATGCCATATGCTACACTACTACCACAACTCCTAAAGCTCAATCTTGTTGAGTTGAGGAAATTGGCTTCATCTGATCCTCAAAACCTTCCTAGAAACTATGATTTCAATGCTAGGTGTGCTTTTCATTCCAACGCACCTGGTCATTCTACGGAAAAATGCAGAGCTCTTCATATGAAGGTTCAGGATCTGGGAGATTCAAAAGCCCTGAACTTTGCACCTCCTCCTAATGTAATGAAAAATCCTATGCCAAGCCACAGTGGGCCAAGGATTAATGATGTAGAGGATGGTTCACCCATGAGTTTAATAGAAGACATTGCATGTATTCAGACACCTCTGGCAGAGGTTAAATCCCAGTAAAGTGCCAAGTGTTTCCAGGTTGTGAGGCCTGTTGTGAATCATGAAAACTTTCTGAGAATGGGTGTGCTAGCTCGAGGAAAGGCATCAATGACTTGATTAAAGAAGGCATTCTGCAAATTACAACCACAACTTCTACAACACCAGCAACCCTTTTGTCAACAACAAGTGAATCTTCTACAAATGCAACAACCATCTTCCCTACTGATCCTTCTACAACTGCAACAACCATTGTTCCAACTGATTCGGCTACAACTTCAGAAATCATTCCACCTGTCACTTCAACACACATCAATTCATTTGCACCAGCTACTACAACTTCAACAACCAATAATGATGTTTCCACTGTCACAATCTATTATGATCCGGCAACAATCCCGAATTCCAGCAACTTTCAGCAAAATCAACAACAGTCTCAACAAAGCTTCAATTCACCTTCACCAACATCCACCAGAGGTCCTGTTACAATTTTCTATGAACCATAGACTATTACAGTCCCAACATCTTCTGCAGTAAGCCCAGTCACTATCACGGTGCCCGGGCCAATCCCATATGAAAAAGACAGTGCTATACCATGGTATTATGGTGCTGATCTATACTGCAACGGAGAGAAAGTCCTTCTTGATTCTCTAGTTCTCACTCCCCAAGTGGAAAATCTTGAGGGAGGCGAAGGCTTTACCCGAAGCGGACGTCTCTTCACATCACAAGTCCTTAGAACCAACACTGAGGCAGAGGCTGTTGCCAGAGCCAAGGGGAAGAGTGTGATACCGGAAGTATCTGCACCAAAAGAAACTCATAAATCATCCTTCGATCAAGATGTGGATGAGTTTATGAGAATTATTAAAAGAAGTGACGATAAAGTTATGGACCAGCTCCATCAGACTCCTTCAATGATCTCAATCTTATCTCTGCTGTTGTGTTCCGAAGCACATCGGGATGCACTACTCAAAGTTCTACACACTGCCTATGTGCCAGAAGAGATCACTGTGAATCAGCTGGAAACAGTGGTGTCAAATGACAATACTAGCCATGGGCTAGGGTTCACTGATGCTGATTTAACTTCAGAAGGACGTCTCCATAACAAAGCCTTGCATATAACCTTGGAGTGCAAAGGAGCTGTCTTATCTCATGTGCTTGTAGACACTGGGTCTTCACTCAACGTCTTACCAAAGAAAGCTCTTGTCAAGCTCGAGTATGATGGGATAGCTCTCCGGCCAAGTAATCTTGTGGTCAGGGCTTTTGATGGATCCAAAAGATCTTTTCTTGGAGAGGTGGAGTTTCCAGTGATAATCAGTCGACAGGTCTTTACGACCATTTTTTATGTGATGGACATACAGCCCGCTTACAGCTGTTTGATAGGTCGACCCTGGATTCACGCTGCAGGCGCAGTAACGTCGACCCTTCACCAGAAACTGAAGTATGAATGGGAAAGACAGATTATCACCATCTGTGGTGAAGAAGACATTTTTGTTAGCCACCTGGCTACATATAAATATATTGAGATGGATGGTGAAATCCATGAGACAATGAGCCAAGGGTTCGAGGCCCTGAATGTCAGTGAGGCTATTGAAGTATTTGCTGCATCCCAGGAGGACCGGATGGGTACTTCAATTGTCTCCTATCAGCAAGCCCGGAAGGTTGTTGAAGACGGTAATGCCCAAGGCTGGGGCAAGCTTCTGCCAGTGGAGAAAAAGGAAGATAGATTCGGTTTGGGTTACAGACCATTCCGACAAGATCAATCAGAGGCTACCAAAGAGCCCAAGTTCACCAGTGGGGGGATGCTCACCCCAAATGTTGTTAACAATCTGGAAGACGAGGAGGAAAGCGACCGCAACCTAGAGAACTGGATACGTCCAAGGATCCCGGGGAACCAAGTCCTTAACTGGTCTTCCCAGGAAATTATAAGGGTTACTCCTGCAGAGTAATTATTATTTCCTGTCTCTTTTAGCATGCATCAAGTCCTGCATCTTGCCCAAGGTGTCAGAACTCATTTTGTAATAGGGTCATATTGTAATTTTGTGCAAATGATTAATCAATGAATATCAGACATCTTTTACAAACGAGACTCTTTTTCGCTCACTGTCTTTTCATTTTTCACTTTTGTACAAAACAATAAAATGGCAATGTTTTCAAAATAAATAACTTCATTTTCACTTTTTCTAAACAAGATTAAAACTGATCACTAAAACGAGCCAATCTCAACCCTTGCAGAGATTATCCTCCAGATTGCACCGACAACAGCACTACTATGACCTCGTATGACTTCGACAATCCGATTAATCAAGCTGATGAAGGGGTTGAAGAAGACTATGAGTTACCTGAAGAGTTAGCCAGGTTGTTGAGGCAAGAAGAGAAATTGATTACTCCTCATCAGGAGGAAGTTGAAATAGTTAATCTTGGTACTGAAGAAGACTTAAAGGAAGTAAATATTGGGGCCAGTCTGCAAGATTCAGTGAAGGAACAGCTTATTGACATGCTTCGAGAGTACGTCGACGTCTTTTCTTGGTCCTATCAAGACATGCCAGGTCTGGATACTGATATTGTTATGCACAAGCTGCCTTTGAAAGAAGATTGTCCTCTAGTGAAACAAAAGTTACACCGTACTCGTCCAGATATGGCCATGAAGATTAAAGAAGAAGTAAAAAAACAGTGGGACGCCGGTTTCCTTGCTGTAACTAGTTACCCGCCGTGGGTCGCTAACATTGTACATGTGCCTAAGAAGTATGGAAAAGTACGGATGTGTGTGGATTACCGGGATCTAATTAGTGCTAGCCCGAAGGATGACTTCCCATTACCTCACATTGATGTATTGGTCGACATCACAGCTCAGTTCTCGGTATTTTCCTTCATGGATAGTTTTTCCGGGTATAATCAGATCAGAATGTCACCCAAAGATATGGAGAATACTACCTTCATCACACCCTGGGGCACATTCTGTTATAAGGTAATGCCTTTTGGACTGAAGAATGTCGGTGCTACTTATCAACGGGCTATGGTAACATTATTCCACGACATGATCCACAAAGAAATTGAATGCTACGTGGATGACATGATTGCCAAGTCCCTCACTGAAGAAGATCATCTGGTAAATCTGCTAAAGTTGTTCAAGCGTCTGAGAAAGTATCAGCTGAAGGTAAACCCCAACAAATGCACATTCGGGGTACGTTCCGGTAAGCTGCTGGGATTCATCGTAAGTGAAAAGGGAATTGAAGTTGATCCTGACAAAGTCAAAGCCATTCAGGAAATGCCTGCACCTAGGACTGAAAAAGAAGTTCGGGGTTTCTTATGTAGATTGAACTACATTTCACAGTTCATATCTCACCTTACTGCAACCTGTGAGCCCCTATTCAAACTGCTAAGAAAGGAACAAACGGTCAGGTGGAACGAATGTCAGAAGGCTTTTGACAAAATCAAGGAGTACCTGCAATAACCTCCAATTCTTATGCCTCCAGTTGAAGGAAGACCTTTAATAATGTATCTGACAGTATTAGAAGGATCAATGGGGTGTGTTCTTGGCCAGCATGACAAGTCTGGTCGAAATGAGTATGCAATATACTACCTAATCAAAACGTTTACCGACTGTGAACAACGTTATTCACTGCTCGAGAAAACTTGTTGTGCTTTAGCGTGGGCTGCTCGCCGACTAAGACAGTATATGTTGACTCACACTACTTTGTTGATCTCAAAGATGGATCCAATCAAATACATATTTGAGAAGCCAGCACTTACCGGAAGGGTTGCAAGATGGCAAATGATTCTGACAGAATATGACATTCAGTACACATCTCAAAAGGCCATCAAGGGCAGTGTACTGTCTGACTATCTAGCTGAGCAACCCATCGATGATTACCAGCCCATGAGATTTGACTTCCCTGGTGAGGATAACATGTTCCTGAAAGCAAAATATCATGAAGAGCCTGTTCACACTGAAGGGCCTGACCCTGAAGAAGAATGGACTATGATGTTTGATGGGGCTGTTAATATGAATGGTCGAGGAGTTGGTGCAGTGCTCATTACACCTAAGGGAGTTCATATGCCTTTCTCGGCAAAACTCATTTTTGCGTGCACTAACAACGAAGCTGAATACAAAGCCTGTATCATGGGTCTTGAGGAAGCCATTGACCTCAGGATCAAAACATTAACTGTATTCGGAGATGCATCTTTGGTAATCAATCATACCAACGTCAAATGGTACACCCACTAAGAGCATCTAATTCCATACCGTGACTATACGAGGAGATTATTGACTTTCTTCACAACAGTCAAACTTGAGTATATCCCTCGAGACGAAAATCAGTTCGCAGATGCTTTAGCTACCATTTCCTCCATGATCAAGGTTCAGACTGCCAATTATGTGCCTCGGATTTCGATATCCAGACTAGACCGACCAGCATACGTATTCTCGGTGGACTTTTCTAAAGATGACAAGTCGTGGTTCCATGACATCAAAAGTTTCTTAGAGGATCAAACATACCCACCTGGGGCATCATCCAATGATAAGAAGACATTAAGAAGGATGGCTGGTAGTTTCTTTCTTAATGTTGATGGTTCGTTATACAAGAGAAACTTTGACATGGTTCTTCTCAGATGTGTTGATAAGGAAGAAGCAGACTTGCTGATGCACGAGGTGCATGAAGGATCTTTCGGTACCCATGCTAGAGGACATGCAATGGAAAATAAGTTATTACGATCAGGCTACTACTGGATCTCAATGGATGCAGACTGTTGTGCCTATGCCAGGAAGTGTCATAAATGCCAGATTTATGCAGATAAAGTGCATGTGCCTCCGAATCCTTTGAATGTGATGTCTTCACCTTGGCCCTTTTCCATGTGGGGCATTGACATGATTGGAAAGATCGAACCTACTGCTTCAAATGGCCACAAATTCATCCTGGTAGCCATTGATTACTTCACCAAATGGGTTGAAGCAGCTTCGTATGCCAACGTCACCAGACAAATGGTAGCCAGATTCTTGAAAAGGGACATCATCTGTCGATATGGAGTACCCGAGCGAATCATTACTGATAATGGATCCAATTTGAAGAACAAGATGATGGCAGAACTGTGCCGGGACTTCAAAATCCAACATCGCAACTCTTCTCCTTACAGGCCAAAGATGAATGGCGCTATTGAGGTAGCTAACAAGAACATCAAGAAGATTGTGCAGAAGATGGTGGTAACTTACAAAGATTGGCATGAAATGTTACCATTTGGCCTTGCATGGGTATCGTACCTCAATCAGAACGTCTACTAGGGTAACACTGTATCAACTTGTGTATGGTATGGAAGTTGTCCTACCTGTTGAAGTTGAACTACCCTCCTTACGGGTAATGATGGATGTCAAGCTGAATGAAGCAGAATGGGTCTGTTCTCGGTATAATCAATTGAATCTGATCGAAGAAAAGAGATTAGCTGCAATCTGTCATGGACAAGTATATCAGAAAAGGATGAAGAAAGCCTTTGATCAGAAAGTCAGGCTTCGGGAGTACCAAGTAGGAGATCTTGTGCTGAAAAGACTTCTTCCTCCTCATACAGACCACAGGGGCAAGTGGACTCCAAATTACGATGGTCCGTTCATAGTAAAGAAAGTTTTCTCTAGTGGAGCACTGATGCTCACTACTATGGAAGGTGAAGATTTCTTATCCCCTGTGAATTCAGATGCAGTTAAAAAATACTTCGCATAAAATGACCCGCTGGACATAAAAACAGAATGTAAGTCCAGGCAAAAATAGGGCATCCCGGCGAGTCAAAAACAGAATAAGAGACTCGGGAAAAAATAAGGGAAAATTGAAAAAAATGTACACCTGCTGAGTTGAAAAGCCGCATTGGACAGCTCAAGCAAAAATGGGTATCCCGGTGGATTGAAAACCCGAAAGGGCGATCCACGCAAAATCAGGGAATAAGCGAAGAACTGCATTCTGAATTCGTCTGTATCACTTACAACATGGCAAGCTTCGAAAGGTTAAAGCATCGGTCAGAATCAACTTTTTCAGAAAGCAAGATAAGAAGAATCTCAAGGTCATATAGGTCATAGCAAGGAAAGCTCACCTGAGCGTCGTCAGCATTGCCAGCACTTTTACTTTTTCAATTTGTAACAATCTCTTCATTACAGGGGATTTGTTTCTTTGACTGTATTTTCCAATTCAGGGCATCCAAATTAATAAAATCAGAGTTTTCAGTCACACCCCGTCTCGTACATTTTGGTTTCGTTTGTGAAATGTCCAGTATCCATGATATAGTATTTTCATAAAATAAATGAGCCATTCTTAATAAATTCTTGCAGGAAATAATCTTATTTCCAGGAATATCTAACTCCTATAAGGGAATCCGATAAGGGATACCTCGGGATACTTGTGCGTTTCTTTGTCTTAACAGGATTACAGGTATTCGAATACGCAGCACGGGGCATACCAAATATCACTTCCCCAGCACATCTTCTCCAAGCAGCATCTGAAATGCTTTTTCCCCAACAGAGTTGTCAAAGCCTCCTCATCCTCAGCTAGGATCCCCACAGAAATCTCTAGGAAGATCGTTCAGTGATCTTTCCTCCCCCAAACAGAGTGTCGAGTCTCAAAGACAGAAGAACCATTTCCCCACAGAGTTCCAGCCTCTCCCCAGAAGAGTAATGCCTGAAATTCTCACACAACAAAGTGACAATGAGTCTCCTCATCCCCAGCTGGGTCTTCTCCTTACAGGATAGGTTTATTCAATGATATCTTCCCTCAAGCAAAGCCGTAAAACTTATCAGGTCTACCAATGATCTCATCCCCAGCTGGGATACTCCTTCCAAGCGGATCAACTAGAGATCTCCACAATAACGGGATCCGAATCTTGGATCAGTTTTCTTTCGCATAATCATAGCATTCGCATCATAAATCACCAAAATAAGCGTAGCATTACGGCAAAAAACAAACATTTGCATGATCACAAGTCAGGTTTGAATCAGTCACTTGTAAATACCACTGATATTTCATCAACAATGTATATAAAAAAGGGCTCGCACCCCCTGCAAATAAAAGCCAAAGCATCCCCTTTGCACTCTCCAACACAGATGCATGTTCATATGTACTCTTTCGACACTCGTCCATGTCATACTATTCCCCTGCGGATAAGCCAAAACATCTTCACAAGTACAGATATCTATACATTCTCTTTCGACACTCGTCCGTGTCACCCTTCCCCAGCACGGTTGCCAAATTACTTGTTAAAGACCAAGTACCTTTTTATAATACACTCCTTTCGACACTCATCCATATCATCCTATCCCTACAGGTCGCTGAAACACCTGTTGTATTCTCATATACAAATGTTTGTTCATAACATATACACTTTCTGACACTCGTCCGTGTCACACTGTTCCTCAGCAAGTTGAACACTCGTCAGTGTCTTGCTCATACTCCACAATACTTCACTCATACTTATACAGATACTCGTTTGTATATTATATATACATATATTCATCTCCCCATATATTCGACACTCGTCTGTGTTCTTTGTTAACCAGTTGTACTCGTCCGTACCATCATCTCTGAACATGCGTCAGCGTTTGTTTCTACCAATACTCGTCTGTATCATGGTCTTAAGGATGCTCGTCCGCATCTTTAATCTATACACAGCGTCAAAACACTTATACTTTTATTCTTGAGCGTAAGCACTCGTCCGTGTTTACCATTCCCTAGCAAATCGCCAGCAAAACAACTTTTCTTCTATCCTACATTCGTCCTATGTCGTGATACTTTCGGCAGTCGTACCCTTCCAGGTGATCGTCCTTCACCTCCGGATGACCGTCCCTCGTCCTTTCCCCAGTGGAGTCTCCATTATTGGAACCCTTTCCTATCCGACATCCGTCCTATGTCGTGATATTTAGCAGCCGTCCCCTGCTAGGTGATCGTCCTTCACCTTTTTGATGATCGTCCTTCATCATTTTATCCGATGGCCGTCCCCATCGTTGATCTTGTTATCGATAAACCCGAGAGCAGCCGTACCCTGCTAGGTGATCGTCCTTCACCTCTTAATGATCGTCCTTCATCTTTCTTATCCGATAGTCGTCCCCATCGTCGACTTTTTCTATCCGACATCCGTCATATGTTGTGATAAAGAGCAACCGTCCCCTGCTAGGTGATCGTCCTTCACCTTTAATAACCGTACCTCGTCATTCATTTCATTCTTTGAACCGATGGCAGTCCCCATCATTGTTTACCTTACTTTGCAAACCCGATGGTCGTCCCCATCATTGACTTTACCCTTAAATCCCCAGAGAACCTTATTTCCTTATTTGATGGTCGTCCCCCATCATGATCTCTTTATTTCCCCAGCATGTCGGTCGTCCCCGTCATTGCTTTATCCCCAGCAGTCGTCCTCTGCTCGATGGTCGTCTTCCATCGCTTTCATTTGATAATCATACTATACTACCTTTTGCAATTTATATCCCTTTTCTTCTTCTCCCCAGCGAGTGCAAATTTTGGATTGTCTTTGGTATTCAATCACAAGTTATCTTGTTTGTCTGTTAAGCCAGGCGCTTACATCCTGCACAGTTAACTCGTGTTTGAATAGGGGAAGCTGTAAACACCCCAAATTTTCCCTCACTCATCACACCATGGCTTGTGATCTTTCATCTTTGCATAAGTTTAAGCATACCATCTCATATTGCATTTTTGTTTCACTGCATAATACAAGTTCATCTGCATTTAGGGTTTGTGATTTGAGCAATCCAAGGATCCATCTGAGCCACTCCAAAGGTCTCCAATCATTCCAAGAGGGTCCATGTATGTTCTATCATCGTTTTATACCCCTCAAAGATCAAGGAAGTCAAGAAATCACAAGAACTGGCAAAGCATGGAAGCAGAGCTAGGGTTTCACTACACAGATGACCTGAAATTAGGGTTTTGGTTTCAGAGGCCATAACTCCAAATTTTTTGGTCATTCTTGTTTCTAATGTTCTTAAACTATTATAAGTATCATGTGTACCAAGTTTCATGAAGAAATTCATTGTGGAAGTCATCTGTTCACTGGGAAACTTCTTGAGCAAGTAAAGTCAAAATCAGGGAATCTGAGGCCCCCAACAATGGAACCAAAGTGGATTTTTCATCAAATTGAAGTTATATGATCTTTATTTGATCATTGAAGTTCATGGAAGTTCACAAAATTGAAGAAAATTGAGCTAAACCAAAAGTTGCCAAAAATGTAAATGACTTGTAATGGAAACTTTCCATTTTGGGAAAGTATTTCAACCTCCTCTTTCTCAACCAAAAATGCTTCAAATGAAAAATTGTTGGTCATGAAAGTTGTAGATTGGATCATTCCCTTTTCAAAAAGTACAAGAACTTGATCTAATTCTTCCTAGAACTCAAGATATGGCTTTGCAAAGTTGTCAAAAATCACATAATTTTAGGTTTCATGCCAAAGAGGGAATTTTGCAAATTCACATACCAAGCCATTTTGTGACCTCTAATACACTTCTAGGAATCATACAAACATAGTGTATTGCCTAAGAATCAGAATTGGCCCAAGAATCATGCCATTTCATGCCTTGAACTTCAAGAAATTCAAAAGGGGCCAAACTTCTTCAAATTTGCAAAAGAGCATGAAACTTCTCACATACTTGCTGAATCACCACAAAACATTTTCCATGGTTCTCCTTGATCGTTGCTGAGCCAAGACATGCCATAAGCCAGCTGTAACATGAGCCCATACCTCAAGTACAAGTTATGTTGACATTTTGGCAACTTGCCCATACCAATCACCACAGTCCACCACCCACTTCTTGACCTATCAAACAATGTTATGTGGATCAAAAGCAACTCATAACATACATCACACAAGCCTGGAACCTCAGAATCACCAAGTTTCTCAAAATTACCCCAAAAGCAAAAACTTTCGAAACACTCTGCTCAGCCACAAAAACTCCAAACAAACTTCACCATTCAACTCACCATCATCATTAGAACATAAACCAACCATCAAACAAGCCTAAAAGCAAGCCAAACACAAACATGATTTCTGGCCAGTTGAAGTGCAACCACTCAAACCAGCCATTATAAACTCCTTCCAAGCATCAAAGCATCACAGGAGGATCATTGGAGTCATTTTGCACCAAAGAGGAGGCCAGATAGCTCATATTGAAGAAGCTCCATCTCAGGTATCCTCAAGAACAAATTTTCCAGAACTTGTTTTTCTTGTTATAGAAATGTTCTTTATGCTTTACTGATCACCATGATGTGTTTACTTTTGAAAATGATTGAAAAAAAAGCATGTATGAAGCTTCTGAAAGTTTTGTGTGTTTTTCCGTTTGCCTTTGATTCATGATCTTGAGTGAAAATAAATGAATTTTGTTGCTGGATTCTTGTTTAGAAGTGTCTAATGAGTGTTTCTGGAGATTTTGGTGAAGTTTCATTGCGTTTTGAGAGAGATAGCATGAATGGGTGACCGGAGAAGATGACCGGAGCTTGCTCCGGTCACCTGAAAATGTTTAGGGTTCAGATTAGGGTTAATCAGTGTAATTAGGGAACTTTGAATCTCAGCCCTTAGATTAGGTTTCACGCGCATGAACCAATGGACCAGATCACTTTATTAACCCTTAATTTCCATTTAATTTAATTAATTAGGTTTAGTTAATTAATTAAGACTGGTTTTAATTTCAGCCTTTGGATATGGCGCCAGTCAATTCCCACCCCTCAACTTTGAATCTAAGCCCTTAGATCAGCATACTTCTCCTTTTATCTATTTTTATTTCATTTTATTGCATTTATTTTGTACATTTTATTTAAAACACTTAGAAAATTCCAAAAATATTTTTCTTCTGCATTTTGGCTTCAAATATTTTTCTTCACCCAAAAACATTTTTATTTTTATTTTTTGCATTCAAAAATTATTTTAAAAATATTTAAATGTTTATTTTAATTAATTAACGGAAATTAATTAATTAAAATACCATTTAGGTTTCTAAAAATCCCAAAAAAAATCACATTGCATCTTAGGACATTTAGAAACATTTTCAAACCATTCATACAAATTTCTTTTTGGTTTTGATTCAACTTTGACATTTTTCTTGAATTTAGGGTTCATAAAAATCCCTTTTTGGAACCCTAACTTTGAAAATTCTTTTCTGCCTAACCATGAAGGGTTTGACATTAGTTATTTTTGCATTTTTCTTCATATAGCATGTAGTATCTATCATATTTTTGTCATAAATTTATCTTGAATTTTCCATTTGATTTGCATCTTCCCTCTTAAGGTACTCAAAAACCCTAGTTTACTTAGAAAATTCACAACTTTCTTTAGGTTAAGAGTTAGGCCTCCTCCTTTGGGGTGTGATATCATATGGGGTTAGGGTTCATTTTAGTTCATTTGCAATTTTTTATCATGTGATTTGCTTCTGTTTTTGACATTTGCATCTCATCCTTTCATGTAACCCTAATCTTGCATCCACACTTGCATCTTACATTGCATTGCATGAACATGTGAACTTGCCATGACATTATAAGCATTTGTATGCCATCTTATACATCTTAAGACATTGCTTGAACATTGCTTGACCATTTCTTCATACATTTGCTATACTTTGCATTCATTTAATTCCATAAGCACCCATGGGTTTACATGCTTCCTAAATGTTTCATTTGCATTCTTTCTCTTTGTATGAACATTTATAACACTTGCATGCCCTTTTATCATCTCATAGCACCATTTGCATCATGTGTTTGCTTCTGGTTTTGGTTTTACCTTTCATATGTTTCATTTTCATTTCATTTCTTTCCTTTATGTTAACCTTTTCAGGTGGTAAGTAACTTGAGAAGTGAATTTGCCTTCACTTCTCATTTCTCTTCACATTATTCTTATGCATCATTGCTGCATTTTTCTTTGCTTTAGAGTGATCTTGCTCATTCATTCTCATCTCTCACTTTCTTTCTCCAAGTTACTTATCTTCTTCAGTGAAGTAAGTAACTTGTTTCATCTGTTTCTTCCTCCTTTCATCTGCTTCTTCCATTGGTGGCTTCTTTGAAGATCTTTCTCAAACCTTACAAACCATAGGAACCTCCAAGCATGATAACAATTAGGGTTTGATTAGTCCCCTCTTAGCTTTTACCTTTGAGTCTTCTTTGTGTCTCTCTTCTCACCTCATCATTAGAGACTAAACCTTTAAGGCTTTAAGACTTTGTGATTAGGGTTATGCCTGCATCCTTCTCTTAGGATGGAGTGTATAACTTTAATCCTAAGTGTTAAACCCTTAATTTGTTTAAACCTCTTAATCAATCCATCTAATAATCACTAAGACATTAACTTGTAACTTGGGCCTTGCATTAGGGTTCTAATTCTTCCTTTATTGGTTAAGAAGGACTAACCCTAGTGTTAATGGACAAGTCCCCCTCAAGTTGTCTTAAAAATCATAAAACTCACTTCTTAATCTCACCCTTAATTAAAATCCATTTAATAAAGGTTTGTTTTCTCATGAGGTTAATCCCTAATCATGGATTAAGTTGAGGTATCTTCCTCAGGTTAAGTGTGCTCATCTATTATCCTTCTATTAGGATGGTGTAATGAGTTCACGAATCCTTGATTATGGCTTAAACTCATTATTTAACACTAAACAAAAACATGAAAACATCTAAATAATTGCAAGTAGGTTAATGATCTTAATCCTACACGATCATGGCAATTAAGTTGAGATGTTTATCTCATGCTTAAGGTATTCTCATTATCCCTGATCAAAGGGAGGATATGATAAGTTTACTAACCCTTGGTTTAGGCTTAAGCTCATTAACTTATGACAAACACCAAGAAGCAATAAAAGATTGAAAACACAAAAACAAACAATAATCGTCTCCTTCGGGATTCTTTTCTCACCATCTCCACTCACAAACGAGAACTTGCTTCTTCCGTCTAATGTAAGACAGTTAGCACTCGAACCAGACGAGTCATACACTTGAGCATAGGCAACAAGCAGTTCACCAGTTAATTTATCTTTCAGTCTCTATGAGTCGAACTACGGTGTTCTGACTTCCTCATTGCACGAGAGGATACATAGGCATAACTTAACAGTTATCGAACAAAAGTCTCTGTCTCTTTCCCCCTCTTCCAGCATTCTTTTTAAGCCTCATTCCTGAGCACCTCACTTCACTTTCTTGCACTGACACTTGTACATTCTTTTCTAGCTTTTGCACACAGATAGCACAGACACTATCCATTTAAACACAATCTTTTAAGCGTGGATCCCGTCGAGTACGGCGAAAAATCTGGGTGCTAATACCTTCCCAGGTTGTAACCAACCCCCTTTCTCAGTTTCTCTGGTTCTCAACCGTCTTATCCATATCTTTCTAGGTTTATGCAGCATTACCTTTCCTTCGAGATAAAAATGCCTAGATGGTGACTCTTTTCAGTTCATCTTCGTTTCTCCTTTCGCCGGCCTTTCGCACTTGTACCGGGATGCAAATCTTCGGGAGCGACAAGCATACTACAGCAAGGTTGCGTAAACTGACTCCCAAGTTCGTTACCAATCATTTGTTTCTTACTTTTATTTATCTTTCATTTTGTCTCAACCTCCGTGTTTTGACAATTTTTTCATTCACTTTACATCAAAAAATGATTTCAAACTTTGCATTGAGCTTTGCATTAAAATTACCAGGTTTGTACAAACACTTTTTATTTGCAAATAAACTTTCCTCATCAAGGAATTTTCAAACAGTTGAGAAACTTGGTCAGTGATCTTATCTGGGGAAAGTTTTTCTCAGTTCCTATGGTTCAAGAGTTGTTGCTCAACGCAAGTTATTCTCAGACTTGGTTAGTCAGAAGGTTCTCTGCAAGTTTTATACTGGGTTATTTTCTCAGCATTCATTTCAAGAGCTGAAGCCATGATCAGTGTATTCTCCCAACAGTCATTTCAAATATTTGATCATATTTTCTCCGATAGTAGTCAGGAACTGAATCCATTATCAGTTTACCTTCATCAGTCATTGAACTTGAGGCAATCTTTCTTCAATAATCTCCAAGCAGCTATTCATGACTTCTCTCAAAAGATTTTCAACTTGGTACTGTTTTACCGGTGTGATAGAGATTTGTTCAACAGTAGCATCTCTAAAATCCGAGCAGAATGGCAGCGATCTCCGTGTTGAGGAATCAGTCTTCCATCTTTTCCACTCCTCTAAGAGTCTAAACTGGTTGTCAACATTTTCTCTCATATTATTTTCTTAGGTGTGTTATTCCCCATTCTTGTTAAAGTTTGCATATTTGAGTTTGTTATTCCTCATTATGCGTTTTCTTGGGTGTGTTATTCCCCATTTCCATATACCTTTGCATATTTGAGTGTGTTATTCCTCATTATGCATTTTCTTGGGTGTGTTATTCCCCACTTTCGTTGGTAGATGTGAGTGTGTTAATCCTCATTATGCATTTCTCGAGGTCCCGTTGTTTTCAACATCTTACCTTGTGATCAAAGTCCAACTTACTTGGCATTTATCTTTGTCTCTCCATAACTTTTTCTTCATATACCTGTTGTTTCTCTCAGATATTACACCTTTTATCCGATGCCATTCTCGGATGTCCATAGTGAAGTCATCATTGATTTGATGTAATGTCTCAGACTTTTTCCCATCTCATTCAGTTCTGTTCCTGAATGTTGTGATTCACATTTTATCTGATTGCTATTCTCAGATGTTGTGATCACTTTCCTTCCGATTTCTATTCTCGGATTTCCATGTTGGAGTCATCATTGAGTTGATGCACTTTCCCAAAATTTTCCCATTTCATTCAGTTCTGTTCCTGGATGTTGTGATTCACTTTATATCTGATTGTTATTCTCAGATGTTGTGATTACCTTTTTCCGATTGCCATTCTCGGATATCCCTAGTATAGTCAGTAATGTCATCCTTGGATGCTTCTGGTGTACTTTTTCGGGAATTTTCTCACTTCATTCAATGCCATTCTTGGATGTTGTGATCCTTTATGTTCAATTGTTATTCTTGGACATTTTCGCCTCAGCTGAGCCATGTGTTGGTCTCTAGCATGCTGCTTTTCCCCGTCGGAGTTTTATGCTCCTTATCCCCAGCGTTTATTCTATTTCATGTGTCGTTTTGTTCCTTACAGATTTCTCTGCATTCTCATATACATTTCATATCATTTCATAACATTTCACATGCTTTCATAACATTTTCGTATCATTCTCATATCATTTTCATATCATTTCATATTGTTCGTTTCGTTTCATTTCATTTCATTCCATTTTTTGGCATCTTAGGATCAAAAATTTGGGTTTTTGATATTTAAGTATCTTCCATCTTGTCGAAACGAAGATTTCAATCTTCATTATCTCTGGATTGAAGAAACTTAAATAGGGGCATCTATCATACCCTAATTTTTGACCCTATGATTTTTCGCATCTCATTTGCATCTTGCATACAAATAAGATCACGTACTGGTTCGTTTATCCTTTTATAGTTGTAGGTCTATGCCTCACAAGGGATCACCATGCTCTTACTTGCTTTCATTTGTTTATATTTACTAACCTCTAACCAAAATACAAAAATATGTTGCCGTTTGTTTCTTCTTCTTCTCTGTGTTGCAGGTTTTTCAAAGTGTGGCGGTGATTTCAATTTAGAGGCGGTTGTTCAATTATGATTCGATTCAGATGGACGTTTGACCTAATCTTGGTCAAGCTATCAAAAGATTGTTTCAACTGCAAGTTATTTGTGCCAATTGCCTATTTCTCAGGCGATGCATATTCAAAGTTCAAGCTGTGTTATGTGCCAAGTTCATCAGTTTATCAAGCAGTGTTCTGTGTGAAGTCTGATTTGAATCTTCTGGTTTATCAAGTGTTCATCAGTCTATTATTGGTTCAGCTGTGGATTTGTTTTCCTCAGCATGGATTTGAATAATCAAGACATATTTCAGACGATTCAAATGGTTGTGGTTTAATTGGAAAATTACCTATTGGTTCATGTTCAGTTTAATCAAATGGTTTTGTTGAAGCAGTGCAAGTTTTGTTGAAAAAATCGAGGTCATGGTTGTGTGCGTGTGGTGGTAGCCGACTCATTAAAAAAATGTTCATACCCTTTTCTATGACCATTTTCTTATCCAATTTATTTCAATCATTCTATAACCCATTTGTTTTTATCTATTATCCATTATTATTCAATAAACACTCTTTCCATTTTTTTTCGATTATTCGATTGTCCAAATTATCATTCTTCTTAACCAATTTTCCAGTTTTTCTACATTTTTATATATATCCATTTCATTATCCTAAAACTATTTTTTTTTACCCAAGTTATTCCAATTTATTTTTAATAATCTCATTTCTTTTACTAAAAAAATACCATCACAAAAAAATATAAGCCATATCCATTCTCATACAAAATAAATTGAAAAAAAGAGTACACATAAAGAAGATTGGCCCCTTTTTCCATCAGCTTTACCAGCCAATATCATCAGCATCACGTGACTTTTTTTCCCACCCAAATACAATACTATCACGCCAAAACTTCAGCCTCCTTATCGCGTCACACCCAACCCAGCCGAGACCGATTTGCAACACACAACAACTAAAATACACCACCTGCTCAATACTCCAAAACGCAAGTAAAACGCAGACAGACTCAATACTTGAACACGAGATTGGCGTGAGCATCAAAACGCAGTAAATTATTCAAAACGGCATCACGAATCTTCCTTCAATTCTTCTATATAAACAATGTTTCTCACCTTCAAATCTCAAGCTTGAAGAGCACACTAAATCCCTGCAAAAAAATTGAATTGAGGCTTCAAAAAATTCTCAAAATCCAAATCTCGAAAATACTCCGCCATCTTCATACTACTTCTCCTTCAACCAATATCACAACCTAAATCTTCCAAACTCTTCTTCAATTCCGATCCAACGACAAATCCATCTCCAAAATCATTCATCCATAAATCCTCAAATATCATTTCACTTTTAACAACAAAAATCATCAACCACAACAAGACCATAACATCTCTGAATCGGAAAACTTTTTCAATGGTGATTTGAGAGAGAAATTGACGGTGGAATCCGAAAATTGAAACTGAGAAGAGAGTGACGATTTGATGCAGGTTCGATGATGATGTGAAGATCGGCGGTGCACATAGCTTTTTTCGGCGAGATTTGGTTTGAGAGGAAGAAGGTGAATAGTACCTTCTGCGTTTTTGAGAGATGAAGAAGAGTGATACGATTGAGAGTCGTATTTTGTTTTAGGTCTCATTTTTTTTAAAATAATAATAATTAAATTCATGCTGATTTTTATTTTGTTTAGAGTTTTGGGCTTCATAGGCCTATTTGATCAAATTATTTCTACTCCTACCACCATTATCAGCACAACACCTGTGGCCTTCTTTAATTGGTTGTTTGCTTTTGTTTTTTTTTTCTTTTTTAATAGTTTTATTATTACTAGTATGATTTTATTTATAAAGAAATAGTTCTGATATTTGTTTCTGAATTTCTTTAAAATTATTTTTTCAATTTGGTTAAATTCCTTTTAGAAAGTTTGTAAATGGTTTTAGTATTCTTTTTTTTCATTAAATTTTCTTTTTGACTATTTCCATTTGATTTTGTTTCTTTTTGTTGATTTTTGTGTGTGGATCATAAATTTTAGATCCACTTTCTTTCATCTTACTTTTCTTCTTGGTCGATGAGATCTCCGATTCGTAGATTATTGATTTTCAAAGATGCTTAATCTTCATTATTTCAAATCTATGGATGAATGATCATTTGGATCATTCTCCATAATTTGGGATCGTGATAGGTTGCTTTCGATAAATCAATGTGAAATCTCGATTAAGATTAGACCGTTACCACTTTTTTTTCTTTTCGTGCAACATGTTTTCGGAGAATAATCCATTATATCATTTCCCTAACATGTATTAGTACAAATATTTTCCACCTTAATTGGTGGTGGCCGGCCTCATTTGTAGGGTAATTACTTCGTAAATTACTCGGCGATTGCATAACATAGACCTAAACTTGTCCCAAATTCGGAATAAGATCCAATTGGATCCGGTTGCCTCTCGATTTTGGTTATCTCTTTTTGGTTGTGTTTGATTAAGTTCATCATACCATTTCTATGTAAATATTATTATACTATTAATATACTAACATTTTAATTCATTCTCGCACCTTATCCTCTTTATTTCAATCTCTCGCTCCTTATCTCTTTTATTATGCTTTTATTATACTATATCATTCATCATATTGTTTATGTTTATATTTTTATGCTTGTGATTTTTCTTTTGTCCATTTGGACACAAAAATATTAATAAAGGAATAAACATCTAAAAGACTTGTGACTTCAACTTTGGACTATGGTTACTATCCTTAGCATTGGACTTGGAATTTGGACATAGATTCTAGGATCATTCCTTTGCTTGAGCAATTATGGATTGGAGACCTTAGCCTATTTGGTTAATTTGCTTATGAAGATGGAAGTCCTATTGTTTCGAAGAATGTTCACCATACGGTTTGATCGTTCTTCCTTTAACTTCTACATTCAAGTTTTAGGATAGTCCCTTCATCTCCTCCCACTTCTTAGATTTTCAAATCTCCCTATTTTCAAAACCTTCTTTGTTTTCAAATTTCAAACGTTTTCACAATCATACCTTGAATTAGGTCATGCGGTTTTACCTTTTCATTTCATTTCTTAATAAATGCTAAACAACATAAGCATATCGAAACTTTCTTTTCAAAAACACTTCAAAAAATTCAAAACTCATTCAATTGTTTTTGTGCCCTCGTGCACTTTTCTTTTTAACTATTTTTATGTTTAGATATGATTCATTCTTTCTAGCGGAATTATTCGCTAAAGAATGACGAGTTATCTTTACATTCTAAAATCAATTCACCCCATTGTTTCTTTTCGCATTTTGTACCACGAACTACGAGGTTTTGATCTCGCATTGCACTTTGTGGGTACGTAGGCATGAGACAATCGTCTCTTCAAACACAAAAAATATTAAAAAAAACATTTCTCTTCTCATCTCTTCTATCTCTTTCAAACAAACCATTTTCAAACCAAAAAAGCAATAAATATTTCAAAGGGCTCCCGTGGAGTACCACAGACATTTTGGGTGCGTAAAACCTTCCCATTGTGTAACCTATCCCCTTACCCGTTCTCTGCTTGTTTCTTTTAGCTTTTGCTTTTAGATTCATTAGGTTTTATTCGCTCTTTTTCCCTTTTCCATTTGGAATAAAATAAAAGCGCGGTGGCGACTATGTTTACCTTGAGTTAAGTTAGCTAATAGCTTACACTCATGATTTTACCGCTACAGAAAAGTGGCGACTCTGCTGGGGAGTCAATCTCTAAGTGGATTCGGCCTACTTTGATTTATTTACTGCTTTGGTTTGATTTGTTTGTTACTTGTTTGTTCTGTTTCGGTTTTGGTGATCCTCTGTGAGTGAGATAGATTCTAACCCGGATCTGAGTTGAACTTATGATAGGACGATGATATTCGAAGCGATACGCAATGGAGTAGTCCAAAGCGATATCAATTTGATAATCTCCATTGGTTAGGCTCTCTTGAATTATCAATGTCATGATGAGTAATCATACGTGGTATTATTTTCCGACCTTGAGCTGATCATGCTGAGGACCGTAGAACCCTTAACCAATCCAAGCCAATTTAGGAACGTAGTGCGGAAACTATCCGGGTGTAAACCTAAGGTGGTTGTCACGCGATACTACACTTGGAAGAGGTCTATTTTAAGAATGTTATCGGTTGAGGAGTAATCCAACGTACCGATAAAATTCTAGAGATGGCTGTTAACTCCGGGAACCTCTGTTAGCACCCTTTTGGTTTTCTGCAAGTACATTAAAGACAAACCTTAGTACATACCTTTGTGGATTGTTGGTTCTGCTACCTTGACTCCATGCTTGTGATCCGAACCTTTGAACCTGTGTGCTTTGCATGATCTTATTTGTAGTTGTTGCATCTACATATTCATCATGATCATCATCACAACCATTTTTCAAGGAAAATAATTTCGGTTATTGCAAATATTGAAGAAAGAATAAATATTCCTTTTTGTCAAGATTTTTCATGACCGTATTCTCAATGTTGACCATGTTTGCAATAATCGAGTTGTTTTTCTGAAAATGGAAGTGAACATTGCATATCATTGCATCCTCGCATATTCTTGCGTTCATCCGAGTTGTGTGGGAACTCATCCCGGTTGTTTCCTTCTTCAGTTGTCTGTTGATCCGTCAAGCTGTCTCCTCACCACAGATACAGTACTAGAGTTGCTAACAGATTGAGAGCTATCAAATTAAGAATGGAAAACCAAGAACAACATAACCTGGAAGTCCAGATGGAGATTGATGAGATGAAGGCCAGTATGACCAGGCTCACTGAAATGATGCAAGTTCTGATTGCTCGAGGTGAACCACCTCAAAGGACTATTATCTCTGAAGTTTTTACTGTTGTTGTTGACCCTCCTGTTGTTCAGGAACCAGCTTCTACTTGGCCAGAATTTGGGTTACCTTCGGATTACGTGTCAGCTGCTGCTACTGCTCAAATGGGTGGTCCATTTGTTGTGCCAGTCTTTTCAGCTCCGACTTTTGTCGAACCTCAACCTGTTGTGCACACTACTGCTCAGACTACTTATTAGAATTCTCCTTTTTTGTACAAGGCTGCTGGTCCACAAGCTGAAAGTCAGGGTGAACCTAGATATATGAAGTTAGAGAGCAATGTTTGACTCTTGAGAAGAGGGTAAGAGGTCTAGAAGGAAAAGATGTCTTTGGTTCTGCTGCAATAGACATGTGTTTGGTCTCTAACCTAGTTTTTCCTGATAAGTTCAAAGTTCCTGTATTCGAGAAATACAATGGTCATACTTGTCCAAAGATTCATCTGTTGATGTATTGTCGCAAAATGGCTGCACATGCCAAGGATGACAAGCTTCTTATTCACTGTTTTCAAGATAGTCTGAGTGGTGCTTCTATGAAGTGGTATGTGGGACTCGAGAAGAGTCACATCCGAAGTTGGAAGGATTTGTCTGATGCTTTTATAAGACAGTATAAGTACAATCTGGACATGGCGCCTGACCGTCGTCAACTTTAAAATATGTCACAGAAAGATAAAGAATCATTCAAAGAGTACGCTCAGCGTTGGAGAGAGCTAGCTGCTCAAGTGGAACCACCTTTGGCCAAAAAAGAATTAACTGGTTTGTTCATGGACACTCTTCAACCGATCTTTTGGGAGAAAATGGTAGGAAGTGTTTCATCTGGTTTTTCTGACCTAGTCACTATTGGAGAAAGACTAGAGGAAGGTGTCAAGAAGGGTAAGATTACCAATTCTGAATCTTTTAATGCTGCAAGAAAGTCTCTTGGGAACTTTCAAAAGAGAAGAGATGGTGATGCTTATGCTGTTTAACTGAGAGGAAGCCTTATTGCCCGCAACAACAATATGTTCAACCATACATAATTGCATTTGCTCCTGTTGTCAACGCTCAACCAGCTCAAGCTCAAGTTCAAGTTCGAGCTCAACCAGTTCAAGCTCAAGTTCAAGTTCGAGCTCAAGCTTAGGCTCCTCATCCTGCTGCTGGACAAAATCAGTATCGCAATAGGCCAAACTTTGATCCTATCCCGATGACATACACTGATTTGTATCCTTCCTTTATTAAGAGTGGTATAATTACTACTAGGCCTCCGCCTGCTGTTCCAGATCCTTTTCCAGCTAACCATAGATCGGATCTTCGCTGCGAGTTTCATCAAGGTGGAACTGGTCATGACTTGGAACATTGCTTTGCACTGAAGGCTAAAGTGCAAGAACTTATCAGGAACAACATCCTTTTGTTTCATGATACTAATCCTAATGTTGTCAACAATCCTTTACCGAAGCATGAGAAGTGAATCTTTTAGAAGAATTCAACAGTCAAATTTTCTTCAAGGCCAGAATCTCAGACGAGACAGTTCATCCTTGTTGCTAATGGATCACTAGGCCATTGTTTCTTTATGTTTGCAATTTGCTTCAATTGTATTGAATTGTTTGCTTTTAAACCTTGTTTGTACTTTCATGTTGATTTTAATTAAATAAGCATTGCTTTGTTTTGATTCAATTTCATTTATTATTTGCATCTTTATGCTTTACATTTCAAGCTCATTTATCTTTTCTCAAGCTTTTACAATGATTGGAGGGAGGATGATGAAAACGAGATACCCATAATTGTTATTGGTATGCTTTCAATTGAGACTTGCATGATGATATACATGCATTGTTTCAAATCCCAAAACACTGGAGAAATAAGGAAGTTAATCCCTTGTCAACCCCTTTGAGCCTTGAAGTTGGAGTTTCTTTTTGTTCGAAAAAACCCGCAACCTTAACCTGGGGATGGGTAGTTCTCAATTAATTAGAATATGCATTCAAGTACAAGAGAATCATTCAAGACGCCTTTCAATAAAGGTTGCAATCTCACGCTTTCCTTCACACACATCAAAGAAGTCTTGAAGATGTTTCTCAATTCAAAAGTCAATGATGGTTCATCGTAATCATTAAGCCAGTCAGTCACTATCTTTCAACAAAAAAAAATGATATTGAAAAAAAATGATGATAAAGTCAAAACCTATGAAGGAGACTTAGGCAAAAAAACTGGGGCATCCCGTTGACTGTAAGTTCAAGTATCACAGTTCAGGCAAAAGTTAGGGATAATAAAAAGAAAGATTTATCAAGAGATCATCAAAATCCTCAACAAGAACAAGATGAGTGGACCAAAGTCCTCGCCAAAAATAACAAAAGGAAGAAATGACTACTATCTCAAAATCCTTTGGCTTATGAACCATCTTCATCTGTGCAACCCCAAATGTCTTGGAACTTGAATGCATAGGCTGAATTAATTGAATGCAGGACTGGAGTTCATCATGAAGTTGGGTTGGGTACAAATAACTTTGAGCCTATATCCTTTGTTTCATAAACCGTGAACCAGACCACGTTACAACCTTCAAAAGTCCTAATTGAATCCAGGTTTCTTTTGAAAAGCATTGTAAACACCCCAAATTTGCCCTCACTCATCACACAATGGGTTGTGATCTTTCATCTTTGCATAAGTTTAAACATACCATCTCATATTGCATTTTTATTTCACTGCATAGTACAAGTTCATCTGCATCTAGGGTTTGTAATTTGAGCAATCCAAGGATCCATCTGAGCCACTCCAAAGGTCTCCAATCATTACAAGAGGGTCCATGTATGTTCTATCATCGTTTTATACCCCTCAAAGATCAAGAAAGTCAAGAAATGACAAGAACTGGCAAAGCATGGAAGCAGAGTTAGGGTTTCACTACATAGATGACCTGAAATTAGGGTTTTGGTTTCAGAGGCCATAACTCCAAATTTTCTGGTCATTCTTGTTTCTAATGTTCTTAAGATGTTATAAGGATCATGTGTAACAAGTTTGATGAAGAAATTCATTGTGGAAGTCATTTGTTCACTAGGAAACTTCTTGAGCAAGTAAAGTCAAAATCAAGGCATCTGAGGCCACCAACAATGGAACCAAAGTGGATTTTTCATCAAATTGAAGTTATATGATATTTATTTGATCATTGAAGTGCTTGGAAGTTCACAAAATTGAAGAAAATTGAGCTAAACCAAAAGTTGCCAAAAATGGAAATGACTTGTAATGGAAACATTCCATCTTGGGAAAGTATTTCAACCTCCTCTTTCTCAACCAAAAATGCTTCAAATGAAAAATTGTTGGTCATGAAAGTTGTAGATTGGATCATTCCCTTTTCAAAAAGTACAAGAACTTGATCTAATTCTTCCTAGAACTCAAGATATGGCTTTGCAAAGTTGTCAAAAATCACATAATTTTAGGTTTCATGCCAAAGAGGGGATTTTGCAAATTCACATACCAAGCCATTTTGTGACCTCTAATACACTTCTAGGCATCATAAAAACATAGTGTATTGCCTAAGAATTAGAATTGGCCCAAGAATCATGCCATTTCAGGCCTTGAACTTCAAGAAATTCAAAAGGGGCCAAACTTCTTCAAATTTGAAAAAGAGCATGAAACTTCTCACACACTTGCTGAATCACCACAAAACATTTTCCATGGTTCTCCTTGATCTTTGTTGAGCCAAGACATGCCCTAAGCCAGCTGCAACATGAGCCCATACCTCTAGTACAAGTTATGTTGACATTTTGGCAACTTGCCCATACCAATCACCACTGTCCACCACCTACTTTCTGACCTATCAAACAATGTTATGTGGATCAAAAGCAACTCATAACATACATCACACAAGCCTAGAACCTCAGAATCACCAAGTTTCTCAAAATCACCCCAAAAGCAAAAGCTTTCGAAACACTCTGCTCAGCCACAAATCCTCCAAACAAACTTCACCATTCAACTCACCATCATCATTAGAACATAAACCAACCATCAAATAAGCCTAAAAGCCAGCCAAACACAAACACGATTTCTGGCCAGTTGAAGTGCAACCATTCAAACCAGCCATTATAAACTCCTTCCAAGCATCAAAGCATCACCAGGAGGATCATTAGAGTCATTTTGCACCAAAGAGGATGCCAGATAGCTCATATTGAATAAGCTTCATCTCAGGTATCCTCAAGAACAAATTTTCTAGAACTTGTTTTTCTTGTTATAGAAATGTTCTTTATGCTTTGCTGATCATCATGATGTGTTTACTTTTGAAAATGATTGAAAAACAAGCATGTATGAAGCTTCTGAAATTTTTGCGTGTTTTTCCCTAGATGCAGATGAACTTGAACTATGCAGATGAAACAAATATGCAATATGATGTGGTATGCTTATGCTCATGCAAAAATGGAAGATCACAAGCCATGGTGTGATATGAGTGAGGGCAAATTTGGGGTGTTTACAGTTATCTAATGAATTTAATCCCTAACCATGGATTAAGTTGAGGTATCTTCCTCAGCTTAAGTGTTCTCATCTATTATCCTTCTATTAGGATGGTGTAATGAGTTCACTAACCTGTGATTAGAGATTAATCTCATTACTTAACACTAAACCAAAACCCAAAAACATCCAAATAACCACAAGTAGGTTAATGATCTTAATCCTACATCATCATGGTAATTAAGTTGAGATGCTTATCTCATACTTAAGTGGACTCATTATCCCTAATCAGGGAGGATATAATGAGTTTACAAGCCCTTGATTTAGGCTTAAGCTCATTAACTTATGCAAAACACCAAAAACAATAAAAAACTGAAAACACAAAAACAAACAATAATCGTCTCCTTCGGGATTCTTTTCTCATCACACTCATCCACAAACGAGAGCTTGCTTCTTCCGTCTAATGTAAGACATTTATCACTCGAGCCAGACGAGTCATACACTTGAGCATAGATAAGTAAGCAGTTCACAGTCAATTTATCTTTTCAGTCTCTTTGAGTCGAACTACAGTGTTCTGACTTCCTCATTGCACGCGAGGATATGTAGGCATAACTTAACAGTTATTGAACAAAAGTCTTTGTGTCTTCCCCCTCTTTCTGCATTCTTTTTAAGCCTCAAATCCTGAACAATTCACCCTTTTGCACTGACACTTGTACTTTCTTTCCCTAAGCTTTTGCACACAGATAGCACATACACCTACCCCTTTTAAACACAATCTTGTAAGCGTGGATCCCGTCGAGTACGACGGAGGATCTGGGTGCTAATACCTTCCCAAGTCGTAACCAACCCCCTTTCTCAGTTTCTTTGGTTCGCAACCGTCTTATCCATCTCTTTCCAGGTTTATGCAGCATTACCTTTCCTTCAGGATAAAAATACCTAGCTGGCGACTCTATTCAGTTCATTCCTTTTCTCTTTTCACCGACCGTTCGTATCTGCACCGGGATGCAAATCTCCGGGAGTGATACATAAGAAAGTACATAATTTTAGCTTCAAAACGATATGTGGAACGTTAAAATCGGACACCCGGGTCAAAAGTTACGAATGGAGACATAATACTTTTAAAAAAAAAAGGAAACAACATTCTGCAAAAGAAACAGGTGGCGGCATGAACCCAGTTCGCGAGGCGACCCCAGAAGGTTTACACCTAGCTCGCGGCGTGAAGCCTGTTTGTGGGGCAATGATAGAAGCATCCACTCAGTTTGCAACGCCTACCCTATTCACGGGGAAAACTTAGCAGAAAACCCCAAAATCAGCCACATGAAGGACTTTTCCAAATGCCCCAAATCCCACCAAAATCATCAACAACAAGGAAAACAAGTATCAAACATGATTGTATCACATACTAACCAAAATGTAATGATTAAATCGAGTTTGAACCGTTAAACTTTCAATTCCTAAGATTTTTCAACAAAAACCCTAAACCACAAAATCTCTAAAACTCAATCAAAACCAAAGATAAAAGTTTCTAACTAAGAACCCACGTTGCAACAACAAGGAGTTTGATGAAGATGATGAAGAAGAATGACGATTCCAGCTCATGAGCTTCCATTAGTTTTCCTCTTTTCCATTTTCTCTTCTCTTCCCTTTCTTTCTCTTCTTTCTCTTACTAACTTTCTTCTTTCTCTCTCTTTTATAACAAAAGCAACAAATATCTATTAGTTAGTACAACTAACTGGTCCAATTGAGAGTATCCAAAAATGTCTCTGAGTCAAATATTTAACAAAGCCACTGAGTCAGATAATATTTAATTAATTAATTTAAGTTCGTCAGTTACTCTAATTATTTTAAATTGAAACTCTTAGAGCACACCGAAACCCTACTAACCTTAATTAATATTATCCAGGGCATTTAATTAAATAGGGGTATTACATTCTCCCTTCCTTAAATTTAAATTCATCCTTGAATTTCCTTTACTCATCCACAACGACGGTTTACAACATTGTCTTAGATCCATACTTATCCTTACTTTCGATACATACTCTGACATATTCAAATTCAAATCTGACTTCACGGTCCAAGGTCCTTGTTTCATAACCAACCAAACTTTATGTCCTTACTCATACACTTGTTCCAACATTAGGTTAACTTCTAACTTACTACTTTCGCAATCCGTCTGTTGTTTCATACTGAAACACTTAGGCTATCTCTCTTTCGGACAAGCATACCACTCTAAATCCTTCTATTAATTCAAAACACAAAGCATAACGCTCCAGCTTGATTTCGAAACCACAACACTCGACAAAACTCCACAAGGTAAATTAGTGAAATCTTATCTATAAATAATTTCCAGCAAAAGCTCTTATTAAAATTCTTCAATCACTAAAAACCATTTCAAAGGTTTCAAACAACTTCTGTACCAATTCCACTTTGTTTGATGTTATACGTTGTAACCATTTACGCCCGACACTCCATCATTTAAGTGTCTTACTATATACAACACACTTAGAACAAATTTCTCTTACCTCAACACTTATAAATAATTCTCTTCTGATTCTCAACGATCCGACTGAACTCTTTCATCTATTTTCTTCCACTACGCTTTCAAAGTCCAACAGTAGAGATACCACAATTCTCAAGCAACACTAAGTAGTGGATAGTATGCGAAGAACACACTCATCCATTGGAGTTCTCACCAACCAACGTAACAAAACTTGCAGACATTCAGGGATAAAACAATTTACTTGTTAATCGCATAAAAATAACATCGGTCCAAACTCTCCAACGACAGAGATACAGGGTTGTACTGTTGCAAACAAAACTGATACAATTTCCAAAACTTACAGTGTTAACCGGTTAACACATTACGTTAACCGGTTAACCAGATCAAAAATCCAGTTCCAGTAGCGTACCAAAATATTTTTAACCGATTAACACACAGTGTTAACTGGTTAACCAACTACCAGTAGCTCAAAAACCTGCATTTTCTTATGCAGAATCTATCCAATTAAGCTTAACAAATCTGCCATGGCTACTATACTCCATATAAATATTCTCTACATGATTCCATTCACTCTAGGTTTCTACTAACACAAGGTTTCCCTTAACAATGTAGTAACACCATAAAGCATACAATCATTAGCGAGTTACCAGTACCAAACTTAATTCATCCTTATCATACTTATGGATTCTCAAAACACTTGCATGTTGCATACAATAATCCACATACCCACCTTTGAAGATTACATAGAACTTCTCGTTCAAGACCATTTCTCTCAAGGGTCTCATTCCTTAGACGGTCCAATTTACATGTTTAACTTTGGAGCATTCATCTCCCACTCTTACCTGGAAGGTAACTAAAAATCCATATCCCTGAGTACGACTCAACTGCACACATCTAGTATTACTCTTACGGAGTCCATAACTGATGTTGGGAATTAACGATATAAGAACTGACCAATTGTTCGTCTCTTATCCACATAATAATCCAGATACCAAAATGTTTCCTGGAATAACAACACTCCATGAGTCTCTTATAAATTCTCAATTTAGGTCCTCAGTGGTTGCAATAACAACACACCATTTATTCAGATCATTTTCCGTCCACCAAAACATGCTCAAAGGAAATTCCAACACTTTATCCTCTTACACTTTGAACAAAAGACAAAACGGACTTACAATTCAGAAAGTACGATTCTCTAAAGTCCTCCACAAAAGTCATGTGTCAATCGATTGCCTATCCGAGGCTAAACGGTCGAACACAACCAAAATTGTTCCTTTTGATAACAAATAATCCAACACAAAATTACCAATCCAGTCCACACTAACTTACAATATGATTCTCACTCGCGGTTTCTAAACATGCGTAACATTCGCCCACCGTTCACAACTCAAGGTAACACAAAACGGGCACAACATGCATATCACATACTACAACAAGCGACAAAGTAGAAGTACCATTTCTGTTACGGTCACACCATGAATACTCAACGGAATAGTTCGATTCCACTCGCACAACAGAGTTAGTAAGAAAACGACAACGACGAACTCAAAAGGGTTTTAGCTGCAAGTTAACACTTGGTTCATCTATAAACAAAATCCAACACAGAATCCTTATCGGGTAAAACAACATGATGAACATCTCATGTCTAATATACAACTTCTTCCTTTCTCTTGAATTCCTTAGTGCTAGAGGGTTTACTAGTTTAGCTAAGGTGAATGGTTGTCACGATTTTTTTTTGTTTTAAGGATTAAAGACGGGAATTAAATTTTAGTTTAATGAAATAATAATAAGGCGGTCGGTATGTAATTATGTTAACTTAGGCGGGTCAATCTAACCTAGGCTTATAAGGATGGTTCACTTAATTTATTCTGTAGAGGTTATCAGTTTAAATATCTTTAACTCACACTCTCGTGGTCTTATCTCAGATCTTACTCCTAAAGCCCTATGCCTGCTCTCGCTAGCCCATAAGTGTTTAGAAATAATTTTTGGAAACTTAATAAGTCTAATTCATTTTAAAGCGCTCTCGCTGTGTTTAAATTAAATGCGTAACTTTAGCTATCTGGTTAAAATCTCACACTCTCGTGGTCACGACCTAACCTATTACACTTTCCTTACTCTCGTAACAAAAAGATTGATTTTATAATAAAAAGTCACAGCCAGAATTTTAAGTTCTTAATTATTTTAAGCCTAGAATTGATTTTACTGATTTAGTGTATTTTAATTACATACCGCCCTAAAGTGTTTAGCTACTCATAATTGTTGTACCAGACAGATGCAGAAACAGAGGAATACAAAATAAAATATGCATTATAAAATAAATTCTTAACATTAATATAAATGCGAATTAATTAAAAACCTGAATAACAAATATAATGTCAAACTCCTTCTTCCACAATCTGGCAAGCTCGGAGTGCGGACCGGAATCGAAAATAAAATTACAAAACAAAATGCTGAAGGCTTGAAAGAAATTAAATAATAAAAATTCCCTAATGTTGGAAATTGTTATTTGATTTGGTTGGGATATAGAAAATTAAATCAAGAACAGAAACAATTGCTGGAAAAATAAATGAAATAGGGTGCAATGGAAATACGGAAGAGCTTCCGCAAGAAAAATTAAAATAAAACTTTGTGTTTTGTTCTTTGAAACTAAGATATTTATAGAGATTGTAATTTGGGCTTGGCAGTTGAAATAATGCATGGGCTTCGTAGTTGCTGAGAGAATCCAGGGAAAAGTTGAGTTACTGGGTCTGCGGAAGAATAGGAAAAGTTATGACTTCACGTAGCACGTTCATAACCAATTCTCACCAAGTAAACCTAATTTCCCGTGACAAGGGTGTCACGTTCGTGACAAGGGTGTCACGTTCGTTATCCTTGTATTTAGCGCGTCACGGTCGTGAGGGACTGGTGACGATCATGACTGCTCCTTTTAGTGTGTCACGGTCGTGACTATATGGTGACGGTCGTGACAATTGCAAATTATGCAGATTATGCAGAATTCCTCTCTTCTTCTTCTTTTCATGCTTCTTTTTTCTCATTTCACTTTTGACTTATGATTTGGCTCTATAATTGTTATACCTGCAAAATGACAAAGAAAACTCGAAGAATCGGGTGTTAATACGATAAATGTGCGATAAAACGGCATTGAAACATAGTAATAAAACGATACTTTTTCTCGTTATCAAACTTCCCCAAACTAAAACCTTTGCTTGTCCTCAAGCAAATAGTCGGTTGAAAAATGATCGGACAGGTTTCCATCGACGCATACACATAACAAACCTTACGAGGAATCGTTTTGCTAGATAAATCGGTACTAGAATAAAACACTAACGATACACTAATGACACAAGCAACAAGCTAAGTCGTCGACTTCCCGTTAAACGAAACATTCGGTAATTGCGTTACGATTCTACCTAGAGTCTTTCGATCTTATTTCACCCGGTTTCATTCTAGCGCAATCACATTAAGCCCTTTGCCTTAGCACGCACGTAGTGGAGTAGCCGGTTAGTGACTTTGATCCTTTATAAGCACGGGGTCTGGTACACGAATGTGGCAACCCTACATATATTATCCAATTTGGAGGTTGTGGGGGATCGAGCCGTAGCACGCCCTACCAAGTTCAGAACCAGGTACCTCTGAACCAACCCGCAATGGATTCCTTCTCATACTTCTCGTTTCTTATATGCGACCGTGTACTTTGGTGCAATTTCTTTTTATTGGCATCGAGATATGAAGGATCATTATAGATTAGGCATCAAACACTTATGTTCATCGGCTCCCCATGTGGTTTGTGTTCAGACGGTGCTGACTGCTAGTATAAACTACTAGGGGTTACTTTTGAACTGAAACTTAAGGTGTAGTCGTAACAATTATCGGAATGGAATGCTTAAGTAGGAAGTCTAAGGTGTCAAGACTGTATTGATCTTGTTGAATCGTTCTCAGCTTCCTAACTATGATTTCATAGGTAAGTCAGGTAATGCGAAGATAAACAAAAATAACAAAAAATTTCGGTGTGGCTAAATAAACGGGGAAAATTCGAAACTAAAAAAATAGCACAAATGTTACTTTGTTTCATTAAAATACGAAAGGGAAATACAACAGAAAGGGAAATGCGGAAAAAGGAAATGCGGAAAAAGGAAAGGTATCTCTCCCACACTATATCAGACATTGTCCTCAATATTGTGATATAATAGCGGGTAAAATACAATACAAACAATGGAAATGGATAAACAAAAACATAAACAAAAACTAAGGCTGCTGACGACCACGGCCTCGGCTTCTGGTGCGGGAGCGTCTGGTCGGAGTCGCTTCAGGATCAGAACCGGTGCCGGTGAGAGCAGTGATATCAATACGCAAAGCCTCTAGCTCGTTAAAAATCTCTCTGAGCTTATCATCGGTCGTCCTCTGGTTGGTGGCAACAGTAGAAAGTAGTGCATCATGTTGCTCTTTTTGCCTTCGCTCTAGTGCGGCATTCATCTGGTTTTGCTGATGAATCGCACGGAGGACGTCTTCAAGTGTGAATTCTTGCGCAGGTGGCTGTCTGGTGGAGGACTCAGGAATGTCCTGTGCTGGCTCAGCTGCATCCATCGTATCCTGCATCTCGTCCACTGGTGGATCGGCCTGCTCATCAATAATGGGGACGTGGCCGGCAGCATCTGGTAAAGCAAATAGCCAGTTGGCTCGGTAGGACGGATCGATGCGGTCACGGCACGACAAGGTGATGTGGTGATAAACGGTGCCTTGGATGACAGGGCTGAACCTGCCATCCTCTCTCTGAGATATCAAGTGGGCGGACCTGCAGTAGTTCTTTGTAAGCAAATCTGCGGCTCTGCGAGGCAAATGGATAATCAGGTAACCAAGCTCTAGCTGAATGGCGTGGGTGGTGACAATCCCGCCTATGTAGAAGGGGGTCGCGCCTCGTTGCGCTACAGACTGGATATGGGACAACAGGAATGGGGCAGCATTGATGCGCTCGTCATTTAAGGCGCAGTGCAAGAACAAGAGCTCCTTGGAGTTCAGCTTGTGATTGCTCTCTCTTACAAAAATAGTATTGCAGATGATGCGATGGAAGTATCGGATCGCCGGGTTATGGATGTGGGTAGCATTGAGGCTCTGAAAGGCAGTAGCATGGGTGTTGGTGATGTCGTGCCACAAGGTGAAAGCGGTTTCGCTGAAGTTGTCCGGCACGCGGAGATGAGCATCATCGCAGTGATCAAAACCTAACAGTTCGGCGATCCTTGTTTGTGTAATTTCGAACTCTCGGCCGAGCATTCTGAACTTAGAAATGCCGGTGAGTTGACTTGATGAACTGGGAGGTGTAACATATTGAAACGAACTCATAAATTCCAATGTGAGGAGTTCGAATGTCGGCTGTGGTTGACTGCACAAGTGCCACAAACCAACATACCTAAGCAGGAGCTTCACGCCGTTAAGCAATCCCAACTCCCTCAAGCAGTCAATGTCGACATACCGAGTGGGTTGGATGCCACGGTTCTGAAACCTGATGAACTTTTGTCTTTGAGTTTCTCCATGTTCACCATCTCTAAATTGAATTTCTTCCATTGCATGCAAGGTACGGGAATGAGAGATGAGAGGTTTTTGAGTTTTGTGAGAAGATGAAAAAAATGTGAAGAAATTGGTTCCGATTATAGTGAAAGAAGTGAATGTGAGAGGTTTGGAATAAATGGAGAGGTTAATGGAATTTATTTAGGGTAATGGGAGGTTACGGGATTGTGAGGAGATAATGGGGGGTTTCTAATTTTTGTGGAAGTGGAAAAGTGGTTTCTGCGAAGAAGAAAGGTTCTGTTTCTCAGAATTCGTATAACAGGGGTCGTCACGGTCGTGAGGGTTTGATGACGGTCGTGACGCGCTAATTAGCTTGTCACGATCGTGAGAGATGGATGACGACCGTGAGGGATTAAAATCTTATAATATTTTCTTCACAGAATGATTATCTCACTCGCTCAATGCAATTTGTTTTCTTTATTATCACTTCTTATTTAATTCCAACACAAACACTACATATAATATTATTAGATCAACATAAATTAGCAGCAAATTTCATCACACGAGAAATAAAAATATTAATCAATTTAAATATAGCAGTAACTAATGAAAATCATAGAAATTGATTAAATTGGAAAATGGTAAAACTAGAAGTGCTTTGCTTTTGATATAATTGAAGGAAAATTACATTAATAAAAATAAGGTATAAAAATGTTTGCAAAATGTTAAAACTAACTAACTAGAAACAAAAACAAGAAGTAAAATAAGTTAAATCACTACAGCATTTTTCAAAGTTGCTTCTTCAAATCTTCAATTGCGGAGTTTAGGTGGTAGAATTGCTCACACGTTATGTCAGTTAAACCTATAACGTCCAATCGCATGCTTTTAATCTCATCCTTAACAGCATTGATATCGGCTTGGTAAACTTCAAGAGTATTCATAATTTTCTTCAAGTTGTCAGCATATTCTACTTGATTTACTTCAGGGGTTTCAATCACTTCATCAGTGTGTGCAATGTCATGGTAACCAGGAGGTGTCTCAGGGTCACTTTCTACATCGGTCATTATATCATCCCTTATCTTGTAAGATTGTGGTGTTTCGGGAGTGGATGGATAGTCAGGAGGGGTAAGCTCATAAAGCCAATTATCTTTATTATGAACACTGACTCTAGCATGGTTTGGTAATGTGAACAGGGTTACTACTTCATTCCCGATTAGGTACTCGTAAGGTGGTTGTCCTAAATTTCTTATGATATGGCGGTTAAAGCAAAAGTTTAGATTCATAGGACGGATGGTACCTAAACGGTTACACCTGTGTAATTGGTATCTAAGTCCTAAGGCATCAGCAATCATGGTGACAAGACCTCCTACCAATATGGGTAGATCAGGTTCTTCTTGGATTCGGGTGAAGGTTTGCATCATGAAAGGTACACCATTAACTGGCTGTCCATTAGTCAGACATGACATAATGAATATCTCATCTTTAGATACTCCAGTAAGGTTTTCTTCTTTTCCAAAGAAGGTGTGGGCAAGGATCTTATGGAAATAGCGGATAGCAGGGTTATGTATTTCATCATTGTTCATGTTATTTGGCTCAGGATGGTAATTTCCGGTTAAGGTTCCCCAAAAGAAGTCCAGCTCAATGTCCATCAATTCTACCTGTGTGGTAGTAAAAGCAAAGGGTCCACTAGGGAATCCTAATAAGTCAGCTAGTTCTTTATGGTTAAAGTCATATTCTATTCCGAATAGTCGGAAACTGATAAATCCTTTCCTAAATCCAAAACCGCGCTCAGGCAAGTAAACTAAGGAGCTTAAGAACTCAAGGGTGAGCTCGCGGTAAGTCACAAACTTTTGTTTTATTAGTGCATTCTCCCATCCAAGTTGGTTAAACAGGTATAGGATGCTATCATGTATACCTAAGGTTTCCATAGTCAGATCATTCGGGTACATAGTCAAATCCATTGGTCTCTGTGATAACTCTTCAAATTTCATTCTTTGGTTCCTACCTCTAAATTTGGTTTCCATAATGTTTCTCGGTTGGTTAGCCATAGTTAGTGCAAATATGGAGGAAACAAATCAGGGGGAGAAGGAAAGTGGAAAAGACTTTAGAAAATCTGTAAAAGTGATTTAGAAAATAAAAATTAAAATAAATAAAATAAATGCATAAATAAAAGTAATAATGATAATAATGAAATAAAACAATAAAACAATAAAATGACAAAGCAATAAAACGATTAAACAATAATATGGTAAAAATGGGTTGCCTCCCACTAAGCGTTGTTTTTATCGTCATAAGCCTGAAGTAATGCTTAGGGGTAGATTAATCAGGGAAATTAGTGGACAACTCTAAAAGCCTTAGACTATTTGCATAATCTCTATTTTCAACTTTATGGTAATGTTTTAAATGTTGTCCGTTTACTGTGAACGGTTCACTATTCCTACCCTTAATTTCTATTGCTCTGCTCGGGAACACTCTAGTTATTTCAAAGGGTCTTGACCATCTAGATTTTAGTTTTCCAGGAAAGAGCCTAAGTCTTGAATTAAAGAGGAGTACAACGTCTCCCACACTAAATTCTTCCCTAGATAGGCGTTTATCGTGCCATCGCTTAGTTCTTTCTTTATATATCTTAGCATTCTCATAAGCATCTAACCTTAACTCTTCTAATTCGTTAATATCGAGGATTCGCTTTTCTCTTGCAGCATTATAGTTTATACTGAGAGTTTTGATCGCCCAATATGCTTTGTGTTCTAGTTCTACCGGGAGATGACAAGACTTTCCATATACTAATTTGAAAGGTGTAGTTCTTATGGGTGTCTTATAAGCTATCCTATAAGCCCATAAAGCTTCATTAAGTTTAGATGACCAATCTTTCCGAGATATGGCGACAGTCTTTTCTAAGATTTGTTTAATTTCTCTGTTTGAGACTTCGACCTGTCCACTTGTTTGTGGGTGATATGGTGTTGCTACACTGTGTCTGACTCCATACTTAGATAGTAATTTGTCAAAGATTTTTGAAATGAAGTGCGAGCCACCGTCACTTATGACGAGTCTTGGCACACCAAATCTGGGAAATATTATATTTTTGAAAAGCTTAATTACTACTCGTGTGTCATTTGTAGGAGAAGTTATCGCCTCAATCCATTTTGAAACATAATCGACAGCTACGAGTATGTAATTATTACCGAAAGATGATGGGAATGGTCCCATGAAATCTATTCCCCAGACGTCAAAGACTTCTACTTCTAATATTCCTTTTTGAGGCATTTCATCTCTTCTTGAAATATTACTGGTGCATTGACACCGATCGCAATTTATAACAGCGATGTGGACATCTTTCCATAAATTAGGCCAGAATAGGCCGGCTTGTAAGATTTTTGCACAAGTCTTGGAAGTGCTTGCATGTCCACCATAAGGAGATGAATGGCAATGAGCAATGACATCTTCTATTTCTTCTTCGGGAATACATCGACGAAAGATTCCGTCGGGTCCTCTTTTGAACAATAATGGTTCATCCCAATAGTAATGTTTGAGATTGTGAAAGAATTTCTTTTTCTGCTGATAGGTTAAGTCAGGTGGAAGAGCTCCTGCAGCTAGGTAGTTGACAACGTCAGCGTACCATGGCAGTCCTACGGTTGTTTGGATTGTTTTCACGGTTTCTGGTTCATCTGTGTCTAACTGAACTGGGTCGCTTCCTATTTGTGCTATCAGCTGTTCATACGGAAAATCATCGTTAATCGACACTTGTTCGGGTTTAATACCTTCTATTCTAGATAAATGGTCTGCTACGACGTTTTCAGTACCTTTCTTATCTTTTATTTCAAGATCAAACTCTTGTAAGAGTAAAATCCATCTCAAGAGTCTTGGTTTAGCATCTTTCTTAGTTAATAAATATCTAATAGCAGCGTGGTCTGTGTAGACGATTATTTTTGCTCCCACTAGGTAGGAACGGAATTTGTCAAGCGCAAAGACAACTGCTAACAATTCTTTTTCAGTAGTGGCGTAATTCATCTGAGCAGAATCTAAGGTTCTACTGGCATAGTAAATTGTGTGAAGTTTCTTGTCCTTCTTCTGTCCTAGAACTGCGCCTACAGCATAGTCACTCGCATCGCACATGATTTCGAAAGGTAATCTCCAGTCAGGGGGTTGCATGATTGGTGCGGTGATGAGGGCTGTTTTTAGAGTTTCGAATGCTTTAAGACAATCTTCATTGAATATGAACTCAACGTCTTTCATTAATAAACCGGTAAGAGGTTTAGTGATTTTCGAGAAATCTTTGATGAATCGTCGGTAGAAACCGGCGTGTCCTAAAAAACTTCGTATTTCTCGAACGGTCTTAGGGGGTTGAAGATCTTTTATGACTTCTATCTTAGCTTTATCAACTTCAATTCCCTTGTCAGATATAACATGTCCTAGTACGATTCCTTCTCTGACCATAAAATGACATTTCTCCCAGTTAAGCACGAGATTTACTTGTACACATCTTTCTAACACCATTTCTAAATTTGATAGACATCCTTCAAAACTTTGTCCGCATACAAAGAAGTCGTCCATGAACACTTCCATGATGTTGTCTATGAAATCTGCGAAGATTGACATCATACATCTTTGAAAGGTTGCAGGAGCGTTGCATAATCCAAAGGGCATTCGTCTATAAGCGAACGTTCCATAAGGGCATGTGAATGTAGTCTTCTCTTGATCATCTGGGTGGATAAGGATTTGGAAAAATCCTGAGTAACCATCAAGATAACAGAAATATGAATGCTTGGCTAATCGTTCTAACATTTGATCTATAAAAGGTAGCGGAAAATGATCTTTTCGAGTGGCTTTGTTTAGTTTACGATAATCGATGTACACTTATGTCCTGTCACTACCCTTTGTGATATCGATTCGCCTTTAGCATTTTTCACAACAGTGATACCTCCTTTCTTTGGTACTACATGTACTGGACTAACCCATTTACTATCAGAGATTGGATATATTATTCCAGCATCTAGTAGTTTCTTAACTTCTTCCTTTACTACAGTGCTAAGGATTGGGTTAATTCTTCTTTGAGATTCTCTGGAGGTTTTGCAATCTTCTTCTAGCAGAATACGATGCATACAGATTGAAGGGCATATTCCTTTGAGATCAGATATGTTATATCCTAATGCAGTTGGATATTTCTTTAAGACATCTAAAAGTTTCTTTGTTTCAATTGTTCCTAAACTGGAATTGATTATAACTGGTCTTGTACATTCGGTGTCTAAGAATTCGTATCTTAGGTTCTTAGGTAAAGTTTTTAACTCCAATGTAGGTTTATTCTTACTTGGCATGGGATCCGGTGTAAGTGCTAAACTTTCGCTTAGACTATCATCCTGATATGGTTCACGCCAATTGTCATCTTCGAAAATCGGAGGGATTTGAATTTTCATAATTTCAGAATAGGTAGTTTCTTTCATTTCCATTTCTCTTACACATTCATCAATTACGTCCAATAGATAGCATGTATCCTCTATAGCTGGTGATTGTAAGAATTGTGTTAAAATAAATTCAACTTTCTCTTCACCTACTTCAAAGGTTAGCTTTCCTTTCTTTACGTCTATTATAGCTCCGGCGGTAGCTAAGAATGGTCTTCCTAGTATGATAGGTGTAGTGGAGTCTTAAGAGATGTCCATGATTATGAAATCAGTAGGAATATAGAATTGTCCTATACGTACTGGGACGTTTTCTAGTATGCCTACAGGATATTTAATAGAGCGATCGGCTAGTTGAACAGACATTTTAGTTGGTCTTAGGTCTCCTATGTCTAGCCTTTTGCAAATCGTTAAGGGCATAACACTGATACTGGCTCCTAAATCGCATAGAGCTTTGTCAATGACGAATTTTCCTATTACACAGGGTATAGAGAAACTTCCTGGATCTTTTAGCTTAGGAGGCATATTATTCTGAATTATTGCGCTACACTCAGCAGTAAGTGTAACGGTTCCGTTATCCTCTATCTTTTTCTTATTGGATAAGATTTCTTTTAGAAACTTAGCATACGAGGGCATTTGAGTGATAGCTTCTGTAAATGGAATAGTAATATTCAACTATTTCAGAAGTTCAACAAATTTCTTAAACTGGCCCATCGTCTTAGAATTGGTTAATCTCTGAGGGTACGGAATTGGTGGTTTATAGGGTGGTGGAGGCACATAAGGATTTTCTTTCTCCACTGCCTCTTGATTATTATCTTCCTTCTCTTCCGGTTCATTCACCATTTCAGTCGGTTTATCCGGTTTTTGGTACATGGCTGGATTGTCAAGTCTTGGATCGGTAGGTCCGTCAAGTTCCTTGCCACTTCTTAATATCATAGCATTAGCCTGTCCTTTCGGATTAGGTTGAGGTTGTCCAGGAAATACTCCAGCTGGTACAGCGGTAGGTGCTTGTTGTTGAGCTACTTGTGAAATCTGAGTTTCAAGCATTTTGTTATGTGTAGCTAACACATCTACCTTGCTCACTAATTGCTTAATCTGCTCACTAGTGTGTATGTTTTGGTTCAAGAAATCCTTGTTTGTTTGAGATTGGGTAGCTATAAAGTTTTCCATCATCAACTCAAGGTTCGATTTCCTAGGGACATTTGGAGCAGTCTTTTGATATCCTGGTGGTGTAGCTGGTGCTTGACCTGGTGCGTATAAAGCATTGTTATTCTTATAAGAGAAGTTCAGATGATTATTCCAACCTGGGTTGTATGTGTTTGAGTACGGGTTTCCTTGAGCATAATTCACTTGATCTATGGGAATTCCTGCTAATAGTTGACAATCAGGGACAGCATGTCCTGGAACTCCACATAACTCACAGTTAGGTGTTACTGCAGCCACGGTGGCTGTTGGTGTTATGGCCAAGTTGTCGATCTTTTGGTTTAGTTGGTCAAACTTTGCATTGACTTGGTCCATACTACTTACTTCGTACATACCTCCTTTTGTTGGTTTCTCAGTTGCGACTCTCTCGCTTCCCCATTGGTAATGGTTTTGAGCCATACTCTCGATAAGTGCATAAGCATCGTTATATTCTTTGTCCATTAGTGCACCGCCTGCGGCAGCGTCAATCGTCATTCTTGTATTGTACAAGAGTCCATTGTAGAAGGTATGGATGACCATCCATTCTACTAATCTGTGATATGGACAAAGTCTCAGCATATCTTTATAGCGTTCCCAAGCTTCGAAAAGTGATTCGTTTTCCTTTTGCTTAAATCCGTTGATCTGAGCTCTTAGCATAGCTGTCTTGCTAGGTGGGAAATATCTTGTCAAGAAGACTCTCTTTAGTTCCTCCCACGTAGTTACTGAATTCGAGGGTAGAGATTGAAGCCAGGCTCTCGCTCTGTCTCGAAGTGAAAAAGGAAAAAGACGTAGCCTAATAGCTTCTTGGGTAACTCCATTGGCTTTTACAGTATCTGCGTACTGCACAAATATCGAAAGATGAAGGTTCGGATCCTCGGTAGGATTTCCGGAGAATTGATTTTGTTGCACGGCTGATATCAGCGAAGGTTTCAGTTCGAAATTGTTTTGGTTGATAGCCGGTGCGGCAATGCTGGAATGCGGTTCAGCCTGCGAAGGACTAGCGTAATATTCTAGTGGATGATTCGGTTCTTCAGCCATCTCTTGTCACGTTCGTTATCCTTGTATTTAGCGCGTCACGGTCGTGAGGGACTGGTGACGATCGTGACTGCTCCTTTTAGCGTGTCACCGTCGTGACTATATGGTGACAGTCGTGACAATTGCAAATTATGCAGATTATGCAGAATTCCTCTCTTCTTCTTCTTTTCATGCTTCTTTTTGCTCATTTCACTTTTGACTTATGATTTGGCTCTATAATTGTTATACCTGCAAAATGACAAAGAAAACTCGAAGAATCGGGTGTTAATACGATAAATGTGCGATAAAACGGCATTGAAACATAGTAATAAAACGATACGTTTTCTCGTTATCAAAAACCTAGCTGCCTCTACTTACATATCAACCGGGGTTCCCGTAGCCTCTACCAATCATCACATAGAAAGTCTCCACAAATTCCTATTGGTACCAAGAACGCTTTAATCGGGCACCCAAGTCCAAGTGTATGCATCTTAGCAAAATCCAATTTTCAAAACTTAACAATGATAACCGGTCACTACCAGGAGGGTAACCGATTACTCAGTGAAAACCTGGACTTCTAGCAACTAAAAGAGATTTAGAAACACAATTCTGTAATCAGGTACTACCTAGAGGGTAATCCGATTACTCAAACACAGAAGCATACTTCCGGTCTTCATTGCTACCTAAACCTCTAAAGCTCATCCCAATCACGTCCCACAATTACAACCATACCAACAGACGATTCCACACATATAGCAACCACACTACCAGAGTCCTAATGGGCAAACTATCATTGCTTACACTTCCTTAGTTTTAGTCTCAACAATAACTTGACAATTCCATTGCACACATGTCCAAAAATACATTTCGTTATCACTTTCTCATATCACACTATTACTATTGTTTCCACACTGTGTTAACTTTATGCTCTGCAGCAATACTCTCATACTCAAACATAATTCCTCTTACTAGAAATTCTCCCAAATCCGAAGTGCTTATTCTATCACTTATCACAAATTCATCAAGCCCGTAGAACGTTCTCAACTTGTAACTCATATCAATCTGAGAGGCATTATTCAAATACAATCCTTTAAGTAATCTCGCTCATCCAAGATGCCACTGTGACCTTAGAACTGAAACACTAACAATTAACTCACTCTTGAACCTACGTCACAAGTTCCATAACACATATTATCTTTCCATGGAATGAGATTTCTCAACACTCTTGTCCATACCAGTGACCAATATTGATCCACTAGTGACATTACTTATTCCTTGGTACACTGACCACTCCTCATGTAGATATATGTACCTTTCAGACTCTATCCATTCCAAAGGATTTCTCGAATAACATACTATTCTACAACTCCATGTTACAGGAAGTAAAACTCATATGAATACTCTGACTGAGGTGACCAAAGCTTCCTCTGGAAACTCTTGGCTTGGGTCTACTCCCACAACACAAGTTACGACAACACTTCAGAGTCCTCATGGTCGCACAACCATGATTATACATATGATATACATAACATTAGGCTGATCAAAATCATGCCGGCAAGACACACTTAGGAGGCAGGAAAGATTTACTTATGATGTTTCAAGGCTAGGTCGAGGATACGACCTGCTCTGATACCACCTGTAACGCCCATATAATATATATCTAGAATAATATCATACATGTGTTATTTTGGTACTGACATCATCATAAATGCCTACTAGTCTAATTCACATTCTTGACCAATTCTAAAATTCTATACAACAATGGTACAAGACATAGAAATCATACTAAAATAAAAACACTAAGATCAATACAATATCCATTATTGTATGAAAGATAGAAAATACACAACAGAAACTAAGGTCTATGCTTCTCTTGAAACATCCCGAGCATAGCTCCACTTGTAAATCAACCTGCAAAAGAAACCTGAAAAGCAACAACAAATAGTGGGGTGAGATAACATCTCAGTGAGTTCCCTATCTTAGAGTTCGCTCGGCTCTAATGGTTTGATTCCAAAAATAATCTCAAGCTCTAACAACTCTCACACATGGAACTGGGATCCAAAGGAACTAAGATCCATACCACCTTTCGAACATAAGCTAAGTGAAACATCTACCTCAAGTCCTTACGGATGCTCTTGTCAAACACATAGTAACCATATTGAAACTTACATAAAACCTTACGGAGGATTCGATATAACACTCTCTTTAATCTATACGGATGCTTCACGTGGGACTAAAGGAAACCCACCTCAAGGCTTACTCAAGATTAACGCTTAATAGTATAGCACTCATCTCAAGTCCTTACGGATGCTCTTGTGAAACACATAGTAACCACATTGAGACTTACACAAGACCTTACGGAGGACTTAGAGTCTACACGTCTCGTATCAACGCCCATGTATACACAACGAACCTCAAGTCCTTACGGATTCTCTAGTGAAGCACATAGTAACCACATTGAGACTTACACAAGACCTTACGGAGGACCCAAAGCGATGCTAAAATCTCAATTCTCGCTAGCCCAAGGGAATCCTAGATAACTCACAAGTTATACCCTTTTTTTTTACCTTTAGTTCATAATTCCCTAACTTAGCATTTTTACCGTATAATCGAAAAGTCGGGTGAAAATAATATTTTCCGGCATCATAAGAAAATACATAATTTTAGCTTCAAAACAATATGTGGAGCGCTAAAATCGGACACCCGTGTCAAAAGTTACCAACGGAGACACAATACTTTTTCTTAAAAAGGAAACAACATTCTACAAAAGGAATAGGTGGCGGCGCAAACCCAGTTCGCGAGGCGACCACATAAGGTTTACACTCAGTTCGCGGTGCGAAGCCTGTTCGCGAGGCAACGACAGAAGCATCCACTCAGTTCGTGGCGCGAACCCTGTTCGCAGGGCGATGACAGAAGCATCCACTCAGTTCGTGGTGCGAACCCTGTTCGCGGGGCGAACTTAGCAGAAAGCCCCAAAACCAGCCACGGGAAGGACTTCTCCAAATGCCCCAAATCCCACCAAAATCATCAACAACAAGGAAAACAAGTATCAAACATGATTTTTATCACATACTAACCAACATGTAATGATTTAATTGAGTTTTAACCGTTAAACTGTCAATTCCTAAGATTTTCCAACAAAAACCCTAAACCACAAAATCTCTAAAACTCAATCAAAACCAAAGATAAAATTTTCTAACTAAGAACCCACCTTGCAACGACGAGGTGTTTGATGAAGATGATGAAGAAGAATGACGATTCCAGCTCTTGAGCTTCCATGAGTTTTCCTACTTTCCATTTTCTCTTATATTCCCTTTCTTTCTCTTCTTTCTTTTCCTTTTTCTTCTTCTCTTACTAACTTTCTTCTTTCTCTCTCTCTTTTATGACAAAAGCAACAAATATCTATTAGTTAGTACCACTAACTGGTCCAATTGAGAGTATCCAAAAATGTCTCTAAGTCAAATATTTAACAAAGCCTCTGAGTCAAATAATATTTAATTAATTAATTTAAGTTCGTCAGTTGCTCTAATTATTTTAAAAATTGAAACTCTCAGAGCACACCGGAACTCTATTAACCTTAATTAATATTATTCAGAGAATTTAATTAAATACGGGGTATTACATTTATTGCTTCGGGATTTGAAGTAAAAAATAACTCTTTGAAATAGGACACGAGAATTATCTCACAGTTCTCTTCCCCATACTTCCAAACACTTCTATCATCCTTAAACTTCTTTATGTGATTCGTTTTCCTTCTTTGGGATGCATTACCATGGAAGAACTTTGTATTCTTGTCACTATCCTTCAGCCACATCGCTCTACTTTTCTGCCGCCATACTTTTTCCTCCACCTTCAAAAGATTTTTGCTTTGGGATTCCAAGGTGTAAACACCCCAAATTTGCCCTCACCCATTCACACCATGGCTTGTGATCATTCTCATATGCATAAGTACAATCATGTCATCTCACATCTCATTTTTTATCCACTGCATAGCTTTCAAGGCATCTGCACCTAGGGTTTGTGATCTGAGCAATCCCAAAGCTTCTTGGGCCACTCCAAAGGCTACCAATCAACTCAAAAGGGGTCTATGTGTGTTCATACATCATATTCTATCTCCTCAAAGTCAAAAATGCAGAGGAATCACAAGAGCTAGGGTTTGAGTGGATGCAGAGCCAGGTTGAACTGCACAGTTGACTGAAAATTAGGGTTTTGGTTTCAGAGGCCATAACTCCAAATTTTTTGGTCATTCTTGTTTTCATTGATCTCTATATGGTATAGGGAGTATACATATCAATTTTCATGAAGAAATTCCATGGGGAAGTCATCTGATCAAGAGTTGACTTTCTAGACAAGTCAGTGCAAAATCAGGGCATCTGAGGCCTCCAATGACCCAACCAATGGGTGATCTTCATCATTTTGAGTGTATATGATCTTTATTTGATCATGGAAGAAGGTTGAAGTTCATAGAAATCAAGAATTTAGGGTTTTTGCAAAGGTTGACTTTTTGGGCATAGTTGACTTTTCAAGAATGCACCATTTTAGGTCATTTTTCAAGCCATGATTCTTGATCCAAAAATGCTTCAAATGGAAAAACTTTGGTCATGAAAGTTGTAGATCTCATCTTTCCCTTTTCAAAAAGTACAAGAACATGATCAAATTCTTTTTGGATCAAAAGTTATGGTATGGCAAAGTTGGCAAAAATCATTGTTTTTCAAGTTATGCACTAAATGGAAATTTTGCAAAGTCATGAACCAATGCATTATGTGACTTCTAATTCATCTCAAACCAGCACACAAACTTTCTCTAAGCCACAAAATCAGATTTGAACCAAGATCACATGTGCTTAGTTCATGTAACAAGGCATTTTTCATGAAAATCCATAAAGTAACCAAGTTGCAAAACTCATGATCATGCTTCACCAACTTGCTGCATTGGTCCTTGAATCAAGCCAGCCTCACACACTCACCATGCTGCGCCAGCCCTAGCCCTTGTACTTGCCTAGTATCAAGCCCATGCTTCTCTTACAAGATTTTTGACTTTTGGCAAAAGCAAACTTACCAATCACAAAAGCACAAGTCACATCATCCAGCCAATCAGATTTGTTTATGTTATCCCTTTGCAAGCTAAAGACATCACTAAGCAAGCCTGAAACACACTAGAACAACACATTCACAAAAACCTTCCATTTTGCATAAGCTTTCGAATTTCTCTCCACAGCTTGCAAACACAAAAACCTTTTCCTCCATTCAACTCACCATGTATCATTGGGTAGAAACCACCCAAAGCACAAGCCTGAAACAGCCAGATTACTCCATAGCCATTTCTCACTCCATTTTGCAGTTTCATTCGAAACTCTCATCCTAGCTCACAAACACACAAACAAACACCACAAACCTTCTCCATTCATCATCAGGACCTCAAACCTTCATTCACCATGACCTAAAAGTGCCAGAATCTCCATTGCCATTTTTGACTGAACTGAAGCAGGAGCTTTCGAAACTCATCATCAAGCCAACTTAAACTCCATTTGAGCATTCAAACATCTTCTGGGGACCAAGTGGAGCAGCTTGCACAAAGAGAGGTGGCCAAAAAGTTCCTAAACTGAAAGCTTCGAATCTCAGGTAGCCTAAAATTTATTTTTCCAGAAGTTGTTTTTCTTGTTACAAACTTGTTCTTTGTGTTGTCCTGATCATCCTGGTGCTTTTAGTTTTTGAAATGGTTGTGATTTGAACATTTAATTTGACTCTGAAACTGGTTTGCCCTAAAAATGTTTGCCTTCGATTCATGCGATTGATGAAGAATAAATTTGTTTGGGGTTAGGGTTTTGATTCAGGAGATCATGGGGTTCATTTCTATGTGCTTAGTTTTCATTTTCATTGCGTTTTGAGGGAGTTGGTGAGTTTTCAGGTGAGGAGCTGGCCGGAGAAGACGACCGGAAGTCTTCTCCGGCAGCCTGAGAGTGATTAGGGCTTAATCCAGTCATTAATGAGAGTTTGAATCCTGAGCGTTGGATGAGCTGACTTGGTCAATTCCCGCGTGCATTCAATGGCCTGGATTGCTTCACTTAACCCTAATCCACGTCATTACCTTAATTAATTAAGTTTATAATTAATCTGGCCAGCTTGAATCTCCACCCTCAGATCACGCGCGCAGTCAACATGTTTAAAACCAGGATCAATCTCATCCTTCCATTTGTTTGACTTTTATTTTAATTCATTTTAATTCATTTCTTTTTCATTTGTTTTGCATAATTATTTTAAAATAGCAAAAATATCTTAAAAATTATGAAACTTTTTCTTTAAAGTTTTAATAATTTTTAAGACCCAAAAATATTTTTATTTTATTTTTTATCATTAAAAAAGTATTTTTAAATATTTAAAAGATTATTTTTAATTGATTAATGGGAATTAATTAATTAAAAATACTTTTAGGTATTTAAAAATTACAAAAAAATTCATGAAATGTTCTAAGGCATTTAGAAACATTGTCCAACCTTCAAACCAAATTTCTTTTTTGACCTTGATGCATTTTAAGAATTTTTCATTGAATTAAATCATTTTTTATGCATTATTTTGATCATGGATTCAAAAATTCATTTCTGCCAATTGGTGAAGGTTGAGACATTGATTCTTCTTGCATTGTCTTTTGTTTAGCATGTAGTTTCTAGGGTAAAATGGCCATGAATTGTTCTTGCATTTTCAAATTGTTTGGCATTTCTTTTGTTAAGAACCCTAAAAAACCCTAATAACTTAGGAAAATCATATCTTGAGTTTGGTTGAGAGTTGAGAGCTCCCCTTTGGGCAGTGGTTTATTATAGGTTTAGGGTTTCTTTGGGTGCCATTTTCCATTTTTTATCTTAGGGTTTGTTTCTGTTTTGGGTTTTTGTTTGATGTTTGATCCATAAACCCTAATTTGGGCTTTCTTTTGCATCCTTCTTGCATTCTCTTGCATAACATGACTTGTCTTTGCATTTTGTGCATTCTTGTGATCCATTTGACATCTTAAGACATGTAGAAGGCATGTTTGATCATTGCATCTCATATTTGCCATGTCATTTGTCTTGTATGATTCATAACTTCCCATGTTTGTTCATGCTCCTTAGCTTGCATCATTTGCATTCATAATCTTGTATGAACATCCCCATTGCTTTGCCTCATGTTTGCATCACCTCATAGCATCATAATCATCATCAACATGCTTCTGGTTTTGCTTAGCATCATATCATTTCATCTCATCTTGCATTGCATTGCATTTTCTTTCTAACATTGCAGGTGGTAAGTAAACTTGAGAAGTGGATTTGCCTTCACTTCTCATACCTCTTCTTTCCATCTCTCTTGCATCCATTGCTTCATTTCTATTTGTGTTTGAGATTGAGCTTGCTCATTCTTCTTCTTCCCACTTTCTTTCTTCAAGTGACTTGACTTCTTGAATGAAGCAAGTTACTTTGCTTCTCTTGATCCTTTCATCTGCTTCCTGGTGGTTCCATTGAAGATTTCTCTTGAAAACCTCACAAACCTTAGGATCAACCAAGCATGACAATGATTAGGGTTTTGATTAGTCTCCCCTCTTAGCTTTTACCTTTGTGTCTCCTTGAGTCCTCTCTTCTCACCTCATAATCAGGGACTAAACCCTAAAGGCTTTAAGACTTTGTGATTAAGCTTATGCCTGCATCCTTCTCTTAGGATGGAGTGTATAACTTTAATCCTAAGTATTAAACCCTTAAGGTGTTTTAATCTCTTAATCAACTCATTTAATAAGTATCAAGACATCACACTTGTAACTTGGGCCTTGCATTAGGGTTCTAATTCTTCCTTAACTGGTTAAGAAGGACTAACCCTAGTGTTAATGGACAAGTCCCCCTCAAGTTGTCTTACAAACCATAAAATTCACTTCATCATCATACCATTAACTAAAATCCACTTAATCAAAGGCTTGTTTTGTCATGGGTTTAATCCCTAATCATGGATTAAGTTGAGGAGTTTTCCTCAGCTTAAACATTCTCATCTATTATCCTTCTTTTAGGATGGTGTAATGGGTCTGTTTAATCCATGATTATGGCTTAACCTCATTACTCAACACTAAACAAAAATCACAAAAACATCTAAATAATCACAAGTAGGTTAATGATCTTAATCCTACATCAGAAGGGTGATTAAGTGTGAGAATCTGACTTCACACTTAAGGTATTCTCATTACCCCTAATCAGAGGGAAGATGTGATGAGTTTACTAAATCCATTGGTTTAGGCCTAAGCTCATTATCCTATGACAAACTCCAAAAAGAAATAAAAGACTGAAAACTCAAAAACAAACAATAATCGTCTCCTCCGGGATTCTTTTCTCATCATCTTCACTCACAATCGAGAACTTGCTTCTTCCGTCTAATGCAAGACAGTCAGCACCTGAGCCAGACAGGTCATACACTTGAGCATAGGCAAGCAAGCAGTTCACAAGTCAATTCACCTTTCAGTCTCTTTGGGTCGAACTACGGTGTTCTGACTTCCTCATTGCACGAGAGGATACGTAGGCATAACTTAACAGTTATCGAACAAAAGTCTCTGTACATTCCCCTCTTTCCAGCTTCATTCTTTAAGCCTCATGGTCATGAGCAATTCATTCTCATTCTTACACTGACACTGTACATTTATACACTTCGCTTATTTTACACTGACACCTGTACATCTTTCCAGCTCTTTTACACACAAATTGCACTGACACTACCCCTTTAAAACACGAATCTTTTAAGCGTGGATCCCGTCGAGTACGACGGACAATCTGGGTGCTAATACCTTCCTAGGTTGTAACCAACCCCCTTTCTCAGTCTCTCTGGTTCGCAAACCGTCTTGTCCATCCTTTTTTAGGCCTATGCAGCATTGCCTTTCCTCCGGGATAAAAATGCCTAGCTGGCGACTCTATTCATTCTCCAGTGAGTTCACGGCTGTGTGTTCTCACTGTTCCCTTCGCCGACCGTTCGCGCTTGTACCGGGATGCAAATCTTCGGGAGCGACAGCTTGGCGACTCTGCTGGGGATCCTTATATTGCAATCAGGGCTTCTGGTTCTTTTTGTGGGTTCCTCCTAGCGCTTGATTGATTTGTGTTTACTGGGGTGTTATGTGCTTGTTTGTGCTTGTATTTATTTTTGTTTATTGCTTTATGTACAGTTGATTTATTGCTTTCTTTATAGCTTTATATTTTTCATACTGTCATACTGTGCTGGCTGGATCTGGTTTTTCTTTGGTGGGTGGGTGTTCCATTGAGAGTTAAGGTCCTATACCTGGGACCTGAGTGACACCTAGGCTAGAGTGAATCATATTCTTTCCCATTCCATTTCGGTCTGGTGCGGGAATATGAAACACGGTTCAGATATGGGTTTCTTCTTGAGAACTCTGTGTTGCAGATTTCCTGCAATGCTAGGGCTATCTGGGAAGCCTGCTAAGTCTGGATGACCTTTTAGTATTGACCTTCAGAAACTGAGGTGAATTAGAGGAGGAATTGTTATGGTTATTGTAAACACTGTACCTCCGGGTTAGAAGTGTTTACGCTTCTCATAACTGATCCAAGTCTGAGGATCCTTGTTCTAGATCACCACCTGTGAGGGGGTTGGGCTGTTTACAGGTTTGCAGGTACCTTGACCTCAGAATACCCTGTTACTTTGACTTTGTTAAGAATGCTCCATGTTGGATAGTTCTTGTGATTCTAAACCCTGGACTTGTGGCTCTTTATTTGAGTCCCCCACCCTGGTTACTGGATTTTTAGACCTCCATCTGGAATTCTTGAACACACATGGATCTGTACCAAGGCAGTTAATCAGATCCAGCTCAGTCACAAACCCTTGCATATCATTTGCATACATACTCATTGCATCATATTAACATTTGCTTATTTGTGTTTCAGGGTATCCACCTCCATCTGGTTTTGGTTTTGACCCCATCTGCAGTTTTGACCTATCTCCACCAGCACTTGCTTCAGTTTGTCAGCTATACTTCAGTTACTTGCACTAGCCAGCCAGTGGCCCATTCCTCAGCATCTTCATCAGCACCCTACTCAGTCTTCAGCATTATGGCTCCAAAGAAAAGCAACATCACTTATCATTTCTTCTAACCAGACTTATCAGACATCAGGAGGATCCAAACCCTGATCACTCCAGATCACATACCCTTGTTCAGGGAGAGTTATGGAGATATACTGGACATGGTTATGGATCTGGACCCTTCACAGAGGAGCCTCATCCACACCTGCATTCAGTTCTATGACCCCCCATTGAGATGTTTCACCTTTCAAGACTTTCAGTTGGGGCCTCTTCTGGAAGAATACTCATCTTTGGTTGGTCTACCTATCAAGAGGGAAATTCCTTTCAACCCTGAAATGGTCTTTCCCAGCAATGGAGAGGTAGCAAGAGCTTTGCACTTGGAACCTGCTTTGATTGAGCAACATATGACCTCTAAAGCTGGAACCCCTGGATTTCATCTGGACTTCCTGATTTCTCAAGCTAGTTTGAAGGCCTCCTTGGGGGAGTGGAAAGCTGTTTGTGCTCTGTTGGCCTTAAGTGTATATGGAATTGTGTTGTTTGCAGATGAGCCCCGTTTCATTAGCAAGAATGCAATCCATTTGTTCATCCTGAAGAACCCAGTGCCAACTTTACTGGGTGATCTCTATTACTCAGTACATCAGAAGAATGAGAAGCAGAGGGGAAGGTTAGTGAGGATTTGTGCTCCATTATTCCATGCTTGGCTTCTCAGGCATCTACCCAGGACAGATGCATTTCTAAATCCTCATCAGCAAAGCAACTGGGCTAAGAGGCTCACTACTCTCACTTCAGCAGATATCAGATGGTGTACTCAGAGCACCAAAGGCAGAGATATGATCACCAGCTGTGGGCACTTTCCCAATGTGCCCTTAATAGGGGTTAAGGGAAGTATCAACTACAACCCTCTGCTGTTCAGGAGGCAATTGGGCTATGCACTGGTTCATACTCCTAGGGAACAAGACTTGGTTGAGACCCTCTACTGTGAGAACAAGATCAGTTTGACTGTTGTTAGGCAGGCTGCCTGGGCCTGGGATCATGTTCAAACCAAGGGAATCACCATTCTGGGGAAGTGCAATAATGTGGCATCAGTCCAATATTATGAGTGGTCCCGTGCCAGGGCCCAATTCTCTGGAATGCCCTTTACCATAGAAGACATGCCTGAGTCATCTTCAGCACCACCCCCTGCCACTATCAGTCTGGAGGAGTTTGAAAGCTTGAAGGAAAGAAATGAGAAGTTAACCCAAGCCTTGCAGAAGACCCTCAGGGAGAGGAGTGAAGGTGTGAGGGAGATTGAGAGGTTGGAGAAACTGAGAGTGGAATACTTGACTAAAATTGAGAAGTCTGGAGATTATATCAACAAGTCTAAAGCTGGTGAGCAGATTCTGAAGAATGCTTGTAAAGAAGCCCAGTTCCAAAGAGCAAGAACAGACTTGTATTTGAAGGAGAGTCAAGCCAGGTGGGTCCGGATCACTGAGGCCCGTACTCTAGAAGACAAGAGAGTTCAGGACAAGATGGAGCAGATGGAAAAAGCCCTGGCAGCAGCCCAGGAGGAAATATCAGAGCTGAAAATCAAAGCAGGAGTGAAGAGGTCTAAGGACCAAAGTCAGAACAAGAAGTTGACTGCAGCTGTTGCAGCAAGAAACCTTCTCATCAGAAATCTCACGGAGCATCCGGCTGATCCTGTGACCGAAGCACTTCTCAAGGAAGTTCGTGAGGATGAGTTTGGCCTTGGAGTTTGATCATTTGCTTGTTGTTGTTCCTTTTCCATGTACTTTTGCTTTTTTGTGATGTATTTTGACCCCTTTGAGGGCTTGTGTTGTAAAAATGAACAAGTCGTATTATTTCACCCTTTGTAATATATTTGTGTTGGTTTCTATCTGGGTTCACATCAAAAGCAACTTCAACAGCAGCATCTTCAAGGGTCTGGAAGGGTCAAAACTGAAGGCCAAACCGGATACCTTGAGAACAAATAAGCATAACTGCATTGCATGCTAACCCTTTTGTTTGTTTTGTAGGTTTTTGTTTTGTTGTTGCTAACCTCTGTTGTGATATTCAGGAATTATTGCTCGCCGCCGGGTATTTCCCCTCAACAGGCCTCACAGGTACCCAACTAGAAACAACCTTCCGGGAATTCAGATGGATCAGATGCAGCAGGACCTTACGGAGGTCAGAAACCAGATGGCCAACGAAAGGTTGGAGATGAGAACTCAGATAACACAATTCATGGAAGTGATGAACAATTTAGCTCAAAGCCAGGAGAGGCTCAGAACTTTGGTAGAAGGGAGGAATCAAGAGGAGCCCCATGCGGGTACTGCTGGCACAAGTAACAACGAGAGGGTCCAACCTCATGTCAATCCCCCAGTTTTTGGACCCCATCTCCATCCAGAGGCCAACATCCCAGTCAACATTCAAGGGACAGCCACAGCAGCCAGAGTACTTCAAGAAGATCCTCAGGAGGACCAGTATACAGTAATGGGTGCCGGAGAGGAAACTTATGATAGGCGATTGGAAGAGATAGCTGAGAAGTTGAGGTCCTTAGAATCTCAAAATTCTTTGGGTTTCGACGTCATGGACATGGGTTTGGTAGACGGGGTTAGGATTCCCCACAAGTTCAAGCCTCCATGTTTTGAAAAGTATAATGGGACTTCTTGCCCTCGAACCCATCTACAATCTTTTCTCGGGAGATTAAAAGCCTATACGATGGATGAGAAATTGTGGATGTTCTATTTTGAAGATAGCTTGACTGGAGCATCGAGGGAGTGGTATTCCCATCTGACAAGAGCAACAATTAGATGCTGGAAGGACCTGGCAGAGGCCTTCATTAGACAGTATCAATACAATCTAGACATGGCACCCAACAGGACTCTCCTAATGGGAATGTCACAGTCGTCAAGGGAGAGTTTCCGAGAATATGCCCAGAGATGGAGGCAATTGGCTGCTGCCGTTCAACCACCAATGTCAGAGAGAGAAATGGCAGACATGTTTATGAACACTCTCCAGGGAACGTATATTGACAGGTTGGCTGCTTTCTCTTCCACTAGCTTCGCAGATGTTGTCATAGCTGGGGAGAGAATTGAAAGCCTGCTGAAAATGGGTAAGATCTCTGATAATGGTGCCAGTTCGTCCAGCAGTACAAGAAAGCCTTTTGCAGGCCCGAGAAGAGCTGGCGAGACTAATGCCATTCACACCAACAGGGGTAGGCCCCAATATGCTCAGAGGTCAATAGCAGCAGTCACTATCCCTGCTCCAATTCATCCACAGCCAGTCTATCAACCTCCTCAACAAAACTTCCAACAACAACCTCAGTATCATCAGAATCAGTACCCTCCAAGAAACTTCAACAGTAACAACACCGACAACAACAATCAACAGAGGCCATTCCAACAGAGACCATCCCAAGCTAACCGAGTGATCGACCCGATCCCAATGCCGTATGCTGCCTTGCTGCCACAACTTCTGAAACTCAACCTGGTTGAGCTAAGAACGTTGGCACCTCCGGATCCCAACAGTCTACCAAGGAACTATGACTCCAATGCTAGGTGTGCTTTCCACTCGAACGCACCTGGTCACAGTACAGAAAAATGCAGAGCTCTGCATATGAAGGTACAAGACTTGGTAGACTCCAAGGCTCTGAATTTTGCACCTCCGCCCAATGTCAATAAAAACCCAATGCCAAACCATGGTGGTCCCCGAATTAACGCTATTGAAGAAGACCAACCGTCTTATTTGATAACTAGTGTGGATCAGATCAGGACACCATTGGTGGAAATCAAAGCTCAACTCCGTGAAAACCAAATATTTCCGGGGTGTGAACTAGGGTGTCCCTATTGCAATATTTCATGGAATGGGTGCGAGGACCTGAGGAATGGCATTGACAGCCTTATTCAGAGTGGCCTGCTACAGATCACTACATCATTCCCAACAAATCCGGCAACTTCATCAACAACGGTTTCAGAACCTCCTACAACTACAGCAACTATTGTTCCCGACAATTCATCAGCAACATCAACAAGTACTTCACCTGTCCTTCCAAATGATCAGTTTTCAACAGTTTCTCCTGCTACAACTTCAGCTTCATTCCATTTCGAATCTCCGTCAACAACAACAACAGTTCTTCCAACAGTACCTCCTACAACACCAGCAAACAATCATGAAGATGTCTCCACTGTTACTATATTCTATGATCCTGAAAATAACTCCGCTTACCATTCAGAAGGTGCTGCTCCCACTAGAGCACCAGTTACGATCTTTTATGATCCACACACAATTGCAGTCCCTGCAGCAGCAGCAATCAGTCCGGTCACTGTCACGGTGCCTGGACCAGTACCATATGAAAGCAATAGGGCCATCCCTTGGCACTATGGCTCTGACGTATACTGCGAAGGGAAAAGAATCACTCTTGAAACATCAGCACCTGCACCACAAGTAGATAATGTGGGGGGAGGCGGAGGCTTCACTCGAAGCGGACGTCTCTTTGCTTCACAAGTTCAAAGACCTACTGCCGAAGCAGAAGCTGCTGCCAAGGCAAAAGGAAAAGGCCCGGTGCAGGAAGATCCAGCTGCCAAAGAAGCCCTGAAAACCCCATTCGATCAGGAAGTTGATGAGTTTATGCGGATCATCAAAAAGAGTGATTATAAAATTGTGGATCAGCTTCACCAGACGCCATCCAAAATCTCCATCCTCTCACTGCTTATGTGCTCCGAAGCCCATCGGAATGCACTACTTAAAGTCTTGCACGCAGCTTACGTGCCTGAGGAGATTACTGTCAACCAATTGGAAACCGTGGTTGGAAATGTTACTGCTAGCAATGGGCTAGGGTTTACCAATTCTGACTTGACAGCGGATGGCCGCAACCACAACAAAGCCTTGCACATAACCCTGGAATGCAAAGGAGCTGTCCTTTCTCATGTGCTGGTGGACACAGGTTCTTCCCTGAATGTCTTGCCAAAGAAGGCTCTGGTGAAGCTTGAATATGATGGATTGGCATTGAGACCCAGCAACCTGGTAGTACGAGCCTTTGATGGTTCGAAGAGATCGGTTCTGGGAGAGATTGAGCTGCCCGTAACAATTGGCCCGCAGACTTTTAAAACTACCTTTTATGTGATGGACATTCAGCCCGCCTACAGCTGTTTGTTGGGTAGACCCTGGATTCACGCCGCCGGCGCAATAACGTCTACCCTTCACCAAAAGTTAAAATTTGAGTGGGAAGGTCAAGTTGTCACAATCTGTGGGGAAGAGGATATTTTTGTTAGCCATCTGGCTACCTACAAGTACATTGAGATGGATGGAGAGATCCATGAAACAATGAGCCAAGGTTTTGAAGCCTTGAACGTCAATGAAGCATCTGCTGTGTCAGGGATCTCCATGTCATCTTATCAACAAGCCCGGAAGGTTGTTGAAGAAGGAACTGCCCTAGGCTGGGGCAAGGTTTTAGCTGTGGAGGAGAAGAAGGACAAATTTGGGTTGGGTTACAGACCAACTCAACATCAAGCAAAGGCTGCTGGAGAGCCTGGTTTTGTCAGTGGGGGGATGCTCACCCCCGATGCTATCAACTGTCTGGAAGACGAGCTGGAAGAGGAGCGCAATCTGGAGAATTGGATTCGTCCAAAGATCCCGGGGAGCAGTGTCTCGAACTGGTCTTCCCAGGAAATTATAAGAGTTACTCATGCAGAGTAATTATTATTTCCTGTATTTTTTATAGCATGCATCCAAGTCTTGCATCTTGCCCAAGATGACAAGACTCATTTTGTAACCAGGGCCATCTGTACTTTTGTGCAAACAAGATCAAATTAATGAAATATCAGACATCTTTTTGCAAACGAGTCTTTTTCTTTTCTGCTCACTGTTTTTCCATTTTTCTTTTTGTACAAAAATAAATGGCGGTGTTTTCAAAATGATAACTTCATTTCACTTTTTTCTAAAGCAAGATTAAAATCAATCACTAAAATGAACAAACTTAACCCTTGCAGAGAGTGCCTTCCAGACAGCACCGACAACAGCACGGCTATGACATCGTATGACTTTGACAATCCGATCAATCAAGCTGATGAAGGGGTTGATGAAGAATATGAGCTTCCTGAAGAGCTAGCCAGGTTGTTGAGACAAGAGGAAAAGGTCATTACTCCTCATCAGGAGGAAATTGAAGTGATTAATCTTGGTACAGACGAAGACGTGAAAGAAGTTAAAATCGGGGCCTGCCTGCAAGACTCGGTGAAGAGACAGCTGATAGATCTGCTTCAAGAGTATCTTGATGTGTTTGCTTGGTCGTATCAAGACATGCCAGGGTTGGATACCGACATTGTTGTGCACAAGCTGCCTCTGAGGGAAGAATGCCCACCGGTCAAACAGAAGTTGCGCCGAACTCGCCCAGACATGGCTATGAAAATCAAGGAAGAGGTACAAAAGCAATGGGACGCCGGGTTCCTTGCTGTGACTAGCTACCCGCCGTGGGTTGCTAACATAGTACCTGTGCCTAAGAAGGACGGCAAAGTAAGAATGTGTGTTGACTACCGGGATCTGAACAGAGCCAGCCCGAAAGATGACTTTCCATTACCTCACATTGACGTATTGGTGGATAACACGGCTCAGTTCTCGGTATTCTCCTTCATGGATGGATTTTCAGGATATAATCAGATCAAGATGTCACCTGAAGACATGGAGAAGACAACATTCATTACACCTTGGGGCACGTTCTGTTACAAAGTGATGCCATTTGGACTGAAGAATGCTGGTGCCACATATCAACGGGCTATGGTGACATTATTCCACGATATGATCCACAAAGAAATAGAATGTTATGTGGATGATATGATCGCCAAGTCCCTTACAGAGGAAGATCACCTGGTAAATCTGCTCAAGTTATTCAAGCGTCTGAGGAAATACCAATTGAAGCTGAACCCCAACAAATGCACATTCGGGGTGCGATCCGGTAAATTGCTGGGCTTTATTGTAAGCGAGAAGGGGATTGAGGTTGACCCTGATAAAGTCAAAGCTATTCAAGAAATGCCTGCACCGAAAACTGAGAAAGAAGTTCGAGGGTTCTTAGGTCGATTGAACTACATTTCCCAGTTCATATCTCACCTTACAGCAACCTGTGAACCCTTGTTCAAGCTGCTAAGAAAGGAACAAACGGTCAGGTGGAACGAAGATTGCCAGAAGGCTTTTGACAAGATCAAGGAATATCTGCAAGAACCTTCAATCCTTATGCCTCCAGTTGAAGGAAGACCTCTGATAATGTACTTGACAGTATTAGAAGAGTCGATGGGGTGTGTGCTGGGCCAGCATGACGAGTCTGGTCGAAAAGAGTATGCAATATACTACCTAAGCAAAAAGTTTACCGACTGTGAACAACGTTATTCACTGCTCGAGAAAACTTGTTGTGCTTTAGCGTGGGCTGCTCGCCGACTGAGACAGTATATGTTGACCCACACTACCTTATTAATCTCAAAAATGGATCCAGTCAAGTACATATTTGAGAAGCCAGCTCTTACCGGACGGGTTGCAAGATGGCAGATGATTCTCACAGAATACGACATACAGTACACATCTCAGAAAGCCATCAAGGGCAGTGTACTATCTGAATATCTTGCTGAGCAACCCATTGATGACTACCAGCCTATGAGGTTTGACTTCCCTGATGAAGACATCATGTTCATTAAAGCAAAAGATCATGAAGAGCCTGTTCACACTGAAGGGCCCGACCCGGAAGAAGAATGGACTATGATGTTTGACGGGGCTGTTAACATGAATGGTCGCGGTGTTGGTGCAGTACTCATTACACCAAAGGGGGTTCACATGCCTTTCTCGGCAAAACTCACTTTCAACTGCACTAACAACGAAGCTGAATACGAAGCTTGCATTATGGGTCTTGAGGAAGCCATTGACCTCAGGATCAAAACATTGACCGTATTCGGAGATTCAGCTTTGGTAGTCAATCAAACCAACGGAAAATGGTACACACACCAGGATCATCTGATACCTTACAGGGATTATACAAGGAAGTTATTGACTTTCTTTACAACAGTCAAGCTTGAATATATCCCTCGGGACGAGAATCAGTTTGCAGATGCTCTGGCTACCATTTCATCCATGATCAAAGTTCAAGCCGCCAACTTTGTACCTCAGATTTCAGTGTCCAGACTCGACAGACCAGCATATGTATTTGCAACGGATGTTGTCAAGGATGACAAGCCTTGGTTCCATGACATTAAGTGCTTCTTGGAGGATCGAACATACCCACCTGGGGCATCTTCCAATGATAAGAAGACTTTGAGAAGGCTTGCTGGTAGTTTCTTCCTGAACACTGATGGGTCTTTATACAAAAGGAACTTTGATATGGTACTCCTCCGATGCGTTGATAAGACAGAAGCAGATTTGTTGATGCGTGAAGTGCACGAAGGCTCCTTTGGTACCCATGCTGGAGGGCATGCCATGGCTAAGAAATTGCTAAGATCAGGCTATTACTGGATCACAATGGATGCAGACTGTTGTGCTTATGCCAGGAAATGCCACAAATGCCAGATTTATGCAGATAAGGTGCATGTGCCTCCCAATCCTTTGAACATCATGTCTTCACCATGGCCCTTTGCTATGTGGGGTATTGACATGATTGGCAAGATTGAGCCGACTGCTTCAAATGGTCACAGATTCATCCTGGTCGCCATTGACTATTTCACCAAGTGGGTTGAAGCAGCCTCATACGCAAATGTTACAAGACAAGTGGTAGCCCGATTTCTGAAAAGAGATATCATCTGTCGGTATGGAGTGCCCGAGCGAATCATTACTGATAATGGTTCCAACTTAAACAACAAAATGATGGCAGAGCTGTGCCGGGACTTCAAGATCCAACATCACAATTCTTCTCCTTACAGGCCAAAGATGAACGGCGCTGTTGAGGCGGCAAATAAGAATATCAAGAAGATTGTGCAGAAGATGGTAGTCACCTACAAAGACTGGCACGAAATGCTACCATTTGCCTTGCATGGGTACCGCACATCAGTCAGAACATCCACTGGGGCAACACCGTATCAGCTTGTGTATGGTATGGAAGCAGTCCTACCTGTTGAAGTTGAATTACCCTCTCTACGAGTTTTGATGGATGTTAAACTGGGTGAAGCAGAATGGGTACGGTCCCGATACGAACAACTGAGTCTGATCGAAGAGAAAAGATTGGCTGCAATCTGCCATGGGCAGTTATATCAGAAGAGAATGAAGAAAGCCTTCGATCAAAAAGTCAGGCACCGAGAGTACCAAGTGGGAGATCTTGTGCTGAAAAGAATCCTCCCTCCTCATACAGACCACAGGGGCAAATGGACTCCAAATTATGAAGGACCATTCGTGGTGAAGAAAGTTTTCTCTGGTGGAGCACTGATGCTCAGCACCATGGATGGTGAAGATTTCCCGTCCCCTGTGAATTCAGATGCAGTTAAAAAATACTTCGCATAAAATGACCCGCTGGACATAAAAACAGAATGTAAGTCCAGGCAAAAATAGGGCATCCCGGCGAGTCAAAAACAGAATAAAAGACTCGGGCAAAAGTAAGGGAAAATAAACAAAAAATGTACACCCGCTGAGTTGAAAAGCCGCATTGGACAGCTCAGGCAAAAATGGGTATCCCGATGGATTGAAAACCCGAAAGGGCGATCCATGCAAAATAAGGGAATAAGCGAACAACTGCATTCTGAGTTCGTCTGTATCACCTGCAACTTGGTAAGCTTCCAAAGGATCAAACTTCAATCAGAATCAACTCTCTCCAGAAAGCAAGACGAGAAGAACGTCATTGTCATACGAGTCATAGCAGAAGAGGAAGCTCCTTGAAAGCGTCGTCAACACCGCCAGCACTTTATTTCTCAATTTGTAACAATCCCCTCATTCCAGGAGATATGTTTCTTTGACTGTATCTTGCCAATTCAGGGCACAGGAATTAATAAAATCAGATTTTCAGTCATGTCTCGTTTTTACATTTATGTTTTGCAAAGAGTCGTCTGATATCTCTAAAAATATAATTGCATAAGTACAGATGCCTTTCTCTAAAAATAAAAACACATGCTTGCAGGGAATATGATTACTCTCGAAAGTACTTAACTCCTATGACGGAATCCGGTAAGGGATACCTCGGGACCTTTTGTACGTTTCCTTACCTTTGCAGGACTGCAGGTATCCAGAACGCAACCTGGGGCATGCAGGTTACATCTCAGCAAGTTGGCGAATCATTATCAATCCACGTGGCACTGAAGGTGTTCACTTCCCCAGCAAAGTTGCCGAATCAACATACACTCAATCTCAGCATCGGAAATTCTTTATCCCCAGCTGAGTTGCCTCTTGTTGCTCTCCCCAGCTGAGTTGCCTCTCACAATTCCCCAGCCGAGTTGCCATTTCATCCTCAGCTGAATACAGAAGTCAGGGAACCATCTTCCCACAGAGTTCCAGCCTCTATCCAGAAGAGTAATGCATGAAGATCACAACAGAGTGAAGAAAGCTTCTACAAACCCCAGCTGGGTCTCTCATTTACAAGGTTATGTCAACCAGTGACATATATCCCCGAGCAGATACATCATTAGATCTACCAGTGATCTCATCCCCAGCTGGGAGGTCCACGTCAAGCGGATCATCCAGAGATCTTCGCAGCAACGGGATCCGAATTCCGGATCTGTGCCCCTTTGCATAATCATAGCATTCGCATCATACTATCCCCCAGAGCGTAGCATTCCGTCTAATACGGAGCATTACGGCAAAAATCAAATGCATAGCATAATCATAAGCCATGTTATGAGGTAACACTTGTGAATAATGAACTGTTCATCATCAATGTACAGAAAAATCCCCACCAGAGTCCCAGCAAAGGCAGTTGCCTCAAATCACAAACACCAGTATATATTCATTTTGGCACCCGTCCGTGTCATCTTTCCCCAGTAAAGTCGCCTGAACACCCTTTACAAACAAATCACCCCCATTACAGATACGTCCTGACACCCGTCCGTGTCATATCCCAGCAGAAAGCCAAAGAGGTCCTCTTTGCACTCACATGTACTTGTATATACACCCTTTTTGACACCCGTCCGTGTCATATCCCCAGCGCAGTCGCGTACACTTTCATCAACCCACACACTTGTTAACATTATACTTTTCTCTCTTGACACTCGTCCGTGTCACTCTCCCCAGCAGTCAAAACACTCATCTATACAATACAATACTCACTACTCATGGTACACTTATACAGATACTCGTCCGTATCTTGTATACATCATCACTCATATCCCCGCAGATTCGACAGTAGTCCTTGTTCTTTGTTAACCAGTTGGTACTTGTCCGTACCATCATCTCAGAACATTGCGTCTAGTGTTTGTTTCTACATGATACTCGTCCGTATCATAAGTCTTAAGGATGCTCGTCCGCGTCTTTAATCCATACACCGTGTCAAACACCTATGTCTTCTTGAATATAGATACTCGTCCGTGTCTATTATTCCCCAGAAGGATTCTTCCAGATGCAACACTCGTCCGTGTTCTTTGTTAACCAGTTGATACCCGTCCGTATCATCATCTCTGAACATGTGTCAGTTTGTTTCTACATGATACTCGTCCGTATCATAGTCTTAAGGATGCTCGTCCGCATCTTTAATCTATACACGATACCAAACACTTATACCTTTTGTTTCTTGGATGTAAACGCTCGTCCGTGTTTACTATATCCCCAGTAGATCGCCAACAAATTTTCTTTTTATCTAACACTCGTCCTGTGTTATGATACCTTTGAGAGCAGCCGTACCCTGCTGAGTGGTCGTCCTCCACTTCTTGATGGTCGTCCTCCATCATGCTCATCCGATGGCCGTCCCCATCGTTGATTTTAGCAGCCGTCCCCTGCTAGGTGGTCGTCCTCCACCTCTTGATGATCGTCCTTCATCAACTTTATCCAATGGCCGTCCCCATTGTTGATTTTGGTTATCTGACACTCGTCCTGTGTCATGATAACCCTGAGAGCAGCCGTCTCCTGCTGAGTGGTCGTCCTCCACTTCTTGATGGTCGTCCTCCATCATGCTCGTCCGATGGCCGTCCCCATCGTTGACCTTTTCTATCCGATGGCCGTCCCCATCGTTGATATTTTCAGCAGCCGTACCCTGCCAGGTGGTCGTCCTCCACCTTTGATGGCCGTCCCCATCATATTTCTTTTATTCCCAACAGAGCAGCCGTCCCCTGCTAGGTGATCGTCCTTCACCTTTGATGGCCGTACCCCATCATCTGTTTTATTTCATTTATTCTTTAACCCGATGGCCGTCCCCGTCGTGGTCCCTTTTCCTTTTTAACCCGATGGCCGTCCCCATCGTTGGTTACTTTACCTTTATGGACTTGATGGCCATCCCCGTCATGTTTCATTAACCCCCAGAGAACTTTGCAGCTTTATCTTGATGGCCGTCCCCATCATAATATCCTATTTTCCCCAGCTAGTCGGCCGTCCCCGTCTTAGCTTTACTTGTTTTTCCCTAGCTAGTCGGCCGTCCCCGTCTTAGCTTTACTTTTTATCCCCAGCATGTCGGCCGTCCCCGTCATCGCTTTATTTCCTGCACTTTACCAGCATGTCGGCCGTCCCCGTCATCGCTCTGCTTCACATACCACTTTACCCAGCAGTCTTCCTCTGCTCGACGGTCGTCCTCCGTCGCCCACACTTTACAATATACTTTATTTTGCCTTTACAATCTATATCCCTTTTCTTCTTCATTTTGTGAGTGCAAATTTTGGATTGTCTTTGGTATTCAAACACAAGTTATCTTGTTTGCCTGTTAAGCCGTCGCTTACACCCTGCACAGCTAACTCATGTTTGAATAGGGGCAGCTGTAAACACCCCAAATTTGCCCTCACCCATTCACACCATGGCTTGTGATCATTCTCATATGCATAAGTACAATCATGTCATCTCACATCTCATTTTTTATCCACTGCATAGCTTTCAAGGCATCTGCACCTAGGGTTTGTGATCTGAGCAATCCCAAAGCTTCTTGGGCCACTCCAAAGGCTACCAATCAACTCAAAAGGGGTCTATGTGTGTTCATACATCATATTCTATCTCCTCAAAGTCAAAAATGCAGAGGAATCACAAGAGCTAGGGTTTGAGTGGATGCAGAGCCAGGTTGAACTGCACAGTTGACTGAAAATTAGGGTTTTGGTTTCAGAGGCCATAACTCCAAATTTTTTGGTCATTCTTGTTTTCATTGATCTCTATATGGTATAGGGAGTATACATATCAATTTTCATGAAGAAATTCCATGGGGAAGTCATCTGATCAAGAGTTGACTTTCTAGACAAGTCAGTGCAAAATCAGGGCATCTGAGGCCTCCAATGACCCAACCAATGGGTGATCTTCATCATTTTGAGTGTATATGATCTTTATTTGATCATGGAAGAAGGTTGAAGTTCATAGAAATCAAGAATTTAGGGTTTTTGCAAAGGTTGACTATTTGGGCATAGTTGACTTTTCAAGAATGCACCATTTTAGGTCATTTTTCAAGCCATGATTCTTGATCCAAAAATGCTTCAAATGGAAAAACTTTGGTCATGAAAGTTGTAGATCTCATCTTTCCCTTTTCAAAAAGTACAAGAACATGATCAAATTCTTTTTGGATCAAAAGTTATGGTATGGCAAAGTTGGCAAAAATCATTGTTTTTCAAGTTATGCACTAAATGGAAATTTTGCAAAGTCATGAACCAATGCATTATGTGACTTCTAATTCATCTCAAACCAGCACACAAACTTTCTCTAAGCCACAAAATCAGATTTGAACCAAGATCACATGTGCTTAGTTCATGTAACAAGGCATTTTTCATGAAAATCCATAAAGTAACCAAGTTGCAAAACTCATGATCATGCTTCACCAACTTGCTGCATTGGTCCTTGAATCAAGCCAGCCTCACACACTCACCATGCTGCGCCAGCCCTAGCCCTTGTACTTGCCTAGTATCAAGCCCATGCTTCTCTTACAAGATTTTTGACTTTTGGCAAAAGCAAACTTACCAATCACAAAAGCACAAGTCACATCATCCAGCCAATCAGATTTGTTTATGTTATCCCTTTGCAAGCTAAAGACATCACTAAGCAAGCCTGAAACACACTAGAACAACACATTCACAAAAACCTTCCATTTTGCATAAGCTTTCGAATTTCTCTCCACAGCTTGCAAACACAAAAACCTTTTCCTCCATTCAACTCACCATGTATCATTGAGTAGAAACCACCCAAAGCACAAGCCTGAAACAGCCAGATTACTCCATAGCCATTTCTCACTCCATTTTGCAGTTTCATTCGAAACTCTCATCCTAGCTCACAAACACACAAACAAACACCACAAACCTTCTCCATTCATCATCAGGACCTCAAACCTTCATTCACCATGACCTAAAAGTTCCAGAATCTCCATTGCCATTTTTGACTGAACTGAAGCAGGAGCTTTCGAAACTCATCATCAAGCCAACTTAAACTCCATTTGAGCATTCAAACATCTTCTGGGGACCAAGTGGAGCAGCTTGCACAAAGAGAGGTGGCCAGAAAGTTCCTAAACTGAAAGCTTCGAATCTCAGGTAGCCTGAAATTTATTTTTCCAGAAGTTGTTTTTCTTGTTACAAACTTGTTCTTTGTGTTGTCCTGATCATCCTGGTGCTTTTAGTTTTTGAAATGGTTGTGATTTGAACATTTAATTTGACTCTGAAACTGGTTTGCCCTAAAAATGTTTGCCTTCGATTCATGCGATTGATGAAGAATAAATTTGTTTGGGGTTAGGGTTTTGATTCAGGAGATCATGGGGTTCATTTCTATGTGCTTAGTTTTCATTTTCATTGCGTTTTGAGGGAGTTGGTGAGTTTTCAGGTGAGGAGCTGGCCGGAGAAGACGACCGGAAGTCTTCTCCGGCAGCCTGAGAGTGATTAGGGCTTAATCCAGTCATTAATGAGAGTTTGAATCCTGAGCGTTGGATGAGCTGACTTGGTCAATTCCCGCGTGCATTCAATGGCCTGGATTGCTTCACTTAACCCTAATCCACGTCATTACCTTAATTAATTAAGTTTATAATTAATCTGGCCAGCTTGAATCTCCACCCTCAGATCACGCGCGCAGTCAACATGTTTAAAACCAGGATCAATCTCATCCTTCCATTTGTTTGACTTTTATTTTAATTCATTTTAATTCATTTCTTTTTCATTTGTTTTGCATAATTATTTTAAAATAGCAAAAATATCTTAAAAATTATGAAACTTTTTCTTTAAAGTTTTAATAATTTTTAAGACCCAAAAATATTTTTATTTTATTTTTTATCATTAAAAAAGTATTTTTAAATATTTAAAAGATTATTTTTAATTGATTAATGGGAATTAATTAATTAAAAATACTTTTAGGTATTTAAAAATTACAAAAAAATTCATGAAATGTTCTAAGGCATTTAGAAACATTGTCCAACCTTCAAACCAAATTTCTTTTTTGACCTTGATGCATTTTAAGAATTTTTCATTGAATTAAATCATTTTTTATGCATTATTTTGATCATGGATTCAAAAATTCATTTCTGCCAATTGGTGAAGGTTGAGACATTGATTCTTCTTGCATTGTCTTTTGTTTAGCATGTAGTTTCTAGGGTAAAATGGCCATGAATTGTTCTTGCATTTTCAAATTGTTTGGCATTTCTTTTGTTAAGAACCCTAAAAAACCCTAATAACTTAGGAAAATCATATCTTGAGTTTGGTTGAGAGTTGAGAGCTCCCCTTTGGGCAGTGGTTTATTATAGGTTTAGGGTTTCTTTGGGTGCCATTTTCCATTTTTTATCTTAGGGTTTGTTTCTGTTTTGGGTTTTTGTTTGATGTTTGATCCATAAACCCTAATTTGGGCTTTCTTTTGCATCCTTCTTGCATTCTCTTGCATAACATGACTTGTCTTTGCATTTTGTGCATTCTTGTGATCCATTTGACATCTTAAGACATGTAGAAGGCATGTTTGATCATTGCATCTCATATTTGCCATGTCATTTGTCTTGTATGATTCATAACTTCCCATGTTTGTTCATGCTCCTTAGCTTGCATCATTTGCATTCATAATCTTGTATGAACATCCCCATTACTTTGCCTCATGTTTGCATCACCTCATAGCATCATAATCATCATCAACATGCTTCTGGTTTTGCTTAGCATCATATCATTTCATCTCATCTTGCATTGCATTGCATTTTCTTTCTAACATTGCAGGTGGTAAGTAAACTTGAGAAGTGGATTTGCCTTCACTTCTCATACCTCTTCTTTCCATCTCTCTTGCATCCATTGCTTCATTTCTATTTGTGTTTGAGATTGAGCTTGCTCATTCTTCTTCTTCCCACTTTCTTTCTTCAAGTGACTTGACTTCTTGAATGAAGCAAGTTACTTTGCTTCTCTTGATCCTTTCATCTGCTTCCTGGTGGTTCCATTGAAGATTTCTCTTGAAAACCTCACAAACCTTAGGATCAACCAAGCATGACAATGATTAGGGTTTTGATTAGTCTCCCCTCTTAGCTTTTACCTTTGTGTCTCCTTGAGTCCTCTCTTCTCACCTCATAATCAGGGACTAAACCCTAAAGGCTTTAAGACTTTGTGATTAAGCTTATGCCTGCATCCTTCTCTTAGGATGGAGTGTATAACTTTAATCCTAAGTATTAAACCCTTAAGGTGTTTTAATCTCTTAATCAACTCATTTAATAAGTATCAAGACATCACACTTGTAACTTGGGCCTTGCATTAGGGTTCTAATTCTTCCTTAACTGGTTAAGAAGGACTAACCCTAGTGTTAATGGACAAGTCCCCCTCAAGTTGTCTTACAAACCATAAAATTCACTTCATCATCATACCATTAACTAAAATCCACTTAATCAAAGGCTTGTTTTGTCATGGGTTTAATCCCTAATCATGGATTAAGTTGAGGAGTTTTCCTCAGCTTAAACATTCTCATCTATTATCCTTCTTTTAGGATGGTGTAATGGGTCTGTTTAATCCATGATTATGGCTTAACCTCATTACTCAACACTAAACAAAAATCACAAAAACATCTAAATAATCACAAGTAGGTTAATGATCTTAATCCTACATCAGAAGGGTGATTAAGTGTGAGAATCTGACTTCACACTTAAGGTATTCTCATTACCCCTAATCAGAGGGAAGATGTGATGAGTTTACTAAATCCATTGGTTTAGGCCTAAGCTCATTATCCTATGACAAACTCCAAAAAGAAATAAAAGACTGAAAACTCAAAAACAAACAATAATCGTCTCCTCCGGGATTCTTTTCTCATCATCTTCACTCACAATCGAGAACTTGCTTCTTCCGTCTAATGCAAGACAGTCAGCACCTGAGCCAGACAGGTCATACACTTGAGCATAGGCAAGCAAGCAGTTCACAAGTCAATTCACCTTTCAGTCTCTTTGGGTCGAACTACGGTGTTCTGACTTCCTCATTGCACGAGAGGATACGTAGGCATAACTTAACAGTTATCGAACAAAAGTCTCTGTACATTCCCCTCTTTCCAGCTTCATTCTTTAAGCCTCATGGTCATGAGCAATTCATTCTCATTCTTACACTGACACTGTACATTTATACACTTCGCTTCTTTTACACTGACACCTGTACATCTTTCCAGCTCTTTTACACACAAATTGCACTGACACTACCCCTTTAAAACACGAATCTTTTAAGCGTGGATCCCGTCGAGTACGACGGACAATCTGGGTGCTAATACCTTCCCAGGTTGTAACCAACCCCCTTTCTCAGTCTCTCTGGTTCGCAAACCGTCTTGTCCATCCTTTTTTAGGCCTATGCAGCATTGCCTTTCCTCCGGGATAAAAATGCCTAGCTGGCGACTCTATTCATTCTCCAGTGAGTTCACGGCTGTGTGTTCTCACTGTTCCCTTCGCCGACCGTTCGCGCTTGTACCGGGATGCAAATCTTCGGGAGCGACACAAGGCTCTCATTCTCTTAATATCTCTAACACTTGATCCCCACACGATTGGGTCTTTGAGAAGATTCGCAATATGAACCATCTCCTTTTGGATCTCATTTCCCTTGTAACTCTTAAACTCCTCATTAAGTGTTTGATTCCCTCTATTTTCTTCCTTCCATCCAGTCTCAAATTTTTCCATATTGAATTAATAAGTTTCTCACATTTTACATCCTTTGTCTAAATCTCCTCAAATATGAAGATGTGCCTTCATCTGTTCCTTCTTTTCTCCCCTGTAATTTTAAGCTCAATGGTGATAGAGACATGGTCAAAGCCATACCTCCCAATATTTCTAACCTTAATTGGAGCCCATTGATGGATAAAGTCCTCCAAATCCATAGCTCTGTCAAGCATGCACTAGATATTCTCCAAGTTTTCTTTCCCATTACTCAAAGTATAAAGATACCCTTCAAAACCTAAATCTTTTAAGCCACATGCAGCTAACGTTTCTCTTCCAACAAACAATTGAACTTTAGACCTTAGAATTCCCCCTTGTTTCTCCTTATTGCTTAAAATATCGTTGAAATCGCGAATGCAAAGCCACTGAGAGTTGATGGGTTGCACCAGATCTCGTAACAGTGACCAAGTCTCCTTCTTATTACCTTGCTCCGATATGGAACGCCTTCTCTTACCTGTAAAGATCCACATATGTGATTGAGGGAGTATGAAGCAATTAAAACCTCAATATCTTGGTTCCAAACCAACGCAGACCCCCCCCCCCCCCACACACTTCTTCTCTTCCCATATCCTTTGCAGTCGACCACTAATCCATGGGAGATGCCACATCTCCTTTTAACTTTTTCAAACTCTGAAGCCTTTTATGTTGTCTCCATAAGGAAGAACAGATTGTATTTTCAATAAAAAATAAGCCTTCTCAAGGCTTGAACTGCAAGGGAATTCCCCAAACTCATGCAGTTCCAGCTTAGAGTTTTCATTGGGGTAGGCGGTGTTGGCCTGTCAACACCACCTCTAGTTTAGAGATTTTTCCTTCGTTATTTTGTCCTCCCCTATTCTCTTTTTGCCCAGACCTCCCAAATCTTCCATTGATCATTCCATTACCACATCATCCACCAGTTTCCTTTTTACATTTTTCAATCTCCACCTTTCGTATCCTTGCTTCAATTGCCATTTTTCCCACTTTTTGTCTTACCCACTTCTTACCTTTTTGTTTGGTCAGAGGTTTTATAGTTTCATGTTGATCGTTTATTGTTGTTAGAACTACAACCCCCAAAGATTCCACAACCATTTCAATTTCCAGGGGCTTTCTTTGAGGTGTACCTTCTTGTTCTTGGGCATCTCCACGCTCTTTCTCTTTTCCTTCTTTTTGTTGAACCACTTCAACACCCCTATCCTCCATACCTTTTGGTTCACACTGACTTTGGCCAGATGGTACATTGAAGAGACTCTTGCGGAAGTTCCCTAAGCTTTATTCCTTGGTCATGGGGTCTTCGTGGGATTTGGGCAGATGGGAGGTACGGAGCCACAAGCCATATGGAAACTCTTTCTCTTCCACTTCTTCATAACCTTCATCACTGAGTTAACTAACCGATTCACACTCTTTTAGCTGATGTTCCATTTTGCCACAAACAAAACAAAAGGTTGTGAGTCTTTCGTATTTGAAGTAGACTCTGTATGTCTTCTCCTTGTACCTGACAAATGTCCTCTCTTCAATGGTTGTTCGAGATCCACCCACACCTTAATCCGGAGAAATCTGCCATTCCTATGAATTTTCTTTGTGTCCATTTCCTCAAATCTCCCCAGAATGTTTCCTAATTTTTCCGCCATTGCCTCAGATCTGAGCACCTAAGGTAGGTCATAAACCCTAATCCAAAAGGAGTTGTAATGCATGTCGATCCCTGAGGTTTGTTCTTCGCTTGAGATTCTCTTAAGAACTAGTAAACTTCGACCAAAACTCCATGGCCCATTTCGGAGTACCGTCTCTAAATCTCGTTTCACTGTAAATATGAAGAGGAACATGTTTTTACCCAACTCCTATGTCTCCATTGGATTCTTCAGCCTCCATGCGCTGATCATTGTGTTCGTGAATGCCCTATTGTTGAAGGGATTTTCAGTCCAGAGTTTACCAGCCAAAGTTCGGTGGAAAGCCTCATCTTCGTTTACCTCCTCTGCCTCCACTATTATGCCTTCTTCCTCCTCCTTTGACGGCGATATATTCCTCCACTTGTCTATCTTTTGAGAGTGGTTGTTCTTTAAATTCTAGATCCAACAAGTTTTCATGGTTATTAGATTCAAGAAAGGTTCAAGATTTATAGGGATTCTATGAGAATGTTTTGAAACAAGGAAAATCCTTGGGAAACAACATAAAATCTGTGGAGAATCCAGAAAAATCCGGGAAAGACCACCACTTGGATAGGGGAATCACAATAAGTTTAGAGAGAGAAGGTGTGACTTCTCTCTAGAAACACGTGGAGACTTTATTAACTTTTTTTTAGATTGTCTTTTTCTAACCCTCACAAATATTTCTAGAAAAGTATATAAATATTTGATATGAACCTAATAAGAAAATTACAAAGATATCTCTTCATGCCTACACACCATATTTTATAATAAATAATGTTTTTCCAAACACTCTTTCACTCGTAGTCCCCCTTAATTTTATCTCTACACGCATCAAACCATTTGAACCAAAAGAATCCCCTTAAAAGAGCCTCCTTTGAAGTTGAACAATTATCTTCTAAATAGTTCCCTTACAAACAAGTTAATGAGCATCATCCAGCCTTTCAAATTGACATGTCCATTTATTCATGTTCAAAATATTGTTTATAAATCATATAAACTATCATCATTTTATTTAATGATAATAGTTTAGCAGATTTTATAATCAACATTCGATATGCTTAGTTAAGATAGCTCATTTGATAATTATATAAGAATATTAGATGTATGAGTGCGGATTCAAATCTGATCTTTAATACGATCAATTTCAATTATTAAACTACTTGAAAAAATATTATTTATAAATTATGCACTAGGACCACAAAGTGGAAGTCTTTCTTTAAATTGACACCAACAAACAAAGACAAATAAATATTAATCGCACTAATTTAGAATTGAGAAATCTATCTTTTAAACCTATCCAAAAGAATTCATCCGAAGATAACAATATTTTCACTATTCCCATTTTATCTTTTGTAACCATTACTATCTTTTTGTTTTTCTAACCCACACAAACATTTCTAACAAAATATTCGTATATTTGATCATATTCTCATGTTTTATTTTGTAATATAAAATTTCTCTTATAAATAGGACAAATGAATATAACACTTAAATGAATTTTAGAAAAATATCTATACGAACATATTCTGCAAATACAGATGGTTGTATTATACATTAACATTTCGTTTTCACTTAACAATTTTTTTCATATTATTTGTGCTTGGTGTAGTTAATTAGAATATATTTTTCTTTTAAAGGAAAAAACATTTTTATGAATGAAGTATCAAAATTTTCATACATATGTTATAGATCTATTTGTAGTTAACATTTGACTGCAGGGAATCCATTTCCATGTTCTTGTCCAAAGACAAACTATATTCTCTAAATCCAAAGCACATCATTCCCAAATTAACCACCTATAGTCGTACAAATACGGATTTAAAAAGAAAAGTTTCTTGGAAAAACTTAGTGTGCAAGATAATACTTTTGGTTAGGATTCGATCTCCACTATAGAGTAACCTTAATAAAAAGGTAGAGACCATTTCATTTTATGGTTCCCAAACAATATTAAAGGCTAATTTATTCTACGTACGGTACGTCCGCACTTATTTAAATAAAATAAAAACTATATATCAATTATTTCATTAAACATACATGCATTTTAGTTTAGGGATGATATAATAAATTTAAATATTATTTTGGAGCAACCAAACACCTAATAATACATGTTCAAATACAATGGTTCCGAGAAAATTAAATTGTTTACATGGATGATGTGTCACAATTTTCTTTCTCGCTCTACTCCATAGAAGAGGTATGTTTGCTGCTTCATTGTGTCGTAGGTGTCATCAACCACTGGAGGATATTTTCCACTATCTTTGTGATTGTAACCTTTCGATTAAACTTTGACATTATCTTAGTGTGTGCGATCCAAAATTCTTCACAGAGAGAAATGTATACACATGGCTCTAGCATGGTTCACCCAGGATGATCCATCCTCGTTTAATCTCGGTAGTTTGGTGGTTGTGGAAGGCACTCAACATCATAGTCATTGCTAATGAAGACTTTCCATTCCCTACCTTGCAATATAGGACTCAAGACTATGCAGAATTGGTTAAGATTTGCAAACATGTCTCTGTGAGCAATACTAGAGTCCCTCGCAGGGTCTCTTGGCATCCAAGTAGGGTGGATTGTATGGTTTTAAATACTGAAGGTAGTAGTTTGGGAAACCCCAACCCTTCAGGATTTGGGGGGATCTTCAATAGATCAGATGGCGCTTAGATTAAAGGTTTTACATGTTATATTGGTGTTACTAACAACTTACATGCTGAGCTCATGGCTCTTTTGAAAGGTCTTCAAATAGCATGGGAGGATGGGCACCAAAATTTAGTTTGCTATTCAGACTCTCTGAATGCTATCCAGCTGGTTGTTACTTCTCTTAACCAGTGGTATGCCTACGCGTCTATCATAGCTTCGATTCAGGATTTGATGAGGCGACCATGGCAGTTTTCTTTGTTTCACACTCTTCGGGAAGGAAACGTGGGTGCTGATATATTAGCCAATATGAGATCTTTGATGGTTCAGTTGTTGACTCTGATAGAACATCCTCCTTATGACCTTCTTCTCCCCTTACAGGCAGATGCTTGGCGGGAAGAGATATTACGTCCTTAATCCTTTTTGTTGGTTTTTTTCTTCTTTTGTTTTCTCTCCCTTTACCAAAAAAATACAATGGTTCGATTTAAAGCATCATCACGGAAGACCAATGAACATTATAATATCATCATATTAAGAAAATATGCGAGTTTAAAGTATTGAGAAATAAGTCTGGAAAAGTCTCACTTGATTAGAAATTAGAGTTTGATCACTTTATAAGTAGGAGAACTCATACACCTATCATGTTAAAGTTTTTGGTGAGTATGTGGTATGTCTCCCACAAGGTGTATTGCTCATAAACAAAGACATCAATATAAGAATACTTCATCATATTGACCCTAAAAAATGTTGAATTGCAATTTTTTGTGTCGAAGTAGGTTACTCGACGGAGGCAATGAAGTTGTCGAATTGTAATAGTTATCGAAATGTCGAAGGGATTGTGTCTTCGACATATTCATTAGACTTAGTCTTATTTGTTTTGTTTAGCTAATTTAGTTATGTTAATTAGGGTCTGCTTGGTGTGTGATAAGTGCAAATTAGTGTGATTATCTAGTAGATTTTTTGGCACTTTTCAAGAGTTTATTTGGATCTCTAATGCTTTTTCCCTTTGTTTCTTTCGTATATTCGTAGTTTAGTTTAAGCGTTTTAATAGTATCACTTATTTAACTTTTGTTTTTGTAATTTTAGGTTGCACATTTGGAACAAGGAATGGATTGCATGAAGACTTTCTTTTTGATGTTTTGGAAGAAATTGAAGAAATCAAGCTCGCTGAGCGAGCTCCCAGCGAGCAGTTCCAGTATTTAGTAGAATGATGTTCGCTCTGCGAAGACTTTGCTCGCTCAGCGAGCTATTGCGGTTTAACTTTTTAATGATAGCTCGCTCAGCGAGCTCCTGCTCTCTCAGCGAGCACTACATTTTTCAGCTTGTATTTAAGCATTTGTTCCTCATTTTTCTTGGGATGTAACTTTACACTTCAGGCCTAAATACACCAAAATTATTATTTTTCCTTGTTTTCAAAGAATCGGTGCATCAATAGTCGGGAGATCGTCATTGATGTTCATTCTTCTTCATTCCTTTCTTTTGATTGATGCTTCCATGAAAATGGAGAGCTAAATCCTTTATATGTCAAGGTTAGAAGGTAGATAGGTCTTTATTTTGTATGTATAGGCTTTGATCATCTTGTAAGAACTCTTGATGATGAATATATGGTGAAAACTTCGTGTTTATGAAATATCTTTTTTGTTGCTCCATGATTGAGAAATATGTTCAACATTTGACCTAGGTTTTCATCACCCAAAGAACACAAGCTAGAGATAGTTATGGGACTTGGTGTTTACTTTATATTGAACTTAAATGTTACCATTTTGATAGATTGAGTGAGAGATCATCAATGGATCAAAACGGTGAATCCCACATTATGTGTTAGAAATAAACATTTTGAGAGGATATTGTGAATATGTTTATCATTATTTAGAGTTTGTCACTTGATCAAAACTATATGTGCAAATGGACCTATCAAACCCTAACTTTGGCATGTGCTTTTTAGAATCTTTTATTAACCAACACTTTTCACTTATAGAATTTATTTGAATGCAAGAATATTACTTTCGATACCAAAACCAAAACCCCTTTGTTACCTTAAGTCTCAAACTAGCGCAACTATAGAACGACTTAAATATAACAAAACAATCTATGTGGATCGATAACAAAACCCTTACTCTATTTGTACACCAACAAATTGGAGCCGTTGCCGGGAATTGTTATTTGATATTATAAGTGTTGCTCCCGGGATTTTCATCCTAGTACAAACGCGAAAGTGGCGCGGAAAAGGTAGAGTCGCCAGCCAGGCATTTTTATCCCGAAAGAATGGGAAAGGTAATTGTCGCTCCCCAGACTCTCGTCCCATGGCAGATGCGGACGGTCGGCGATGTTGGAGGTTGAGGTTGAATAGAGTCGCAAGCTAGGCATTTTTATCCCGAAGGAAAGGTAATGCTGCATAAACCTGGAAGGGTATGGATAACATGGTTGCGAACCAAAGAAACTGAGAAAGGGGGTTGGTTACGACCTGGGAAGGTATTAGCACCCAGATCGTCCGTCGTACTCGACAGGATCCACGCTTACTTGATTGTGTTTAAAAAGGGGTAGTGTATGTGCTGACTGTGTGTGAAAAGCTCGGGAGAAATGTACAGAGTGTCAGTGCAAAAAGAAGGGTGAGTGCTCAGAGACTGAGGCTTAGAAAAGAAAGCTGAAGGAGGGGGAAGAAAAGAGACTTTTGTTCGATAACTCTTAAGTTATGCCTACGTATCCTCTCGTGAAATGAGTAAGTTAGAACACCGTAGTTCGACTCAAAGATACTGAATGATTTGGATGTGAACTACTTGCTTGTCTATGCTCAAGTGCGTGACTCGTCTGGCTCGAGCGCTAACTGTATTGCATTAGACGGGAGAAGCGAGTTCTCGTTTTCAGAGTGAGTGTGATGAGAAAAGAATCCCGAAGGAGACGTTTATTGTTTGTTTTTGTGTTTTCAGTTTTTTTAATGTTTTTGGTGTTTTTCATAGGATAATGAGCTTAAGCCTAAATCATGGGTTGTAAACTCATTATATCCTCCCTGATTAGGGATAATGAGCCTACTTAAGCATGAGATAAAGATCTCAACTTAATTACCCTAATGATGCAGGATTAAGATCATTAACCTACTTGTGATTATTAAGTGTTTTTGGGTTTTGTTTAGTGTTAAGTAATGAGTTTAATCTCTAATCAGGGATTAGTAAATTCATTATACCATCTGAAGAGAAGGATGATAGATGAGAACACTTAAGCTGAGGAAGACTCCTCAACTTAATCCATGGTTAGGGACTAAATTCATTATATAACAAGCCTTTATTAAAGATGGATTTTAATTAAAGGGTGAGATTAAGAAGTGGATTTTATGTTTGTAAGACTAGCTTGAGGGGGAATTGTCCATTAAACACTAGGGTTAGTCCCTCTTAACCAAAAGGAAGAGATGTAACCCTAATATAAGGCCCAAGTTACAAGCTTAAGTCTTAATGAGTTATTAGGTGTTTCGATTAAGAGGTGTAAACAAATTAAAGGTTTAACACTAAGGATTAAAGTTATACACTCCATCCTAAGATAAGGATGCAGGCATAACCTTAATTCAAAGTCCTAAAGCTTTAAGTGTTTAGCCTCTGATTATGAGACGAGAAAAGAGACTCAAAGGTAAAAAAACTAAGGTGGAACTATAAAACCCTAATATTATCATGCTTGGATGTTCCTATGGCTTATGAGGCTTAAAAGAAAGATCTTCAGGAGGCCACCAAGGAAGAAGAAGCAGATGAAAAGAGAAGAGGAAGGAGAATATGTTACTTACTTCCTGGAGAAGATAAGTAACCTAAAAGAAAGAGATAGGAGCAAGAGAGCACAAGTGAAGCAAGTTCACTTCAAAGACAAGTAAAGAATTCATATGAAGAGATGAGAAGAGGTGGGATGTGAAGGCAAATCCACATCCCAAACAACTTACCATAAGCCCCTGAAATGTTAGTAAGAATGCATAAGATGCAAAGCAAAAGGAAATAAAGCAAATGAAGGTGCAAAGACCAAAGCCAAAAATGAATATGCTATGCAAATGTGTCATGAGATGATGCAAAGTCGTGTAAGGTGCTTATGAATGTTCATACAAGGGATGGGATGCAAAGAGAAGCATGTTAGAAGCTTGAAAACACACGGGTACACATGAAAAGCAATGAATGCAAAGCATACCAAATGAATGAAGAAATGATCAAGCAATGTTCTAACATGTCTTAAGATGTCTAAGATGGCATACAAGTGAATGAAATGCTATGACAAGTTCATATGATGATGATATGCAAAGATGAATGCAAATGAACATGAGAAATTAGGGTTTTATGAATGTATGAGATGCACATAGTTAAAACAGAAACATACATCATAATAAAAATTTGAAAATGAACTCAAACAAACCCTAAACACACATAAGATCACTACCCAAAGATGAAGGTCAGAAGCTAAACCTAGAGAAAGTTATGAATTTTCTAAGTTAACTAGGGTTTTTGGGTACTTCTAAAGGAAAAATGCAAATCAATTTGAAAATTCAATGCAAAATTATGAATCCAATAACCTAGATACTAGATGCAATGTGTGAAAGAATGCAAAAAGAACCAAGTTTAAACTCATCATGGTTGATCAAAAATTATTTTTTCAAGTTAGGGTTAGAAAAATGTGAAATTTATGAACCCTAATTCAAATAAAATTGTGAAAAAATGATCAAACCTAAAAATAAATTTGTATGGTGAGTTTGTAAATTGTTCTAAATGCCTAAGAATGCTTCATGAATTTTTTGGTGATTTTTAGATACCTAAATGTATTTTTAATTAATTAAAATTAATTAATTAATTAAATAAAACATTTAAATGATTTAAAAATACTTTTTTAATGCAAAAATTAAAAATAAAAATGTTTTTGAGTTTAGAAAAATATTTGAAGTGAAAATGCAGAAAATGAGATTTTTATAAATGTTTTTGCTATTTTTAATAAATATATGAAAAGAAATATGAATAATAAAAAGAAAAATGAAAAGTATGCAAGATCAAAGGTTAGGATTTGAAGTTGGGGTGACTTGGAGCGTGTTTGGGTGGTCAGGATTGAATCTGAGCTAATTAACCTAATTAAATGAATTAAATGAGGATTAGGGTTAAGTGAGGCATTTGGACCATTCATTCGCGCGGTAAACATAAGATCTAAGGGCTGACATTTAAACCTGGCTAATTAATGGGATTAATCCTAATCACTCTCAGGCGACCGAAACAGTGTTCTGGTCGTCTTCTCCGGCCACTCTTATTCCCTATCTCTCTCTATAAGCTACACCAAGCCCCCAAAATCTCCAGAATGCATCCCCAAACAACATTAAACAAGAATCAAGCATCAAAAACCATTTATATTTCATGAATCAAGTAAATCGAATCAAACAAGTTTTAGGTTAAAAAAAATTCAAAAGCACGATACACACTCATTTCTCAACCATTTTCAAAAGTAAATACATCATCATGATCAGGGAAGCATGTAGATTGATATTGTAACTTAAATAGCAAGTTCTGGAAAAAATGTTCTTAGTGACTACCTGAGTTGAAGCTTTGCAACTTTGAGCTTTCTGGATCTCTTCCTTGTGCAAACCCACTCCAATGATCACCATTATGCTTCTGAAAGGCTTAGATGGAGTTTATATGATGTGGTCTGTGTGTTTCAGTTCTGATAATGCAGGAATCGTGTTTGTGATTCAGTGGTTTTCAGGCCATTGTAGTGGGTGTTGTGTGTTCTATGAGTGATGTGGAGATGAATGGTGAAAAATGTTTTGAATTTTGATGGTTGTGTGATGAAATTCGAAGGAATGAAGTTTTTGAGGATTTTTGTGATTCTGAGTGTATAGATGGATTTAGGCTTGAATGTTGTGTGAAATGAGGTTCTTAGGTCTCACATAATGTATGTTGATTGGTCCAGAGAGTTGTTGTGGCTCAGTTTGATTGGTATGAGTGAATTGCAAAAAAGTCAAAAGTTGGAAACTATGAGCATGGCACGGGTCAGAGGTGTTTTCAAGGCTTATCCCGCCTCAGCTTCATTCAAGGATGGCCCTTGGATCAAATTTCATGAACTGGATGGCTTGATTCATGTGATAGCATGTATTTTGCAATTTTCCCTCTTTGAGATTTCTTAAAGAACATGTCATGGAAACTTGTGATTCTTGGCACAATTCTGATTAAGGAAAGTTGTATTATCATGTTATGATGCTTATGAGTGGATTAGAGGTCATTAGAAGTCTTGAAACTTGATTTTGCAAAATTCCCTCTTTGGCACATACTTGAAAATTATAAGATTTTTCCCAACTTTGAAACATCATATCTTGAGTTCTAGGATGAATCAAGAGGAGTTTTTGTACTTTTTAAAAAGGGGAAGATCAAATCTACAACTTTCATGTTTGAAGACTTTTCATTTGAAGCCTTTTTGATCAAGAAAGAGGAGGTTGAAAATCTTTCCCAAAATGGAAAGTTTTCATTACAAGTCATGTCCAAAAATGGAAAGTTTGCAAATGGCTTGAAATTCTTCAATATTGTGAACTTCTAACAACTTCTAAGATTAAATAAAGATCATAGAACCTCAAATTGATGAAGATGACCCTTTGGTACCATTGGTGGTGGCCTCAGATGCCCTAATTCTGACTTTTCTTGCACAATATGTTACCAGTTGATCAGATGACTTCCACAATGAATTTCTTCATCAAATTTGGTTCACATGATCCTTATAACATATTAAGATCAATGGAATCAAGAATGACCAAAAAAATTGAGATTAAGGGCTTCAAACCCAAAACCCTAATTTTAGGTCATCTGTGTAGGAAATCTTCAGTATGCCTCTATGCCTTTGCAATGCTTTGTGATCTCTTAACTTTTAAGAACCCTGGGGAGCATATTATGATCATGGAACACACATGGACCTTCTTGACAAGCTTCAAGGCCTTTGAGATAGCTCATATCACTTCTTGGATTCATCTGATCACAAACCCTAATTGTGCAACTTATGCAGTGGAACAACCTATGCAATGTGAGATGATATGCTTATGCAAATGCAATATGAAAGATCACAAGCCATGGTGTGTGAAAAAGTGAGGGAAAATTTTGGGGTGTTTACAGCTGCCCCTTTTCAAGCATGAGTTAGCTATGTAGGATGTAAGCGCCTGACTTAACAGACAAACAAGATAACTTGTGGTTGAATACCAAAGACTGTCCGAAATTTGCACTCGTTGGGGAGAAGAAGAAAAGGGATATAAATTGTAACAGGAAGTATAGTATGAGTATCAAATGAAAGTGATGGAGGACGACCATCGAGCAGAGGACGACTGCTGGGGATGATAAAACGGTAAATAAAGCAATGACGGAGACGACCATCATGCTGGGAAATAAAGAGACCGCGACGGGGACGCCCATCGGGTAAACTGATGAAGGACGATCATCAGGATAAAGGAAAATACCACGATGGGGACGACCATCGGGTAAATAAATAAAACTCTCTAGGGATTAAAGAAATGAGGAAAGCACTGACGGGGATGGCCATCAGGTTAAAGGGTAAATAAACTGCGACGGGGACGACCATCGGGTAAAAGAATAAATGAAATAATGATGAGGGACGGTCATCAAAAGGTGAAGGACGATCACCTAGCAGGGGACGACTGCTGAAAATATCACGACATAGGACGAATGTCGGATAGAAAAGATCAACGATGGGGATGACCACCGGATAAGCATTATAAAGGACGATCATCAAGAGGTGAAGGAAGATCACCTAGCAGGGTACGGCTACTCTGGGGATTATCGCGACATAGGACGAATGCCGGATAAAAGATCAATGATAGGGACTGACATCAGATAAATATGATGAGGGACGGTCATCATAAGGTGAAGGATGATCACCTGGCAGGGGACGGCTGTCGAAAATATCACGACATGGGACGAATGTTGAATTGAAAGTTCCAACAATGGGGATTCCACTGGGGATAGGATGAGGGGAAGTCATCCAAAGGTGAAGGACGATCACCGGGCAGGGGACGGTTGCCGAAAGTATCACAGCATAGGACGAATGTCGGATACGAGGATCAACGATGGGGACGGCCATCAGAAAAAATGATGAGGGACGGTCATCATAAGGTGAAGGACGATCACCTGGAAGGGGACGACTGCCGGAAATATCGCGACATAGGACGAAGTCGGATAGAAAATTTGTTTTGTTGGTGACTTACTGGGGAATGGTAAACACGGACGAGTGCTTATGCTTTTAAAATAAAAAGTATAAGTGTTTGATGGTGTGTATAGACTAAAGATGCGGACGAGCATCCTTAGGACCACGATACGGACGAGTATCGATAGAAACAAATGCTGACTCGTGTTTTTTAAGGATGCTGATACGGACGAGTATCAATCGGTTAAGCAAGGAACACGGACAAGTGTTTAATCTTCCTGAGAGGTGATATATACAAGATACAAACGAGTATCTGAGGATTGTGTATAAGTATGTACAAGTGTTTGACCTGTTGGGGAAATATGTGCAAGACACGGACGAGTGTCAAAAAGATTGAGCAACGGACACAGACGAATGTTTGACATGCTGGGGAAGTATGACATGGATGAGTGTCAAAAAAGGGTATGTACAAGTATGAACAAGTATCTATATTGAGAGTGCAAAAAGGTATTTTGGCTTTGTTTGCGGGGGATAAGTTTTTTATATTGCTGGGGAAGTGATTCTGATGTTTGCAGGTGATTGGCCCGAACTTGGCTTATGATCATGCGAATATTTGATTTTTGTCGTAATGCTCTGTATTAGACGGAATGCTACACTTTGTTTGATGAATATGATGTGAATGCTATGATTATGCAAAATGAGAGAACCGATCCGAGATCCGGATCCTGTGGCGAGAAAGATCTCTAACCGACCTGTCTGGAGGGAGAACTCCGTTGGGGAAAGAAATCATTGGCCAATCTGCGGGGAGAGAGGATCACCGAACGATCTTCTGAGGGAACTCTATGGGGATCTCGGCTGAGGAAGCTTCTGTTGAAGAGACTCGTGATGGGGATGAGGAGGCTTCGGTATCTCCGCTGGGGAACAACAATTCAAGCATTACTCGGGAGATCATGCTTGGGGAGAAGAGAACTTCTGGTATAACTCCTTCGTCCAAGCGACACACTGGGGATTTATTGAATTTATTGAAGGATACTCTGAGGGGACAACAACTTCATGGGGGAATAATTTTGTCAAGTAACCTTGTTGATGAGGTGATTGCTGGCTTGGCGGGGGATATGAGGCTTGATATACCCCATGTTGTGAGATTGTCTGTCTTGAGTACCTGCAACCTGTTAAAAAGAAACGCACAGGTGTCCCGAGGTATCCTCAATCGGATTCCGTCATAGGAGTTAGATTCACTCAAGAGTGCATATTTCCTGCAAGCATATATTGAAAATGGCTTATCTGTTTTCATGCAAGTGTTGTATTATGAACTTTGGACATTTTGCAAACGAAAAAAAAATGTACAAAACAAAGTCTGACTGAAAATTCTGATTTTATTGATTTGTGTGCCCTGAATGGGCAAGTACAGTGAAGAAGAAAATCCCTAAAATGAGGAGATTGCTGTAAATTGAGAAAAATAAAAGTGCTGGGAATGTTGAAGTTGACGCTCCAGTGAGCTTCCTTTGCTATGACCTGTATGACCTTAACGTTCTTCTTATCTTGCTTTCTGAAGAAGGTTGATTCTGATCGACGCTTTATCCTTTCGAAGCCTGTCATGTTACGAGTGATACAGACGAATTCATAATGTAGTTGTTCGCTTATTCCCTGATTTTGCGTGGATCGCCCTTTCGGGTTTTCAATCCACCGGGATACCCATTTTTGCCTGAGCTGTCTGATGTGGCTTTTGAACTCAGCGGGTGTACATTTTTTTGATTTTTCCCTTATTTTTGCCCGAGTCTTTTATTATGTTTTTGACTCGCCGGGATGCCTTATTTTTGCCTGGACTTACATTCTATTTTTATGTCCAGCGGGTCTTTTATGCGAAGTATTTTTTAACTGCATCTGAATTCACAGGAGATGAGAAGTCCTCGCCATCCATAGTTGTGAGCATCAGTGCCCCACCAGAGAAAACTTTCTTTACTATGAATGGGCCTTCGTAGTTTGGCGTCCATTTTCCCATGTGGTCTGTATGAGGAGGAAGAAGTCTTTTCAGAACAAGCTCTCCCACTTAGTATTCCCGAGGTCTGACTTTCTGATCGAAGGCTTTCTTCATTCACTTTTGATATAACTTCCCATGACAGATGGCTTCTAATCTCTTTTCTTCAATCAGACTTAGTTGATTATATCGAGATCAGACCCATTCTGCTTCATCCAGTTTCACATCCATCATTACTCGTAAGGAGGGTAGTTCAACTTCAACAGGTAGGACAACTTCCATACCATACACAAGCTGATAAGGTGTTTCCCCAGTAGATGGTCTGATAGAGGTTCGGTACCCATGCAAGGAAAATGGTAGCATTCCGTGCCAGTATTTGTAGGTGACTACCATCTTCTTCAGAATCTTATTGATAGTCGTGTTAGCTGCCTCAACAACGCCATTCATCTTTGGCCTGTAAGGAGAAGAGTTGTGATGCTGAATTTTGAAGTCCCGACAAAGTTCTGCCATCATCTTGTTGTTGAGATTGGAACCATTATCAGTAATGATTTTCTCGGGAACTCCATATCAACAGATGATATCCCTTTTCATAAATCGAGCTACCACTTGCCTGGTGACATTTGCATATGAAGCTGCTTCAACCCATTTGGTGAAGTAATCAATGGCTACCAGGATGAATCTGTGACCATTTGAAGCACTTGGGTCAATCTTTCCAATCAAATCAATGCCCCACATGGCGAAGGACCAAGGTGAAGAAATTACATTCAAAGGATTCAGAGGCACATGTATTTTATCTGCGTAGATCTGGCATTTGTGGCATTTTCTGGCATAAGCACAACAGTCTGCATCCATTATGGTCTAATAGTAACCCGATCTTAACAATTTTTTTACCATTGCATGTCCTCTGGCATGGGTACCGAAAGAACCTTCTTGTACTTCGTGCATCAGTAGGTCTGCTTCCTTCTTGTCAACACATCTGAGCAAGACCATGTCGAAGTTTCGCTTGTACAAAGAACCATCAGTATTGAGGAAGAAACTGTTGGCTAGCCTTCTTAATGTCTTTTTATTGTTTGACGATGCCTCAGGTGGGTATGTATGAGTTTTTAAGAAGCTTTTGTGGCATGGTACCAAGGCTTGTTATCAGTGACATTGTCCACAAAGAAAACATATATATTGGTCGGTCCAATTTGGATACCAGAATTCGAGGTACATAGTTGGCAACTTGTACTTTGATCATGGAAGAAATGGTAGCCAACGCATCTGCAAACTAATTCTCATCTTGAGGGATATAGTCAAGCTTAACTATTGTGAAGAAGGTCAAAAATCTCCTCGTATAGTCACGGTAAGGACTCAGATGCTTCTGATGAGTGTACCACTTGTCGTTGGTCTGGTTGATTACCAAAGCTGAATCTCCGAATACATTCAAAGTTTTGATCCTGAGGTCAATGGCTTCCTCAAGACCCATGATACAAGATTCGTATTCTTCTTCGTTGTTAGTGCAGGTGAAGGTGAGCCTTGCTGAGAAAGGCATATGAACTCCTTTGGGTGTAATAAGCACTGCACCAACCCCACGACCATTGCAATTAATTTCCCCGTCAAACAACATAGTCTATGCTTCTTCTGGGTCAGGCCCTTCAGTGTGAATAGGCTCTTCACAATCGTTTGCTTTTAAAAACATGATGTCTTCATCAGGGAAGTCAAATCTCATAGGCCGATAATCATCAATGGGTTGCTCATCCAGATAGTTAGACAATACACTGCCCTTAATGGCTTTCTGAGAGGTGTACTGAATGTCATATTCTGTTAGAATAATTTTACATCTTGCAACCCTTCCGATAAGTGATGGCTTCTCAAATATGTACTTGACTGGGTCCATCTTTTAGATCAATAAGGTAGTATGAGTCAATATATATTGTCTTAGTCGGCGAGCAGCCCACGCTAAAGCACAACAAGTTTTCTCGAGCAGTGAATAATGTTGTTCACAGTCAGTGAACTTTTTGCTTAGGTAGTATATTGCATACTCTTTTCGACTAGACTCGTCATGCTGGCCCAACACACACCCCATCAACTCTTATAATACTGTCAGGTACATGATTAGAGGTCTTCCTTCGACTGGAGGCATGAGAATTGGAGGTTCTTGCAGATATTCTTTGATCTTGTCAAAAGCTCCCTGACAATCATCGGTCTACCTGACTGTTTGTTCTTTTCTTAACAGCTTGAACAAGGGTTCACAGGTTGCAATGAGATGAGATATGAACCTTGAAATGTAGTTCAATCTACCTAAGAACCCTCGAACATCTTTCTCAGTCTTAGGTGCAGGCATTTCCTGAATTGCTTTGACTTTATCGGGATCAACCTCAATTCCTTTTTCGCTTACAATAAAACCCAATAGCTTACCAGAACGTACCCCGAATGTTAATTTGTTGGGGTTCAACCTTAACTGATACTTCCTCAAATGCTTGAACAATTTCAACAGATTCACCAGATGATCTTCCTTTGTAAAGGACTTGGCAATCATATCATCCACATAGCATTCAATTTCTTTATGGATCATATCGTGGAATAATGTTACCATAGCCCGTTATTATGTTGCACCAATGTTCTTTAGACCGAACGACATTACTTTGTAGCAGAACATGCCCCAAGGTGTGATGAAGGTTGTCTTCTCCATGTCTTCAGGTGACATCTTGATCTGATTGTATCCAGAAAATCCATCCATGAAGGAAAATACTGAGAACTGAGTTGTGTTGTCTACCAATACATCAATGTGAGGTAATGGTGTCGCTCCCCCGAAAAGACACCAGGTCAGATAGGGTACAGACGCGAACGGTCGGTGAAAGGAGAAGATGAAATAAAGGTGAAAAGAGTCTCCAGCTAGGCATTTTTATCCCGAAGGAAAGGTAATGCAGCATAAACCTAGAAAAAGATGGATAAGACGGTTGCGAACCATAGAAACTGAGAAAGGGGGTTGGTTACAACCTGGGAAGGTATTAGCACCCAGATTGTCCGTCGTACTCGACGGGATCCACGCTTACAATATTGTGTATAAAGGGGTAGTGTATGTGTTATCTGTGTGCAAAAGCTGGAAAAGAAATGTACAAGTGTCAGTGCAAAAAGGGTGAAATTCTCAGGACTGAGGCTTAAAAGAGAATACTGAAAGAGGGGGAAGACACAGAGACTTTTGTTCAATAACAGTTAAGTTATGCCTACGTATCCTCTCGTGCAATGAGGAAGTCAGAACACCGTAGTTCGACTCAAAGAGACTAAAAGATAAATTGACTGATGAACTACCTGCTTGTCTATGCTCAAGTGTATGACTCGTCTGGCTCGAGTGCTAACTGTCTTGCATTAGACGGAAGAAGCAAGTTCTCGTTTATGAATGAAGGTGATGAGAAAATAATCCAGAAGGAGACGATTATTGTTTGTTTTTGTGTTTTCAATCTTTTATTGTTTCTGGGTGTTTGTCATAAGTTAATGAGCTTGGGCCTAAATCAAGGGCTTGCAAACTCATTATATCCTCCCTGATTAGGGATAATGAGAATACTTAAGTATGAGATAAGCATCTCAACTTAATTACCATGATGACGTATGATTAAGATCATTAACCTACTTGTGATTATTTAGATGTTTTTGGGTTTTTGTTTAATGTTAAGTAATGAACTTAAGCCATAATCAAAGATTAGTGAACTCATTACACTATCCTAATAGAAGGATAATAGATGAGCACACTTAATCTGAGGAAGATACCTCAACTTAATCCATGATTAGGGATTAAAGTCATTAGATGACAAGCCTTTATTAAAGTGGATTTTAATTAAAGGTGAGATTAAGAAGTGAGTTTTATTATTTGCAAGACAACTTGAGGGGGACTTGTCCATTAAACACTAGGGTTAGTCCTTCTTAACCATAAAGGAAGAATTAGAACCCTAATGTAAGGCCAAAGTTACAAGTTAATGTCTTAGTGATTATTAGATGGATTGATTAAGAAGTTTAAACAAATTAAGGGTTTAACACTTAGGATTAAAGTTATACACTCCATCCTAAGAGAAGGATGCAGGCATAACCCTAAATCCAAAGTCCTAAAACCTTAAAGGTTTAGTCTCTAATGATGAGATGATAAGAGAGAAACAAAGAGGACTCAAAGGTAAAAACTAATGGGGGACTAATCACAACCCTAATTATTATCATGCTTGGAAGTTCCTATGGTTTGTAAGTCTTGAGAAAGATCCTCAAAGAAGCCACCACTAGAAGAAGCAGAAGAAAGGAGGAGGAGGCAGAAGAAATAAGTTACTTACTTCATTGAAGAAGATAAGTAACTTAAAGAAAGAAAGTGAGAGATGAACACAAGTGAGCAAGCCCTCTCAAAGTCAATCAAAAATGCAGAAAAGATGCATATGAAGAAGATGAAGAGAAATGAGAAGTGAAGGCAAATTCACCTCTCAAATTAACTTACCACCTGAAAATGTTAGCACAAGATGCATAAAGAAAGAAGTGAGATGGAATGATGCATATGCAAAGGCAAAAATCAAAATCAGAAGCATACATATGATGCAAATGATGCTATGACATGATACAAAGGCATACAAAGTGCAATGAATGGTCATACAAGAGAATGGATGCAAATGAAGCATGCTTTGAAGTATGAAAACAAATGGATGTTTATGAAATGAAATGGATGCAACGCATATCAAATGTATGAATAAATGATCAAGCAATGCTCAAGAAATTTCTTAAGATGTCTAAGATGGCATACAAATTCTTGGAATGACATGACAATTTCATATGTTCATGCAATGCAATGTAAGATGCAAAATTAGGGTTACATGAAAGGATGAGATGCAAATGATCAAACCAGAAGCATATGTCATGATAAAAATTTGTAAATGGGCTCAAACTAACCCTAACCCCATATGATATCACATCCCAAAGGAGAAGGTCTAACTCTTAACTTAAAGAAAGCTATGATTTTTCTAAGTTAACTAGGGTTTTTGGGTACCTTAAAAGGGAAAATGCAAATTAATTTGAAAATGAAAGATAAATTCATGCCAAATATATCCTAGAAAATACATGTTACATGGAAAAAAATGTAAAAAGAATAATTATCAATCCCTTCATGGTTAGGCAGAAAGGATTTTTCAAAGTTAGGGTTCTAAAAAGGGGATTTTATGAACCCTAAATTCAAAGAAAATGTCAAAATATGTTCAAAACCAAAAAGAAATTTGTATGAATGGTTTGACAATGTTTCTAAATGTCTTAAGATGCAATGTGAATTTTTTTGTGATTTTTGGAAACCTAAATGGTATTTCAATTAATTAATTTCCATTAATTAATTAAAATAAACATTTAAATATTTTAAAAATGCTTTTTTAATGCAAAAAATAAAAATAAAAATGTTTTTGGATGGAGAAAAATATTTGAATCAGAAATGCAAAGTTTGAAATTTTTTTGATGAGTTTTGATATTTTTAATAAAATGCACAAAATAAATGAAAAGAAAAGAAAATAAATATGAATAAAAGAGAAAGTCAGCGCATCCAAAGGCTGAGGTTTGAACTGGGAATGGAGGGAAAGACTGCGCGCAAGATCCTATGGCTCACATTCAAACTGACCTAATTACTTAATTAATTTAATTAATACGAATTAAACCCTAAGTGAACTAATCCTGGCCATCCGTTTCTAAACTAATCCTGATCCAAAGGCCCAGAACGCATCTGGCAAACTAAACCCTAATTAAGCCCTAATCACTTTCAGATGACCGGAACAGTGCTCCAGTCATCTTCTCCGGTGAGGCCAAACAATCAACTTCTTCCCTAGGCCATTTTAGGAGCTCTAAAGCTCCAGATCAAATCCCCAAACCTCCCTGAGCATGGATCTACCCTCAAAACCAATTTTTAATGCAACATGAACAAGATACGAATCAAAACACAAAAATGGCAAAACTTTCAGAAACACGATACAGGCTCAACACTCAATCATTTTACAAACCAACAAGTGCATTGTGATCAGTGAAGCATGTAGATCATTTCTATAACTTAAAAAAAGGATTCTGGAAAATTTGTTCTTGAGGTATACCTGAGATGAAGCTTTTCAGTTTTGCACTTTTTGGACCTCTCTCTTGTGCAAATAGCCTCCCCTTGATCCCCTGATGTTGTTGCAAGACTTGGAAGGAGTTGAAATGAGCTGGTTTGAGAGATTGCAACTCAACTGCACTGAAATTGTGTTTTGCTTTCAGGGGCTTTCAGGCTTGTTTAATGTTTGGGAAAGGTTCTATTGATGATGGTGAGTTGAATGGTGAAGTTTGTTTTGAGGTTTAAGGCTTGTGTTGTGAGAATCGAAGAAGGGAAAGTCTTGAGTGATTTTGTGAAACTTGGTGTATGAGAGTGTTCAGGCTTGTGTGTCTTGTGTTATGGCTTACTTTTGGTCCACATAACATGTCTCTATTGGCCAGAGAGTTGTTGTGGCTACAACTGATTGGTATGGGGTGATTTGTAAAAAGTCAACATTATGTGTACTTGAGGTATGGGCTATGGCAGGAGTTGTTCAAGGGCATGTCTTGGTTCAGAATTGATCAAGGAGGTCCATAGAAAATGATTTGGGGTGCTGAAGCAAGTGTATGAGAAGATTCATGCCATTTTGCAAATTTGAAGAACTTTGTCCCTTTGTGAATTTCTTGAAGTTCAAGGCATGAAAGTGAATGATTCTTTGGGCAATTCTGATCACAATGCATTGTACTATGTTTGTATGATTCCTAGATGTAAACACCCCAAATTTGCCCTCACCCATTTCACCATGGCTTGTGATCATTTCATATGCATAAATACAATCATATCATCTCATATCTCAATTTTGAGTCACTGGATAGTTTATAAGTCATCTGCACCTAGGGTTTGTGATCTGAGCAATCCCAAAGCCTCTTGAGCCACTCCAAAGGCCATCAATCACTTCAAAGGGGTCCATGTGTGTTCTTATATCATCATACATCCTCTCAAAGCCAAAATTTCAAAAGAATCACAAGAACTAGGGTTTGTGTGGAAGCAGAGCCAGGTTTGACTGCAAAGTTGACCTAAAATTAGGGTTTTGGTTTCAGAGGCCATAACTCCAAATTTTTTGGTCATTATTGTTTCCATTGGTCTCTATATGGTATAGGGAGTATGCATATCAATTTTCATGAAGAAATTCCATGGAAAAGTCATCTGATCAAGGGTTGACTTTCTGGACAAGTCAGTGCAAAATCAGGGCATCTGAGGCCCCCAATGACCCAACCAATGGGTGACCTTCATCATTTTGAGTGTATATGATCTTTATTTGATCATGGAAGAAGGTTGAAGTTCATAGAAATCAAGAATTTGGAAGTTTTGCAAATGTTGACTTTTTGGGCATAGTTGACTTTTCAAGAATGCCTCATTTTTGGTCATTTTTCAAGCCTTAATTCTTGATCCAAAAATGCTTCAAATGGAGAAACTTTGGTCATGAAAGTTGTAGATCTCATCTTTCCCTTTTCAAAAAGTACAAGAACATGATCAAATTCTTCTTGGATCAAAAGTTATGGTGTGGCAAAGTTAGCAAAAATCATTGATTTTCAAGGCATGCTCCAAATGTGAATTTTGCAAAACCATGAACCAATGCCTTTTGTAACCTCTAATTCACTTCAAACCATGACATAAACATTCTACATGTCCTAAAAAGTCAGAATTGGACCAAAAATCACATGTGTTTAGTTCATGTAACAAGACTTTTTTTCATGAAGTTCAAAAAGGTGACAACTTGCAAAACCATCATGATGCTTCTCTCCACTTGATGCATTGGCTGCTGGACCTTCCCAACATCACACACACACCATGCTGCACCAGAACCATGCCTTGTACTAGCCTAGATCATGAGCCATACTTCTCTTACACAAAAGGTGGACTTTGAGCAAAAGCAAACTTACCAATCACTATAGGCCAGGTCACATCATCTGACCTATAGGATTAAAATACAATATCCTTTGGAAAGCAAAATATATCAAGAGGCCAAGCTGAAACATGCCATAACATGATATACACAAAAACACACCATCTTGCAAATTGCTTCGAATCTGCCTCCACAAACTAAAAACACTCAAACAAATTCCTCCAATCATCTCACCTTGCCTTGCTGAGTAGAAACCACCAAGGTTCAACCCTGAAACCAGCCTGAACTGTGCTTCACCATTTTCCACCCCAGTCTGCATTTTCCTTCGAATCAACCTCCATAGCCATCAAACATCAAAGCTCTCTTCACCAACAGATCAAACACATCAAAAGGAGTCAAAACCACCCCTCACATTGATCTGAGGCAGCCTGTACACAAAGCTCATTTTCTGCTACACCAGAGTTGGATCTTTCAAGCCAGCCACTCTCCAAGTTTTCTGAGCCTCATTTCGTCCTCAGGAGGTTCAAGGAAGCAAGCCTGCGCAAAGAAAAAGTCCAGAGAGCTCATAAATAGAGAAGCTTCATCTCAGGTGAGCTTCATGAACATTTTTCCCAGAAACTGATTTTTAAGTTCTTTTATGGTGCCTTGTGTTCCTCTGATCATGAATGTATGCTCACTTTTGCAAATAGTGTAGAAACCAGCATGTATGAAGCTTTTGAACATTTGCCCGTATTTTATATTTTGTTTCGATTCAGACTCATGGATGAAAATAAATGAATTTAGGTTGAGGGTTTAGGTTTAGATTGATGAGAGAGTCATTTTGGTGGAAGAAATTTGTTGATTGGTGACCTGTAGAAGAACCTAGGGTTTTGGCTCGCCGGAGAAGACGACCGGAAGTCTTCTCCGGCCGCCTGTAAGTCATTAGCCCTAATCTGAGTGATTAATGAGGTTTGAATGAGGATCGTTGGATGGCCTCTCCCGCGCGTGAATGAATGGCTGAGATGAGTCATTAGAAGCCCTAATCCTGATTATCCATTTAATTTATGTTTAATTAATTCATAAGTTTTAATTAGCCAGATTTGAATCTGGGCCCTTGGATCTGGCGCGCAGTCAACCAGACCAAGCCCAGATCAAATCCTGGCCTTCCCTTCTAATTACTTTCATTTTAACCTATTTTATTTTTCATTTAATATCATTTCTTTTCTCTAATTTATTTAAAATAGTAAAAAATGTGTAAAAATTATGAAACTTTTTCTCATAAGTTTTATTAATTTTTATGACACAAAAACATTTTTATTTTTATTTTTACCATTAAAAAAGTATTTTTAAATATTTAAAAGATTATTTTTAATTGATTAATGGAAATTAATTAATTAAAAATACTTTTAAGTATCTAAAAATCACCAAAAAATTCATGAAATGTTCTAAGACATTTAGAAACATTGTCCAACCTTCAAACAAAATTTCTTTTTGGATCTTGATGCATTTTGAGAATTTTCCATTGAATTAAATCATTTTTTGTGCATTATTTTGATCATAAGTTCAAAAATTCATTTCTGCCTATCCATGAAGAGTTGGACTTTGATTCCTTTTGCATTGCATTGTGTTTAACATGTAGTTTTTGAGATAAAATGGCCATGACTTGATCTTGCATTTTCATTTGTTTGGCATTTCTTTTGTTTAGGAGTCCTAAAAACCCTAATAACTTGTAAAATTCATAGCTTGAGCTAGGTTAAGAGTTGAGATCTCCCCTTTGGACATTGGTTTAGTATAGGGTAAGGGATCCCTTGTGTGGCATTTTCCATTTTTTATCTTAGGGTTTGCTTCTGTTTTGGTTTTTGTTTGATGTTTGATTCATAAACCCTAATTTGAGCTTCCATTTGCATCCTTCTTGCATTCTCTTGCATAACATGACTTGCCATGACATTTAAAGCATCCATTTGATTCATTTGACATCTTAAGACATATAGAAAGCATGTTTGATCATTGCATCTTGCATTTGCCATGTTATATGCCATGTATGTTTCATAACTTTTCATGTTCATTCATGCTCCTTAACTTGCTCCATATGCATTCATAAACTTGTATGAACATCTCTATGCCTTGCCTCATGTTTGTAGCATATCATAGCATCATTATCATCATCAACATGCTTCTGGTTTTGTTTCTTCATCATGTCATTTCATCTCATTTGGCATTGCATTGCATTTCTTTTCTAACATTTCAGGTGGTAAGTGAGGTTGAGAAGTGAATTTGCCTTCACTTCTCATAACTTTTCTTTTCATCTCTCTTGCATCCATTGCTGCATTTTTACATGTGTATGAGATTGAGCTTGTTCATTCTTCTTCCTCCCACTTTCTTTCTTCAAGTGACTTGACTTCTTGAATGAAGCAAGTCACTTTGCTTCTCTTGATCCTGTTTATCTGCATCCTGGTGGTTCTCTTTGAAGATTTCTCTTGAAAACCTCACAAACCTTAGGAACAACCAAGCATGACAATGATTAGGGTTTTGATTAGTCTCCCCTCTTAGTTTTACCTTTGTGTCTCTTTTGAGTCTTCTCTTCTCATCTCATAATCAGGGACTAAACCCTAAAGGCTTTAAGGCTTTGTGATTAAGCTTATGCCTGCATCCTTCTATTAGGATGGAGTGTATAACTTTAATCCTAAGTGTTGAACCCTTAATGTGTTTAAATCTCTTAATCTATTCACTTAATAAGTATCAAGACATTACACTTGTAACTTGGGCCTTGCATTAGGGTTCTAATTCTTCCTTAAATGGTTAAGAAGGACTAACCCTAGTGTTAATGGACAAGTCCCCCTCAGGTTGTCTTACAAACCCTAAAAATCACTTCATCATCATACCATTAAATAAAATCCACTTAATCAAAGGCTTGTTTTGTCATGAGTTTAATCCCTAATCATGGATTAAGTTGAGGAGCTTTCCTCAGCTTAAACATTCTCATCTATTATCCTTCTATTAGGATGGTGTAATGAGTCTGTTTAATCCCTGATTATGGCTTAATCTCATTACTTAACACTAAACAAAAACACCAAAAACATCTAAATAATCACAAGTGGGTTAATGATCTTAACCCTACATCAAAGGTGATTAAGTGTGAGAATCTGACTTCACACTTAAGCTATTCCCATTACCCCTAATCAGAGGGAAGATGTGATGAGTTTACTAAGTCCATTGGTTTAGGCTTAAGCGCATTAACTTATGACAAAAATCCAAAAAGCAATAAAAGACTGAAAACACAAAAACAAACAATAATCGTCTCCTTCGGGATTCTTTTCTCATCATCTTCACTCACAAACGAGAACTTGCTCCTTCCGTCTAATGCAAGACAGTCAGCATCTGTGCCAGACAGATCATACACTTGAGCATAGGCAAGTAAGCAGTTCACAAGTCAATTCATCTTTCAGTCTCTTTGGGTCGAACTACGATGTTCTGACTTCCTCATTGCACGAGAGGATACGTAGGCATAACTTAACAGTTATCGAACAAAAGTCCCTGTACATTCCCCCTCTTTCCAACTTCATTCTTTAGCCTCATTATCATGAGCATTTCATTCCTGGTCTCACACTGACACTGTATATATCACACTTCACTTCTCTCACACTGACACCTGTACATTTCCTCCCAGCCCATTTATACACAGATTGCACTGACACTACCCCTTTAAAACACAAATCTTTTAAGCGTGGATCCCGTCGAGTACGACGGACAATCCGGGTGCTAATACCTTCCCAGGTTGTAACCAACCCCCTTTCTCAGTCTCTCTGGTTCGCAACCGTCTTATCCATCTTTTTTTAGGTCTATGCAGCATTGCCTTTCCTCCGGGATAAAAATGCCTAGCTGGCGACTCTATTCATCTCCAGTGAGTTCACGGCTGTGTGTTCTCATTGTCCCTCTCGCCGACCGTTCGCGTCTGTACCTTCATCTGATCTATTTCATTTGTCGGGAGCGACACTAGAGATGCATTAGAGGTCACAAAATGACTTGGCAAGTGGTTTTGCAAAAAATCCTCTTTGGTGTATTTTTGAAAATTATAGGATTTTTGCCAACTTTGCAAGGCCAACTTGAGTTCCATAATGAATTAGAACATGTTCTTGTACTTTTTGAAAAGGGAATGATCCAATCTACAACTTTCATCACCAAATAATTTTCATTTGAAGCATTTTTGGTTGAGAAAGAGGAGGTTGAAGAACTTTCCCAAAATGGAAAGTTTCCATTACAAGTCATTTCCATTTTTGGCAACTTTTGGTTTAGCTCAAATTTCTTCAATTTTGTGAACTTACAAGCACTTCAATGATCAAATAAAGATCATATAACTTCAATTTGATGAAAATACCCCTTTGGTTCCATTGTTGGGGTCCTCAGATGCCCTGATTTTGCTCTGACTTGCTCAAGAAGTTACCCAGTGAACAGATGACTTCCACAATGAATTTCTTCATAAAACTTGGTACACATGATACTTATAACATCTTAAGAACATTAGAAACAAGAATGACCCAAAAATTTGGAGTTAAGGCCTCTGAAACCAAAACCCTAATTTTGGTTATCTGTGCAGTGAAAATCCTAGCTCTGCTTTCATGCCTTGCCAGTTCTTGTGATTTCTTGACTTCCTTGAACTTTGAGAGACATAAAATGATGATAGAAAACACATGGGCACTCTTGGAATGATTGGATACCTTTGAAGTGGTTTATATGGATCCTTGGATTGCCCAGATCACAAACCCTAGATGCAGATGAACTTGAACTTATGCAGTGAAACAAAAATGCAATATGAGATGGTATGTTTATACTAATGCAATCATGAGAGATCACAAGCCAATGGTGTGAAATGAGTGAGGGCAAATTTGGGGTGTTTACAGCTGCCCCTATTAAAACATGAGTTAGCTGTGCAGGATGTAAGCGCCTGGCTTAACAGACAAACAAGGTAACTTGTGGTTGAATACCAAAGACAATCCAAAATTTGCACTCACTGGGGAGAAAAAGAAAAGAGATATAAATTATAAAAGATAGTAAAGCATGATTATAAAATACGGGCGATGGAGGGAGACCATCGAGCAGAGGACGACTGCTGGGGATAAAGCAATGACGGGGACGGCCGACAAGCTGGGGAAATAAAGAGATCATGATGGGGACGACCATCATGGAAAGGAACAAGACTCTCTGGGGATGAAAATGAAGGGAAAAGCAATGATGGGGACGACCACCAGGCTTCCGAAAGTAAATTAAACAACGATGGGGAGTGTCATTGGGTTAACGAATAAATAAAATAATGATGAGGGATGGTCATCAAAGGTGAAGGACGATCACCTAGCAGGGGACGGCTGCTCTTTATCACGACATAGGACGAATTTCGGATAGAAAAAGTCGACGATGGGGACGGCCATCGGATAAGCGTGATGAAGGAGGATCATCAAGAGGTGAAGGACGATCACCTAGCAGGGTACGGCTGCTCTTGGGGTTTTATCACGACATAGGACGAATGTTGGATAACAAGATCAACGATGGGGACGACCATCAGATAAGTGATGTGGGACGGTCATCGAAAGGTGAAGGACGATCACCTAGCATGGGACGGATGCTAAATATCACGACATAGGACGAATGCCGGATAGAAAAAGGGTTCCAATAATGGAGGCTCCGCTGGGGAAAGGATGAGGGACGGTCATCCAAAGGTGAAGGACGATCATCCGGCAGGGTACGGCTGCCGAAAGTATCACGACATAGGACGAATGTCGGATAGAAAAAAGTTGCTTTGCTGGGGAATGGTAAACACGGACGAGTGTTTACGCTCAAGAATAAAAGGTATAAGTGTTTTGATGCTGTGCATAGATTAAAGATGCGGACGAGCATCCTTAAGACCATGATACAGACGAGTATCAGTAGAAACAAACGCTGACATGTGTTCAAAGATGATGATACAGACGAGTATCAACTAGTTAACAAAGAACATAAACGAGTGTTGAATCTGTTTGAGGAGTGATATATATATATATATATATATATATACAAAATAAGGACGAGTATCTGTATAAGTATGGATGAGTATTGTGAAGTATGAGCAAGACACGGACAAGTGTTCAACTTGCTGGGGTAAGTTTGACACGGACGGGTGTCAGAAGAGAAAGTGTATAAGTTATGAACATATTTTTGCATGTGAGGGTGTAAAAGGTGCTTCGGCAATCTGTGGGGACAGGATGACACGGACGGATGTCGACAAGAATGTATTATGAAGAAGTGTTTGGTTTGCAACAAGTGATTGGGCAACCATGTTGGGGAAAGGTGACACAGACGAGTGTCAGAAGAGTATATAAGTATCTGTATCTGAGAATGCAAAGAGGGTATTTTCCTTATATCTGCAGGGGAATAGTATGACATAGACGAGTGTCGAAAGAGTATATGTAAACAGGCATTCGTATTGGCGAGTGCAAAGGGGACACTTTGGCTTTTATTTGCAAGACATGTGTTTTTTTTATATACATTGCTGATGGGATACTGAGGGTATTTGCAGGTGACTAGCTCGAATCTGGCTTGTGATCATGCAAATGTTTGATTTTTGCCGTAATGCTCAGTATTAGACGGAATGCTACGCTATGTGGGGAAAAATGATGCAAATGCTATGATTATGAAAAAAGAAACCGATCCGGGATTCGGATCCCGTTGAAGATTGGATCTTTGACTGATCTGCTTGGAGGGATATCCCAGCTGGGGGGAGATCTTTGGTAGATCTGATAAGATGTATGGCTCTGCTTGGGGAACTAGATCATTGATAGACCTATCCTATAAGGAGAAGCCCATCTGGGGATAAGGAAGCTTCCGTCACTTTGTTGTGTGAGAATTTCAGGCATTGTTCTTCTGAGGAGAGGCTGGAACTCTGCGGGGAGATAGTTCTTTTATCTTTGAGAGACTTGGCACCCTGTTTGGGGAAGAAAAGATCACTGAACGATCTTCCTAGAGAACTCTGTGGGGATCCCGGCTGGGGAAGCTCCTGTTGAATAGACTCCTGCTAGGGATGAGGAGGTTTTCACAACTCCACTAGGGAAAAGCATTCCAGATACTGTTCAGGGAGGAGGTACGCTGAGGAAATATGCTTGGCATGCCCTAGGTTGCCTATTGAATACCTGCAATCTGTTCAGACAAGAAAGACGCACAAATATCCCGAGGTATCCCTTACTGGATTTCGTCATATGAGTTAGATATTCCTGAGAGTAAATATATTTCTTGCAAGCATTTATTAAGAATGGCTCATTTGTTTTATGCAAATATCATATTATGGATATTGGACATTTTGCAAACGAAACAAAAAACGTACAAGAAGAGATGTGACTGAAAATATGATTTTATTAATTTGGATGCCCTGAATTGGCAGATACAGTCAAAGAAACAGATCCCCTGAAATGAAGAGATTGTTATAAATTGAGAAAAGTAAAAGTGCTTGCATTGTTGACGACGCTCCTGCGAGCTTCCTTTGCTATGACCTGTATGACCTTGACGTTCTTCTCATCTTGCTTTTTGAAGAAGGTTGATTATGACTGATGCTTTATTTTCTCAAAGCTTGACGTGTTGTAAGTGATACAGAAGAATCAGAATGCAGTTGTTTGCTTATTCCCTTATTTTGCGTGGATCGCCCTTTCGGGTTTTCGATCCACCGGGATATCCATTTTTGCCTGAGTTGTCCAATGCGGCTTTTCAACTCAGCGGGTGTACATTTTCCTTTTTTAATTTTTAATTTTCCCTTATTGTTGCCCGAGTCTTTTATTCTGTTTTTTACTCGCCGGGATGCCCTATTTTTGCCTGGACTTACATTCTGTTTTTATGTCCAGCGGGTCATTTTATGCGAAGTATTTTTTAACTGCATCTGAATTCACTGGGGATAAGAAATCTTCACCATCCATAGTAGTAAGCATCAGTGCTCCACTAGAGAAAACCTTCTTTACTATGAATGGACCATCATAGTTTGGAGTCCATTTGCCCCTGTGGTCTGTATGAGGAGGAATGAGTCTTTTCAGCACAAGATCTCCTACTTGGTATTCCCGGAGCCTGAATTTCTGATCAAAGGCTTTCAGTTGATTGTACCGAGACTGGACCCATTCTACTTCATCCAACTTTACATCCATCATTACTCGTAAGGAGGGTAGCTCAACTTCAACAGGTAGGACTGCCTCCATACCATACACAAGCTGATAAGGTGTTGCCCTAGTGGATGTTCTGATTGAGGTTCGGTACCCATGCAAGGCAAATGGTAGCATTTCATGCCAGTATTTGTAAGTAACCACCATCTTTTGCACAATCTTCTTGATGTTCTTGTTAGCTGCCTCAACAGCGCCATTCATCTTTGGCCTGTAAGGAGAAGAGTTGTGATGTTGGATTTAGAAGTCCCGACATAGTTCTGCCATCATTTTGTTGTTCAAATTGGAGCTATTATTAGTAATGATTCTCTCGGGAACTCCATATCGACAGATGATATCCCTTTTCAGAAAACGAGCTACCACTTGCCTAGTGACGTTTGCATACGAAGCTGCTTCGACCCATTTGGTGAAGTAATCAATGGCTACCAGGATGAATCTGTGACCATTGGAAGTAGTCGGTTCAATCTTTCCAATCATATCAATGCCCCACATGGCAAAAGGCCAAGGTGGAGACATTACTTTCAAAGGATTTGGAGGCACATGCACTTTATCTGCGTAGATCTGGCATTTGTGGCATTTTCTGGCATAGGCACAATAGTCGGCATCCAATGTGATCCAGTAGTAACCTGATCTTAATAATTTCTTAGCCATTGCATATCCTCCGGCATGGGTACCGAAAGATCTTTCATGCACCTCGTGCATCAGCAAGTCTACTTCTTTCTTGTCAACACATCTGAGCAACACCATGTCAAAGTTTCGCTTGTATAATGAACCATCAACATTAAGGAAGAAACTACCAACCAGCCTTCTTAATGTCTTCTTATCATTGGATGATGCCCAAGGTGGGTATGTTTGATCCTCTAAGAAGTTTTTGAAGTTTTGGAACCACGACTTGTCATCTTTTGCAATGTCCATGGAGAATACGTATGTTGGTCGGTCTAGTCTGGATACCGAAATCCGAGGCACATAATTGGCAGTTTGAACCTTGATCATGGAGGAAATGGTAGCTAAAGCATCTGCGAACTGATTCTCGTCCCGAGGGATGTACTCAAGTTTGACTGTTGTGAAGAAAGTCAATAATCTCCTCGTATAGTCACGGTATGGAATCAGATGCTCTTGGTGAGTGTACTATTTGCTGTTGGTCTGATTGATTACCAAAGTTGAATCTCCGAATACAGTTAATGTCTTGATCCTGAGGTCAATGGCTTCCTCAAGACCCATGATACAGGCTTCGTATTCAGCTTCGTTGTTAGTGCATGCAAAGGTGAGTTTTGCCAAGAAAGGCATATGAACTCCTTTCGGTGTAATGAGCAATGCACCAACTCCACGACCATTCATATTGACAGCCCCATCAAACATCGTTGTCCACTCTTCTTCTGGGTCAGGCCCTTCAGTGTGAACAGGCTCTTCGTGATCTTTTTCTTTTAGGAACATGATGTCTTCATCAGGGAAGTCAAATCTCATTGGTTGATAATCATCAATGGGTTACTCAGCTAGATAGTCAGACAGCACACTGCCTTTGATGTCCTTTTGAGATGTGTATTGAATGTCATATTCTGTCAGAATCATTTTCCATCTTGCAACCCTTCCGCTAAGTGTTGGCTTCTCAAATATGTACTTGACGGGGTCCATTTTTGAGATCAATAAGGTAGTGTGAGTTAGCATATACTACCTTAGTCGGCGAGCAGCCCACGCTAAAGCTCATCAAGTTTTCTCGAGCAGTGAATAACGTTGTTCACAATCCGTAAACTTTTTTCTTAGGTAGTATATTGCATACTCTTTTCGATCGGACTCGTCATGCTGGCCCAACACACACCCTATTGTTTCTTCTACTACTGTCAGGTACATTATTAGAGGTCTTCCTTCAACTGGAGGCATAAGAATCAGAGGTTCTTGTAAGTACTCTTTGATTTTGTCAAAAGCCTTCTGACAATCTTCGTTCCACCTGACCGTTTGTTCATTTCTTAACAATTTGAAAAGGGGTTCACAGGTTGCAGTAAGATGAGATATGAACCTTGATATGTAGTTCAATCTACCTAAGAACCCCTGAACTTCCTTTTCAGTCTTAGGCACAGGCATCTCCCGAATGTGCATTTGTTGGGGTTTAGCTTCAACTGATACTTTCTCAGACGCTTGAACAACTTTAGTAGATTTACCAGATGATCTTCTTCAGTGAGGGACTTGGCAATCATGTCATCCATGTAGCATTCAATTTCTTTGTGGATCATATCGTGGAATAACGTTACCATAGCTCGTTGATAAGTCGCACCGACATTCTTTAGTCCAAAAGGCATTACCTTGTAACAAAATGTGCCCCAAGGTGTGATGAAGATAGTTTTCTCCATGTCTTCGGGTGACATCCTGATCTGATTATACCCAGAAAAACCATCCATGAAGGAGAATACTGAGAACTGAGCCGTGTTGTCGACCAATACATCAATGTGAGGTAATGGGAAGTCATCCTTTGGGCTAGCTCTGTTCAGATCCCGGTAATCCACACACATCCGTACTTTTCCATCCTTTTTAGGCACTTGTACAATATTAGCGACCCACGGCGGGTAACTAGTTACAGCAAGGAAGCCGGTGTCCCACTGTTTTTGCACTTCATCCTTAATCTTCATGGCCATATCTGGACGAGTACGACATAACTTTTGCTTCACTGAAGGGCAATCTTCCTTTAATGGCAGCTTGTGCATAACAATATCCATATCTAGACCTGGCATGTCTTGATAGGACCAAGCAAAAACGTCGACGTATTCCCGAAGCAGTTCAATAAGTTGTTCTTTTACTGAAGTTTGCAAACCGGCCCCAATCTTCACTTCTTTCAAATCCTCTTCGGTACCAAGATTAATTGTTTCAACCTCCTCCTGATGAGGAGTGATCACTTTTTCTTCCTGCCTCAACAACCTGGATAACTCTTCAGGTAACTCATAGTCTTATTCAACCCCTTCATCAGCTTGATTAATTGGATTGTTGAAGTCATACAAGGTCATAGCAGTGCTGTTGTCGGTGCAATCTGGAGGGTAATCTCTAAAAGGGTTGAGATTTCTTCGTTTTAGTGATCAATTTTAATCTTGTTTAGAAAAAGTGAAAATGAAGTTATTATTTTGAAAACATTCCCATTTTATTGTTTTGTACAAAAGTGAAAAATGGAAAGACAGTGAGCGAAAAAGAGACTTGTTTGCAAAAGATATCCGATATTCATTGATTAATCCATTTGCACAAAATTACAATATGGCCCTATTACAAAATGAGTCCTGACACCTTGGGCAAGATACAGGACTTGATGCATGCTAAAAGAGACAGGAAATAATAATTACTCTACAGGAGTAACCCTTATAATTTCCTGGGAAGACCAGTTAAGGACTTGGCTCCCCGGGATCCTTGGACGTATCCATCTCTCCAGGTTGCGGTCGCTTTCCGCCTCGTCTTCCAGGTTGTTAACAGCATCTGGGGTGAGAATCCCCCCACTGATGAACTTGGGCTCCTTTGCAGCCTCTGATTGATCTTGTCGGAATGGTCTGTAACCCAAACCGAATCTGTCCTCCTTCTTTTCCACTGGCAGCAACTTGCCCCAGCCTTGGGCATTACCGTCTTCAACAACCTTACGGGCTTGCTGATAGGAGACAATTGAAGTACTTATCCTGTCTTCCTGGGATGCAGCAAATACTTCAGTCGTCGCCTCATTGACATTCACGGTCTCGAACCCTTGGCTCATAGTCTCATGGATTTCACCATCCATCTCAATATACTTGTATGTAGCCAGATGGCTAAAATATATGTCCTCTTCACCACAGATGGTGATAATTTGTCCTTCCCACTCATATTTCAATTTCTAGTGAAGGGTCGACTTTACTGCGCCTACGGCGTGAATCCATGGTCGACCTAACAAACAGTTGTAAGCTGGTTGAATGTCCATCACATAGAAAGTAGTCTTAAATACTTGCGGACCGATTATCACAGGTAGCTCCACCTCTCCAAGAACAGATCTTTTGGAGCCATCAAAAGCCCTGACCACAAGATTACTTGGTCGGAGAGCTATTCCATCATATTCGGGCTTGACAAGAGCTTTCTTGGGTAAGACATTGAGTGAAGACCCAGTGTCTACAAGAACATGAGATAGTACAGCCCCTTTGCATTCCAGGGTGATGTGCAAAACTTTGTTGTGGTGACGTCCTTCTGTTGTCAAATCAGCATCAGTGAAACCTAACCCATGGCTTGCATTGACATTAGACACCACTGTTTCAAGCTGATTCACCGTGATCTCTTCTGGCACGTAGGCAGCGTGCAGAACTTTGAGTAGTGCATCCCGATGGGCTTCGGAACACAACAGCAGGGATAATATAGAGATCTTAGAAGGAGTTTGGTGGAGCTGGTCCACAACTTTATAGTCACTTCTTTTAATTATCCTCATAAATTCATCCACATCCTGATCAAAGGATGATTTATGAGTCTCTCTTTGTGCAGGTTCTTCAGGTGTTACACTCTTCCCTTTGGCTTTGGCAGCAGCTTCTGCCTCTGTGTTAATTCTGGGAGCTTGTGACGCGAAGAGACGTCCGCTTTGGGTGAAGCCTCCGCCTCCCCCGACATTATCCACTTGGGGAGTAAGAACTAGAGAATCAAGAAGGACTTTTTCCCCGTTGCAATAAAGGTCAGCACCATAATGCCATGGTACAACACTGTCTTTATCATATGGGATTGGCCCTGGCACTGTGATAGTGACTGGGCTCACTTCAGCAGAAGTTGGAACCATAATTGTCTATGGATCATAAAAAATAGTAACAGGACCTCTGGTGGATGTTGGTGGTGGTGAATTGAAGCTTGGTTGAAACTGTTGTTGAGATTGTTGAAAGTTGCTGGAATTCGGGATCGTTGTCGGGTCGTAATAGATGGTAACTGTGGAAACGTCATTGTTGGTGGTTGCTGGAGTTGTAGAAGGAGATGAAATGGAGCCATTGTTTGTTGAAACGATGGAAGATATGGTTGATAAAGTTGTAGATGAATTAGTAGGAACAATTGTTGTTGCAGTTGTAGAAGAATCAATAGGAATAATGGTTGTTGCAGTTGTAGAAGATTCACTTGTTCTTGACAAAAGAGTTGTTGGTGTTGTAGAAGCGGTTGTGGTAATTTGCAGAATGCCTTCTCTGATCAAGCCATTAATTCCACTCCTCAAGCTTGCACACCCATTCTCATAAAGTTTTCATGATTCGCAACAGGCCTCACAACCTGGAAACACTTGGGATTTCAAAAGCTGAGCTTTAACCTCTGCCAGAGGTGTCTGAATACATGCAATGTCTTCTATTAAACTCATGGGTGAGCCCTCCTCTATAGCATTAATCCTTGGCCCACTGTGGCTTGGCATAAGATTTTTCATGACATTGGGAGGTGGTGCAAAGTTCAGGGCCTTTGAATCTACCAGATCTTGGACCTTCATATGCAGAGCCCTACATTTTTCCGTGGATTGACCAGGTGCGTTAGAATGAAAAGCACACCTAGCGTTAACATCGTAGTTTCTCGGAAGATTCTGAGGATCAGGTGGAGCCAATGTCCTCAACTCAACAAGATTGAGCTTTAGGAGTTGTGGCAGCAATGTAGCATATGGCATGGGGATAGGGTCAATCACCCTGTTGATCTGAGATGGCCGCTGTTGAAAAGGGCGTTGTTGTTGATTATTATTGTTGTTGTTGTATGATCTCTGTTGAGGAAATTGTTGTTGTTGAGGAAAGTGTTGTGTTTGTTGAGTATACTGAGGAGGTGGAGCAGGGATAGTGATGGCAGCAACTGTTCTGGGCAAATATTGGGGTCTCCCTCTTCCCATGTGTACAGAGTTTGTCTCACCAGACCTACAGGGCCCAGCAAATGGCTTCCTTGCACTGCTTGAACTGGCACCATTGTCGGAGATCTTACCCATCTTCAATAGGCTCTCTATTCTTTCCCCAGCTATCACCACATCTGCAAAGCTGGTGGAAGAAAATGCGGCCAATTTGTCAATATATGTACCCTGGAGAGTATTCATGAACATGTCTGCCATTTCCCTTTCAGACATAGGGGGTTGAACTGCAGAAGCCAGTTGCCTCCACCTTTGGGCATATTCTCTAAAGCTTTCACGGGAAGATTGTGACATTCCTATCAGGAGGGTCCTGTTTGGAGCCATGTCCAGGTTATATTGATACTGACGGATGAAAGCTTCAGCCAAGTCTTTCTAGTTTCTTACTGTGGCTCTGGTCAAGTGGGAGTACCATTCTCGGGATGCCCTGGTTAAGCTATCCTCGAAGTAAAACATCTACAGCTTCTCGTCCATGGTGTATGCTTTTAATCTTCCCAAGTGTTAGTCCCGGGATTTTCATCCTAGTACAAACACGAAAGTGGCGCAGAAAAGTTAGAGTCGCCAGCCAGATATTTTTATCCCGAAGGAATGGGAAAGGTAATGTTGCACAAACCTAAGGAAAAAGGAAAAGGACGAGGACTTGCGAACCAAAGATCTGGGTCCGGAAGTTGGTTAAGAATTAGGAAGGTATTAGCACCCCAATCCGTCCGCCGTACCCGACGGGATCCACGCTTATAAGTCTGTTTTCAAAGGGTGAGAAATAATATGTTGTTTGAATAAAAGAATGGCTATCTGGAATGGAAATGAAATGAGAAAAGAAATGGAATTGAGAAATGGGGATAAAGGGGGGAAAATGTAGGGAAAATAAAGATTGTGCTCGAATGGGCCCTACCCCACTACCTATGTACCTCATCGGGATAAATGAGGATCAGAGACGCCGTAGTTCGTCTAACAAAGGCGGGAACTTTTTTGTGATTTTTTAGGATGACGTTGCCATAGTTCTAGCTTAGGTGTTACCGGCTCTGACTCGAGGGTGTTTACCGTGTCGCTGTTTGAACTGTCGAGATAAGTCATGTTCGTCCGCAAAGAGTATGAGATGAGATGAGAAGACGTGTTGTCTTAGTTTGTTGTCTTTTAGAAGAAGTGTTTTGAGTTTGTGTTTGTAGTATGTACAACCCTAAAGACTATGATACAGGAGCGAATACTTTCCAAGATCGCCCCCAATGGAACGTTTGTAAAGTATCCTAGAAGAGTGAAGGAGACCTCCGCTAATCATTTCCCGTATAACTTAAGGCTCGTGGCGCATTGTACACATTTTCCTTTATTAAGTGTTTTTTGATTTTCTTTTAAGATGAGAAGTGGGACTCAAGTTGTCAAAGGAAAACTTCTAAGGGAAACTAGACTTACCCTAAATCAATTGAGTTTGAAGATAACCTATGGTTAGTGAGGTTTGAAAGATTAAATCTACATAGGAGATATCAAACTATAAGCAAGTACAAAAAGTAATAGTGAACAATATAGTCCTCCTAAGTCATGGTGGGTAAAAACGTGAATGAATCATAAATGGGATGAAACGATAGATCGGATGGGTCGGTTGCGTGGTGCTGAGACACACGACTTATGGTGTGCAACATACAAGGCTTGCTTTTGGTGTAATGGAGTGAAACGATGGTAATCGAGGAATCCTAAAGTCACATGCAACTTTATTTATTTATTTGAAAAACTTACTCGACGTTGGATCGAGTATCTTATTTTGCTTTTTCAGATTTTGGTTTTCTATCGATTTGTTTTATCTTTTCTATCCTAATTATAGAAACTATACAAGCATACAAGTATTAAGATATTATATCACAAAGTACACAAAATATAATCGAGGCATAAAAATATCCAAGTCCATAAGCAAATCCTCGGAAAATACCTTGCACAAAGGGGAAATGTTAGTAAGTGAAATGAGCATGAATATGCATAATATGATGGAACTGAATTAAAATGATAAAAATATCAAAAGTCATGGAAAAAATGTGAAATTAATTCCCTAGGGTCTCTAACCTGATTATAACATTGAGTTAAAAAATCTCCTAAAAATTCAAAGTCTAACTATGTCAAATTGCCACCTAAATCTATCTAAGGTTCAATCACAATTTTATACAAATCACACTACGAAAAAAGTAGATAAAATGCCCTAAAAAATACATCAAAAATATTCTAGATTATATCATTTATCTTCTAATCATAGCAAAAAGAATGGATCAAAAATGTTATAGGAAGTGGCATAAATAAAATGTACAAATTTGTGTGTTCATGTGATAATTTCATATAAAATCAATTAAATTAAAAATAGAAATTAAATTGGAAAATGATTAAATTCAGAAAGTAAAAATTAGGAAAACTTCTAAATTGAATTAATATTCTATCCTAATTTTTGGGGAATTTTAATATGCGTTTTAATATTTTTTGTGGAATTAATTGAAAAGCTATATAAAATAGAAACTAAAAAAAGTAAGAGAAATGGATGAGGGGGTGAAAAGGTAAATTATTTTGTTAAAAATATGATGGGCTTGGCTAAGAGGGGTGCGAAAAACATAAAATAAGGCCCATACGCACCAGATCTTGAGGGTGCATACTATGGAAGTAGTCAATATTGTTGACTCAAAGAGGACCGTCAGATCTGAGTCTCCTCCCAGGTCTTCACATCTAACGGTCCGAGAACGAAAATGCATAGTAGTACAATGTATGGCCATGCGAGGGATTGAGAAGATGAGGTCCTACCGGACGGTGACACTTGTCACCGCCGGAGTGGACCGAAAAAGCACAACATTCTATTTTTCAAAGATTGGGCGGTGGATAGTTATGGACTTTTAATTCTTAACGGTGCGTTCTTATTGGAGTTTAATATCATTAATCCCCCTTAATTTCATCATTATCCCCACAATAATTATCTTAATGATTTCCTTTAATTGTCTTCACTATAATTATAAAACAAAAAAAAGAAAAAGAAAGAAGAACAAAACATAAAGGGGACGAACCAAAACCAGCAAACCCTAGTTCATCCTCTCTGCTTTTCCGCTGCCGCTACCCCCTTATCTTCTTCCTCTCTCAACAAGAACTTAACCTCTCAAGAAAACCCTAGCTTCGTCCAACCACCCTTCTTCTTCTTTCTCAAATTCCATCACCGCCGCCGCCGCACTCTTCTAAGCCAACCATCATCGGCCCGAGCCAACGCCAGAAAACATCATCACCTTCGTCACTAACCTAACTTCTCTTCTATTTCAAATTCGAAATCAAAACCTCAACCTCTCATAATAAATTCGCGACCATAACACTTTTCAAGAACAAGAAGAAATCGCACCTTATGAGGACGATGATGCTTCAATATTGCGGGTTTGATGATGAAAGTGAGGATGCGTTGAAGATATTTCCACCGTTACCACATCGTCGCGAGGTTGATGATGATTCTGACAGATGGATGAAGACGAGAGAATGAAGATGCTTCCGTCGTTTCGTAGGCGAGCGACGCGTTCCGGTACACACTTTGCCTTTACCTTTCACTCTTTTTTAGTTTCTATCCGCTTGATGTTCTTCAATCTCTCCTTCTTCCGTTTGTTATTTTTCGATTTCGTGTCATTGATAAGTCTTGTGTGGATTGATGTGAATCCTGTCGAAGATGATATTTGCGGTTTTCTGGATTTGCAGGTTTTGGTGAATATTATGTGTGAGGGCGGTGATCCGTTTTGGTGTTGAACTTGTTGCGGACTCATCAAAGAATGATGAAGCAGGTTGAAGTTTGAAACGGAATCACCCTATTTGCTCAATCGACAATGGAAACGCAGTGATTAGGTATGCACTCCTTGAATTCGAATCAATTATGCTTTTTTTGTTGATTCGAATCCTTGTGATGTATGAATCGTTGTTGTTGCGATGCTATCATTACGAGACTTCAATGTTGTAGATTGTATTTAGATGATGTTGTTGAATCTTGATCCTGAACTCTCTTCTGAATCACAGTAGTTATTATTATTGTCCTGGATTCTTGCAGGGAAGATCGAGGACGATGAAATCTGTAGGTGATGATGATGAAGAATGTTGGAAGTTCAAGGACTATGGAAGAGGAAGCGAAGCTGAAGATGGTAGGTGATGAAGATATGAAGAATAAGATTCAGATATTGGAAGAAAGTGATGAAGAATAGTGAAGAAGAATGAGGAGAAGAAGAAGAATGAGGAAGAAAAGATTCGAGAAAGATGGTTGCCGAAGAATGCAGAAGAGTGATTGAGGGTCCTTTTATAGAAGATTGGAGAGGACTATGTGAAGAAACTCAGGTGAAGTTTCTAGAAAAAAAATCTGTTAGAGTTTGTTATCTTTCTGTAACCGATTTTGTGTAATGACTTTCTTTTCTGAATGGTTTTCGGTTTATCTCTTTTTCTCTCTATTTGAATGATTCTCCTTGTTATGACATTCGGGTAATCCCGTTATACCCTCTATGTGTAACTGAATCCTCGTATATCCTTTGATGCAGATTGAGTATTAAACGGAATCGATGATTTCACGCATTGAGGATTCTTTGACATCTGAGCCTTGTCGAATCCGCCACCATTACAAACTTATTCTTCTTCCTCTTTTGTATGTCTCTGACTTGTGGTTGCTATCTTGAAACAATTTGTGGATTGCTGAATTTTCCTGTTTTTTCCTATCATCAATATAGAAAATCAACGAGTTTCCTGGTTTATGTGTTAACTTCTTCAACTTTTTCTGTCATGATTTTTTTGTTTTCCCATTGTAACTGAGTTTGCAGGTTTTGTGGTTTCATGAACTTGGAGCTGCTTAGGATGGAATGGTAAAGATCGTCGAATGAAATTGGAGGGAGGTTGGTGGGTGGTCGCGGAAGAGATCGAAGATGATGATCCATGAAATTGTCAAAGATCCAAATAATGCCGAGATGATGAAATCTTCTTCTAAATCTGCATGAAGATAAAATAGAAAAAAGAAAATTTTGTTAGGAATTTTCTGTTGTTGATACGGTTATGATGTTATAACGGTTCTTTCTCTTTTTTAGTTTTTTTGTAAATTTCTTCCATGAATTGAACTGCTATATCAGTTGGTTGAGCTTCTGAACTCTCTTTTTTCCTTATGAATTTCTGGTTTTTAATATTATGAATTGCTGGACTTCTTCTTCTCTTTTTGCTTCTGAATAAAGGACCACCAAGGACAATGCTTTTATAATTTTATTTGAATGCGACCCGATAACTTGTAAGCGGTTGCGGGACGTATGCTTGCGAAATTGAATTTTAATTTTCATCTAAGACATAACATATCCAAGAATTAGTAGAAGCAACTTATAGAAATTTAGAAACTCCTTCCAATCTTAATTTTCCAATAACAATAATGTAAAATTTGAACTTTGAATTTGGAATTCGGCTTGAATCTCCCCCCCCCCTTTTTTATTATTCTTGAAACCAATTTGACTTTGCAACTTAACTTAATTCCCTTTTCAACATCTTAAATTCAAATCCTAATTTTGGATCCATATTAAACTTAAATTCTTCATGAAGCTTCAACTACACTTCCAATTCTTCATAACCTTGCATCACGCAGCCAACAAATGGGTGAACCATCATGTCTTGATTTCCTTATGCATCCACAACGAAATCTTTCATGCCACGAATACATAAATGCCTTTGTTATGTAAGACCTCGAACGATTAGTTTCCACAAGCCCAACCACAAGGAAATAACTTTAATGTGAAAGTCATAATCCAGTAATCCTCGTTTGAAGCACCATGGGCGAAAATTCTAATACTGGAGGAAAGTCAATGAAAGAAAAAACACTAATTCACTCCATACACCATAGAATGAAACCTCGATCTTGTGAGAGATACAGATAACCGAACTATGATCCAAAACCTTGGTCATCTTTCAAGAAGAGCAACTATAGTAGCTTGAAGAAGAAGAAATTCAAGATGATCATTCTTCACAACTTTAATCTCTCACTTCATCACTCAAGGAAGAACATGAGAATCCGGTTCTATTGAATATACCTCAATCATTGTGAAACCCTGTTCTGCCAAATCGTAATACCCATGCTTCGATCTCTTGCTTTAAAAAACTCGATGCTGATGAGTGCAAGTCTGAGCCAGTTAAGGTAATAAACATGAGGGCAAATTTTAGGGTGTTACACCAAGAATGACTGAAGGTGGGTACGTGGGCAAGATGTGCCATTATTCCTTTCAAAACACGGGGGTTTGAACTTGTGAGGAATTCTCACCCCTTCCACCAATCCCATGTCCATGACATCAAAACCTAGGAAGTTTTGGGATTCAAGAGACCTCAGCTTCTCTGCAATCTCATCTAACCGCCGGTCGTAAACTTCGTCTCCAGCCCCTACTACAGTGAACTGTTATTCTTGAGGATCCTCCTGCAAGACCCTTCCTCCAGCAGTGTTACCCTGAGTATTTCTTATGGATTGATTTCTGGGTTCATATGAGGTCCAAACTCTGGTGGATTAGTGCGAGGCTGCACGTGATCGTTGTTACTGGTACCCCCTGTACTTGGATGGTGTTCCTCAGGAGTTTGTCGCTCAACTAACTCCCTTAGTCTTTCCTGGCTCTGAGCTAGACCAGTCATTACTGTCATGAATTGAGTCATATGATTTCTCATATCAACCCTTTCATTGGCCATCTGGGTCCTCACTTCATTCAAGTCTTGCTGAACTTGATCCATCTGAAGTCCCGGAAGGTTGTTTCTTGTCGGGTACCGGTGTATTTTGTTGACAGGGAACACTCTTCTGCAAGCAATGTTTCCTGACACCACAACAAAGTGAGAAACAATAACAAAGAAAAACCTACAAAACAAAGAAAATGTTAGTATGCAATGCAGGATGCCTATTTGTCTTCCAAGGGTATCTGGTTTGGTTATTTGGTTTTGACCTTTCCAGACCTCGAGGAAATGCTGATGATGAAGAGAGATTAAGCCCACCAAAAAAAAATACAAACCGTATATATTACAAAGAGTGAAGATATATAGTTTGATTATAATACATTTCCATGGTGGGTCAAAATACATCAACAAAAAGAAAATACAATCAAAATTAAGTACAAATAAAAAGAGTCAAACATCCAGCCCAAAGTCATCTTCTCTGACTTCCTTCAGAAGGGCCTCAGTCACTGGACCAACCGGGTGCTCTGTGATAGTCCTGATGAGGAGGTTCCTGGTAGCAATGGCACTGGTTGACTTCTTATGCTTATCCTGATCCTTTGACCTCTTTAACCCCGCCCGGAGTTTCAACTCAGAGATCTCCTTTTGTACTGCTAATAATGCCTCCTGATTCTTCTTTTCACTAGCTTCCAGTTGCTCTATCTTAGCTTGGGTCCTTTGATCTTCTTGTGCACGGGCCTCGGTGATCCTGATCCACCTAGCCTGGCTCTCCTATAGATAATGCTCTGCCCTAGCCTTCTGAGTTTTTGCTTCCTTGCAAGCATTCTTCAGTACTAACTCCCCTGCCCTTGCCTTCCTAATGTAGTCATATGTCTTCTCAATCTTGGTCAAGTGCTCAATCCTGAGCCTCTCCAACCTCTCATTATCCAGAAAGCTGTCATTTCTCTCCTAGAGAGTCTTCTTCAAGGCTTCAGAGAGCTGCGTATTTCTCTCTTTCAGCTTCTCAAACTCTTCCAAACTGACAGTTGCTGCAGGCTGCACTGTTGAAGGTCCAGGTGCATCTTCTAAAGTGAATGGCATCCGGGTGATCTGTGCCCTGGTACGAGACCAATCAAGATACTGTGCTGAGGCTATATTGTTTCATTTTCCCAAAATGGTTGTCCCTTTGGTCTGGATGTTGTCCCAGGCCCAGGCTGCCTATCTGACAACCGCAGAGTTGTGCTGGATTTCACAGTAGAGGGTCTCAGTCAAGTCTTTCCCTCTTAGAGGATGAACCAAAGCATACCCTAATTGTCTCTTAAAAAGTAAAGGGTTGTAGTTGATGCAACCTTTTACTCCAATCAAAGGCACATTAGGATACTGCCCATAGCTAGTAATGATGTCTTTGCCATTGGTGCTCTGAGTGCACCATCTGATGTCCTCTGATGTCAGGGAAATCAATCTCTTAGCCCAGTTCCTTGGATGATGAGGGTTCAGGAAAGTATCTGACTTTGGCAAATGCCTTGCAACCAACAGTAATAGAGAGGACAACAACATCTGACCAGTCTTCCTCTTTGCTTCTCATTCCTCTGGTGTACTGAATAATAGAAGTCTCCAAGCAAGGTAGGAACTGGGTTCCTCAGTAAGAACAGGTGGATATCATTCTTGCTTACAAACTTTGGCTCGTCTGCAAACAAGATAATCCCATATATACTGAGTGCTAGGAGTGCACAAACATCATCCCATTTCCCTGTTACAGCATGCAGGGTGGCCTGGGAGATCAAGAAATCTAAGTGAAGTCCTGGAGCCCCAGCCTTGGTGGTCATGCTCTGATCAATGAGGGAAGACTCCAAATGCAATGCCCTAGCTATGTCTTCAATATTGGGAGCAACCATCTCAAGTTTGAAAGGAATCCCTCTACTGATAGGAACTCCTAATAACATGGAAAATTCTTCTAGCAGAGGTCCCAACTGAAAATCAGGGAATGTGAAGCATCTGAGAGGAGGATCATAAAACTGCAAGCAAGTATGGATCATGCTCCTCTGGGATGCATCCAGGTCCATGATCATGTCCAATATGCCTCCATAATGTTCCCTGAATAATGGGACATGATCAGGAGTGATGTGATACTGGATCTGTCTGATGCCTGTCAGGGTGGGCTCAAAGAAGTGGTATGTGATGTTGCTCTTCCTGGAAGTGTCCATGCTGATGATGGGTGCTGGTTGTCGCTCCCACCAAAATGACACCTCGGTCAGAAGGGGTACAGACGCGAATGGTCGGCGAAAGAGGAAGGAATGAATAGAGTCGCCAGCCAGGCATTTTTGTCCCGAAGGAAAGGTAATGCTGCATAAACCTAGAAAAAGGATGGACAAGACGGTTGCGAACCAGAGAGACTGAGAAAGGGGGTTGGTTACAACCTGGGAAGGTATTAGCACCCAGATTGTCCGCCGTACTCGACGGGATCCACGCTTAAAAGATTTGTGTTTTAAAGGGGTAGTGTCAGTGCTATTTTGTGTATCAAAGCTGGAAAGAATGCAAGTGTCAGTATAAAAGAAATGTGAAGTGTATAAGATAAGTGTCAGTGTAAGGACAGGAGTAGAATGCTCAAGAATATGAGGCTAAAAGAATAAAGCTGGAAAGAGGGGGAATATACAGAGACTTTTGTTCGATAACTGTTAAGTTATGCCTACGTATCCTCTCGTGCAATGAGGAAGTCAGAACACCGTAGTTCGACCCAAAGAGACTGAAAATGAATTGACTTGATGAACAGCTTACTTGCCTATGCTCAAGTGTATGACCTATCTGGCTCAGGTGCAAACTGTCTTGCATTAGACGGAAGAAGCAAGTTCTCGTTTGTGAGTGAATGAGATGAGAAAAGAATCCCGGAGGAGACGATTATTGTTTTTTTTTATGTTTTCAGTCTTTTATTGCTTTTGAAAGTTTGTCATAAGTTAATGAGCTTAAGTCTAAATCAAGGGGTTAGTAAACTCATCACATCCTCCCTCTGATTAGGGGTAATGAGAATACCTTAAGTGTGAAGTCAGCATCTCGCACTTAATTACCATAATGTAGGATTAAGATCATTAACCTACTTATAATTATTTAGATGTTTTTTTGGAGTTTTTGTTTAGTTTTAAGTAATGAGATTAAGCTATAATCAGGGATTAAACAGACTCATTACACCATCCTAATAGAAGGATAATAGATGAGAATGTTTAAGCTGAGGAAGACCCCTCAACTTAATCCATGATTAGGGATTAACCTAATGACAAAACAAAGCCTTTATTAAATGGATTTTAGTTAATGATAAGATGAAGAAATGATTTTTATGGTTTGTAAGACAACTCGAGGGGGACTTGTCCATTAACACTAGGGTTAGTCCTTCTTAACCAGTTAAGGAAGAATTAGAACCCTAATGCAAGGCCCAAGTTACAAGCTTGATGTCTTGATGATTATTAAGTGAATTGATTAAAGGATTTAAACACATAAAGGGTTTATCACTTAGGATTAAGGTTATACACTCCATCCTAATAGAAGGATACATGCATAAGCTTAATCACAAAGCCTTAAAACCTTTAGGGTTTAGTCCCTGGTTATGAGATGAGAAGAGAAGACTCAAAGAGACACAAAGGTAAAGGCTAAGTGGGGGACTAATCAAACCCTAATTGTTATCATTCTTGGTCATTCCTAGGGTTTGTGGGGTTTAAGAAAGAAATCTTCAAGGAACCACCAAGGAGAGAAGCAGATGAGAGGAGCAAAGAGAAGCAAACAACTTGCTTCACTTAAGAAGACAAGTTGCTTGAAGAAAGAAGGTGAGATGAACAAGAATGAGCAAGCTCAATCCAAGACACATACAAAATGCAGCAAGGGAAATATGAAAGAGATGAAAAGAGAATGTGAGAAGTGAAGGCAAATTCACTTCTCAAAACAACTTACCACCTGAAAAGTTAGTAAAGAAATGAAATGCAAGGCAAATGAGATGCAATGCAATGATGCAAGCCAAAACCAGAAGCATGAGTATGATGTTAATGATGCTAAGAGATGATGCAAACACGAGGCAAGGCATGAGAATGATCATACAAACATATGGATGCAAGAGAAGCATGCTTTGAACCATGGATGTTCATGAAAAGTTATGAAATGCAAATGACATACAACATGGCAAATGAAAGATGCAATGATCAAACATGATTCTAATATGTCTTAAGATGTATTATGAATCAAATGGATGCACAAAATGTCATATCAAGTCATGGTATGCAAGCAAATGGAAGATGGATGCAAAGGAAGGCATGGATTAGGGTTATATGCAACATACAAAGCAAAAATCCAAAACCAGAGGCAAATGACATGATAAAAATTTGAAAATGCAATCAAAGGAACCCTAAACCTATACAAACTCACTTCCCAAAGGAGGATATCCAATTCTTAACCTATTGAGAGTTATGAATTTCCTAAGGTGGCTAGGGTTTTAAGGTACCTTGTCAAGAAAAATGCAAAACAAATTGAAAATGCAAGATCAATTCATGCCAATTTTATCCTATAAACTACATGCCATACAAGATGCAATGCAAAAAGAATCATGATCCAACTCTCAAAGGTTAGACAGAAATGAATTTTTGAAGTTTGAAACAAAATAATGCCTTGAAATGAAATTAAATCCAAAGAAAATTATCAAAAGGCATCAAGAACAAAAAAGAAATTTGGTTTGAGAGTTAGACAATGTTTCTAAATGTTTTTAAATGTTTCATGAATTTTTTTGTGATTTTTAAATACCTAAAAGTATTTTTAATTAATTAATTTTCATTAATTAATTAAAAATAAACTTTTAAATGATTTAAAAATAATTTTTAATGCAAAAAATAAAAATAAAAATATTTTTGTGTTTTGAAAATTAATTGAACCCTTGACAAAAAATTTCAGAATTTTTAAAGGTATTTTGCTATTTTAATTAATTCGTGCAAGATAAATCAAAACAAATGAAAATAAAATGAATTTTAAATGAAAAATGGGAAAGTCAACTGATCCAGTGACTGGGATTCAAAGCTGGGACGCGGGAATTGACTGCGCGCGTGATCTAGTGGCTGAGATTCAAACTGACAAAAACTAATTAATTAACTTAATTAAATGGAATTAGGGTTTAATGATAGATCCAGGCCATTAAAACGCGCGGGGGATTGACTTAGTCAGCCTAATCTACGCTTCTCATTCAAACTACAATTAATGACACAATTAGGGCTTAATGACTTTCAGGTGGCCGGAAATGACCTCCGGTCATCTTCTCCGGCCACAATCCTCCCTGAAAATTGCTATCTTCCTCCCTAGGTCACTAAAGCCTAATCTCTCTGCCCATAATCCATCCCCAAACATCATAGAGCAAGAATCAACAACCAAAACACATTTATTTTTCACAACAAAGCTGAATCGAAGCAAAATGCATTTAGGTCAGAAAAGTTTCAGAAGCATCATACATACTCAATACTCAATCATTTTCGAAACAAAACATATCAGCATGATCAGTGAAGCATAGAGAATCATTTAGGAGCTTAAAAACATGTTTCTGGAAAAAATGTTCTTGAGCTCACCTGAACTGAAGCTTTGGTCTCTGGAACTTTCTGGCTGGCCCTTTGATCCAAAATACCTCTAATGAACCTCCTGAGGAGCTTGCAATGCTTGGTTGGAGTTTAAAATGGCTGGTTTGTGAGATTGAGCAAGTTCTGTTCAGTGAAGTGAGGAAATCGTGTTTCAGTTTGAGGATGTTTCAGGGATTAATGAGGGCAGGGAAATGATCAGGGGAGTATGCTGAGATGTTTTGTGAAGTTTTTTTTGAATGTTTGATGCTTGTGCTGTGTGTTTCGAAGGAAGTTGCATAAGAGGTGAAAAATGAGAATGCTGGCTTGGAGAGAGTTTTAGGATGAGTTGTGTTATGAAAATGAACCCTTGGAGTGTGTTTGTAAAGTCTGGATTGGGCAGAGAGTTGTTGTGTCACTGTGGGATTGGTATGGGTGTTTTTGCCAAAAAAGTCAAAAGTGTTGTACTTGAGGTATGGGCAAGTGTGAGGTTGTGATAGGGGCATGGTTGAGTTCAGCAGAGATCATGGAGTTCATATGGATCAGATTCTATGAGCTGTAACAAGTAGAGGCATGGCTTCATGAGTTTTTGCAAGTTGGTACATGTTTGCCCCCTTTGGAAATTCATGAAGTTCAAGGCACAAAAATGCAATATTCTTGGGCCAATTATGATTTTTAGAAGTCACATGATCATATTGTGAAGAGTTTGTGCACATTTGAAATCTCTAGAATGCTTGATCATACCATTTTGCAAAATGCCTCTTTGGTAGAAAACTTGAAATTATGTGATTTTGGCCAACTTTGACAAGCCATAACTTTTGATCCAAAATGAATTAGAATGAGTTCTTGTACTTTTTGAAAAGGGAATTATCCATTCTACAACTTTCATGACCAAAGTTTTCCCATTTGAAGCATTTTTGGATCAAAAATCAAGGGTTGAAAAAGTTTCCTAAAATGGCAATTTTCCATTACAAGTCAATTTCCCAAAAAGTCAACTTTGCAAATGGCTTGAAATCCTTCAATTTTGTGAACCCCCAACATCTTTTATGATCAAATAAAGATCACACACAATCAAATTGATGAAGAACACCCCTTGGTTGGGTCATTGGGGGCCTCAGATGCCCTGATTTTGCACTGACTTGCTCAAAAAGTCAACTCTTGATTAGATGACTTCCCCATGGAATTTCTTCATGAAAATTGATATGAATGATCCGTATACCATATAGAGGCCAATAGAAACAAGAATGACCAAAAAATTTGGAGTTATGGCCTTTGAAAACAAAACCCTAATTCTAGGTCATCTGTGTAGTTAAACCTGGCTCTGCTTCCATGCCCTTCTCAGTTCTTGTGATTTTTTTGACATTCTTGACTTTGAGAGGATATGATATGATGCTTGAACATACATGGACCCCTTTGAAATGATTGATGACCTTTGGAGTGGCTCAAATGGCTCTTGGATTGCTCAGATCACAAACCCTAGATGCAGATGACTTTGAAACAATGCAGTGAAGCAAGTGTGCAATATGGGATGCTATGATTGAAATTATGCAAAATGAAAAGAGTCACAAGCCATGCTGAAATGAGTGAGGGCAAATTTGGGGTGTTTACAGCTGCCCCTATTCAAGCCTGAGTTAGCTGTGCAGAATGTAAGCAACGGCTTAACAGGCAACCAAGATAACTTGTGGTTGAATACCAAAGACAGTCCAAAATTTGCACTCACAGAATGAAGAAGAAAAGGGATATAGATTATAAAGTATATTATAAAGTGCGGGCGACGGAGAACGACCGTCGAGCAAAGGACGACTGCTGGGGATGAAGCAATGACGGGGACGACCGACATGCTGGGAAGAATGCGGGAAATCAAGCAGTGATGGGGACGACCGACAAGCTGGGGATAAGAGATTATGATGGGGACGACCATCGGGTAAAGATATTAAGATTCTCTGGGGATTATAGGTAAATGAAATAAACGATGAGGTACGGTCATCAAAGGTGAAGGACGATCACCTAGCAGGGGACGGCTGCTCTGTTGGGGATAAGATGAGGGACGGTCATCTAAGGTGAAGGACGATCACCGGGCAGGGTACAGCTGCCGAAAGTATCGCGGCATAGGACGAATGTCGGATAAAAAGGTCGACGATGGGGACGGCCATCGGATAAGCATGATGAAGGACGATCATCAAGAGGTGAAGGACGATCACCTAGCAGGGTACGACTGCTCTCAGGGTTTATCATGACATAGGACGAATGTCAGACAACAAGATCAACGATGGGGACGGCCATCGAATAAAATGATGAAGGAAGATCATCAAGAGGTGAAGGACGATCACCTAGCAGGGGACGGCTGCTAAACATCACGACATAGGACGAATGCCGGATATAAAAGGGTTCCGATAATGGAGACTCCGCTGGGGAAAAGATGAGGGACGGTTATCCAAAGGTGAAGGACAATCACCTGGCAGGGTGCGACTGTCGAAAAGGTATCATGACATAGGACGAATGTCTGATAGAAAAGAAATGGTTTAACAAGTTTTGTTGAGGACTTGCTGGGGAATAGTAAACACGGGCGAGTGTTTATATCCAAGAAAATGAAAGGTATAAGTGTTTCGGCACTGTGTATAGATTAAAGATGCGGACGAGCATCCTTAAGACTATGATACAGACGAGTATCAGGTAGAAACAAAAACTGACACATGTTCAGAGATGATGATACGGACGCGTATCAACTGGTTAACAAAGAACATGGACGAGTATTGATTCTGCGGGGACTCTTCTGGGGAATAGTAGACGCAAACAAGCGTCTAAATTCAAGAAGACATAGGTTTTTGACACGGTGTATAGATTAAAGATGCGGACGAGCATCCTTAAGACTATGATACGGACGAGTATCAGGTAGAAACAAAAACTGACACATGTTCAGAGATGATGATACGGACGAGTATCAACTGGTTAACAAAGAACATGGACGAGTATTGAATCTGAGGGGATATAGGTGGTGTATACAAGATACTGACGAGTATCTGTATAGGTGGAATAGGAGCAATAAGTATGAAAGGTGTACAAACGGGTATTTAACTTGCTGGGGAGAGTGACACGGACGAGTGTCAAGAAAGAGAAAAGTGTAATATAAACAAGTGTATGGTTTACAAAATGTTTCGGCGACTATGCTGGGGAGGTGACACGGACGGGTGTCAAGAAAGTTGTATAGGTATATGTATCTGTGAGTGTAAAGAAGACGCTTTTGGCCTTCTGCTGGGGATATGACACGGACGGGTGTCAAGAAGTATCTGTAATATAAGTGGCCTGTTTGTAAAGAACGCTCGGGCGACCTTACTGGGGAATCATGACGCGGACGAGTGCCAAAAGGAGTGTGTATCTGTATTTGTGAGCGTAAGGCAAATGCTTTAGCTTTCTGCTGGGGATATGACACGGACGGGTGTCAGGAAGTATCTGTATTTGCAAGAGAAATGTCTGGGCTCTCTACCGGGGAATTTTGGGGAGCATTCTGTATATTGTTGATGGATTGTCAATATTCACAAGTGTTTGATTCAACACATGGCTCATGATTATGCAATATGTTTGATTTTTTCCGTAATGCTCCGTATTAGACGGAATGCTACGCTCTGTGGGGAGAATATGATGTGAATGCTGTGATTATGCAAAGATACCGATCCGAGGTTCGGATCCCATTACTGTGGAGATCTCTGGCTGATCTGCTTTGAAGAATATCCCAGCTGGGGATAAGATCAAAGGTAGATTTATCTTGTATGACTCTGCTTGGGGAAATAGGTCACTGATAGACCTTTCCTTGTAATGGGGACCCAGCTAGGGGGTTGTAGAAGCTTCCTTCACTCTGTTGTGGTTTCTTCACGCGTTGCTCTTCTGGATAGAGGTTGACACTCTATGGGGAGATGGTTCCCAGGCTCTTGTACTTGGCTGAGGAGGAAATATCAGATGGCAACTCAGCTGGGGAGAAAGCACTTCCGGTGCCAAGTCTGAGTGGATTATGATTTGCCAGTTTGTTGGGGTGAAGCTTTCATGCCCCAGGCTGTGCTTTGAATACCTGCAATCCTGAAAAGACATAGAAACGCACAAGTAATCCCGAGGTATCCCTTATCGGATTCCATCATAGGAGTTTAGACACTCCTGGGAGTAAGTATATTTCCTGCACGCACGTATTTTTAGAAGAAAAAGCATCTGTACCTATGCAATCAGTATCTTAAAGACATCAGACATCTTTGCAAATAAAACGTACGAGACGAAACATGACTGAAAAATATGATTTTATTAATTCGAGTGCCCTGAATTGGCAAGATACAGTCAAGGAAACAGATCCCCTAAAATGAGGAGTTTGTTACAAATTGAGAAACAAAAGATGTTGGCAATGTTGATGACGCTTCAAGGAGCTTCCCTTTGCTATGACTCGTATTACTTTTGATGTTCTTCTCGTCTCGCTTTCTGAAGAAGGTTGATTCTGACTGACGCTCGAACCTTTCGGAGTTTACCAAGTTGTAAGTGATACAGACGAATTCAGAATGCAGTTGTTCGCTTATTCCCTTATTTTGAATGGATCGCCCTTTCGGAGTTTACCAAGTTGTAAGTGATACAGACGAATTCAGAATGCAGTTGTTCGCTTATTCCCTTATTTTGCATGGATCGCCCTTTCGGGTTTTCGATCCATCGGGATACCCATTTTTGCATGAGCTGTCCGATGCGGCTTTTCAACTCAGCGGGTGTACATTTTTCTTATTTATTTTCCCTTATTTTTGCCCGAGTCTTTTATTCTGTTTTTGACTCGCCGGGATGCCCTATTTTTTCCTGGACTTACATTCTGTTTTTATGTCCAGCGGGTCATTTTTATGCGAAGTATTTTCTAACTGCATCTGAATTCACAGGGGACGGGAAGTCTTCACCATCCATAGTGCTGAGCATCAATGCTCCACCGGAGAAAACTTTCTTTACTACGAATGGCCCTTCATAGTTCGGAGTCCACTTGCCCTTGTGGTCTGTATGAGGAGGGAGGAGTCTCTTCAGCACAAGATCTCCTACTTGGTACTCTCGGAGCCTAACTTTCTGATCGAAGGCTTTCTTCATTCTCTTCTGATACAACTGCCCATGACAGATTGCAGCTAACCTCTTCTCTTCAATCAGACTCAGTTGTTCGTACCGGGAACGGACCCATTCCGCATCGTTCAGTTTAACATCCATCAATACTCGCAGGGAGGGTAATTCAACCTCAACAGGTAGGACTGCCTCCATACCATACACAAGTTGATACGGTGTCGCCCCAGTGGATGTCCTGATTGACGTACGGTACCCATGCAAGGCAAATGGTAGCATTTATGCCAGTCTTTGTAAGTGACTACCATCTTCTGCACAATCTTCTTGATATTCTTATTAGCTGCCTCAACAGCGCCATTCATCTTTGGCCTGTAAGGAGAAGACTTGTGGTGTTGGATCTTGAAGTCCCGGCATAGCTCTGCCATCATTTTGTTGTTTAAATTGGAACCATTATTAGTAATGATTCGCTCGGGAACTCCATATCGGCAGATGATGTCTCTCTTCAGAAATCGGGCTACCACTTGTCTTGTAACATTTGCATATGAAGCTGCTTCAACCCACTTGGTAAAATAGTCAATAGAAACCAGGATGAATCTGTGGCCATTTGAAGCAGTTGGTTCAATCTTGCCAATCATATCAATGCCCCACATGGCAAAGGGCCAGGGTGAAGACATCATATTCAGAGGATTCGGAGGCACATGCACCTTATCCGCATAAATCTGGCATTTATGGCATTTTCTGGCATAAGCACAACAGTCTGCATCCATTGTGATCCAGTAATAGCCTGACCTTAACAACTTTTTAGCCATGGCATGCCCCCCTGCATGGGTACCGAAGGATCCTTCGTGCACTTCGTGCATCAACAAGTCTGCTTCTATCCTATCAACGCATCTGAGGAGTACCATATCAAAGTTTCTCTTGTACAGGGAACCATCAGTATTCAGGAAGAAACTACCAGCAAGCCTTAATGTCTTCTTATCATTGGAAGATGCCCCAGGTGGGTATGTTTGATCCTCCAAGAAGCGTTTGATATCATGGAACCAAGGCTTATTATCTTTAACGACATCTGCTGCGAACACGTATGCTGGCCTGTCGAGTCTGGACACTGAGATCCGAGGCACAAAGTTGGCAGCTTGAACTTTGATCATGGATGAAATAGTAGCTAGAGCATCTGCAAACTGATTCTCGTCTCGAGGGATATACTCAATCTTGACTGTTGTGAAGAAAGTCAATAACCTCCTCGTATAATCCCGGTAAGGTATCAGATGATCCTGGTGGGTGTACCATTTGCCATTGGTTTGATTGATTACCAAAGTTGAATCTCCGAATACAGTCAAAGTCTTGATCCTGAGGTCAATGGCTTCCTCAAGACCCATAATGCAAGCTTCGTATTCAGCTTCGTTGTTAGTGCAGTTAAAGGTGAGTTTTGCCGAGAAAGGCATGTGAACTCCCTTAGGTGTAATGAGTATTGCACCAACACCACGACCATTCATGTTAACAGCCCCATCAAACATCATAGTCCATTCTTCTTCTGGGTCAGGCCCTTCGGTGTGAACAGGCTCTTCATGATCTTTTGCTTTTATAAACATGATGTCTTCATCAGGGAAGTCAAATCTCATAGGCTGGTAATCATCGATAGGTTGCTCCGCAAGGTAATCAGACAATACACTGCCCTTGATGGCTTTCTGAGATGTGTATTGGATGTCATATTCTGTGAGGATCATTTTCCATCTTGCAACCCGTCCGGTAAGTGCTGGCTTCTAAAAAATGTACTTAACTGGGTCCATCTTTGAGATCAATAAAGTAGTGTGGGTCAACATATACTGCCTTAGTCGGCGAGCAGCCCACGCTAAAGCACAACAAGTTTTCTCGAGCAGTGAATAACGTTGTTCCCAGTCGGTAAACTTTTTGCTTAGGTAGTATATTGCATACTCTTTTCGACCAGACTCGTCATGCTGGCCCAGCACACACCCCATTGACTCTTCTAATACTGTCAAGTACATTATCAGAGGTCTTCCTTCAACTGGAGGCATAAGGATTGGAGGCTCTTGTAAGTATTCCTTGATTTTGTCAAATGCCCTTTGGCAGTCTTCATTCCACCTGACCGTTTGTTCTTTTCTTAACAGCTTGAACAAAGGCTCACAGGTCGCAGTAAGGTGAGATATGAACCGTGAAATGTAGTTCAATCTACCTAAGGAACCCCGAACTTCTTTTTCTGACTTTGGTGCAGGCATTTCTTGAATGGCTTTAACTTTATCAGGGTCAACTTCAATCCCTTTCTCACTTACAATGAATCCCAACAGCTTACCAGATCGCACCCCGAATGTGCATTTGTTGGGGTTCAACTTCAGTTGGTACTTCCTCAGGCGTTTGAATAACTTCAACAGATTTACCAGGTGGTCTTCTTCTGTGAGGGACTTGGCAATCATGTCATCCACATAACATTCAATTTCTTTGTGGATCATATCATGGAATAACGTTACCATAGCCCGTTGATAGGTTGCACCAGCATTCTTCAGTCCGAATGGCATCACCTTATAACAGAACGTGCCCCAGGGTGTGATGAAGGTTGTCTTCTCCATGTCTTCAGGTGACATTTTGATCTGATTGTATCCCGAAAATCCGTCCATGAAGGAGAATACCGATAATTGAGCCGTATTATCAGCCAATACATCAATGTGAGGTAAAGGGAAATCATCTTTCGGACTGGCTCTGTTCAGGTCCCGGTAGTCCACACACATCCTTACTTTGCCGTATTTCTTAGGCACGGGTACAATATTAGCAACCTACGACGGATAGCTAGTCACAGCAAGGAAACCGGCGTCCCACTGCTTTTGCACCTCGTCCTTTATCTTCATTGCCATATCTGGGCGAGTACAGCGCAGCTTCTGTTTTACTGGCGGACAGTCTTCTTTTAAAGGCAGCTTGTGCATGACAATATCGGTGTCCAACCCTGGCATATCCTGATAAGACCAAGCAAACACATCCACATACTCTCGAAGCATATCAATCAGTTGTTCTTTCACTGAGTCTTGTAGGCAGGCCCCGATCTTAACTTCTTTCACTTCTTCTTCTGTACCAAGATTAATTGTTTCGACCTCCTTCTGATGAGGAGTGATAACCTTCTCCTCTTGCCTCAACAACCTAGATAGCTCTTCAGGTAGCTCATAGTCTTCTTCAACCCCTTCATCGTCTTGATTGATTGGATTGTCAAAGTCATACGAAGTCATAGCTGTGTTGTTGTCGGTGCGATCTGAAAGGCACTCTCTGCAAGGGTTTAGATTGTTCATTTTAGTGATCGATTTTAATCTTGTTTAGAAAAAGTGAAATGAGGTTAACATTTTGAAAACATTGCCATTTTATTTTTGTACAAAAAGAAAAATGAAAAAAAACAGTGACGGGAAAGAAGAAAAAAAGACTCATTTGCAAAAGATGTCCGATATTCATTGATTGATCTGTTTGCACAAAATTACAAGATGGCCCGATTACAAAATGAGCCTTGACATCTTGGGCAAGATGCAAGACTTGATGCATGCTTAAAAATACAGGAAATAATAATTACTCTGTAGGAGTAACCCTTATAATTTCCTGGGAAGACCAGTTTGAGATACGGCTCCCCGGGATCCTTGGACGTATCCAGCTTTCCAGGTTGCGTTCATCTTCCGACTCATCTTCCAAGTTGTTCACTGCATCAGGGGTGAGCATCCCCCCACTGACAAAACTGGGCTTCTTGGCAGCCTCTGATTGATCTTATTGAGTTGGTTTGTAACCCAACCCAAATATGTCCTCCTTCTTCTCCACAGGCAACAGCTTGCCCCATCCTTGGGCAGTCCCCTCTTCAACAACCTTCCTGGCTTGCTGATAAGACGTCATGGAGGTTCCAAGTACAGCAGAATCTTCATTTATGTTCAGGGCCTCAAATCCCTGGCTCATAGTTTCATGGATCTCTCCATCCATCTCAATGTATTTATACGTAGCTAGATGGCTAACAAAGATGCCTTCTTCACCACAGATGGTGATGATCTGGCCTTCCCACTCGAATTTCAGCTTCTGGTGAAGGGTAGACGTAACAGCGCCAGCGGCATGGATCCAGGGTCTACCCAACAAACAGTTGTAGGCCGGCTGAATGTCCATCACATAGAAGGTAATTTTAAAAGTCTACGGGCCAATCATCACAGGCAGATCAATCTCCCCAAGCACTGATCTTTTAGAGCCATCAAATGCTCTCACCACCAAATTACTTGGACGTAATGCCAAGCCATCATACTCCAGCTTCACCAAGGCTTTCTTTGGTAGAACATTGAGTGAAGACCCAGTGTCCACCAGTACATGCGATAGAACAACACCCTTGCATTCTAGAGTGATGTGTAAAGCCTTGTTGTGGTTACGTCCCTCAATTGTTAAGTCAGCATTGGTGAAGCCCAGTCCATGACTGGTATTGACATTTGCCACCACAGTTTCTAGCTGATTAACAGTGATCTCTTCTGGCACGTATGCTGCGTGCAGGACTTTCAGTAATGCATTCCGGTGAGCTTCAGAACACATCAGCAGGGATAATATGGAGATCTTTGAGGGAGTTTGGTGAAGCTGATCCACCACCTTGTAATCACTTCTCTTTATAATCCTCATAAACTCGTCTACATCTTGTTCAAAAGATGTCTTCTGAGTTTCTTTGACAGCCGGCTCTTCAAATACCACACTCTTTCCTTTTGCTTTGGCAGCAGCTTCTGCTTCGGCATTAGGTCTTTGTACTTGTGAGGCAAAAAGGCGTCCGCTTCTGGTGAAGCCTCCGCCTCCCCCAACATTATCAATCTGTGGAGAGGAAGTTGAAGAGTCCAAAGTGATTTTTTTCCCGTTGCAGTAGAGGTCAGAGCCATAATGCCAAGGTATGGCATTACTGCTTTCATATGGAATTGGTCCAGGCACCGTGACGGTAACTGGACTGACTGCTGCAGAGGAGGGTACTGAAATGGTGTGCGGATCGTAGTAGATGGTGACTGGTGACCTGGCAGGAGGTGCCACTATTTCTGGTTGAAAGTTGTTGTTTGGAGGAACATCTGATGGATCATAGTAAATGGTGACTGCTGAGATATCTTCATTATTTCCTGTTGGTGTTGTAGAAGATCCTGCTGAATAAGGGGATGCTGATGCTGTAGAAGAAATGGTTGTTGACATCTGATTTATTGAAGTGATAGATGAAGCCATTGCTGATGTTATTGATGAATTGTTCGGAATGATTGTTGTTGCAGTTGTAGAAGAGTCAGGAATTATTGTCAAAGGGATTGCTGGACTTGTAGGTGCGGATGTTGTGATTTGGAGTATGCCACTCTTGATAAGACCATCTATGCCGCTTCTCAAGTTATCACACCCGTTGATCGAAATGTTGCAGTATCCACAACCGAGCTCACACCCGGGGAACATCTGGCATTCAAGGAGCTGAGCTTTAATTTCTACCAGAGGTGTCCGAATCTGCCCAACACTGGTGATTAAGAAAGATGGCTTGTCTTCCTCAATGGCATTAATTCTTGGTCCTCCATGATTAGGCATAGGGTTCTTGTTGACATTTGGAGGGGGTGCAAAGTTGAGGGCTTTAGAATCCACCAGATCTTGCACTTTCATTTGTAAAGCCCTGCATTTCTCAGTATTATGGCCAGGTGCATTGGAGTGGAAAGCACATATGGCGTTGACATCATAATTTCTTGGAAGATTGGAGGGATCTGGTGGTGCCAATGTTCTTAATTCAACCAAGTTGAGTTTCAGGAGTTGTGGCAATAAAGCGGCATAAGGCATAGGGATTGGATCAATCACCCTATTTGCCTGTGATGGCCTTTGCTGAAAGGGTCTTTGCTGTTGATTGTTGTTATTGTTGTTGTAGGTCCTTTGTGGCAGATACTGAACTTGCTGTTGATAGTGGGGGTGTTGTGGTGGTTGATATGCTGGTTGCTGAGGAATCGGAGCTGGAATGGTAACAGCTGCTACTGATCTGTGGACATGCTGAGGTCTGCCCCTGCTGGTATGAATGGCATTTGCTTCACCGGTTCTTCTAGGCCCCACAAAAGGCTTCCTGGAATTACTGGACGAACTTGCACCATTATCAGAAATCTTACCCATCTTCAGAAGGCTTTCAATTCTTTCCCCGGCTATAACTACGTCAGCAAAACTGGTGGAAGAGAAGGCAGCTAGCCTATCAATATATGTTCCTTGCAGGGTATTCATAAACATGTCGGCCATCTCTCTTTCCGACATGGGTGGCTGGACAGTAGCAGCAAGCTGTCTCCACCTCTGGGCATATTCCCTAAAGCTTTCTCTGGAGGACTGAGACATCCCCATCAAAAGGGTCCTGTTAGGAGCCATGTCCAAGTTGTATTGGTACTGTCTGATGAAGGCCTCAGCTAGGTCCTTCCAGCATCTGATAGTAGCTCTGGTCAAGTGAGAGTACCACTCTCTTGAAGCTCCAGTCAAACTATCTTCAAAGTAAAACATCCACAGTTTCTCATCCATTGTGTATGCTTTAAGTCTTCCCAGAAAAGACTGTAAGTGAGTTCGTGGACAGGAAGTTCCATTGTACCTCTCGAAGCACGGGGGTTTAAACTTATGAGGAATCCTTACCCCATCCACTAACCCCATATCCATGACATCAAAACCTAGGGAATTTTGAGATTCCAGAGACCTCAACTTCTCAGCAATTTCATCAAACCTCCTGTCATATACTTCATCCCCAGCTCCCATTACAGTAAACTGCTCTTCCTGGGGGTCTTCTTGTAAGATCCTTCCTCCAGTAGTATTTCCTTGCACATTACCCAGGATGTTGACTTCCGGATGTAGATGAGGCCCAAATACTGGTGGATTAACATGAGGCTGTCCCCTTTCATTATTGCTTGTTCCTCCAGTTCCCAGGGGAGGTTCTTCCGGGGTTTGTCTTTCTACTAATGCCCTCAATCTTTCTTGACTTTGAGCCAAGCCATTCATTACTTCCATGAATTGGGTCATTTGGTTTCTCATCTCCTGCCTTTCATTAGCCATCTGAGTTCTGACCTCTGTCAGATCTTGCTGTACTTGATCCATTTGGATACCAGGAAGGTTGTTGCGAGTAGGGTACCGATGCGGACGGTTGAGAGGGAACACCCGACGGCGAGCAATAATTCCTGAACCACAACAGAGTTAGTAACAAACAAAACAAAAACCTACAAAACAAAACAAAAGTTAGTATGCAATGCAGTGTGCTTATTTTCTTTCCAAGGTATCCGGCTTGGTACTTGGTTTTGACCTTTCCAGACCCTGAGGAATATGCTCTGATGTTGCTTGAGAGGAAGAAAACCCAATGAAATAAACTGGCAAATATATTACAAATAGTGAATAATACATAGTTTGTTTTTACAACAAATGCCCCTGAAGGGTCAAAATACAACATGAAAAGAAAAGTACATGAAATGGAAATAACAAGGAAATCAAACATCTAAGCCAAACTCATCCTCCTTAACCTCCTTTAGAAGTGCCTTAGTCACTGGCCCAGCTGGATGCTCTGTGATGTTTCTGATGAGGAGGTTTCTGGTGGCGATAGCAGTGGTCAGCTTTTTGTGCCTGTCCTGATCCTTTGACCTTTTCAAACCAACCCTAAGCTTCAACTCTGAAATCTCCTTCTGGGCTGCTAACAAAACTTCCTGTTGCTTCTTTTCATTAGCCTCTAACTGCTCAATCCTAGATTGAGTTCTCTTATCTTCTTGTGTACGAGCTTCAGTGATCCTGACCCACCTAGCTTGACTTTCTTGTAGATAGAGATCAGTCCTAGCCTTCTGAAACTGGGCCTCTTTACAGGCATTCTTCAATATTTTCTCCCCAGCTCTTGATTTCTTGATGTAGTCTTCTGCTTTCTCAATATTGGTCAGATGTTCCCCCTTAAGCTTTTCCAGCCTCTCGATGTCTAGACGACCATCACTCCTTTCCCAGAGGGTCTTCTTCAGAGCTTGAGACAGATTCTCATTCCTTTTCTTCAGTTTCTCAATTTCTTCCAGGCTAACAGTTGCTGCTGGAGGCTGTACTGTGGATGGTCCAGGTATATCCTCAATGGTGAAAGGAATTCCAGTAATCTGAGCCCTAACATGAGACCATTCATAATACTGAGCTGAAGCCACATTATTGCATCTCCCAAGAATAGCCACCGCCTTTGTCTGGATGTTGTCCCAAGCCCAGGATGCTTGTCTGACAACAATTAGATTAGGCTTTATCTCATAATACAGGGTCTCAGCTAAATCTTGCACTCTAGGAGGGTGGACTAAAGCATAGCCCAGTTGTCTCTTAAACAGCAGAGGATTGTAGTTGATGCAACCCTTCACTCCCACTAGAGGTACATTGGGGTACTGTCCACAGCTAGTAATTATGTCCATGCCTTTGGTGCTCTGGGTGCACCACCTGATGTCATCTGAAGTCAGAGCAATAAGTCTCTTAGCCCAATTCTTCTGTTGGTGAGGATTCAGGAAGGCATCAGTCTTGGGTAAGTGTTTAAGCAGCCAGGTATGAAACAAGGGAGCACAGCACCTCACTAACCTCCCTCTTTGCTTCTCATTTCTTTGGTGAACAGAATAATAGAAATCTCCCAGCAATGTGGGCACTGGGTTCCTCAAAATGAAGAGATGAATGGCATTCTTGCTGATAAACTTGGGCTCATCTGCAAATAATATAATCCCATAAACACTGAGGGCTAACAATGCACAAACTGCCCTCCATTCTCCCAAAGAGGCCTTCAGGATGGCCTGAGAAGTCAGGAAGTCTAAGTGTAGGCCAGGGATCCCAGCCTTTGTTGTCATGTTCTGCTCAATCAAAATAGGCTCCAGGTACAGTGCCTTTGACACTTCTCCATTGCTGGGAGAAGTCATCTCAGGGTTGAAAGGGACTCCACCCCTGACAGGTACTCCAATCAATGATGAGAACTCCTCCAGCAGAGGTCCTAGCTGAAAGTTCTGGAAAGTGAAACATCTCAAGGGAGGGTCATAAAACTGTAGGCAAGTGTGAATCAAACTCCTCTGAGAAGGGTCCAAGTCTATAACCATATCAAGGATGCCTCCATAATGCTCTCTGAATAATGGGATATGGTCTGGAGTGATAAGTGCCTGGACCTGCCTGATGCCAACCAGCACAGGCTCAAAGAAATGGTATGAAATATTGCTCTTCTTGGGTGCCATGACTGCTGATGAAGAGCTGAAAACAGATGCTGATGATGAAGGCTGATACTGGAGATGAGCCACTGATAAGCTGAGGATGGTGAAGAAGGTAACTGAAGCAGACAACTGCTGAAAATAGCTGAAGCAGATAGTTGATGAACAAGGTTCTATGCAGATGAAGGGGTCAAAGCCAAGCCAAATATGATGTGGATACCCTGAAAAACAAATAAACAAATGTTAAAATGATGCAATGATGATGTATGCAAATGATATGCAAGGGTTTGTGATCAAGCTGGATCTGATTACTGCCTTGATATAAAGGTCCATGTATGTTCAAGAAATCCAGATGGAGGTTCAGAAGTCCAGTAACCAAGGTGGGGGACTCAAATAAAGAGTCACATGTCCAGGGTTAAATCACAAGAACTGTCCAAAGTGGAGTACTCTTAATCAAACAAAGTATAGGGTATGTTGTGGCCAATGGTACCTGCAAACCTGTAAACAACCCAACCCCCCTCACAGGTGATGTTCTAAAACAAGGATCCTCAGACTTGGATCAATTATGAGAAGTGTAAACACTTCTAACCTGGAGGTACAGTGTTTACAATAACCATAAAAGATCCTCCTCTAGATCACCTCAGTTTCTGAAGGTCATAATAAAGGTCATCCAGACTTAGCAGGCTTCCCAGATAGCCCTAGCACTACAGGAGATCTGTAGCACAGAGTTCTCAAGAAGAAACCCATATCTGAACCGTGTTTCATATTCCCGCACCAGACCGAAATGGAATGGGAAAGAACATGAACCACTCTAGCCTAGGTGTCACTCAGGTCCCAGGTATAGGACCTAAAACTCTCAGTAGAACCCCACCCACCAAAGCAAAAAACTAGATCCAGCCAGATGACAATATGACAGTATGATGTATATAAAGCTGTAAAGAAAGCAATAAATAACTGTACATAAAGAAGTAAAATAAATACATAAACACATATAGCACATAACACCCCAGTAAACACAAATCAAACAAGCGCTAGGAGGAACCCACAAAAAGAACCAGAAGCCCTGGTTACAGTATAAGGGTCCCCAGCAGAGTCGCCAAGCTGTCGCTCCCACCAAAATGACACCTCGGTCAGAAGGGGTACAGACGCGAACGGTCGGCGAAAGAGGAAGGAATGAATAGAGTCGCCAGCCAGGCATTTTTGTCCTGAAGGAAAGGTAATGCTGCATAAACCTAGAAAAAGGATGGACAAGACGGTTGCGAACCAGAGAGACTGAGAAAGGGGGTTGGTTACAACCTGGGAAGGTATTAGCACCCGGATTGTCCGCCGTACTCGACGGGATCCACGCTTAAAAGATTTGTGTTTTAAAGGGGTAGTGTCAGTGCTATTTTGTGTATCAAAGCTGGAAAGAATGCAAGTGTCAGTGTAAAAGAAATGTGAAGTGTATAAGATAAGTGTCAGTGTAAGGACAGGAGTGGAATGCTCAAGAATATGAGGCTAAAAGAATAAAGCTGGAAAGAGGGGGAATATACAGAGACTTTTGTTCGATAACTGTTAAGTTATGCCTACGTATCCTCTCGTGCAATGAGGAAGTCAGAACACCGTAGTTCGACCCAAAGAGACTGAAAATGAATTGACTTGATGAATAGCTTACTTGCCTATGCTCAAGTGTATGACCTGTCTGGCTCAGGTGCAAACTGTCTTGCATTAGACGGAAGAAGCAAGTTCTCGTTTGTGAGTGAATGAGATGAGAAAAGAATCCCGGAGGAGACGATTATTGTTTTTTTTAATGTTTTCAGTCTTTTATTGCTTTTGAAAGTTTGTCATAAGTTAATGAGCTTAAGTCTAAATCAAGGGGTTAGTAAACTCATCACATCCTCCCTCTGATTAGGGGTAATGAGAATACCTTAAGTGTGAAGTCAGCATCTCGCACTTAATTACCATGATGTAGGATTAAGATCATTAACCTACTTATAATTATTTAGATGTTTTTTTGGAGTTTTTGTTTAGTGTTAAGTAATGAGATTAAGCTATAATCAGGGATTAAACAGACTCATTACACCATCCTAATAGAAGGATAATAGATGAGAATGTTTAAGCTGAGGAAGACCCCTCAACTTAATCCATGATTAGGGATTAACCTCATGACAAAACAAAGCCTTTATTAAATGGATTTTAGTTAATGATAAGATGAAGAAATGATTTTTATGGTTTGTAAGACAACTCGAGGGGGACTTGTCCATTAACACTAGGGTTAGTCCTTCTTAACCAGTTAAGGAAGAATTAGAACCCTAATGCAAGGCCCAAGTTACAAGCTTGATGTCTTGATGATTATTAAGTGAATTGATTAAAGGATTTAAACACATTAAGGGTTTAAAACTTAGGATTAAGGTTATACACTCCATCCTAATAGAAGGATACAGGCATAAGCTTAATCACAAAGCCTTAAAACCTTTAGGGTTTAGTCCCTGATTATGAGATGAGAAGAGAAGACTCAAAGAGACACAAAGGTAAAGGCTAAGTGGGGGACTAATCAAACCCTAATTGTTATCATGCTTGGTCATTCCTAGGGTTTGTGGGGTTTAAGAAAGAAATCTTCAAGGAACCACCAAGGAGAGAAGCAGATGAGAGGAGCAAAGAGAAGCAAACAACTTGCTTCACTTAAGAAGACAAGTTGCTTGAAGAAAGAAGGTGAGATGAACAAGAATGAGCAAGCTCAATCCAATACACATACAAAATGCAGCAAGGGAAATATGAAAGAGATGAAAAGAGAATGTGAGAAGTGAAGGCAAATTCACTTCTCAAAACAACTTACCACCTGAAAAGTTAGTAAAGAAATGAAATGCAAGGCAAATGAGATGCAATGCAATGATGCAAGCCAAAACCAGAAGCATGAGTATGATGTTAATGATGCTAAGAGATGATGCAAACATGAGGCAAGGCATGAGAATGATCATACAAACATATGGATGCAAGAGAAGCATGCTTTGAACCATGGATGTTCATGAAAAGTTATGAAATGCAAATGACATACAACATGGCAAATGAAAGATGCAATGATCAAACATGATTCTAATATGTCTTAAGATGTATTATGAATCAAATGGATGCACAAAATGTCATATCAAGTCATGGTATGCAAGAAAATGGAAGATGGATGCAAAGGAAGGCATGGATTAGGGTTATATGCAACATACAAAGCAAAAATCCAAAACCAGAGGCAAATGACATGATAAAAATTTGAAAATGCAATCAAAGGAACCCTAAACCTATACAAACTCACTTCCCAAAGGAGGAGATCCAATTCTTAACCTATTGAGAGTTATGAATTTCCTAAGGTGGCTAGGGTTTTAAGGTACCTTGTCAAGAAAAATGCAAAACAAATTGAAAATGCAAGATCAATTCATGCCAATTTTATCCTATAAACTACATGCCATACAAGATGCAATGCAAAAAGAATCATGATCCAACTCTCAAAGGTTAGACAGAAATGAATTTTTGAAGTTTGAAACAAAATAATGCCTTGAAATGAAATTAAATCCAAAGAAAATTATCAAAAGGCATCAAGAACAAAAAAGAAATTTGGTTTGAGAGTTAGACAATGTTTCTAAATGTTTTTAAATGTTTCATGAATTTTTTTGTGATTTTTAAATACCTAAAAGTATTTTTAATTAATTAATTTTCATTAATTAATTAAAAATAAACTTTTAAATGATTTAAAAATAATTTTTAATGCAAAAAATAAAAATAAAAATATTTTTGTGTTTTGAAAATTAATTGAACCCTTGACAAAAAATTTCAGAATTTTTAAAGGTATTTTGCTATTTTAATTAATTCGTGCAAGATAAATCAAAACAAATGAAAATAAAATGAATTTTAAATGAAAAATGGGAAAGTCAACTGATCCAGTGGCTGGGATTCAAAGCTGGGACGCGGGAATTGACTGCGCGCGTGATCTAGTGGCTGAGATTCAAACTGACAAAAACTAATTAATTAACTTAATTAAATGGAATTAGGGTTTAATGATAGATCCAGGCCATTAAAACGCGCGGGGATTGACTTAGTCAGCCTAATCTACGCTTCTCATTCAAACTACAATTAATGACACAATTAGGGCTTAATGACTTTCAGGTGGCCGGAAATGACCTCCGGTCATCTTCTCCGGCCACAATCCTCCCTGAAAATTGCTATCTTCCTCCCTAGGTCACTAAAGCCTAATCTCTCTGCCCAGAATCCATCCCCAAACATCATAGAGCAAGAATCAACAACCAAAACACATTTATTTTTCACAACAAAGCTGAATCGAAGCAAAATGCATTTAGGTCAGAAAAGTTTCAGAAGCATCATACATACTCAATACTCAATCATTTTCGAAACAAAACATATCAGCATGATCAGTGAAGCATAGAGAATCATTTAGGAACTTAAAAACATGTTTCTGGAAAAAATGTTCTTGAGCTCACCTGAACTGAAGCTTTGGTCTCTGGAACTTTCTGGCTGGCCCTTTGATCCAAAATACCTCTAATGAACCTCCTGAGGAGCTTGCAATGCTTGGTTGGAGTTTAAAATGGCTGGTTTGTGAGATTGAGCAAGTTTTGTTCAGTGAAGTGAGGAAATCGTGTTTCAGTTTGAGGATGTTTCAGGGATGAATGAGGGCAGGGAAATGATCAGGGGAGTATGCTGAGATGTTTTGTGAAGTTTTTTTTGAATGTTTGATGCTTGTGCTGTGTGTTTCGAAGGAAGTTGCATAAGAGGTGAAAAATGAGAATGCTGGCTTGGAGAGAGTTTTAGGATGAGTTGTGTTATGAAAATGAACCCTTGGAGTGTGTTTGTAAAGTCTGGATTGGGCAGAGAGTTGTTGTGTCACTTTGGGATTGGTATGGGTGTTTTTGCCAAAAAGTCAAAAGTGTTGTACTTGAGGTATGGGCAAGTGTGAGGTTGTGATAGGGGCATACTTGAGTTCAGCAGAGATCATGGAGTTCATATGGATCAGATTCTATGAGCTGTAACAAGTAGAGGCATGGCTTCATGAGTTTTTGCAAGTTGGTACATGTTTGCCCCCTTTGGAAATTCATGAAGTTCAAGGCACAAAAATGCAATATTCTTGGGCCAATTCTGATTTTTAGAAGTCACATGATCATATTGTGAAGAGTTTGTGCACATTTGAAATCTCTAGAATGCTTGATCATACCATTTTGCAAAATGCCTCTTTGGTAGAAAACTTGAAATTATGTGATTTTGGCCAACTTTGACAAGCCATAACTTTTGATCCAAAATGAATTAGAATGATTTCTTGTACTTTTTGAAAAGGGAATTATCCATTCTACAACTTTCATGACCAAAGTTTTCCCATTTGAAGCATTTTTGGATCAAAAAGCAAGGGTTGAAAAAGTTTCCTAAAATGGCAATTTTCCATTACAAGTCAATTTCCCAAAAAGTCAACTTTGCAAATGGCTTGAAATCCTTCAATTTTGTGAACCCCCAACATCTTTTATGATCAAATAAAGATCACACACAATCAAAATGATGAAGAACACCCCTTGGTTGGGTCATTGGGGGCCTCAGATGCCCTGATTTTGCACTGACTTGCTCAAAAAGTCAACTCTTGATTAGATGACTTCCCCATGGAATTTCTTCATGAAAATTGATATGCATGATCCCTATACCATATAGAGGCCAATAGAAACAAGAATGACCAAAAAATTTGGAGTTATGGCCTTTGAAAACAAAACCCTAATTCTAGGTCATCTGTGCAGTTAAACCTGGCTCTACTTCCATTCCCTTCTCAGTTCTTGTGATTTTTTTGACATTCTTGACTTTAGGAGGATATGATATGATGCTTGAACATACATGGACCCCTTTTAAATGATTGATGACCTTTGGAGTGGCTCAAATGGCTCTTGGATTGCTCAGATCACAAACCCTAGATGCAGATGACTTTGAAACAATGCAGTGAAGCAAGTGTGCAATATGGGATGTTATGATTGAAATTATGCAAAATGAAAAGAGTCACAAGCCATGGTGAAATGAGTGAGGGAAAATTTGGGGTGTTTACACTGGTGAAGAGAACTAAGGGTGACTGCTGATGAAGGTTACTGAGGACGATGCTGAAGCAAGGTCTCTGATGAAGACAAGTTGGAGAGGAATCTCTGATGAAGACAAACTGATGAAGTCTGAGCAGCAGAATGGGTCAAAACCAAACCAAAGATGATGAGGTGGATACCCTGTAAAACAAATAGGAAAATGTTAAATGATGTATGCATAATGATATGCAAAGGGTTTGTGATCAAGTGCTGGATCTGGTTATCTGCCCTGATAGAGTCCATGTGTGTCCATAAGTCTGGATGGAGGCTTAAAAATCCAGTAACCAGGTTGGGGACTCAAATAAAGAGTCACAAGTCCAGGGTATCACAAGAACTGTCCAAATAATACAACCTTAATAAATCTAGTAACAAGGTATGATGAGGCCAATGGTTCTTGCAAACCTGTAAACACCCTAACCCCCTCACATGTAGTGTTCTAGAACAAGGATCCTCAGACTTGGATCAGTTATGAGAAGTGTAAACACTTCTAACTCGGAGGTACAGTGTTTACAATAACCATAAAAGATCCTCCTCTAATTCACCTCAGATGCTGAAGGTCATAAAAAGGTCATCCATACTTAGCAGGCTTCCCAGATAGCCCTAGTACTACAGGAAATCCGTAGCACAGAGTTCTCAAGAAGAAACCCATGTCTGAACCGTGTTTCATATTCCCGTACCATACCGAAATGGAATGGGAAAGAATATGAAGCCACTCTAGCCTATGTGTCACTTAGGTCCCTGGTATAGGAACTTAATCACTCAATGATCCCCACCCACCAAAACAGACAAGAGATCCAACACTAATGATATGACAATAGTATGAAATGCATAAAACTGTAAATGAAAGCAATAAATAAAGCTGTACAGAAAGCAATAATTAAAGCAATAAATAAGCACAAGTAGCTCATAGCACCCCCGTAAACACAAATCAAACAAGCGCTAGGAGGAACCCACAAAAAGAACCAGAAGCCCTGGATGCAAAGTCTCCCCAGCAGAGTCGCCAAGCTGTCGCTCCCCCGAAAAGACCCCAGGTCAGATAGGGTACAGACGCGAACGGTCAGCAAAAGGATGAGATGAAATGAAGGTGAAAAGAGTCGCCAGCTAGGCATTTTTATCCCGAAGGAAAGGTAATGCTGCATAAACCTAGAAAAAGATGGATAAGACGGTTGCGAACCAGAGAAACTGAGAAAGTGGGTTGGTTACAACCTGGGAAGGTATTAGCACCCAGATTGTTCGTTGTACTCGACGGGATCCACGCTTACAAGATTGTGTTTAAAGGGGTAGTGTATGTGCTATCTGTGTGCAAAAGATGGAAAAGAAATGTACTAGTGCCAGTGCAAAAAGGGTGAAATGCTCAGGACTGAGGCTTAAAAGAGAAAACTGAAAGAGGGGGAAGACACATAGACTTTTGTTCGATAACAGTTAAGTTATGCCTACGTATCCTCTCGTGCAATGAGGAAGTCAGAACACCGTAGTTCGACTCAAAGAGACTAAGAGATAAATTGACTGATGAACTGCCTTCTTGTCTATGCTCAAGTGTATGACTCGTCTGGCTCGAGTGCTAACTGTCTTGCATTAGACGGAAGAAGCAAGTTCTCGTTTATGAATGAAGGTGATGAGAAACGAATCCCGAAGGAGACGATTATTGTTTGTTTTTGTGTTTTCAATCTTTTATTGTTTCTGGGTGTTTGTCATAAGTTAATGAGCTTGAGCCTAAATCAAGGGCTTGCAAACTCATTATATCCTCCCTGATTAGGGATAATGAGAATACTTAAGTATGAGATAAGCATCTCAACTTAATTACCATAATGACGTAGGATTAAGATCATTAACCTACTTATGATTATTTAGATGTTTTTGGGTTTTTGTTTAATGTTAAGTAATGAACTTAAGCCATAATCAAAGATTAGTGAACTCATTACACCATCCTAATAGAAGGATAATAGATGAGTACAATTAAGCTGAGGAAGATACCTCAACTTAATCCATGATTAGGGATTAAAGTCATTAGATGACAAGCCTTTATTAAAGTGGATTTTAATTAAAGGTGAGATTAAGAAGTGAGTTTTATGATTTTCAAGACAACTCGAAGGGGACTTGTCCATTAAACACTATGGTTAGTCCTTCATAACCATAAAGAAGAATTAGAACCCTAATGTAAGGCCCAAGTTACAAGTTAATGTCTTAGTGATTATTAGATGGATTGATTAAGAGGTTTAAACAAATTAAGGGTTTAACACTTAGGATTAAAGTTATACACTCCATCCTAAGAGAAGGATGCAGACATAACCCTAATTCCAAAGTCCTAAAACCTTAATGGTTTAGTCTCTAATGATGAGATGAGAAGAGAGACACAAAGAGGACTCAAAGGTAAAAACTAAGGGGGGACTAATCACAACCCTAATTATTATCATGATTGGAAGTTCATATGGTTTGTAAGGCTTGAGAAAGATCTGCAAAGAAGCCACCACTGGAAGAAGCAGAAGAAAGGAGGAGGAGGCAGAAGAAATAAGTTACTTACTTCATTGAAGAAGATAAGTAACTTAAAGAAAGAAAGTGAGAGATTAACACAAGTGAGCAAGCCCACTCAAAGTCAATCAAAAATGAAGCAAATATGCATATGAAGAAGATGAAGAGAAATGAGAAGTGAAGGCAAATTCACCTCTCAAATTAACTTACCACCTGAAAATGTTAGCACAAGATGCATAGAGAAAGAAGTGAGATGGAATGATGCATATGCAAAGGCAAAGATCAAAATCAGAAGCATACATATGATGCAAATTATTCTATGACATGATACAAAGGCATACAAAGTGCAATGAATGGTCATACAAGAGAATGGATGCAAATGAAGCATGCTTTGAAGTATGAAAACAAATGGATGTTTATGAAATGAAATGGATGCAAAGCATATCAAATGTATGAATAAATGATCAAGAAATGTTCAAGCAATGTCTTAAGATGGCATACAAATGCTTGGAATGACATGACAAGTTCATATGTTCATGCAATGCAATGTAAGATGCAAGTAAAGATGCAAAATTAGGGTTACATGAAAGGATGAGATGAAAATGATCAAAACAGAAGCATATGTCATGATAAAAATTTGCAAATGGGATGAAACAAACCCTTACCCCATATGATATCACATCCCAAAGGAGAAGGTCTAACTCATAACCTAAAGAAAGTTATGATTTTTCTAAGTTAACTAGGGTTTTTGGGTACCTTAAAAGGGAAAATGCAAATTAATTTGAAAATGAAAGATAAATTCATTCCAAGAATATCCTAGAAACTAAATTTTACATGGAAAACAATGCAAAAAGAATCATTATCAAAACCTTCATGGTTAGGCAGAAAGGATTTTTCAAAGTTAGGGTTATAAAAAGGGGATTTTATGAACCCTAAATTCAAAGAAAATGTCAAAATATGTTCAAAACCAAAAAGAAATTTGTATGAATGGTTTGACAATGTTTCTGAATGTCAAAATATGCAATGTGATTTTTGTTGTGATTTTTGGAAACCTAAATGGTATTTCAATTAATTAATTTCCATTAATTAATTAAAATAAACATTTAAATATTTTAAAAATGTTTTTTTAATGCAAAAAATAAAAATAAAAATGTTTTTGGATGGAGAAAAATATTTGAATCAGAAATGCAAAGTTTGAAATTTTTTTGATGAGTTTTGATATTTTTAATAAAATGCACAAAATAAATGAAAATAAAATAAAATAAATATGAATAAAAGAGAAAGTCAGCGCATCCAAAGGCTAAGGTTTGAACTGGGAATGGAGGGAAAAACTGCGCGCCAGATCCTATGGCTCACATTCAAATTGACCTAATTACTTAATTAATTTAATTAATATGAGTTAAACCCTAAGTGAACTAATCCTGGCCATCCTTTTCTAAACTAATCCTGATCCAAAGGCCTAGAACGCATCTGGCAAACTAAACCCTAATTAAGCCCTAATCACTTTCAGATGACCGAAACAGTGCTCTGGTCATCTTCTCCGGTGAGGCCAAACAATCAACTTCTTCCCTAGGCCATTTTAGGAGCTCTAAAGCTCCAGATCAAATCCCCAAACCTCCATGAGCATGAATCTACCCTCAAAACCAATTTCTAATGCAACATGAACAAGATACGAATCAAAACACAAAAATGGCAAAACTTTCAGAAACACGATACAGGCTCAATACTCAATCATTTTCAAAACCAACAAGTGCAATGTGATCAGTGAAGCATTTAGATCATTTCTATAACTTAACAAAAGGATTCTGGAAAATTTGTTCTTGAGGTATACCTGAGATGAAGCTTTTCAGTTTGGCACTTTTTGGACCTCTCCCTTGTGCAAATAGCCTCCCCTTGATCCCCTGATGGTGTTTCAAGACTTGGAAGGAGTTGAAATGAGCTGGTTTGAGAGATTGCAACTCAACTGCACTGAAATCGTGTTTTGCTTTCAGGGGCTTTCAAGCTTGTTTAATGGTTGGGAAAGGTTCTATTGATGATGGTGAGTTGAATGGTGAAGTTTGTTTTGAGGTTTGAGGCTTGTGCTGTGAGAATCGAAGAAGGGAAAGTCTTGAGTGATTTTGTGAAACTTGGTGTATGAGAGTGTTCAGGCTTGTGTGTCTTGTGTTATGGCTTGCTTTTGGTTCACATAACATGTCTCTATTGGCCAGAGAGTTGTTGTGGCTGCAGCTGATTGGTATGGGGTGATTTGCAAAAAGTCAACATTATGTGTACTTTAGGTATGGGCTATGGCAGGAGTTGTTCAAGGGCATGTCTTGGTTCAGCATTGATCAAGGAGGTCCATAGAAAATGATTTGGGGTGCTGAAGCAAGTGTATGAGAAGATTCATGCCATTTTGCAAATTTGAAGAACTTTGGCCCTTTTTGAATTTCTTGAAGTTAAAGGCATGAAAGTGAATGATTCTTTGGGAAATTCTGATCACAATGCATTGTACTATGTTTGTATGATGCCTAGAGATGCATTAGAGGTCACAAAATGACTTGGCAAGTGGTTTTGCAAAAAATCCTCTTTGGTGTATTCTTGAAAATTATAGGATTTTTGCCAACTTTGCAAGGCCATAACTTGAGTTTCATAATGAATTAGAACATGTTCTTGTACTTTTTGAAAAGGGAATGATCCAATCTACAACTTTCATGACCAAAATTTTTTAATTTGAAGCATTTTTGGTTGAGAAAGAGGAGGTTGAAGAACTTTCCCAAAATGGAAAGTTTCCATTACAAGTCATTTCTAAGCACTTTAATGTTCAAATAAAGATCATATAACTTCAATTTGATGAAAATAACCCTTTGGTTCCATTATTGGGGTCCTCAGATGCCCTGATTTTGCTCTGACTTGCTCAAGAAGTTACCCAGTGAACATATGACTTCCACAATGAATTTCTTCATCAAAATTGGTACACACGATCCTTATAACATCTTAAGAAATTTAGAAACAAGAATGACCCAAAAATTTGGAGTTAAGGCCTCTGAAACCATAACCCTAATTTTGGTCATCTGTGTAGTGAAAATCCTAGCTCTGCTTCCATGCCTTGCCAGTTCTTGTGATTTCTTGACTTCCTTGAACTTTGAGAGACATAACATGATGATAGAACACACATGAGCCCTCTTGGAATGATTGGAGACCTTTGGAGTGGTTTAGATGGATCCTTGGATAGCCCAGATCACAAACCCTAGATGCAGATGAACTTGAACTTATGCAGTGAAACAAAAATGCTATATGAGATGGTATGTTTATACTAATTCAATCATGAGAGATCACAAGCCAATGGTGTGAAATGAGTGAGGGAAAATTTGGGGTGTTTACAAATGGGAAGTCATCTTTCGGGCTTGCTCTGTTCAGATCTCGGTAATCGACACACATTCGCACCTTGCCATCCTTCTTACGCACGGGTACAATGTTAGCAACCCACATCGGGTAACTAGTCACAGCAAGAAAACTGACATCCCACTGCTTTTGTACTTCTTCTTTGATTTTCATGGCCATAACTGGGAGAGTATGGCGCAACTTCTGTTTAACTGGCAGACAATCTTCTTTCAATGGCAGTATGTGCATGACAATATCCGTATCCAGACCCGACATATCTTGATAGGACCAAGCAAAGACGTCTACATATTCTAGAAGCATACTGATGAGCTATTCTTTCACTGGAGCTTGCAGACTGGCCCCGATCTTCACCTCTTTTACATCTTCCTCAGTACCAAGATTGATAGTCTCAACCTCCTCCTGATGAGGAGCAATCACTTTTTCCTCTTGTCTCAATAACCTGGCTAGCTCTTCAGGAAAATCATAGTCTTCATCAACCCCTTCATCTGCTTGATTAATCGGATTGTCGAAGTCATACGAGGTCATAGCAGTGTTGTTGTCGATGCATGCTTAAACAAGAAATAATAATTACTCTGCACTAGTAACCCTTAAAATTTCCTGGGAAGACTAGTTGAGGACTTGTTGGCCTGGGGCTCTTGGACGAATCCAGCTTTCCAGGTTGCAGTCGCTTTTAGCCTCGTCTTCCACATTGTTGATAGCATCCAAGGTCAGCATTCCCCCACTTATGAACTTGGGAGCTTCAGCAGCCTCCTCTTGGACCTGTCGGGATGGTCTATAACCCAAACCGAACTTGTCTTCTTTCATCTGAATTTGTAGCAGCTTGTTCCAACCCTGGGCATTCCCGTCTTCAACAACCTTCCGAGCTTGTTTGTAAGAAGCAATTGAAGTAACCGACACTTCAGCTGTTGTTTCATTGACATTGAGTGCTTCAAAACCCTGACTCATTGTCTCATGGATCTCCCCATCCATCTCAATGTACTTATAAGTGGCCAAGTGACTGACAAAGATGTCTTCTTCTCCATAAATTGTGATAATTTGGCCTTCCCACTCATATTTTAACTTCTGGTGAAGGGTCGATGTTACTGCGCTAGCGGCATGAATCCAGGGTCGACCCAACAAACAACTATAGGCAGGCTGAATGTCCATCACATAGAAGGTAGTTTTGAAAATCTGTGGTCCAATTACCACAGACAGCTTAATTTCTCGAAGAACCGATCTCTTAGAACCATCGAAGGCTCTCACAACTAGGTTATTCGGGTGGAGTGCAAGACCATCATACTCTAACTTGACCAAGGCTTTCTTTGGAAGGACATTGAGAGATGACCCAGTGTCAACCAAAGCATGAGAAAGTATAACACCTTTACATTCCAAGGTGATATGTAAATCCTTGTTGTGGTTATAACCCTCCGTAGTCAAATCAACATCAGTGAAACCTAGTCCATGTCTAGTGTTGACATTTGAAACCACCGTTTCTAGCTGGTTGATTGTAATCTACTCAGGCACATAAGCTGCGTGCAAGACGTTGAGAAATGCATCCCTGTGAGCTTCGGAACACATGAGTAGAGATAGAATGGAGATCTTGGAGGGTGTCTGATGGAGCTGGTCCATAACCTTGTAGTCACTCTTCTTGATAATTCTCATGAACTCGTCTACACCCTGATCAAAGGATGTCTTCTGAGTTTCCTTGGAAATTGGTTCTTCTGGCATCACATTCTTGCCTTTTGCTTTAGCAGCAGCTTCTGCTTCAACATTAAATCTTGGGAACTGTGAGGCAAAGAGACGTCCGCTTCGAATGAAGCCTCCGCCTCCCCTTACATTATCAATCTGTGGTGTAGAAGTTGAAGAATCAAGAGTGACTTTCTTTCCGTTGCAATAAAGATCTGAGCCGTAATGCCAAGGCACGACACTGCTGTTGTCATAGGGAACTGGTCCAGGCACCGTGATAGTAACCGGACTGATTGTTGCGGAAGAATGAGTTGTGACAGTTTGTGGATCATAATAGATTGTGACAGGAGGTCTGATTGCAGATGGTACAGGTGCAGGGAGTTGTTGATGTTGATGTTGCTGAAAGTTGTTGTCATGAGAATCTGGAACATGAATGATGGCTGGGTCATAATAAATGGTGACCGTTGAGATGTCTTCATTTATGGTTGCTGTTGTTGTAGTAGACTCTGTTGGAATGATGTTTGCTGATCTTGTAGGAGAGATGTGTGTTACAGCTATAGAAGATGGACTTGTTAAAGTGATATGTAGAATGCCTTCTCTGATATCTGATAAGATTGTTGATACCTTTCTTCAGATTTGCACAACCGTTGGCAGAAATCTTGCAAGCTTCACAATGGGCCTCACAACCTGGGAACACTTGGCATTTCAATAGCCGAGCTTCAACTTCGGCCAGTGGTGTTTGAATATTTGCAATATCATCAATCAGAATTGTTGGATGGTCTTTTTCAATGGCGTTAATTCTTGGCCCACCATGATTCGGTATCAAATTCTTTGTGACATTTGGAGGAGGTGCAAAATTCAAAGCTTTGGAATCAACTAAGTCCTGAAATTTCATGTGCAAGGCCCTGCATTTCTCTGGTTTATGGCCAGGTGCATTGGAGTGGAAGGCACATCTGGCATTGACATCATAGTTCCTTGGAAGATTCTGAGGATCTGGTGGAGCCAGAGTCCTCAATTTGATCAGATTGAGCTTCAATAACTGTGGAAGTAGAGCTGCATATGGCATCAGGATGGGATCGATAACCCTGTTAATTTGTGAAGTCCTTTGCTGGAACGGACGTTGTTGTTGGTTATTGTTGTTGTTGCTATAAGATCTCTGTTGTTGAGGAAACTGTTGTTGCTGAGGGAAGTGTTATTGCTGAGGATAGTGTTGTTGATGAGGTGCTGGAGCAGGAATGGTGACTTTGGCGACTGATCTTTGCATGTACTGGGGTCTACCCCTTCCCATATGCACTAAGTTGGTTTCTCCTGTTCTTCTAGGTCTTGAGAAGGGTTTCCTGGCATTGCTGGAACTAGCACCGTTGTCATAGATCTTACCCATCTTCAATAAGCTTTCAATTCTCTCACAAGCTATAACCACATCAGCAAAACTGGTAGAAGAGAAAGCGGCAAGCCGATCAATGTAGGTTCCTTGCAAGGTGTTCATAAACATGTCAGCAATTTCTCTTTCAGACATAGGTGGTTGGACAACAGCATCAAGTTGTCTCCACCTTTGAGCATATTCCCGGAAACTTTCTCTTGAAGATTGAGACATACCCATAAGGAGGGTCCTATTGGGTGCCATATCCATGTTGTAGTGATATTGGCGTATATAGGCCTCGGCTAAGTCCTTCCAGTTTCTGATAGTAGCCCTTGATAGGTGTGAATACCACTCTCTAGATGCCCCAGTTAAACTGTCTTCAAAGTAAAACATCCACAGCTTCTCATCCATGGTATACGCTTTCAATCTCCCCATAAAAGATTGAAGATGGGTACGAGGACAGGAGGTAACGTTATACTTCTCAAAGCAAGGAGGTTTGAACTTGTGAGGAATCCTGACTCCTTCCACTAAACCCATATCCATCACATCAAATCCCAAAGAGTTTTGGAACTCCAAGGATATCAGCTTCTCAGATATTTCGTCCAGATGACGATCATAAACTTCATCAGCCCCAACACCTAACACTGTAAACTACTCGTCCTGAGGATCTTCTTGTAGAACACGATCTCTAGTGTTTCTCTGGGTATTTCCAATAACATTGACCTCAGGGTTGATGTGAGGCCCAAACTCTGGCGGATTTGTTTGCGGCTGATCGCGCGCGTTGTTACTAGTACCTCTAGTGCCTGCATGGTTATCTTCTGGAGTTTTCCGCTTGACCAACTCCCTTAATCTTTCCTGGGTTTGTTCCAGCCCAGTCATCACAACCATGAATTGATTCATCTGAGTCCTCACTTTTGTCCTCACATCAGTTATCTGAGTCCTCACATCTGTCAGTTCTTGTTGTAGCTAATCCGTTTGTAAGCTCGGAAGGTTGTTTCTGGTCGGATACCGGTGGATGCGATGAACGGGAAAGACCCTCCTGTGAGCAATATTTCCTGAAACAATCAACAAGGTGAGAAAACAAAAAAAAAACTCCTGCAACACAAAGAAATATGAGGTTAGAATGCAATGTAGTATGTCTATTTGTCTTCCAAGGGTATCCGCTTTGATTATTTGGTTTTGACCTTCCAGACCTCTAGGAATGATTAAGATGCTGAAGTAATCAAAGCCCATTAGAAAATGAAAGTAATACATGAACCATACATTACAAATGCCAAAATACATAGTTTCTGATTACAACAAGTTTCCATGGTGGGTCAGAATACAATAAAGTCAAGAATACAAACAAAATAACCATGGAGAATTAAAGTAGAACCAAAATAAAATACAAGTAAAAGAGAAATCAAACATCCAGCCCAAAGTCATCCTACTTGACTTCCTTTAGGAGAGCATCAGTCACTGGTCCAACTGGATGCTCTGTGTTGGTCCTGATGAGAAGGTTTCTGGTTGCAATGACACTTGTCATCTTCTGGTACTTGTCTTGTTCTTTTGATCTCTTCAACCCCGCCCGGAGTTTTAGCTCGAAGATTTCCTTCTGTGCTGCTAACAGGGCTTCCCGACTCTTCTTCTCATTGGCTTCCAGCTGCTCTATCTTAGCCTGTGTCTTCTAATCTTCTTGCAAACGAGCTTCAGTTATCCTGATCCATCTAGCCTGAATCTCTTCCAGATAGTGATCAACTCTGGCCTTCTAAATCTTGGCTTCTTTGCAAGCATTCTTCAATACCAACTCCCCTGCTCGGGCTTTTCTGATGAAGTCCTCTGCCTTTTCTATCTTGGTCACGTGCTCGATTCAGAGCTTCTCTAACCTCTCAATGTCCAAACGACTATCATTCCTTTCCCAAATGGTCTTCTTCAAAGCTTCAGAAAGGTGGGCATTCCTCTCTTTCAGCTTCTCAAATTCCTCCAAACTCATTGTGGCTACAAGCTCTACTGCTGATGGTCCTGGTACATCCTCCAGGGTAAATGGTATGCGAGTGATCTGTCCTCTAATGCGAGACCATTCAGTGTACTGAGCAGAAGCTATGTTGTTGCACTTACCCAGAATAACAGTCCCTTTAGTCTGTATGTTGTCCCAATCCCAGGATGGTTGTCAGACAATGGTATGATTATTCAGAATAGCACAGTAAAGAGACTCTGCTAAGTTCTGCTTTCTTGGTGGATGTATTAATGCATATCCCAACTGTCTTTTGAAAAGTAAAGGATTGTAATTGATGCAACCCTTCACTCCAATAAGAGGTACATTAGGATATTGTCCACAACTTGTAATTATGTCCCTGCCCTTGGTGTTCTGAGTACACCACCTGATGTCTTCTGAAGTAAGGGCTATCATCCTCTTAGCCCAGTTCCTTGTCTGATGTGGGTTCAAGAAAGCTTTCGTCTTCGGCATGTGTCTCATCAACTAACTGTAGAAAAGAGGTGCACAACGTCTGACCAATCTTCCCCTCTGCTTCTCATTCCTCTGATGCACTGAGTAATAGAATTCTCCTAGCAAGGTAGGCATTGGATTCTTCAGCAGAAAGATGTGGATATCATTCTTTCTTACAAACTTAGGCTCGTCTGCAAACAAGATAATACCATATATACTAAGAGCCAAGATGGCACAAACAGTTTCCCACTTCCCTAATGCAGCATGACTGGTAGCCTGAGTAACCAAGAAATCCAGATGGAGGCCTTGGATTCCAGCCTTGGTGGTCATATGCTCATCAATGATAGTTGCTTCCAGATGTAGAGCCTTAGCTATGTCTTCATTCTTAGGAGCAGTCATCTCATGGTTGAAAGGAATTCCTCTTTTGGTAGGGACACCCAATAACATAGAAAACTCTTCCAACAAAGGACCTATCTGAAAGTCTATGAAAGTGAAACAACGGAGAGGAGGGTCATAAAACTGAAGGCAAGTGTGAATCATGCTCCTCTGTGATGCATCCAAGTCCATAATCATGTCCTGGATCCCACTATAATGTTCTCTGAATAAGGGGACATGATCAGGAGTGATGAGTGCATGTACCTGACTAATGCCTGTCAGAGGGTAATCAAAGAAGTGGTAAGTGATGTTGCTCTTTCTGGTTGAATCCATACTGAAGATATGTTGATGAAGATAACTGGAGAAGATAACCAAAGCCAACAGCTGAAGAGGATGGTTGAAGCAGATATCTGAGCAGAAGAACGGTCAAAACCAAACCAAAGAAGATATGGATACCCTGTAAAACAAATAGACAAATGTTAAATGATGCAATATGATGTATGCTGAATGATATGCAAAGGTTTGTGATCAGGTGCTGGATTGTCTGTTGCTTTGATAGGGTCCATGAGTGTTCAGAATTCCGAATGAAGGTCTGAGAACCAGTAACCAAGTGGGGGACTCAAATTAAGAGTCGCTTGTCCAGGGTTTCATAAGAATCAGTCCAAAGTAGTGTAACCTTAAAACAATCCCAGTAACAGGGTATGTTGAGGCCAAAGGGTTCCTGCAAACCTGTAAACAACCCCACCCACTCACAGGTATTGTTCTAGAACAAAGATCCTCAGGTTTGGATCTATTATGAGAAGTATAAACACTTCTAATCCGGAGGTACGATGTTTACCCTAATCATAAAGAATCCTCCTCTAATTCACCTCAGATGCTGAAGATCATCTAAAAAGGTTATCCAGAATTAGCAAGCTTCCCAAATAGCCCTAGCACTACAGGAGATCTGTAGCACAGAGTTCTCAAGAAGAAACCCATGTCTGAACCGTGTTTTCATATTCCCGCACCAGACCGAAATGGAATGGGAAAGAATATGAATCCACTCTAATCCTCTTTCTGTCACTCAGGCCTTTGTGTTGGACCTTTCTCACTGGAATACCCCTCCCACCAAGGCAAACCAACAAACCAGCACAGATGATATGCTAATAAAATGAAATACATAAAGTGGTAAATGAAAGCGATAAAATAAATGCAATAAATAAAGCTGTACAGAAAGCAATAAATAAACCAAAAACAAAAGCACACATAGCACATAACACCCCCAGTAAACAAAATCAAACAAGCGCTAGGAGAAATTCACAAAAGAACCAGAAGCCCTGGTTGCAAAGCATCTCCCAGCAGAGTCGCCAAGCTGTCGCTCCCCGTACTCTCGTCCCGGTGCAGACGCGGATGGTCGGCGATGTTGGAGGTTGAGGTTGAATAAAGTCGCCAGCTAGGCATTTTTATCCTAAAGGAAAGGTAATGCTGCATAAACCTGGAAGGGTATGGATAAGACGATTGCGAACCAAAGAAACTGAGAAAGGGGGTTGGTTACGACCTAGGAAGGTATTAGCACCCAGATCGTCTTTCGTACTCGACGGGATCCACGCTTACTTGATTGTGTTTAAAAAGGGGTAGTGTATATGCTGACTGTGTGTGAAAAGCTAGGGAAAAATGTACAGAGTGTCAGTGCAAAAAGAACGGTGAGTGCTAAGAGATTGAGGCTTAGAAAAGAAAGCTGAAGGAGGGGAAGACAAAGAGACTTTTGTTCGATAACTGTTAAGTTATGCCTACGTATCCTCTCGTGCAATGAGGAAGTCAGAACACCGTAGTTCAACTCAAAGAGACTGAATGATTTGGCTGTGAACTGCTTGCTTGTCTATGCTCAAGTGTGTGACTCATCTGGCTCGAGCGCTATCTGTCTTGCTTTAGACGGGATAACGAGTTCTCGTTTTCAGAGTGAATGTGATGAGAAAAGAATCCCGAAGGAGACATTTATTGTTTGTTTTTGTGTTTTCAGTTTTTTTATTGTTTTTGGTGTTTTGCATAGGATAATGAGCTTAAGCCTAAATCAAGGGTTGTAAACGCATTATATCCTCCCTGATTAGGGATAATGAGCCTACTTAAGCATGAGATGAAGATCTCAACTTAATTACCCTAATGATGCAGGATTAAGATCATTAACCTACTTGTGATTATTAAGTGTTTTTGGGTTTTGTTTAGTGTTAAGTAATGAGTTGAATCTCTAATCAGGGATTAGTGAACTCATTACACCATCCTAAGAGAAGGATGATAGATGAGAACACTTAAGCTGAGAAAGACTCCTCAACTTAATCCATGGTTAGGGACTAAATTAATTATATAACGAGACTTTATTAAAGAGGGATTTTAATTAAAGGGTGAGATTAATAAGTGGATTATATGTTTGTAAGACTAGCTTGAGGGGGACTTGTCCATTAAACACTAGGGTTAGTCCCTCTTAACCAAAAGGAAGAGATGTAACCCTAATATAAGGCCCAAGTTACACGCTTAAGTCTTAATGAGTTATTAGGTGTTTTGATTAAGAGGTGTAAACAAATTAAAGGTTTAACACTAAGGATTAAAGTTATACACTCCATCCTAAGATAAGGATGCAGGCATAACCTTAATTCAAAGTCCTAAAGCTTTAAGTTTTTAGCCTCTGATTATGAGATCAGAAAAGTGACTCAAAGAGACTCAATGGTAAAAAACTAAGGTGGGACTATACAAACCTAAGATTATCATGCTTGGATGTTCCTATGGCTTGTGAGGCTTAAAAGAAAGATCTTCAGGAGGCATCCAAGGAAGAAGAAGCAGATGAAAAGAGAAGAGGAAGGAGAATAGGTTACTTACTTCCTGGAGAAGATAAGTAACCTGAAAGAAAGAGATAGGAGCAAGAGAGCACAAGTGAAGCAAGTTAACTTCAAAGACAAGTAAATAATGTATATGAAGAGATGAGAATAGGTGGGATGTGAAGGCAAATCCACATCCCAAACAACTTACCATAAGCCCCTGAAATGTTAGTGTGAATGCATAAGATGCAAAGAAAAAGGAAATAAAGAAAATGAAGGTGCAAAGACCAAAACCAAAAGTGAATATGCTATGAAAATGTGTCATGAGATGATGCAAAGTCATGTAAGGTGCTTATGAATGTTCACACAAGGGATGAGATGCAAAGAGAAGCATGTTAGAAGCTTGAAAACACACGGTTACACATGAAGAGCAATGAATGCAAAGCATACCAAATGAATGAAGAAATGCTCAAGAAATGTTCTAACATGTCTTAAGATGTCTAAGATGGCATACAAGTGAATGAAATGCTATGACAAGTTCATATGATGATGATATGCAAAGATGAATGCAAATGAACATGAGAAATTAGGGTTTTATGAATGTATGAGATGCACATAGTCAAAACAGAAACATACATCATGATAAAAATTTGAAAATGAACTCAAACAAACTATAAACACACACAAGATAACTACCCAAAGATGAAGGTCAGAAGCTAAACCTAGAGAAAGTTATGAATTTTCTAAGTTAACTAGGGTTTTTGGGTACTTCTAAAGGAAAAATGAAAATCAATTTGAAAATGCAATGCAAAATTATGAATCCAATAACCTAGATACTAGATGCCATGTGTGAAAGAATGCAAAAAGAACCAAGTTTAAACTCATCATGGTTGATCAAAAATGATTTTTTCAAGTTAGGGTTAGAAAAATGTGAAATTTATGAACCCTAATATAAAGAAAATTGTGAAAACATGATCAAACCTAAAAAGAAATTTGTATGGTGAGTTTGTAAATTATTCTAAATGCCTAAGAATGCATCATGAATATTTTAGTGATTTTTAGATACCTAAATGTATTTTTAATTAATTAAAATCAATTAATTAATTAAATAAAACATTTAAATGATTTTAAAATACTTTTTTAATGCAAAAATTAAAAATAAAAATGTTTTTAATTTTAGAAAACATTTTGACGTGAAAATGCAGAAAATGATATTTTTATAAATGTTTTTGCTATTTTTAATAAATATATGAAACGAAATATGAAAAATAAAAAGAAAAATGAAAAGTATGCAAGATCAAATGCCAGGATTTGAAGTTGGGGTGACTTGGCGCGTGTTTGGGTGGTCAGGATTGAATCTGAGATAATTAACCTAATTAAATTAATTAAATGAGGATTAGGGTTAAGTGAGGCATCTGGAACATTCATTCGCGCGGTAAACCTAAGATCTAAGGGCTGACATTTAAATCTGGCTAATTAATGGGATTAACCCTAATCACTCTCAGGCGACCGGAACAGTGTTCCGGTCGTCTTCTCCGGCCACTCTTCTTCCCTATCTCTCTATAAGCTACCCCAAGCCCCCAAAATCTCCAGAATGCACCCCCAAACAACATTAAACAAGAATCAAGCATAAAAACCATTTATATTTCATGAATCCACTGAATCGAATCAAACAAGCTTTAGGTTAAAAAATTTCAGAAGCACGATACACACTCATTTCTCAACCATTTTCAAAAGTAAAGACATCAGCATGATCAGGGAAGCATGTAGATTGATATTGTAACTTAAATAGACAGTTCTGGAAAAAATGTTCTTGGTGACTACCTGAGTTGAAGCTTTGCAACTCTGAGCTTTCTGGACCTCTTCTTTGTGCAAACCCACTCCAATGATCACCCTGATGCTTCTGAAAGGCTTAGATGGAGTTTATATGAGCTGGTTTGTGTGTTTCAGTTCTGATAGTGCAAGAATCGTGTTTGTGATTCAGTGGTTTTCAGGCCATTGTAGTGGCTGCTTTTGATGGCTTGATTCATGTGATCGCATGGATTTTGCAATTTTCCCTCTTTGAGATTTCTTGAAGAACAAGTCATGGAAACTTGTGATTCTTGACACAATTCTGATCAAGGCAAGTTGTATTATCATGTTATGATGCTTATGAGTGGATTAGAGGTCATTAGAAGTCTTTAAACTTGATTTTGTAAAATTCCCTCTTTGGCACATACTTGAAAATTATAAGATTTTCCCAACTTTGAAACATCATATCTTGAGTTCTAGGATCAATTAAGAGGAGTTCTTGTAATTTTTGAAAATGGGAAGATCCAATCCACAACTTTCATGTTTGAAGATTTTTCATTTGAAGCCTTTTTTATCAAGAAAGAGGAGGTTGAAAATCTTTCCCAAAATGGAAAGTTTTCATTTCAAGTCATGTCCAAAAATGGAAAGTTTGCAAGTGGCTTTAAATTCTTCAATATTGTGAAATTCTAACCACTTATAAGATCAAATAAAGATCATAGAACCTTAAATTGATGAAGATGACCCTTTGGTACCATTCGTGGTGGCCTCAGATGCCCTGATTCTGACTTTTCTTGCACAATAAGTTACCAGTTGATCAAATGACTTCCACAGTGAATTTCTTCATCAAATTTGGTACACATGCTCCTTATAACATATTAAGATCAATGGAATCAATAATGAACAAAAAATTTGAGATTAAGGGCTTCAAACCCAAAACCCTAATTTTAGGTCATCTGTGTAGGAAATCTTCAGTCTTTCTCTATGCCTTTGCAATGCTTTGTGATCACTTGACTTTTAAGAACCCTGTGGAGCATATTATGATCATGGACACACATGGACCTTCTTTACAAGCTTCAAGGCATTTGATATAGCTCAGATCACTTCTTGGATTCATCTGATCACAAACCCTAATTGTGCAACTTATGCAGTGGAACAAACTATGCAATGTGAGATGATATGCTTATGCAAATGCAATATGAAAGATCACAAGCCATGGTGTGAGAAAAAGTGAGGGAAAATTTTGGGGTGTTTACAGTAATGCTGCATAAACCTAGGAAGAAGGAAAGGACAAGGTCCTGCGAACCAAAGATCTGGGTTCGGGAGTCGGTTACGACTTGGGAAGGTATTAGCACCCTAGACCGTCCTCCATACTTGACGGGATCCACACTTGTTTGTTTGTTTCATAGGGTGAGAAAAACTACTGTTGAATAAAACTGCTAATGGAATGGGAATGAAAGAAAGGGAATTGGAAAAGATAATGGAAAGAAAGATGGAAATGTAGGGAAAATAAAGAATGTGCTCGAACGGGCCCTACCCCGCTGCCTACGTACCTCATCGGGAAAATGAGGATCAGAGTCGACGTAGTTCGCCTAACTAAGGCGTGAACTATTTGTTTGTGTTTTTTATAGCTGGAACTGCATATGTCTATGCTCAAGTGTTGCAGGCCCGTCTGGTACGAGTGCGTTTATCGTCTTGCATGTGAGGCAAGTCGTCGCAAGTTCGCATTTAGAATGAATGAGGTGAGAAAAAAAGTTCCTGCAGGAAAATCGCTTATTGTTTGTTGTTTTCTTTTTAAGAGTTTTTTATGAATTTGGCACAAGGAAGTGAATCTAAACTCTTTTCCATAGAATGTATACTTGCTATTATATTCCAAGATGGAATAGTAGAACAAGCACACCAAGCAAGGAGAATTTATTCAAGACTTGTTTCCAAGGATTAAGGTTTAAGTTCACTAGCTTGTTGAACTTATTACATGTTTTTTTAGTTTGTGTGAAGAAATGTCTTTTAGATTTTTTCTTTGTGGAAACGACCCCTTGATAAAACTTGTACATCATGCTAGAAAAGCTTACACCATTCCAAGATGGAATGAATGTAAGTGCCCCATGGAATAAGGTTATACACAAGGGATCCTTTCATGCATTTATTAAGTCTTTTTGGATTTGTTTGAAGATGAGAAGAGAAAGACTCAAGAGGCAAAGGTCAAAGCTAATGGGGGACTAAGACACAACCCTAAATCATATTATTATGTACAAAAGTGTGGTCCTATGGTTAATGAGGTATTCTAACCTAAGGAAAAGAAAAAAAAAGCAAGTTAGAATTCAACTTACTTCCTAAGGAAGTTAAGTTGAATCTAAAGAAAAAGAGGAGCCCTATGAACTAAGCACCAAGGTGCTAAGGAAAAAACAAATAAATGCATAAGATATGTGGAATGAAGTGATTACCATATCTTCCCACCTACAAAACAAATGTTAGCATGATGAAGAAATATGAACAATTAAGATATGTCAAACTTCTTAAACAACTCTTACTAGCTAAGGAAGGATATTAATGAACTCCTAAGGTTAGTACTTAAGCTTAAGGCATGCTATAAGATAGAAAACTTAAAAAGTCAGTAGCTAAACTCAACTTAAGTATTCTAAAGCTATAAGAATGAACAACTTCAAACTATTCCCTAAAAGGAAGCTAAATCTTAATAGGAGTTAAGGTGAAGTTACATGAGGAAATCTAAATGGTTAAGTATGCTAAAATTGTATGAAATCAAAGGTGAATAGAAAATCCAGGACCTAAAACTTAATGAAAGTATCCTAAGATGTAAAAAAAAATGGTTGAAAATAGACTCAAGTGAAAGAGATTCAAACACTATGTGGAATGGTGTGAAGATAAGAAGAAATGAACATTGAACTTCAAAGGAAGGAAAATAATTAGAATAAAATAAAACATGATCAAGAGGATTTGAATTTCTCATGCAAAAACCAGGAGCTTGATGAAGTGTTAAAAAGTGGTTTAAACACAAACATTGGTCACAAAGGACATGAAGTGAATGGCATTAGGGTTAAGGAACCTAAATGTGAAGTTTTGAAGTCTTAAGGAGGCATATGACACTACATGAAACACAAGGATCAAATACTTGAAGTGAACACTTGAAAATGTGTATGAAACACTTATGAGGTATATGACAATGATTTAACAAGTATGACATGGTCACAAAGTTGGTTTTGAGGGTTTAAATGGAAGAAGAAGAAGAATTGGGGCAAACGAAGGCATATGTGACTTATGGATCAAATAACCAACAAAAATCAAAATGTGATGACTTAAAATGGATGCACATCATTTAAGGACTTCTAATGGGACCTAAGAGACTCAAATTAAATACCTCAAGTGAATGACATAAATGCCTTACCAAAAAGGGATAAGAAGAAGTGATAATAAAGGACCAAAATGTGACTTGTGGTACAAGGTACTTGAAAAAATATCAAACATTGAAAAATTATGAAAATTAACGTTGAGGATCACAATCCAGAGAATGAATTATGTACCAAAATCTCACAAAAACTCCTAATTTTGAGTGGTCAAATGAATACTAGAATGGACTCAAAAGGACCTAAACATGACCTAAAAATCCAGAGAAAAATATTTTGAGGAAGTATGATGAATTATTAAGAGAATGCAAAAAGAATGGTGCATTTATCATTTTTAGTTTAGGAGAACAAATATGGACAAATTTCTTGGTCTAAAATGAAGAAATTATGAAACAATTAAATGGAAAATTAATTCTGGTTTTAAAAATGAATAAAAATGAAATCTAAAAATAGTAATATTAGAGAAAAATATGAAGAATGCTCATGAATTTAATTGGAATTTTTGGATGCATTTTGGTATTTTTAATAAAAGGAAACGAAATTGGAATTAAAATGAAAAAAGAAAATAAAAGGAAACAAATACATTGGGCCTGGGGGGTTCAAAAAGCCACAAAAACCACACAAATGGGTTGACACAAATGCGCATGGGGGTGTGGATATGAGGTCAAAGTCAACTAGACTGAGAGAAAGAGAGAGAGAGAGAGAGAGAGAGAGAGAGAGAGAGAGAGAGAGAGAGAGAGAGAGAGAGAGAGAGAGAGAGAGAGAGAGAGAGAGAGTCACTTGTCTGGGAGGTTGTTCATTAATATACTGGCACAATGTGGAACGTTAGATTGAAAGGATCCAAAGGTCATGACTGAAAGTTATGGAAATTAGGGAAATACTGTTCAGATGACCAGAGATGAATTCCAGTCATCTTCTCCGGCCATGCTCCGGCAGGGCAAACACAAATCAACACTAAAATGAAAACTAAAACATCTATGGACTCGTCTCTCTTCCCTGATCACAAATATGGCCTCACAATCCATTTAGGGCTCCTAAATCTCATGAATCGAAAGCAAGAAGGTCAACCTGGAAAATTGAATCTAAGTACCTAGAGTGCATATCAACTAGCCAGTCATCCAATAGCTTTTATCAAGCTTCCATCAACATGAAACCACTGAAAAACATGCCATTCGAGAGAGTGAAAGTTCAGGACATACCTGAATTGTCGAGAGATCAAAGTGTTGCTAGAAGACCAGAGAGGAGGATCATTAGATTGCTTGATCTTGATCAAAGAGAGTGAAATAAACACTTTGGGAACTATGAATCTTGATTTGTTGATGAAAATGTGGTGAAGATCAATGCTATGCAGTGTTGAATTCTTGGTGGTCCAAGTTGTGAATTCCATGGATCCTATGCATGAGATGATGCTGATGATGGATTGAAGATGAATGAAACCAGATTAATGCAATTTGAGGAGTTTGGATCCAAAATGCAATGAAGCTTTAAAATGTGCAGTGCTTGATCCTTGAAGTTTCAGGCTATGCATTCCATGGAGATTGTGCTTGAGGTGATGGAAATGATGAATTGAAGAAGAATGGATCTAGCTGATTGAATATGAACTCTTCTCGAAGCTAAATGCATTGTGCAAATTCAGAGAGAATGCTTAAGAATTTTGGTGATTTGTGGTGAAATGATGTTGAACCTGCAAACTGAAGTGGTGAGTTTCTTTTATAAGGCCCTTAACCATGGCTAACATGCCCAGAGTTAACTGAGTGAGTGAAGTTAAGTGAGTGAGGTTGTTATGGCAGTTATGCCAGCTGGATCTTCCAAAAACTTCCTCATTCGAGCTGGATTCAATTTGGAGCTGAACATGCTAATTAGAGTGAGGGTGAGGTGATGAAGTAACATGATCCAATGATTGTAGCTTTTAGTGCAATGTCATTTGGACTAAGCTCTATGGGATGCATAACAAGAGGTGTAATCCTGGAGGTATTCAAATGCAGCCTGCAATGCTTTATCAATGCTCCTTAATTTGAAGGCTTCAAGTTGGTACATGGTAGTTGATGTGAACCACCAGCCGTAGGATCAATCCCTTAATTCAATGTGCTTTAATCTTAATACAATGTATGATGTCCACCTGATGAGATAAAGTGAAATTGCACTACCTTATCACCCAAGCAAGCCAGTTTGAAGCCATACTCTTCTATGGGAGCTTTCTTCCTGCACAAGTCATCAATTCATGTGCTTCTTGGTCTCAATCTGAAGTAGAAAGTTCATAGAACAAGTTTGAGGTTTGGATCATGATAGGATATGGCTTCTAAGTTCCTCAAATACTCCTTTGAAAACAAGGCAATGTGACTGCAAAAATGCATGGCACGATTTTGGCTTGCCTTGTGTCCATTGGCCTATGTGTGACCAGTTGCAACCTCCCTACTTTGTTCCTCCATAACTTCCAATCCTTTGATCAAATGGAAAAACTTTGAACATCAACATTATATGAATCATATAAATGAACATCTTTGTATCCCACAAAAAATTCATTTGAAGCCTTTTAGATGGAGAAAAATGGCTTGCGATCTTGAACACCACCTGTTTGATGAATTGTCAAGAAGGGCGTGCGCTGGCTTACAAGTTGCCTCGCCCATGACTTGCATTTTGCCCTACTTTGCTCAAACTTTGCAAGATCATATCTCTCTCAATTTTTATGTTATGAGTGAGTTCCACCTATGGATTTGAATCTCACGATGCCCTCTTTAATTGGAACAAGGTAGAATTTTGATAGCCCTCATATTTTGGGAGAAGGCCTCTCTCAAAGATGTTGCAAAAATGGCCAAAACTTGCCATTTTTTGGAAACCCTAATTTTCCAAAAATGGTAAGTTTTGGTTTTCTTGATTTCTCTTGATTCCTCCATCATTTCTTGATCAAATTTGAGCCATAGGATCCTTGTAAGCCTAATTTAATAATTTTGATCTCACAAAGTCAGGAGTTGACTTTTTCTTCAGCCTGGTTGACTTTTACCCAAATCCCTGATTTTCAGTCATCTGGCCCATTGAACCTCTTCCAAAATGTTTCTATGGATGAAATTTGAACCCTAGGCACTTGACATCATATAGAAGACAATGGAATTCACTTTGAATCAAAATTTCATGGAGAATCCCAATAGAAGTGAAACCCTAATTTGGCCCTTTTCATTAGGAGATGTTGCACTGCTTGCTTCCTCTGATTAATTCAACTCCTTCCATGGCTTGTGGCTTCAAATGAAGACTTATGGGATGTTGTGAACCTCTTTCACAAGGTTGAGAAGCTTTGTGACCCTTTGGTTTCCTTTGCACAACTTTCAATTGCTCCAATCATTGACCACATACCTATGCCTCAGCCATGATGAGTATGATGCAATGTTGTTGGTTATTTTATGAATTTATGTATTCAAAATGCTATGCAAAATGTTGAGGGAATGAGAGGGAAAATAATGAGGTATTACATCTGCCCCTTGTCGCTCCCACTAAATGAAGCTGGGTCAAATAGGGTACATACGCGAACAGTCGACGAGAGAGGAGAACACAAGGGTGAACTGAAAAGAGTCGTCAGCTAGGCATTTTTATCCCGAAGGAAAGGTAATGCTGCATAAACCTAAGAAAAGATGGATAAGACGGTTGCAAACCAGAGAAACTGAGAAAGGGGGTTGGTTACAACCTGGGAAGGTATTAGCACCCAGATTGCCCGTCGTACTCGACGGGATCCACGCTTGGAAGATTTGTGCTTTAAAGGGGTAGTGTCAGTGCTATCTGTGCATCAGAGCTGGAAAAGAATGCAAGTGTCAGTACTGGAAGAAAGTGTGAAGTGAATAAAAGAAGTGTCAATGCAAGGAAAGAGTGTGAAGCTCAAAACAATGAGGCTTAAAGGATAAAGCTAGAAGAGGGGGAATATACAGAGACTTTTGTTCGATAACCGTTAAGTTATGCCTACGTATCCTCTCGTGCAATGAGAAAGTCAGAACACCGTAGTTCGACTCAAAGAGACTGAAAGACAAATTGATTTGTGAACTTCTTGCTTGTCTATGCTCAAGTGTATGACCTATCTGGCTCAGGTGCTAACTGTCTTGCATCAGACGGAAGAAGCGAGTTCTCGTTTGTGAGTGAAGATGGTGAGAAAAGAATCCTGGAGGAGACAATTATTGTTTGTTTTTGGAGTTTTCAATCTTTTATTGCTTTTTGGGGTTTGTCATAAGCTAATGAGCTTAAGCCTAAACCAAGGGTTAGTAAACTCATCATATCCTCCCTTTGATTAGGGATAATGAGAATACCTTAAGTATGAGATAAACACCTCAAACTTAATTACCATGATGTAGGATTAAGATCATTAACCTACTTGTGATTATTTAGATGTTTTTGTGTTTTTGTTTAGTGTTACGTAATGAGTTTAACCATAATCAAGGATTTAATGGACTCATTACACCATCCTAATAGAAGGATAATAGATGAGAACATTTAAGCTGAGAAAGGCTCCTCAACTTAATCTATGGTTAGGGATTAACCTCATGACAAAACAAAGTCTTTATTAAAGTGGATTTTAGTTAATGGTAAGGTTAAGAAGTGAGTTTTATGGTTTGTAAGACAACTTGAGGGGGACTTGTCCATTAACACTAGGGTTAGTCTTTCTTAACCAATTAAGGAAGAATTAGAACCCTAATGCAAGGCCCAAGTTACAAGCTTGATGCCTTAGTGATTTATTAGATGGATTGATTAAAGGATTTAAACACATTAAGGGTTTAACACTTAGGATTAAAGTTATACACTCCATCCTAATAGAAGGATACAGGCATAACCCTAATCACAAAGTCTTAAAACCTTTAAGGTTTAGTCCTTGATTAAGAGATGAGAAGAGAGACACAAAAGATGACACAATGGTAAAACTAATGGGGGACTAATCAAGCCCTAATTGTAATCATGATTGGGGGTCCCTAGGGTTTATGAGGTTTGCAAGAAGATCTTCAAGGAGAGCCACCATGGAAGAAACAGGATGGAAGGGAAAGAAGCAGAAAGAAGCAAGACAACTTACTTCACTTAAGAAGATAAGTTGCTTGAAGAAAGAAGGTGAGGAAGGAGCATGAATGAGCGAGCTCACTCAATTACAAAAGTAAAATGCAACAATGATGCATAAAAGAGATGAGAAGAGATTATGAGAAGTGAAGGCAAACTCACTTCTCAAACACTTACCACCTGAAAAGTTAGCAAAAGGAAATGAAATGAAATGAAAATGGGATGGAATGCAAAGATGAAAGCCAAAGTCAGAAGCAAATTCATGATGTAAATGATGATAAGAGATGATATGAAAGCATGTCAAGAGATGCAAATGATCATACAAGTAATGAGGATGCAAATGAGACATGTAAGCATGAAAGTTTATCAATGCACATGTAATGAAATGAATGCACAACATGGCAAATGGATGATGCAATGATCAAACATGAATCTAATATACTCTAAGATGCCTTATATGTCATGTGAATGCACAAAATGTCATGGAAATTTCATGTATGCAAGCTTATGTAAGATGGATGCAAATGAAGATGCAAATTAGTGTTTATGCACAACATGAGATGCAAAATTCAAAATCAGAAGCAAAGCATGAGATAAAAAATTGAAAATGGAATCAAAGGGACCCTAAACCTATGCTAGTTCACTGCCCAAAGGGGAAGGTCAGAGGCTAAACCCTAAAGGACTTATGATTTTCCTAAATTCCTAGGGTTTTAAGGGTGATCCTAAAGGGAAAATGCCAAACAAATTGAAAATGAAAGATAAAAATGAAATACAAATGTTTTTAGATGCTTGAAAGAATGCATAACACAATGCAAAAAGAACCATTCACAAACTCAACTTGGATCAAAAGTTATGAATTTTTGAAGTTAGGGTTAAAAATATTCAAATTAAAGGACCCTAATTCAAATGAAAATTGCCAAAGTATGATCAAAACCAAAAAGAAATTTGTGTTGTGAGTTTGTAAATGTTTGGAAATGTTCTCTGAATTTTTTGGTGATTTTTGGAAACCTAAATTCTATTTTAATTAATTAATCTTCATTAATCAATTAAAATAAACATTTAAATATTTTTAGAATAGTTTAAAAATGTAAAAAATAAAATAAAAATTGTTTTTATGTTAAGAAAAATATTTAGAATAAAAATGCAGAAAGAAAATATTTTTTTGGATTTTTTTATGTATTTTAAAATAATTATGCAAAACAAATAACAAAAATATGAAATTAAATGAATTAAATGGAAAGTCAATCGATCCAATGGCCAGCATTTGATGTTTTTTGGAGGGAGTTGACCCACGCGTGAATGGAGGGTTCAGATCAATTCTGGATATTTGAATTTTCTTAATCCTAATTAAATCTAATTAATTGAGATTAGGGCATAAACACATGATCTGAACCGTTCATTGCGCGCGGGAAACTGAAATCAAAGGCTCACATTCAAACTCAGCCTAAACCCTAACCCTAATCTAATCACTTTCAGATGACCGGAACAATGGTTCCGGTCATCTTCTCGGGCGAGCACAAAAACCTAACTTCTTCTCTAGGCAAAATCAAGAGCTCTAAAGCTCCAGATCACATCTCCTAATCACCCTGAACACGAATCAAGCATCAAAACAAATTTCTATAACCTACAACTCAAGATATGGATCAAAACATAAAATCTGGAAAAGTTTCAGAGCTTCGATATAGGCTTATCTCTCAACCATTTTCAAAACTAACAAGCACAGTGTAATCAGTGAAGCATAAGCAACATTTCTATGGCATAAAAATCAATTTCTGGAAAAAATGTTTTGGTGATACCTGAATTGGAGCTTTCACCTTTGGAGCTTTCTGACTAGTTCTTTGCTTCAAATCACCCCCAATGATTCCCCTGAAGAGTTTGCAAAGCTTGGTTAGAGTTGTTTATGGCTGGTTTGTGAGATTGATGCAGCTCAGTTCAAAGGGGGAGAGAAATCGTGTTTTTGATATGGGGGTTTTCAAGGCAAGGTGATGGTTGGGAAATGATCAGAGGTTGATGGTGAGTTGTTCTATGGAGTTTGTTTTGATGTTTGAAGCTTATGTGCTGAGTTTCGAAGAGAAATGCATAAGAGGGAGTTTTGGTGTATGCTGAGTTGTGGGAGGATTCTGGCCTGCTTGTTGTGTGTAATGGTTTGCATTTGGTCCATGTATCAATCCTTGATAGGTCAGGGAGTTATTGGTGGCCTGTGTTGATTGGTATGGTTCAAATTGCATAAAGTCAAGAAAGTTGTCCTTTGAGGTATGGGCTCATGACAGGCTGGCTTAGAGGCATGGCTCGAGTCAGTTGGCTTTAGGGAGGTCCATGGAAACTGATTTGAGGAGCTGGCACAAGTGGATGTCAAGATTTGTATCATTTTGCAAATTCATGAAGTTTTGGCCCCTTTCGAATTACTTGAGGATCAAGACATGGAATGGCATGATTATTTGGGCAATTATAAGTTTTAGGTCATGTGTGAGGTTTGTGTAATGCTTAGAAGTCAATTAGAGGTCACATTTTGCTTTGTCATGAGTTTTTGCAAGTTTCCCTCTTTGGTGCATAAGTGAAATTTAGTGATTTTCCCAACTTTGCAAGGCCATAACTTGAGTTCTATGATGAATTAGATCAATTTCTTGTACTTTTTGAAAAGGGAATGATTCAATATACAACTTTAATGACCAATAATTTTTCATTTTAAGCATTTTTGAATCAAAAAAGGAGGTTAAAAAACTTTCCCAAAATGGCAATTTTGCATTACAAGTCACTTTCCCAAAATGGCAACTTTGCAAATGGCTTGAAATTCTTCAATTTTGTGAACTTCTAATATCTTCTAAGATTAAATAAAGATCATGTACACCTTCAATGATAGAGAAGACCCTTTGGTTGGATGACTGGGGGCCTCAGATGCCCTGATTTTGCACTGACTTGCTCAAGAAGTCATCTATTGATCAGATGCCTTCCACATTGAATTTCTTCATGAAAATTGGTATGTAGGATCCTTATAACATATAGAGACCAATAGAAACAAGAATGACCAAAAAATTTGGAGTTATGGCCTCTGAAACCAAAACCCTAATTTTAGGTCATCTGTGCAGTTAAACCTGGCTCTGCTTCCATGCCTTTCTCAGTTCTTGTGATTTTCTGACTTCCTTGATCTTGGGAGAATATAATATGATACTTGAACATACATGGACCCTCTTGAGATGATTGATGATCTTTGGAGTGGCTCAGATAGCTCATGGATTGCTTAAATCACAAACCCTAGATGCAGATGACTTTGAACCAATGCAGTGAACCAAAAATGCAACACGATGTGATATGCTTGAACTAATGCAAATGAAAAGATCACAAGCCATGGTGTGAACTTAGTGAGGGAACATTTGGGGTGTTTACAGCTTCCCCTATTCAAGTATGAGTTAGAAGTGCAGGATGTAAGCGATCTTTCCTAGAGATCTCTATGGGGATCCTTCTGAGGATGAGGAGACTTGACAACTCAGCTGGGGAATGAGCCTTTTCTAATGTTGTTTGAAGAAGATGTGCTGGGGAAGAATGATTTGGCAACTCTGATGGGGGAAAGCATTTTCGACGCTGTTTGGAGGATGTGCTGAGGAAACGATGATTTGGCAACTTCGCTGGGGAAAACATTCCAGATACTATCTAGAAGATGTGCTGAGGACATAATGATCTGGCAATGTTGCTGGGGAGAAGCTTTCATGCCCCACGTCACGCTTTGAGTACCTGCAATCCTGTTATGACAAAGAAACGTACGAATACCTCGAGGTATCTCTTACTGGATTCCGTCATAGGAGTTTTAGAGACTCCTGGGAGTAAGAAATATATTTCCTGCACGCATATATTTTTAGAAAGGCACATCTACTTTTTTATGCAAACATTATATTAGAGATATTGGACATCTTTGCAAATGATAAAAATGTACACGACAAAATGTGATTGAAAATCTGATTTTATTAATTTGTGTGCCCTGAATTGGCAAGTACAGTCAAAGAAACAGATCCCCTGAAATGAGGAGATTGTTACAAATTGAGAAACAAAAAGGTACTGGAAATGTTGACGACGCTTATGTGAGCTTCCCTTTTGCTATGACTCGTATGACATTGACGTTCTTCTCATCTTGCTTTCTGAAGAAGGATGATTCTGACTGATGCTTGAACCTTTCGGAGTTTACCATGTTGAGAATGATACAAATGAATTCAGAATGTAGTTGTTCGCTTATTCCCTTATGTCGCTCCCGATAAATGGGACTGGCCCAGATAAAGGTACGGACGCGAACGGTCGGCGAGAGGGACAATGAGAACACACAGCAGTGAACTCACTGGAGATGAAAAGAGTCGCCAGCTAGGCATTTTTATCCCGGAGGAAAGGCAATGCTGCATAGACCTAGAAAGACATGGATAAGACGGTCGCGAACCAGAGAGACTGAGAAAGGGGGTTGGTTACAACCTGGGAAGGTATTAGCACCCAGATTGTCCGCCGTACTCGACGGGATCCACGCTTAAAAGATTTGTGTTTTAATGGGGTAGTGTCAGTGCAATTTGTGCACAAAGAGTTGGAAAAGGATGTACAGGTGTCAGTGTAAGAGAAATGTGAAGTGTATATATGTATAGTGTCAGTGTAAGAATAAGAATGCTCATGAACATGAGGCTATAAGAATGATGCTAGAAGGAGGGGGAATGTACAGAGACTTTTGTTCGATAACTGTTAAGTTATGCCTACGTATCCTCTCGTGCAATGAGGAAGTCAGAACACCGTAGTTCAACCCAAAGAGACTGAAAGATGAATTGACTTGTGAACTGCTTACTTGTCTATGCTCAAGTGTATGACCTGTCTGGCTCAGGTGCAAACTGTCTTGCATTAGACGGAAGAAGCAAGTTCTCGTTTGTGAATGAAGATGATGAGAAAATAATCCCGGAGGAGACGATTATTGTTTGTTTTTGTGTTTTCAGTCTTTTATTGTTTTGGATTTTGTCATAAGTTAATGAGCTTAAGCCTAAACCAATGGATTTAGTAAACTCATCACATCCTCCCTCTGATTAGGGGTAATGAGAATACCTTAAGTGTGAAGTCAGCATCTCACACTTAATCACCATGATGTAGGATTAAGATCATTAACCTACTTGTGATTATTTAGATGTTTTTGTTGTTTTTGTTTAGTGTTAAGTAATGAGATTAAGCCATAATCAGGGATTAAACAGACTCATTACACCATCCTAATAGAAGGATAATAGATGAGAGTGTTTAAGCTGAGGAAAGCTCCTCAACTTAATCCATGATTAAGGATTAAATTCATGACAAAACAAAGCCTTTATTAAGTGGGTTTTAGATTAATGATAAGATGATGAAGTGACTTTTAGGGTTTGTAAGACAACTTGAGGGGGACTTGTCCATTAACACTAGGGTTAGTCCTTCTTAACCAATTAAGGAAGAATTAGAACCCTAATGCAAGGCCCAAGTTACAAGCTTGATGTCTTGCTGATTATTATGTGAATTGATTAGAGGATTTAAACACATTAAGGGTTTAACACTTAGGATTAAAGTTATACACTCCATCCTAATAGAAGGATGCAAGCATAAGCTTAATCACAAAGCCTTAAAGCCTTTAGGGTTTAGTCCCTGATTATGAGATGAGAAGAGAATACTCAATGAGACACAAAGGTAAAAAACTAAGTGGGGGACTAATCAAAATCCTAATCATTGTCATGCTTGGTTGTTCCTAAGGTTTGTGAGGTTAACAAGAGAAATCTTCAATGGAACCACCAGGAAGCAGATGAAAGGATCAGGAGAAGCAAAGTAACTTGCTTCATTTAAGAAGACAAGTCACTTGAAGAAAGAAAGTAAGAAGAAGAAGAAAGAGCAAGCTCAATCTCAAACACAAAGTAAAATGCAGCAATGATGCATAAGAGAGATGAAAAGAAATTGTGAGAAGTGAAGGCAAATTCACTTCTCAAAGTTGCGTACCACCTGAAAAGTTAGAAAAGAAATGCAATGCAATGCAAAATGGGATGGAATGGCATGATGAGAAACAAAACCAGCAGCACATACATGATGTTAATGATGCTATGAGATGCTACAAACATGAATCAACACATGGGGATGATCATACAAGCTCATGGGTGCAGATGGAACAAGTTGAGGAGCATGAACATACATGGAAAGTTATGAAATGCAAATGGCATACAACATGGCAAATGCAAGATGCAATGATCAAACATGCTTTCAACATGTCTTATGATGTCAAATGGATCACAAGAATGCATAAAATGCTATGGCAAGTCATGGTATGAATGCAAATGCAAGATAGATGCATATGGAAACCCAAATTAGGGTTTATGAACAATACATCAAACAAAAACCAAAATCAGAAGCAAACAACATTACAAAAAATTGAAAATGCACTCAAAGTACCCCTAATCCTATACTAACTCACTGCCCAAAAGAGAAGTCCCAACTCTTAACCTAGTTTAAGTTATGATTTTCCTAAGTTTTCTAGGATTTTAGGGCTCCTTAACAAGAAAAATGCCAAACAAAAGGAAAATGCAAGATCAAATCATGACCATTTAATCTCACAAACTACATAATATGCACAATGCAATGCAAAAAGAATCAAGGTCCAACTCTCAATGGTTAGGCAGAAATGATTTTTGGAAGTTTGGATCAAAATAATGCATAAAAATGATTTTAATTCCATGGAAAATTCTCAAAATGCATCAAGATCAAAAAAATAAATTTGGTTTGAGGGTTGGACAATGTTTCTAAATGTTTTTAAATGTTTCATGAATTTTTTGGTGATTTTTAAATACCTAAAAGTATTTTTAATTAATTAATTCTCATTAATTAATTAAAAATAAACTTTTAAATATTTAAAAATACTTTTTTAATGCTAAAAATAAAAATAAAAATATTTTTGTGTTCTGAAATTAAATAACAACTTGTGTAAAAAATTTCAGAATTTTTAAAGTATTTTTGCTATTTTTAATAAATTGTAGAAAACAAATGAATTAATATGAAAATAAAATGAATTTTTAAACTGAAAAAGGAAAAGTAATCCAATCTGAAGGTCCAGATTCAAACTCAAACACGCGCGCATTGACTTGGCGCCAGATCCCACGGCCAGCATTCAAACTCACTAACCCTAATTAATTAGCCCTAATCCAACCGTTAATGACTCTCAGGTGACCGGAACAGTGTTCCGGTCATCTTCTCCGACCACTCCAAACTTCAAACTCTCTCTAAACGCATCTAAAACAAATTCTAATTAAACAAAAATGATCCCCACTCAAAAACGAATCAGAACCCCCATTCAAACAACATTTATCATTCCTAAACTGGCTGAATCGAATCAAAACAGTTTCTAGAGCAAAAATTTCAGAACACGATTAAACTCTCATCTCTCCACCATTTTCAAAACCAATGACATATTCATGATCAGGGAAGCATGTAGAAGCTATTGAGAACTTAAAAATTCATTTCTGGAAAAAAAGTTCTTGAGCTACCTGAGTTTTGAAGCTTTCAACTTTGCAGCTCTCTGACCTCTTCCCTTGATGCAAACCACTCCCTTTGGTCCCTTGATGATGTCTGGATGCTTAGCAAGAGTTTATGTTGGCTGGTTTGAGAGTTTGAACAGGTTCTGCTCAAGCTCAGGTGAGAATCGTGTTTTGGATTCAGGCAGTTTAAGGCAAGGGTGAGGGGTGCTTTGTGATCAGGATGATGAGTTGAGAAGGTCTATGAAGTTTGTTTAAGTGTTTGTGGCTTGTATGGAGAGTTTCGAACGCTTTTGCTTCAAGGGTGAAAAATGAGAGAGTTGAGTTCTTGCTGGTTTCAGGCTTGTGTGTTGTGATGTTTAGCTTGCATTTGATTTGTATAAACTAATCCTATTGGTCAGATGACATGACATGTGCTTTATTGATTGGTATGGTGGCTTTTGCAAAAATGTCAACTTTGTGTAAGGAGGGCATGGGATACTTTGATAGCTTGGTACAAAGGGCTTGTCTTGCGCAGTATGGGGTGAGGAGAGAGCTAGGGTGGTTCAGCAACCAAGGCAGCAAGTGGATGAGGTGTTATGATTGATTTTGCAACTTGCTTGCTTTTAGTTCTCATGAAAAGATCTTGCCTCACAAGCCATGAAACATGTAATCCCTTTGGTTCAATCTGAACTTTAAGACTTGTGTGATGTTTGTATAAGGATTAGACATCAATTAGAAGTTACAAATTGCCTTGGTACAAAGTTTTGCAAGTTTCCCATTTGGTGCATATCTTGAAATTTAGTGATTTTTGCTAACTTTGATGCACCATAACTTTTGATCCAAAATGAATTAAGTCATGTTCTTGTACTTTTTGAAAAGGGAAAGATCTAATCTACAACTTTCATGACCAAAGTTTTTCCATTTGAAGCATTTTTGGATCAAAAAGTTAAGTTTGAAAAGTGGCCTAAATTGACAAATTCTTTAAAAGTCAAACTTGCCCCAAAAAGTCAACTTTGCAAAAACTTGTAATTCTTGAGTTTTGTGAACTTCCAACTTCTCCCATGATCAAATAAAGATCATATACACTCAAAATGATGAAGATCATCCCTTGGTTGGGTCATTGGGGGCCTCAGATGCCTTGATTTTGCACTGACTTGTCCAGAAAGTCAACTCTTGATCAGATGACTTCCCCATGGAATTTATTAATGAAAATTGATATGCATACTCCCTATACCATATAGAGACCAATAGAAACAAGAATGACCCAAAAAAATGAAGTTATGGCCTCTGAAACCAAAACCCTAATTTTAGGTCAACTGTGCAGTCAAGCCTGGCTCTGCTTCCATACCAATCCCAGTTCTTGTGATTCTTTGGCATTCTTGACTTTGAGAGGATATAATATGATGCTTGAACACACATAGACCCCTTTGAAGTGATTGTTGACCTTTGGAGAGGCTCAAGAAGCTCTTGGATTGCTCAGATCACAAACCCTAGATGCAGATGACTTTGAACCAATGCAATGAATCAAAAATGTGGTATGAGATGTTATGATTGTGTTTATGCATATGAAATGATCACAAGCCATGGTGTGAATGGGTGAGGGAAAATTTGGGGTGTTTACAGCTGCCCCTATTCAAACATGAGTTAGCTGTGCAGGATGTAAGCAACGGCTTAACAGGCAAGCGAGATAACTTGTGGTTGAATACCAAAGACAGTCCAAAATTTGCAATCACAGAATGAAGAAGAAAAGGGATATAGATTGTAAAGGAAAATAAAGTATATTGTAAAGTGTGGGCGACGGAGGACGACCGTCGAGCAGAGGACGACTGCTGGGTAAAGAGCAATGACGGGGACGGCCGACATGCTGGGAAAAGTGCGAAAAATAAAGCAATGACGGGGACGGCCGACATGCTGGGGATAAAAGAATTATGATGGGGACGGCCATCAAGATAAAGCTGTAAAATTCTCTGGGGATTAATGAAACATGACGGGGACGGCCATCAAGTTCATAAAGTAAAGTAACCAACGATGGGGACGGCCATCGGGCTAAACTGATGAAGGACGATCATCAGGAAAAAGAAAAAGGGACCACGACGGGGACGACCATCGGGTTAAAGAATAAATGAAATAAACAGATGATGAGGTACGGTCATCAAAGGTGAAGGACGATCACCTAGCAGGGGACGGCTGCTCTGTTGGGGATAAGATGAGGGACGGTCATCTAAGGTGGAGGACGACCACCTGGCAGGGTACGGCTGCCGAAAATATCGCGACATAGGACGAATGCCGGATAAAAGGTCAACGATGGGGACGGCCATCGGATGAGCATGATGGAGGACGACCATCAAGAGGTGGAGGACGACCACCTAGCAGGGGACGGCTGCTCTCAAGGTTTATCATGACATAGGACGAATGCCAGATAACCAAAATCAACAATGGGGATGGCCATTGGATAAAATGATGAAGGACGATCATCAAGAGGTGGAGGACGACCACCTAGCAGGGGACGACTGCTAAATATCAACGATGGGGACGGCCATCGGATGAGCATGATGGAGGACGACCATCAAGAGATGGAGGACGACCACCTAGCAGGGTACGGCTGCTCTCAGGGTTTATCATGACGCAGGACGAGTGTCAGATAAAAAGAAATTTTGCTTTGTTGGCGATCTCCTGGGGAATAGTAAACACGGACGAGTGTTCACGTCCAAGAAACAAAAGGCATAAGTGTTTAGATATTTGTGTATAGATTAAAGATGCGGACGAGCGTCCTTAAGACTACGATACGGACGAGTATCGGGTAGAAACAAATACTGACACGTGTTTAGAGATGATGATACGGACGAGTACCAACTGGTTAACAAGGAACACGGACGAGTGTTGAATCTGAAAGGACTCTTCTGGGGAATAGTAGACGCAGACGAGTGTCTATATTCAAGAAGACAAAAGTGTTTGACACAGTGTATGGATTAAAGATGCGGACGAGCATCCTTATGATACGGACGAGTATCAGGTAGAAACAAACGCTTGACGCATGCTCTGGGACGATGGTACGGACGAGTACCAACTGGTTAACAAAGAATACAGACGAGTGTCGAATCTGTGGGGATATAAGATACGGACGAGTACCTGTATAAGTGGCATGAATAGGTATGAGTGATGTATAGACGAGTGTTTAACTGTTGGGGAGAGTGACACGGACGAGTGTCAAAAGGAGAAGAGTGTGATATGAACAAGTATCTGATATACAAAGTGTAGGCGACTGCGCTGGGGATATGACACGGACGGGTGTCAAAGGATTGTCATATGTAAGTATATGTGAGTGCAAAAAGGACGTCTTTGGCTTTCTGTTGGGGTTATGACACAAACGGGTGTCAAAAAGTATCTGTAATACGAGTGGTACTATTTGCACAGAGTGCTCGGGTGACTTTACTGGGGAGTATTGACACGGACGGGTGCCAAAGAGAGTATATACCGGTGTTTGTGAATGTGAGGCAACTGATTTTGCTGGGGAATCTCCGCTGGGGATTTGGGGGAAGTTTTCTGTATATTGACGGATGGTCATTATTCACAAGTGTTTGGTTCAAAACATGGCTTATGATTATGCTATATGTTTGATTTTTGCCGTAATGCTCCGTATTAAACGGAATGTTACGCTTTGCGGGGTAAGTATGATGCGAATGCTATGATTATGCAAAGATATCAAACCGGGATTCGAATCCCGTTGCTGCGAAGATCTCTGGTTGAATTTGTCTGAAATGAACATCCCAGCTGGGGATGAGGTCATTTGATAGATCTGATGAGATGATATCTGCTTGGGGGAATAGGTCACTGATAGACCCATCCTGATAATGAGGGACCCATCTGGGGTTTGTAGCAGCTTTCTTTACTCTGTTGTGATTCCTTCGTGCGCTCCTCTTTTGGATAGAGGCTGGAGCTCTGCGGGGAGATGGTTCCCTGGCTTTTGTACTTAGCTGAGGATGAAATGGCAACTCGGCTGGGGAGAAAGAGAGATCACTGAAAGATCTCCCTAGAGATTCTGTTGAGGAGGAATCTTGACTCAGCCGGGGATATGGGCGCCTTCTGGTATTGAAGTGATGCCTGGCAACTCTGATGGGGAGAAGACACTTTGAGTGCTAAGGTTGAGTGTTGATTTGTCAGCTTGCTGGAGTGAAGCTTTCATGCCCCAAGTTGCGCTCTGGATACCTGCAATCCTGTAAAGATAGGGAAACACACAAGTAATCCCGAGGTATCCTTTACTGGATTCCGTCATAGGAGTTTAGACACTTCTGAGAGTAAGTATACTTCCTGCAAGCATGTAACTTTTATTTTTGAAGATAAGCATCTGTATTTATGCAATCAGTTTTTCCTTAAGACATCAGACATTTTTGCAAATAAAATGTACGAGACGAAAACATGACTGAAAATCTGGTTTTATTAATTCATGTGCCCTGAATTGGCGAGATACATCAAAGAAACATATCCCCTGAAATGAGGAGATTGTTACAAATTGAGAAACAAAATGCTGGCAATGTTGACGACGCTTTAAGGAGCTTCCTCTTTTGCTATGACTCGTATGACATTTGACGTTCTTCTCATCTTGCTTTCTGAAGAATGTTGATTCTGATTGAGGCTTAATCCTTTCGAAACTTACCAATTTGTAAACGATACAGACGAATTCAAAATGCAGTTGTTCGCTTATTCCCTTATTTTGCATGGATCGCCCTTCCGGGTTTTCAATCCATCGGGATACCCATTTTTGCCTGAGTTGTCCAATACGGCTTTTCAACTCAGCGGGTGTACATTTTTGTTTATTTTCCCTTATTTTTGCTCGAGTCTTTTATTCTGTTTTTGACTCGCCGGGATGCCCTATTTTTGCCTGGACTTACATTCTGTTTTTGTGTCCAGCGGGTCATTTTTATGCGAAGTATTTTTTAACTGCATCTGAATTCACAGGGGATGGGAAGTCTTCACCATCCGTAGTGCTGAGCATCAGTGCTCCACCCGAGAAAAATTTCTTTACCACAAATGGTCCTTCATAGTTTGGAGTCCACTTGCCCCTATGGTCTGTATGAGGAGGAAGGATTCTTTTCAGCACAAGATCTCCCACTTGGTACTCTCGGTGCCTGACTTTCTGATCGAAGGCTTTCTTCATTCTTTTCTGATACAACTGCCCATGACAAATTGCAGCCAATCTTTTCTCTTCAATCAGACTCAGCTGTTCATATCGGGACCGGACCCATTCGGCTTCGTTCAGCTTAACATCCATTAGTACCCGTAGGGAGGGCAATTCAACTTCGACAGGTAGGACTGCTTCCATACCATATACAAGCTGATACGGTGTTGCCCCAGTGGATGTTCTGATTGACGTGCGGTACCCATGCAAGGCAAACGGTAGCATCTCATGCCAGTCTTTGTAGGTAACTACCATCTTCTGCACAATCTTCTTGATATTCTTATTAGCTGCCTCAACAGCGCCGTTCATCTTTGGCCTGTACGGAGAAGAATTGTGATGTTGAATTTTGAAGTCCCGGCATAGTTCAGCCATCATCTTGTTGTTTAAATTGGAACCATTATCAGTAATGATTCGCTCGGGGACTCCGTATCGACAGATGATATCTCTTTTCAGAAATCTGGCTACCACTTGTCTTGTAACATTGGCATAGGAAGCTGCTTCAACCCACTTAGTGAAATAGTCAATGGCAACCAAGATGAACCTGTGGCCGTTCGAAGCAGTTGGCTCAATCTTACCAATCATGTCAATGCCCCACATAGCAAAGGGCCAGGGTGAAGACATTACATTCAAAGGATTGGGAGGCACATGCACCTTATCTGCATAAATCTGGCATTTATGGCATTTCCTGGCATAAGCACAACAGTCAGCATCCATTGTGATCCAGTAATAACCTGATCTTAGCAACTTCTTAGCCATGGCATGCCCTCCTGCATGGGTACCAAAAGATCCTTCGTGCACCTCGTGCATTAGCAAGTCCGCCTCTGTTCTATCAATGCATCTGAGGAGTATCATATCAAAGTTTCTCTTGTATAGGGAACCATCAGTGTTCAGAAAGAAACTACCAGCAAGCCTTCTTAATGTCTTCTTATCATTGGATGATGCCCCAGGTGGGTATGTTTGATCCTCCAAGAAGCACTTAATGTCATGGAACCAAGGCTTATCATCTTCAACAACATCCGCTGCGAACACATATGCTGGTCTGTCAAGTCTGGACACTGATATCTGAGGTACAAAGTTGGCAGCCTGAACTTTGATCATGGATGAAATGGTAGCCAGAGCATCCGCAAACTGATTCTCGTCCCGAGGGATATACTCAAGCTTGACTGTTGTAAATAAAGTCAATAACCTCCTTGTATAATCCCTGTAAGGTATCAGATGATCCTGGTGGGTGTACCATTTGCCATTGGTTTGATTGATTACCAGAGCTGAATCTCCGAATACGGTCAATGTCTTGATCCTGAGGTCAATGGCTTCCTCAAGACCCATAATGCAAGCTTCGTATTCAGCTTCGTTGTTAGTGCAGTTGAAAGTGAGTTTTGCCGAGAAAGGCATGTGAACTCCTTTAGGTGTAATGAGTACTGCACCAACACCACGACCATTCATGTTAACAGCCCCATCAAACATCATAATCCATTCTTCCTCCGGGTCGGGCCCTTCAGTGTGAACAGGCTCTTCATGATCTTTTGCTTTTATGAACATGATCTCTTCATCAGGGAAGTCAAATCTCCTAGGCTGGTAATCATCAATAGGTTGCTCGGCAAGATATTCAGACAATACACTGCCCTTGATGGCTTTCTGAGAAGTGTACTGGATGTCATATTCTGTGAGAATCATTTGCCATCTTGCAACCCGTCCGGTAAGCGCTGGCTTCTCAAATATGTACTTAACTGGGTCCATTTTTGAGATCAACAAAGTGGTGTGGGTCAACATATACTGCCTTAGTCGGCGAGCAGCCCACGCTAAAGCACAGCAAGTTTTCTCGAGCAGTGAATAACGTTGTTCACAGTCGGTAAACTTTTTGCTTAGGTAGTATATTGCATACTCTTTTCGACCAGACTCGTCATGTTGGCCCAGCACACACCCCATTGACTCTTCTAATACTGTCAAGTACATTATCAGAGGTCTTCCTTCAACTGGAGGCATAAGGATTGGAGGCTCTTGTAAGTACTCCTTGATCTTGTCAAAAGCCTTCTGGCAGTCGTCGTTCCACCTGACCGTTTGTTCTTTTCTCAATAGCTTGAACAAGGGTTCACAGGTTGCTGTAAGGTGTGATATGAACCTTGAGATGTAGTTCAATCGACCTAAGAACCCTCGAACTTCTTTTTCTGACTTTGGTGCAGGCATTTCTTGAATGGCTTTGACTTTATCAGGGTCAACTTCAATCCCTTTCTCGCTTACAATAAATCCCAGTAGCTTACCAAATCGCACCCCGAATGTGCACTTGTTGGGGTTCAACTTTAGTTGGTACTTCCTCAGACGCTTGAATAGCTTTAGCAGATTTACCAGGTGGTCTTCTTCAGTGAGGGACTTGGAAATCATGTCATCCACATAACATTCTATCTCTTTATGGATCATATCGTGGAATAATGTTACCATAGCCCGTTGATACGTTGCACCAGCATTCTTCAGTCCAAATGGCATTACCTTGTAACAGAACGTGCCCCAGGGTGTGATGAAGGTTGTCTTCTCCATGTCTTCAGGTGACATATTGATCTGGTTGTATCCTGAAAATCCGTCCATGAAGGAGAATACCGAGAACTGAGCCGTGTTATCCACCAATACATCAATGTGAGGTAAAGGGAAGTCATCTTTCGGGCTTGCTCTGTTCAGATCCCGGTAGTCAACACACATCCGTACTTTGCCGTCTTTCTTAGGCACAGGTACTATATTATCAACCCACGGCGGATAGCTAGTTACGGCAAGGAACCCGGCGTCCCATTGCTTTTGTACCTCTTCTTTGATTTTCATTGCCATGTCTGGGCGAGTACGGCGCAGTTTCTGTTTAACCGGCGGGCATTCCTCTCTTAAAGGAAGCTTGTGCACAACAATGTCAGTGTCCAACCCTGGCATATCTTGATAAGACCAAGCAAACACATCCACGTATTCTTGAAGCAGGTCAATCAGTTGTCTCTTCACTGAGTCTTGTAGGCAGGCCCCGATTCTAACTTCTTTCACATCTTCATCTGTACCAAGATTGATCGTTTCAACCTCCTCCTGATGAGGAGTGATAACCTTCTCCTCTTGTCTCAACAATCTGGCTAGCTCTTCAGGAAGCTCATACTCTTCTTCAACCCCTTCGTCAGCTTGATTGATTGGATTGTCAAAGTCATACGAAGTCATAGCCGTGCTGTTGTCGGTGCTGTCTGGAAGGCACTCTCTGCAAGGGTTCAGTTTGTTCATTTTAGTGATTTGATTTTAATCTTGTTTAGAAAAGTGAAATAAAATTGTCATTTTGAAAACACTGCCATTTATTTTTTTGTACAAAAAGAAAAATGGAAAAAACAGTGAGCGGGAAAGAAAAAGACTCATTTGCAAAAAGATGTCTGATATTTCATTGATTAATCTTGTTGCACAAAAATTACAGATGGCCCGATTATAAAATGAGTCTTGTCATCTTGGGCAAGATGCAAGACTTGATGCATGCTTAAAATATACAGGAAATAATAATTACTCTGCAGGAGTAATTCTTATAATTTCCTGGGAAGACCAGTTTGAGATACTGCTCCCCGGGATCTTTGGACGGATCCAACTCTCCAGGTTGCGGTTGCTTTCATCCTCGTCTTCCAAATTGTTGACAGCATCAGGGGTGAGCATTCCCCCGCTAACAAAGTTGGGCTCCTTAGCAGCCTCTGCTTGATCTTGTTGAGTTGGTTTATAACCCAACCCAAATCTATCCTCTTTCTTCTCCACAGGTAACAGCTTGCCCCAGCCTTGGGCAGTCCCTTCTTCAACAACTTTCCGGGCTTGTTGATAAGATGTCATTGAGGTTCCAGGTACAGCAGATGTTTCATTTATGTTCAAGGCCTCAAACCCTTGACTCATAGTTTCGTGGATCTCCCCATCCATCTCAATGTATTTGTAGGTAGCCAGATGGCTAACAAAAATATCTTCCTCTCCACAAATAGTAACGACTTGACCCTCCCACTCGAATTTTAACTTCTGGTGAAGGGTTGAGGTCACGGCGCCAGCGGCGTGAATCCATGGCCTACCCAATAGACAGCTGTAGGCAGGCTGTAAATCCATCACGTAGAAGGTCGTTTTGAAAGTTTGTGGGCCAATCGTTATAGGCAACTCAATTTCTCCTAGAACCGATCTCTTAGAACCGTCAAAGGCTCTCACTACCAGGTTACTGGGGCGCAACGCCAATCCTTCATACTCTAGCTTCACAAGGGCTTTTTTAGGTAAGACATTGAGGGATGACCCTGTGTCTACTAGCACATGGGAAAGAACTGCACCTTTACACTCCATGGTAATGTGCAAAGCCTTGTTATGATTGAGGCCTTCCGTAGTCAAATCAGTGTTGGTGAACCCTAGTCCATGACTAGCATTAACATTTCCAACCACAGCTTCCAACTGATTGACGGTGATCTCTTCTGGCACGTAAGCTGCGTGCAAGACTTTTAGTAGTGCGTTCCGATGGGCCTCGGAGCACATAAGCAATGATAGAATTGAGATCTTGGAAGGCGTCTGATGAAGCTGGTCCACTATTTTGTAATCACTTTTCTTGATGATTCTCATGAATTCATCAACTTCTTGATCAAAAGGGGTTCTCAAAGCTTCTTTACCAATTGGCTCTTCCTGCACCGAGCTCTTCCCTTTTGCCTTGGTAGCAGCTTCTGCTTCGGCAGTGGGTCTTTGAGTTTGTGGAGCGAAGAGACGTCCGCTTCGAGTGAAGCCTCCGCCTCCTCCCACATTGTCTATTTGTGGTGCAGGGGTTGATGATTCAAAAGTGATCTTCTGTCCTCCGCAGTATAGATCAGAGCCGTAATGCCAGGGGATGGCATTACTGCTTTCATAAGGTACTGGTCCAGGCACTGTGATAGTGACTGGACTGATAACAGCTGCAGAAGGGACCATGATAGTCTGTGGATCATAGTATATTGTGACTGGTGCTCTGATAGGAGTGGCGTTTTGTGAGTTGTAGGCAGAATCATTTTCAGGATCATAATAAATCGTAACTGTGGAGACATTTGCTGCTGAAGTTGTAGGAGACATTGTTGGAAGGATGGGTGTTGTTGTTGTAGGGGATTCAAAATGAAGTGGTGCTGAAGTTGTAGAAGGGATGTTTGCTGATATTTGGTCCGTTGAAGTAACAGATGAAGCATTTGCTGATGAAACCGAAGAGTTGTCTGGAACAATGGTTGTTGCAGTTGTAGAAGACTCTGGAACTGTTGTTAATGAGATTGCTGGATTTGTTGGAATTGATGTTGTGATTTGAAGCAGGCCACTCTAGATGAGACCATCTATGCCATCCCTCAAGTTATCACAGCCATTCACTGAAATGTTGCAATAAGCACACCCTAGCTCACATCCCGGGAATATTTGAGATTCAAGGAGTTGGGCTTTAATCTCTACCAACGGTGTCCGGATCTGACCCACACTGGTTATCAAGTAAGACGGCTTGTCTTCTTCAATAGCATTGATTCTGGGACCTCCGTGGTTTGGCATAGGGTTTTTGTTAACATTTGGTGGTGGTGCGAAATTCAGGGCCTTAGAGTCTACCAGGTCTTGTACCTTCATGTGCAAGGCTCTGCACTTCTCTGTACTGTGGCCAGGTGCATTTGAGTGAAAAGCACATTTGGCGTTGGAGTCGTAATTTCTGGGTAAACTATTAGGATCTGGAGGTGCCAACGTCCTTAGCTCAACTAGGTTGAGTTTCAGGAGTTGTGGCAATAATGTTGCATAGGGCATAGGGATCGGATCGATCACCCTATTAGCCTGAGAAGGTCTCTGTTGGAATGGTCTTTGCTGATTGTTGTTGCTGGTGTTGTTGTAGTTTCTCGGTGGATACTGAGCTTGTTGCTGGTACTGAGGTTGTTGTTGATAATTTTGTTGCGGTGGTTGATAAATTGGTTGAGGATGAACTGGAGCGGGGATAGAGACTGCTGCCACATACCTATGAACATATTGGGGCCTGCCCCTGCTGGTGTGGATAGCATTGGTCTCACCAGTTCTTCTTGGGCCTGCAAAAGGCTTTCTTGTGTTACTGGATGAGTTGGCACCGTTGTCAGAAATCTTGCCCATCTTTAACAGGCTCTCGATTCTTTCTCCAGCTATAACGACATCTGCAAAACTGGTAGAAGAGAAAGCAGCCAGCCTGTCAATGTATGTTCCTCGGAGGGTGTTCATAAACATATCTGCCATCTCCCTCTCTGACATAGGTGGCTGGACAGCAGCAGCCAGCTGCCTCCACCTTTGGGCGTACTCGCGGAAGCTTTCCCTAGATGACTGTGACATCCCCATCAGGAGGGTCCTGTTGGGTGCCATATCCAAATTATACTGGTATTGTCTGATGAAGGCCTCTGCCAAGTCCTTCCAACACCTGATGGTTGCTCTAGTCAAATGGGAGTACCATTCCCTTGATGCTCCAGTTAAACTATCCTCAAAATAAAACATCCATAGCTTCTCGTCCATGATATATGCTTTCAACCTTCCCAAAAAGGATTGTAAGTGGGTCCGTGGGCAGGAAGTCCCGTTGTATTTCTCAAAACAAGGAGGCTTAAACTTATGGGGAATCCTGACCCCGTCTACCAAGCCCATGTCCATAACATCGAAACCCAAAGAGTTTTGAGACTCCAAGGATCTTAATTTCTCAGCTATCTCATCCAGCCTCCTGTCATAAGCTTCCTCCCCAGCACCCATCACTGTGAACTGATCCTCCTGGGGGTCTTCTTGCAGCACTCTGCCTGCAGTGGCAGTCCCTTGTACATTGGCAGGGATGTTGATCTCTGGATGAAGGTGGGGTCCAAATACAGGGGGGTTGACATGAGGTTGGACCCTCTCATTGTTGCTTGTCCCAGCAGTCCCTATATGGGGATCTTCCTGATTCTGCCTTTCCACCATTGCTCTCAATCTTTCTTGGCTCTGAGCCATGTTGTTCATCACTTCCATAAACTGCGTCATCTGAGTTCTCATTTCCAATCTTTCGTTTGCCATTTGGTTTCTGACCTCTGCAAGGTCCTGTTGTACCTGATCCATTTGTATGCCCGGAAGGTTGTTACGGGTTGGATATCGGTGTGGACGGTTGAGTGGAAATACCCGTCGTCGAGCAATAGTTCCTGAGTATCACAACAGAGTTAGTAACAATAAAACAAAAACCTGCAAAACAAAAAGGTTAGCATGCAATGCAGTATGCTTATTTGTTTTCAAGGTATCCGGCTTGGCATTCAGTTTTGACCCTTCCAGACCCTTGAAGATGCTGTTGATGTTGCTTTTGAAGTAAACTCGGATGGAACAAACTGATACATATATTACAAAAGACAAATGGTACATAGTTCGGTTCTTTTACAAAACATGCCCCGAGGGTCCAAAATACATCATAAGAAAATAAAAGTACATGAAATGAAAGCAACAACAAGCAAAAGGTCAAACACCAAGACCAAACTCATCCTCCTGAACTTCCTTGAGAAGTGCTTCAGTCACAGGATCAGCTGGACGCTCCGTGAGGTTCCTGATAAGGAGGTTCCGGGTAGTAATAGTTGTAGTTAGCTTCTTGTGTTGACTCTGGTCCTTTGACCTTTTCACGCCAGCCCTAATCTTCAACTCTGAGATCTCTCTTTGGGCTGCTAGCAAAGCTTCCTGTTGCTCTTTTGCACTAGCTTCCAGCTGCTCAATCTTGCTCTGAGTCCTCTTATCTTCCAGAGTACGAGCCTCGGTGATCCTGAACCACCTAGCTTGACTCTCTTTCAGATACAAATCTGTCCTGGCTTTCTGGAACTGGGCTTCCTTGCAGGCATTCTTCAGAATTTGCTCTCCTGCCCTAGACTTCTTGATGTAATCCTCAGACTTCTCAATTTTAGCCAGATGCTCCACTTTCAACTTTTCCAACCTTTCAATATCCAACCTACCATTACTCCTCTCCCAGAGGGTCTTCTGCAAAGCCTGAGTCAGCTTCTCATTTCTCTCCTTCAAGCTCTCAAACTCCTCTAAGCTGACAGTGGCAGGAGGTGGTGCTGAGGATGACCCAGGCATATCCTCCATGATAAAGGGCATCCCAGAAAATTGAGCCCTGGCATGGGACCATTCATAGTATTGTGCTGATGCTACATTGTTGCACTTCCCCAGAATGGTTACTCCCTTAGTTTGAACATTTTCCCAGGCCCAGGCTGCCTGCCTGACAATAGCTAGATTGGGCTTGTTCTCACAGTAAAGAGTCTCAGCTAAGTCTTGTGCCTTAGGAGTGTGGACCAATGCATAGCCCAGTTGTCTTTTGAACAGCAGAGGGTTGTAATTAATGCAACCCTTAACTCCTATCAGGGGCACATTGGGAAATTGCCCACAGCTGGTAATGATATCCCTGCCCTTTGTGCTTTGAGTGCACCACCTGATGTCAGCTGAAGTCAAAGCAGTGAGTCTTCTAGCCCAGTTTCTCTGCTGATGAGGATTCAAAAATGCATCTGTCTTGGGCAAATGCTTGAGAAGCCAAGTATGGAACAAAGGAGCACAACACCTCACTAATCTTCCCCTCTGCTTCTCATTTCTCTGGTGCACTGAGTAATAAAAATCCCCCAATAAAGTGGGAACTGGGTTCCTCATGATGAAAAGATGGATTGCATTCTTGCTAATGAATCTAGGCTCATCTGCAAATAATATGATCCCATATATGCTCAGGGCCAATAAAGCACAGACTGCTTTCCACTCTCCCAAAGAAGCTTTCAGGGTAGCTTGAGAGATCAAGAAATCCAGATGCAGGCCAGAGATTCCAGCCTTAGTAGTCATATGCTGCCCAATCAGAACTGGTTCCAGATGCAATGCCTTTGCTACTTCTTCATTACCAGGAAAGACCATCTCAGGGTTGAAAGGGACTCCACCCCTGATGGGTATGCCAACCAATGATGAGTATTCCTCCAATAAAGGTCCCAATTGGAAATCTTGAAAAGTGAAACACCTCAGTGGGGGATCATAAAACTGAAGGCATGTATGAATCAGGCTCCTCTGTGAAGGGTCCAAATCCATAACCACATCAAGTATGTCTCCATAGTGTTCCCTGAAGAGTGGTATATGGTCTGGAGTGATCAGGGTCTGAATCCTCCTGATGTCAGCTAGCTCAGGCTGGAAGAAGTGGTAGGAGATGTTACTCTTTTTAGGTGCCATGCTGTTGAAGAAGAGTTGAGACAGGTGCTGATGATAACACTGAAAGATGGGCCACTGATTGGCTGGTGCAGGTGACTGAAGCAGGTAGCTGATAACTAAAGTAGATGCTGATGAAGATAGGTCTATACTGATGATGGGGTCAAAACCAAGCCAAAAATGAAGATGGATACCCTGAAAAACAAATAAACAAATGTCAAAATGATGCAATGAGGATGTATGCAGATGATATGCAAGGGTTTGTGACTGAGCTGGATCTGATCAAGTGCTCTGATATAGGTCCAGGTATGTTCAAGAAATCCAGATGGAGGTCTATAAGTCCAGTAACCAAGGTGGGGGACTCAAATAAAGAGCCACATGTCCAGGGTTTAGAATCACAAGAACTGTTCCAACATGGAGTACTCTTAATCAAACAAAGTGACAGGGTATGCTGAGGTCAAGGGTACCTGCAAACCTGTACACAGCCCATTCCCCTCACAGGTGGTGTTCTAAAACAAGGATCCTCAGACTTGGATCAGTTATGAGAAGTGTAAACACTTCTAACCCGGAGGTACAGTGTTTACAATAACCATAAAAGTTCCTCCTCTAATTCACCTCAGTTTCTGAAGGTCAATACTAAAGGTCATCCAGACTTAGCAGGCTTCCCAGATAGCCCTAGCACTGCAGGAAATCTGCAACACAGAGTTCTCAAGAAGAAACCCATATCTGAACTGTGTTTCATATTCCCGCACCAGACCGAGATGGAATGGGAAAGAATATGAACCACTCTATCCTAGGTGTCACTCAGGTCCCAGGTATAGGACCTCAACTCTCAATAGAACACCCACCCACCAAAGCAAACAAACAGATCCAGCCAACACAGTATGACAATATGATATAATGCAAAGCTATACAGAAAGCAGTAAAATAACTGTACATAAAGCAAAAATAAATACAAATATACAAACACAAATAACACATAACACCCCAGTAAACACAAATCAATCAAGCGCTAGGAGGAACCCACAAAAAGAACCAGAAGCCCTGGTTGCAGTATAAGGGTCCCCAGCAGAGTCGCCAAGCTGTCGCTCCCGATAAATGGGACTGGCCCAGATAAAGGTACGGACGCGAACGGTCGGCGAGAGGGACAATGAGAACACACAGCAGTGAACTCACTGGAGATGAAAAGAGTCGCCAGCTAGGCATTTTTATCCCGGAGGAAAGGCAATGCTGCATAGACCTAGAAAGACATGGATAAGACGGTCGCGAACCAGAGAGACTGAGAAAGGGGGTTGGTTACAACCTGGGAAGGTATTAGCACCCAGATTGTCCGCCGTACTCGACGGGATCCACGCTTAAAAGATTTGTGTTTTAAAGGGGTAGTGTCAGTGCAATTTGTGCATAAAGAGTTGGAAAAGGATGTACAGGTGTCAGTGTAAGAGAAATGTGAAGTGTATATATGTATAGTGTCAGTGTAAGAATAAGAATGCTCATGAACATGAGGCTATAAGAATGATGCTAGAAGGAGGGGGAATGTACAGAGACTTTTGTTCGATAACTGTTAAGTTATGCCTACGTATCCTCTCGTGCAATGAGGAAGTCAGAACACCGTAGTTCGACCCAAAGAGACTGAAAGATGAATTGACTTGTGAACTGCTTACTTGTCTATGCTCAAGTGTATGACCTGTCTGGCTCAGGTGCAAACTGTCTTGCATTAGACGGAAGAAGCAAGTTCTCGTTTGTGAATGAAGATGATGAGAAAATAATCCCGGAGGAGACGATTATTGTTTGTTTTTGTGTTTTCAGTCTTTTATTGTTTTGGATTTTGTCATAAGTTAATGAGCTTAAGCCTAAACCAATGGATTTAGTAAACTCATCACATCCTCCCTCTGATTAGGGGTAATGAGAATACCTTAAGTGTGAAGTCAGCATCTCACACTTAATCACCATGATGTAGGATTAAGATCATTAACCTACTTGTGATTATTTAGATGTTTTTGTTGTTTTTGTTTAGTGTTAAGTAATGAGATTAAGCCATAATTAGGGATTAAACAGACTCATTACACCATCCTAATAGAAGGATAATAGATGATAGTGTTTAAGCTGAGGAAAGCTCCTCAACTTAATCCATGATTAAGGATTAAATTCATGACAAAACAAAGCCTTTATTAAGTGGGTTTTAGATTAATGATAAGATGATGAAGTGACTTTTAGGGTTTGTAAGACAACTTGAGGGGGACTTGTCCATTAACACTAGGGTTAGTCCTTCTTAACCAATTAAGGAAGAATTAGAACCCTAATGCAAGGCCCAAGTTACAAGCTTGATGTCTTGCTGATTATTATGTGAATTGATTAGAGGATTTAAACACATTAAGGGTTTAACACTTAGGATTAAAGTTATACACTCCATCCTAATAGAAGGATGCATGCATAAGCTTAATCACAAAGCCTTAAAGCCTTTAGGGTTTAGTCCCTGATTATGAGATGAGAAGAGAAGACTCAATGAGACACAAAGGTAAAAAACTAAGTGGGGGACTAATCAAAATCCTAATCATTGTCATGCTTGGTTGTTCCTAAGGTTTGTGAGGTTAACAAGAGAAATCTTCAATGGAACCACCAGGAAGCAGATGAAAGGATCAGGAGAAGCAAAGTAACTTGCTTCATTTAAGAAGACAAGTCACTTGAAGAAAGAAAGTAAGAAGAAGAAGAAAGAGCAAGCTCAATCTCAAACACAAATTAAAATGCAGCAATGATGCATAAGAGAGATGAAAAGAAATTGTGAGAAGTGAAGGCAAATTCACTTCTCAAAGTTGCGTACCACCTGAAAAGTTAGAAAAGAAATGCAATGCAATGCAAAATGGGATGGAATGGCATGATGAGAAACAAAACCAGCAGCACATACATGATGTTAATGATGCTATGAGATGCTACAAACATGAATCAACACATGGGGATGATCATACAAGCTCATGGGTGCAGATGGAACAAGTTGAGGAGCATGAACATACATGGAAAGTTATGAAATGCAAATGGCATACAACATGGCAAATGCAAGATGCAATGATCAAACATGCTTTCAACATGTCTTATGATGTCAAATGGATCACAAGAATGCATAAAATGCTATGGCAAGTCATGGTATGAATGCAAATGCAAGATAGATGCATATGGAAACCCAAATTAGGGTTTATGAACAATACATCAAACAAAAACCAAAATCAGAAGCAAACAACATTACAAAAAATTGAAAATGCACTCAAAGGACCCCTAATCCTATACTAACTCACTGCCCAAAGGAGAAGTCCCAACTCTTAACCTAGTTTAAGTTATGATTTTCCTAAGTTTTCTAGGATTTTAGGGCTCCTTAACAAGAAAAATGCCAAACAAAAGGAAAATGCAAGATCAAATCATGACCATTTAATCTCACAAACTACATAATATGCACAATGCAATGCAAAAAGAATCAAGGTCCAACTCTCAATGGTTAGGCAGAAATGATTTTTGGAAGTTTGGATCAAAATAATGCATAAAAATGATTTTAATTCCATGGAAAATTCTCAAAATGCATCAAGATCAAAAAATAAATTTGGTTTGAGGGTTGGACAATGTTTCTAAATGTTTTTAAATGTTTCATGAATTTTTTGGTGATTTTTAAATACCTAAAAGTATTTTTAATTAATTAATTCTCATTAATTAATTAAAAATAAACTTTTAAATATTTAAAAATACTTTTTTAATGCTAAAAATAAAAATAAAAATATTTTTGTGTTCTGAAATTAAATAACAACTTGTGTAAAAAATTTCAGAATTTTTAAAGTATTTTTGCTATTTTTAATAAATTGTAGAAAACAAATGAATTAATATGAAAATAAAATGAATTTTTAAACTGAAAAAGGAAAAGTAATCCAATCTGAAGGTCCAGATTCAAACTCAAACACGCGCGCATTGACTTGGCGCCAGATCCCACGGCCAGCATTCAAACTCACTAACCCTAATTAATTAGCCCTAATCCAACCGTTAATGACTCTCAGGTGACCGGAACAGTGTTCCGGTCATCTTCTCCGACCACTCCAAACTTCAAACTCTCTCTAAACGCATCTAAAACAAATTCTAATTAAACAAAAATGATCCCCACTCAAAAACGAATCAGAACCCCCATTCAAACAACATTTATCATTCATAAACTGGCTGAATCGAATCAAAACAGTTTCTAGGGCAAAAATTTCAGAACACGATTAAACTCTCATCTCTCCACCATTTTCAAAACCAATGACATATTCATGATCAGGGAAGCATGTAGAAGCTATTGAGAACTTAAAAATTCATTTCTGGAAAAAAAGTTCTTGAGCTACCTGAGTTTTGAAGCTTTCAACTTTGCAGCTCTCTGACCTCTTCCCTTGATGCAAACCACTCCCTTTGGTCCCTTGATGATGTCTGGATGCTTAGCAAGAGTTTATGTTGGCTGGTTTGAGAGTTTGAACAGGTTCTGCTCAAGCTCAGGTGAGAATCGTGTTTTGGATTCAGGCAGTTTAAGGCAAGGGTGATGGTGCTTTGTGATCAGGATGATGAGTTGAGAAGGTCTATGAAGTTTGTTTAAGTGTTTGTGGCTTGTATGGAGAGTTTCGAACGCTTTTGCTTCAAGGGTGAAAAATGAGAGAGTTGAGTTCTTGTTGGTTTCAGGCTTGTGTGTTGTGATGTTTAGCTTGCATTTGATTTGTATAAACTAATCCTATTGGTCAGATGACATGACATGTGCTTTATTGATTGGTATGGTGGCTTTTGCAAAAATGTCAACTTTGTGTAAGGAGGGCATGGGCTACTTTGCTAGCTTGGTACAAAGGGCTTGTCTTGCGCAGCATGGGGTGAGGAGAGAGCTAGGGTGGTTCAGCAACCAAGGCAGCAAGTGGATGAGGTGTTATGATTGATTTTGCAACTTGCTTGCTTTTAGTTCTCATGAAAAGATCTTGCCTCACAAGCCATGAAACATGTAATCCCTTTGGTTCAATCTGAACTTTAAGACTTGTGTGATGTTTGTATAAGGATTAGACATCAATTAGAAGTTACAAATTGCCTTGGTACAAAGTTTTGCAAGTTTCCCATTTGGTGCATATCTTGAAATTTAGTGATTTTTGCCAACTTTGATGCACCATAACTTTTGATCCAAAATGAATTAAGTCATGTTCTTGTACTTTTTGAAAAGGGAAAGATCTAATCTACAACTTTCATGACCAAAGTTTTTCCATTTGAAGCATTTTTGGATCAAAAAGTTAAGTTTGAAAAGTGGCCTAAATTGACAAATTCTTTAAAAGTCAAACTTGCCCCAAAAAGTCAACTTTGCAAAAACTTGTAATTCTTGAGTTTTGTGAACTTCCAACTTCTCCCATGATCAAATAAAGATCATATACACTCAAAATGATGAAGATCATCCCTTGGTTGGGTCATTGGGGGCCTCAGATGCCTTGATTTTGCACTGACTTGTCCAGAAAGTCAACTCTTGATCAGATGACTTCCCCATGGAATTTCTTCATGAAAATTGATATTCATACTCCCTATACCATATAGAGACCAATAGAAACAAGAATGACAAAAAAAATGAAGTTATGGCCTCTGAAACCAAAACCCTAATTTTAGGTCAACTGTGCAGTCAAGCCTGGCTCTGCTTCCATACCAATCCCAGTTCTTGTGATTCTTTGGAATTCTTGACTTTGAGAGGATATAATATGATGCTTGAACAAACATAGACCCCTTTTAAGTGATTGTTGACCTTTGGAGAGGCTCAAGAAGCTCTTGGATTGCTCAGATCACAAACCCTAGATGCAGATGACTTTGAACCAATGCAATGAATCAAAAATGTGGTATGAGATGTTATGATTGTGTTTATGCATATGAAATGATCACAAGCCATGGTGTGAATGGGTGAGGGCAAATTTGGGGTGTTTACACCTTATTTTGCGTGGATCGCCCTTTCGGGTTTTCAATCCATCGGGATACCCATTTTTGCCTGAGCTGTCCAATGCGGCTTTTCAACTCAGCGGGTGTACATTTTTCTTTATTTTCCCTTATTTTTGCCCGAGTCTTTTATTCTGTTTTTGACTCGCCGGGATGCCCTATTTTTGCCTGGACTTACATTTTGTTTTTATGTCCAGCGGGTCATTTTATGCGAAGTATTTTTTAACCGCATCTGAATTCACAGGGGACAGGAAATCTTCACCATCCATAGTACTGAGCATCAGTGCTCCACCCGAGAAAACTTTCTTTACTATGAACGGACCATCATAATTCGGAGTCCACTTGCCCATGTGGTCTGTATGAGGAGGTAGAAGTCTTTTCTGCACAAGATCTCCTACTTGGTATTCTCGAAGCCTGACTTTCTGATCGAAGGCTTTCTTCATTCTCTTCTGATACAGCTGCCCATGACAAATTGCAGCTAATCTTTTCTCTTCGATCAGATTCAGTTGTTCGTACCGGGATCGGACCCATTCTGCTTCATTCAGCTTAACATCCATGAGTACCCGCAAGGAGGGTAATTCAACTTCAATAGGTAGGACTGCCTCCATACCATACACAAGTTGATACGGTGTTGCCCCAGTGGATGTTCTGATTGTGGTACGGTACCCATGCAAGGCAAATGGTAGCATTTCATGCCAGTCTTTGTAGGTGACCACCATCTTTTGCACAATCTTCTTGATATTCTTGTTAGCTGCCTCCACAGTGCCATTCATCTTTGGCCTGTAAGGAGAAGAATTGTGGTGTTGGATTCTGAAGTCCCGACACAGTTCTGCCATCATTTTATTGTTTAAGTTGGAACCATTATCAGTAATGATCCACTCGGGCACTCCATAACGACAGATGATGTCTCTCTTCAGGAATCGGGCTACCACTTGCCTGGTGACATTTGCATACGAGGCTTCTTCAACCCACTTGGTAAAGTAGTCGATGGCTACCAGGATGAATCTGTGGCCATTTGAAGCAGTCGGCTCAATCTTTCCAATCATATCAATGCCCCACATGGCAAAGGGCCAAGGTGAAGACATCCCATTCTAGGGATTTGGAGGTACATGCACCTTATCTGCATAGATCTGGCATTTGTGGCACTTGCTGGCATAGGAACAACAGTCTGCATCCATTATGATCCAGTAATAGCCTGATCTTAACAACTTTTTAGCCATTGCATGCCCTCCAGCATGGGTACCAAAAGATCCTTAGTGCATCTCGTGCATCAACAAGTCTGCCTCTATTTTATCAACACATCTGAGAAACACCATGTCAAAGTTGCACTTATACAAAGAACCATCAGCATTCAGGAAGAAACTACCAGCTAGCCTTCTTAATGTCTTCTTGTCATTGGATGATGCCCCAGGTGGGTATGTTTGATCCTCCAAGAAGCATTTGATGTCGTAGAACCAAGGCTTATCCTCTTTAGCAAGGTCTGCTGAAAATACATATGTTGGTCTGTCAAGTCTGGATACTGAAATCCGAGGCACAAAGTTGGCAGATTGAACTTTGATCATGGATGAAATGGTAGCCAGAGCATCTGCAAACTGATTTTCATCTCGAGGGATATACTTAAGCTTGACTGTTGTGAAGAAAGTTAGTAGCCTCCTTGTATAATCCCGGTAAGTTATCAGATGCTCCTGGTGAGTATACCATTTGCCGTTGGTTTGATTGATTACCAGAGCTGAATCTCCGAATACAGTTAAAGTCTTGATCCTGAGGTCAATGGCTTCCTCAAGACCCATAATACAAGCTTCGTATTCAGCTTCGTTGTTAGTGCAGTTAAAGGTGAGTTTTGCCGAGAAAGGCATGTGGACTCCCTTGGGTGTAATGAGTACTGCACCAACTCCATGTCCATTCATATTAACAGCCCCATCAAACATCATAGTCCATTCTTCTTCTGGGTCAGGCCCTTCAGTGTGCATAGGCTCTTCATGATCTTTTGCTTTAATGAACATGATGTCTTCATCAGGAAAGTCAAATCTCATAGGCTGGTAATCATCAATGGGTTGCTCAGCAAGATAATCAGACAACACACTACCCTTGATGGCTTTCTGAGATGTGTATTGGATGTCATATTCTGTGAGGATCATTTGCCATCTTGCAACCCGTCCGGTAAGTGTCGGCTTCTCAAAAATGTACTTGACTGGATCCATCTTTGATATCAATAAGGTAGTGTGGGTCAACATATACTGCCTTAGTCGGCGAGCAGCCCATGCTAAAGCACAACAAGTTTTCTCGAGGAGTGAATAACGTTGTTCACAGTCGGTAAACTTTTTGCTTAGGTAGTAAATTGCATACTCTTTTCGACCCGACTCGTCATGTTGGCCCAACACACACCCCATTGACTCTTCTAATACTGTCAAGTATATTATTAGAGGTCTTCCTTCAACTGGAGGCATAAGGATCGGAGGCTCTTGTAAGTATTCCTTGATTTTGTCAAAAGCCCTTTGGCAGTCTCATTCCACCTGACCGTTTGTTCTTTTCTCAACAATTTGAACAGAAGCTCACAGGTTGTGGTAAGGTGAGGTATGAACCTTGATATGTAGTTCAATCTACCTAGGAACCCCCGAACTTCTTTTTCCGTCTTTGGTGCAGGCATCTCTTGGATGGCTTTGACTTTGTCAGGGTCTACTTCAATCCCTTTCTCACTCACAATAAATCCCAGCAGCTTACCGGATTGCACCCCGAATGTGCATTTGTTGGGGTTTAGCTTCAATTGGTACTTCCTCAGACGCTTGAATAGCTTCAACAGATTCACCAGGTGGTCTTCTTCTGTGAGGGACTTGGCAATCATGTCATCCACATAACATTCAATTTCTTTATGGATCATGTCGTGGAATAATGTCACCATAGCCCGTTGATAAGTGGCACCAGCATTCTTCAGTCTGAATGGCATTACCTTATAACAGAATGTGCCCCAAGGTGTGATGAAAGTTGTCTTCTCCATGTCTTTAGGTGACATCTTGATCTGATTATATCCTGAAAATCCATCCATGAAGGAGAACACCGAGAACTGAGCCGTATTGTCGACCAATATATCAATGTGAGGTAATGGGAAGTCATCTTTCGGGCTGGCTCTGTTCAGATCCCGGTAGTCTACACACATCGTTACTTTTCCATCCTTCTTAGGCACAGGTACAATGTTAGCAACCCACGGCGGGTAGCTAGTCACAGCAAGGAAATCGGCGTCCCACTGTTTTTGTACCTCTTCTTTTATCTTCATTGCCATATCTGGGCGAGTACGGCGAAGCTTCTGTTTTACTGGAGGACAGTCTTCTTTTAGAGGCAGCTTGCGCACAAAGATGTCGGTATCCAACCCTGGCATGTCTTGATAGGACCAAGCAAAAACATCTACATACTCCCGAAGCATGTCAATAAGTTGCTCTTTCACTGAATCTTGCAGACGGGCCCTGATTTTCACTTCTTTTAAATCTTCTACTGTACCAAGATTAACTGTCTCAACTTTCTCCTGGTGAGGAGTGATAACCTTCTTCTCTTGTCTTAACAGCCTGGCTAGCTCTTCAGGTAGCTCATAATCTTCTTCATCCCCTTCATCGGCTTGATTAATCGGATTGTCAAAGTCATACGAAGTCATAGCGGTGTTGTTGTCGGTGCAGTCTGGAGGGCACTCTCTGCAAGGGTTTAGATTTGTTCATTTTAGTGATCAGTTTTATCTTGTTTAGAAAAAGTAAAAAATGAAGTTATTAATTTGAAAAACATTGCCATTTTATTTTTGTACAAAAAATGAAAAATGAAAAACAGTGAGCGGGGAAAAAGATTCATTTGCAAAAGATGTCCTGATATTCATTAATTGATCGTTTGCACAAAATACAAGATGGCCCAGTTATAAAATGAGCCCTAACATCTTGGGCAAGATGCAGGACTTGATGCATGCTAAAAGACAGGAAATAATAATTACTCTGCAGGAGTAACTCTTATAATTTCCTGGGAAGACCAGTTTGAGACTTGGTTCCCCGGGATCCTTGGACGTATCCAGCTTTCCAGGTAGCGTTCATCTTCTTCCTCATCTTCCAAACTGTTCACAGCATCCGGGGTGAGCATCCCCCCACTGACAAACTTGGGCCCCGTTGCAGCCTCTGGTTAATCTTGCTGAGTTGGTCTGTAACCCAACCCGAATCGGTCTTCTTTCTTTTCTACTGGCAGCAGCTTGCCCCAGCCTTGAGCGGTACCCTCTTCAACAACCTTTCGGGCTTGCTGATATGAAGTGATGGAAGTTCCTGACACAACAATTTCTTCATTGATGTTAAGGGCCTCAAACCCCTGACTCATAGTCTCATGGATCTCCCCATCCATTTCTATGTACTTATAGGTAGCCAGCTGGCTAACAAAAATGTCTTCCTCCCCGCAGATTGTGATGATCTGGCCTTCCCACTAAAATTTTAACTTCTAGTGAAGGGTAGATGTAACAGCGCCAGCGGCGTGAATCCAGGGTCTACCCAACAAACAGCTGTAGGCCGGCTATATGTCCATCACGAAGAAGGTAGTTTTAAAGGTCTGTGGACCAATCATCACAGGTAAATCAATCTCTCCAAGCACTGATCTCTTAGAGCCATCAAATGCTCTCACCACCAAGTTACTTGGACGTAATGCCAAACCATCATATTCTAGCTTCACCAAGGCTTTCTTTGGGAGGACGTTGAGCGAAGACCCAGTGTCCACCAGTACATGAGACAGAACAACACCTTTGCATTCCAAGGTGATATGCAAAGCCTTGTTATGGTTGCGTCCCTCCGTTGTTAAATTAGCATCTGTGAAGCCCAGTCCATGACTGGTGTTAACATTAGCAACCACAGTTTCTAGCTGATTAATAGTAATCTCTTCCAGCACATATGCTGCGTGCAGGACTTTCAACAATGCGTTCCTGTGAGCTTCAGAACACATTAACAGTGATAATATGGAGATTTTGGAGGGTGTTTGGTGAAGCTGGTCCACCACTTTGTAATCACTTCTTTTTATGATTCTCATGAACTCGTCTACATCTTGTTCAAAAGATGTCTTCTGAGTGTCTTTGACAGTTGGCTCTTCAATACCACATTCTTTCCTTTTGCTTTAGCAGCAGCTTCAGCTTCAGCGTTAGGTTTTTGTGTTTGTGAGGCAAAAAGGCGTCCGCTTCTGGTGAAGCCTCCGCCTCCCCCAACATTGTCAACTTGTGGTTAAGAGGTTGATGAATCCAGAGTGATTTTCTCCCCATTGCAGTAGAGATCAGAGCCGTAGTGCCAAGGTATGGCATAACTGTTTTCATAAGGAACAGGCCCAGGTACCGTGATGGTAACTGGGTTGATCGCTGCAGACGAAGGTACTGTAATGGTATGTGGATCATAGTAAATAGTGACCGGAGATCTGGCAGGAGGTGCCACAGTTTGCTGTTGGAAATTGTTGCTGGGAGGAACATCTGATGGGTCATAGTAGATTGTAACTGTTGAGACATCTTGATTAATGTTCGCTGGTGTTGTAGAAGATTCCGTTGGTAAAATGGATGCTGATGTTGTAGAAGAAACATGTGTTGAAATTTGACTTGTTGAAATGATGGATCGAGTAATTGCTGGTGACGTTGATGAGTTGGTAGGAATGATTGTTGTTGCCGTTGTAGGAGGATTTGTTGCCGAAGGAATGATTGTTGATGTTGTAGGAGAATCAATTGCTGCTGGAACAAAAGTTGCTGAAGGAACTGTTGAAGTATTCTGCAAAATCCCATCTTGGATAAGGCCATTTATGTCGATCCTTAGCTTTTCACAACCATTGTTAGCTGTCTTACACAATTCACAGCAGGCCCCACAGCCTGGGAACACTTGGCATCTTAAAAGTTGAACTTTGACCTCAGCCAGTGGTGTTCATATCTGTGAAACATTATCGATTGCAGATGGTTGGTTCTTCTCAATGGAATTGATCCTAGGCCCACCATGATTAAGTATAGGATTTTTGTTGACATTCGGAGGAGGTGCGAAGTTGAGAGCTTTAGAATCAACCAAATCCTGAACCTTCATCTGTAATGCTCTGCACTTCTCAGTATTGTGACCAGGTGCATTGGAGTGGAAGGCACACCTGGCGTTGACATCATAATTCTTTGGGAGATTAAGAGGATCTGGTGGTGCCAACGTCCTTAACTCAACCAAGTTAAGTTTCAGGAGTTGTGGCAAAAGAGCAGCATAAGGCATAGGGATAGGGTCAATCACCCTATTTGCCTGAGATGGTCTTTGTTGGAAGGGACGCTGTTGTTGGTTGCTATTGTTGTTGTTCTAGGTTCTTTGTTGCGGAAAATGAGAAGATTGCTGATAGTGATGTTGTTGTTGTTGTTGAGGGTACAATGGTTGTTGTGAAACTGGAGCTGGGATGGTAACATCAGCTACTGACCTGTGAGAATATTGGGGTATGCCCCTGCTTGTATGAATAGAATTAGTTTCACCTGCCCTTCGGGGTCCTGCAAAAGGCTTTCTGGGATTGCTGGAGGAACTTGCACCACTGTCGGAGATTTTGCCCATCTTCAAAAGACTTTCAATTCTTTCACCAACTATGACTACGTCAGCAAAACTGGTAGAGGAAAAGGCAGCAAGTCTATCAATATAAGTCCCTTGCAATGTGTTCATAAACATGTCAGCCATCTCCCGTTCAGACATGGGTGGCTGGACAGCAGCAGCAAGCTGTCTCCACCTCTGAGCATAATCCCGAAAGCTCTCACTGGAAGACTGAGACATGCCCATTAGAAGAGTTTTATTGGGAGCCACGTCTAGGTTGTATTGATATTGACGGATAAAGGCCTCAGCCAAGTCTTTCCAACACCTTATAGTGGCCCTAGTCAGGTGCGAATACCATTCTCTTGAAGCTCCAGTCAGACTGTCCTCAAAGTAGAACATCCATAACTTCTCATCCATGTTATAAGCCTTGAGTCTTCCCAAGAAACACTGCAGGTGAGTACGTGGACAGGAGGTACCATTGTACTTCTCAAAGCATGGGGGTTTGAATTTGTGGGGAATCCTTACCCCATCTACTAGCCCCATATCCATCACGTCGAAACCCAAAGAATTTTGAGATTCCAAAGATCTTAACTTTTCAGCTATCTCATCCTGTCTTCTATCATACACCTCATCCCCAGCTCCGATAACAGTGAAGTTTTCTTCTTGGGGATCCTCTTGCAGGATTCTGCCCCCAGCAGTATTACCTTGAACATTCCTTGGGATGTTAACTTCTGGATTCAAATGAGGTCCATACTCTGGTGGGTTAATACGAGGCTGCCCCCGTTCATTATTTCTAGTTCCTCCTGTTCCAAGGTGAGGTTCCTCAGGTGTTTGTCTTTCCACCAGCTCTCTCAGCCTCTCTTGACTCTGGGCTAAGCCAGTCATTACTGCCATAAACTGGGTCATCTGGTTTCTCATTTCGACCCTTTCATTGGCCATCTGATTTCTTACTTCAGTCAGGTCCTGTTGTAGCTTGTCCATTTGAATTCCTGGAAGGTTGTTACAGGTAGGGTACCGGTGTGTGCGGTTGACAGGGAACACTCGGCGACGAGCAATGTTTCCTGAGATCACAACAAAGTTAGAAACAATAATAAACAAAGACCTACAAAATAGAGAAAAATGTTAGTATGCAATGCAGTATGCCTATTTGTTTTCTAAAGTATCCGGTTTGGTTCTTGGTTTTGACCTTTCCAGACCTCGAGGAAGATGTTTGATGTTGTTGAGAGAAAGCCCAAATGAAAACAAACTAACATATATATTACAACTGATGAACAATACATAGTTTGTTTTACAATACATGCCCATGAAGGGTCAAAATACAACAAAAGGAAAAGTACATCAAAAGGAAAGAACAACAAGTAAAGAGGAATCAGACATCCAATCCAAACTCATCTTCCATGACCTCCTTCAGGAGTGCCTCAGTCACTGGACCAGCTGGATGCTCTGTAATGGTCCTAATGAGGAGGTTCCTGGTAGCAATGGCAGTAGTCAGCTTCTTATGCCTGTCCTGATCTTTGGATCTCTTCAATCCTACTATAAGCTTCAACTATGATATCTCCTTCTGAGCTGCCAACAAATCTTCTTAATGCTTCTTCTCATTGGCTTCTAGCTGTTCAATCTTGGCTTGAGTCTTCTGGTCTTCTTGTGTACGGGCTTCGGTGATCCTGACCCACCTAGCCTGACTCTCCTGCAGATAGTGCTCAGCCCTAGCTTTCTGAATCTTGGCCTCCTTGCAGGCATTCTTCAATATTTGTTCCCCAGCCCTTGCTTTCCTTATGTAGTCCTCTGTCTTCTCAATTTTGGCAAGGTGCTCAACCCTGAGCTTCTCTAGTCTCTCAATGTCCAGGAGACCATCACTCCTTTCCCAAAGAGTCTTCTTCAAGGCCTGGGATAACTGCTCATTCCTTTCTTTCAACTTTTCAAATTCCTCCAGGCTAACAGTTGCTGCTGGCTGTACTGTAGATGGTCAAGGTATGTCTTCCAAGGTGAAAGGCATTCTGGTAATCTGAGCTCTAGTACGGGACCAATCTGTGTACTAAGCTGAAGCAACATTATTACATCTTCCAAGAATAGCTAACCCTTTTGTTTGGATGTTGTCCCAAGCCCAGGATGCTTGTCTAACAACAGTTGAATTAGGTTTCACTTCACAATATAGGGTCTCAGCTAAATCCTGTCCTCTGGGAGGGTGAACTAAGGAATAACCCAATTGTCTCTTAAATAGTAAGGGGTTGTAGTTGATGCAAACCTTTACTCCTATCAGAGGCACATTTGGGTATTTTCCACAGCTGGTGATAATGTCTTTGCCTTTGGTGCTTTGGGTGCACCATCTGATATCATCTGAAGTTAAATCAATGAACCTCTTGGCCCAATTCTTCTGCTGATGTGGGTTTAAGAAGGCATCTGATTTAGGCAGGTGTCTGAGCAGCTAGGAGTAAAACAAAGGAGCACAACATCTCACCCACTTCCCCCTTTGTTTCTCATCCCTCTGATGAATGGAGTAGTAAAAATCTCCTAGCAGTGTAGGCACTGGGTTCTTCAGAAGAAACAAATGGATAGCATTCTTGCTGACAAATTTAGGCTCATCTGCAAACATTTTAGCTTCATATATGCTGAGGGCTAACAGTGCACAAACTGCCCTCCACTCTCCCAATGAAGCCTTCAGGATGGCCTGAGAAATTAAGAAGTCCAAATGAAAACCAGGAATCCCAGCTTTTGTTGTCATACTTTGCTTAATAAGGGCAGGCTCCAAATACAATGCCCTTGCTATCTCTTCATTCCTAGGAGCAGTCATCTCTGGGTTGAAGGGGATTCCACCTCTGATAGGTACTCCAATCAACAAAGAGAATTCTTCCAACAGAGGTCCCATCTAAAAGTCTGGAAATGTGAAGCATCTCAGTGGAGGGTCATAAAACTGTAAGCATGTGTGGATCATGCTCCTCTGAGAAGGATCGAGGTCCATAACCATATCCAAGATACCCCCATAGTGCTCTCTAAACAGAGGGATGTGGTCAGGTGTAATGAGTGACTGGACCTGCCTGATACCAGTCAACACAGGCTCAAAAAAGTGGTAGGATATGTTGCTTTTCCTCGGAGTAGTCATGAGTGCTGATGAAGAAGTTGAAGATGAATGCTGATGAAGATCACAGACTGGGAAGCACAATGATGCAAATACTGAAGGAGATAGCTGAAGCAGGTGCTGAAGAAGATGACTGAAGAAGAGGTCTAAGCAACAGAAGGGGTCAAAACCAAAACCAAGATACAATGAGGTGGACACCCTGAAAAACAAATAAACAAATGTTAAATGATGCAATGATGATATATGCAAATGATATGCAAGGGTTTGTGATCAAGCTGGATCTGATTATCTGTCTTGGTATAAGGTCCATATATGTTCAAAGGTTCAGGATGAAGGCTCAGAAATCCAGTAACCAGGGTGGGGGACTCAAATAAAGAGTCACATGTCCAGGGTTAATCACAAGAACTTTCCAAAGTGGAGTATTCTTAAACAAAACAGTAACAGGGTATGTTGTGGTCAAGGGTTCCTGCAAACCTGTAAACAACCCATCCCCCTCACATGTAGTGTTCTAGAACAAGGATCCTCAGACTTGGATTAGTTATGAGAAGTGTAAACACTTCTAACCTGGAGGTACAGTGTTTACAATAACCATAAAAGATCCTCCTCTAATTCACCTCAGTTTCTGAAGGTCATAATAAAAGTCATCCAGACTTAGCAGGCTTCCCAGATAGCCCTAGCACTATAGGAAATCTGTAGCATAGAGTTCTCAAGAAGAAACCCACATCTGAACCGTGTTTCATATTCCCGCACCAGACCGAAATGGAATGGGAAAGAACATGAACCACTCTAGCCTAGGTGTCACTCAGGTCCCAGGTATAGGACCTTAAACTCTCAATGGAACCCAACCCATCAAAGAAAACCAGATCCAGTAATGACAATATGAAGTATGCATAATTGTAAAGAAAGCAATAAATAAAACTGTACATAAAGCAATAAAATAAAGCAAAATAAATAAACACACATAGCACATAACACCCCAGTAAACACAAATCAAACAAGCGCTAGGAGGAACACACAAAAAGAACCATAAGCCTTGGTTGCAATATAAGGGTCCCCATCAGAGTCGCCAAGCTGTCGCTCCCACCAAATGACACCTGGTCAGAAGGGGTACATACGCGAACGGTCGGCGAAGGAGAGAAGAAAGAATAGAGTCGGCAGCTAGGCATTTTTATCCCGAAGGAAAGGTAATGCTACATAAACCTAAGAAAAGATGGACAAGACGGTCGTGAACCAGAGAAACTAAGAAAGGGGGTTGGTTACAACCTGGGAAGGTATTAGCACCCAAATTGTCCGTCGTACTCGACGAGATCCATGCTTGAAAGTTTGTGTTTAAAGGGGTAGTGTCAGTGCTATCTGTGCATCAAAGCTGGAAAAGAATGCAAGTGTCAGTGCAAAAGAAATGTGAAATGAATAAGAGAAGTGTCAGTGCAAGAACAGGAGTGCAAAGCTCAAGACTATGAGGCTTAAAGAATAATGCTGGAAGAGGGGGGATGTACAGAGACTTTTGTTCGATAACAATTAAGTTATGCCTACGTATCCTCTCGTGCAATGAGGAAGTCAGAACACCGTAGTTCGACTCAAAGAGACTGAAAGATGAATTGACTTGTGAACTGCTTACTTGCCTATGCTCAAGTGTATGACCTGTCTGGCTCAAGTGCAAACTGTCTTGCATTAGACGGAAGAAGCAAGTTCTCGTTTGTGATTGAATGAGATGAGAAAAGAATCCCGAAGGAGACGATTATTGTTTGTTTTTGATGTTTTCAATCTTTTATTGCTTTTTGGAATTTGTCATAAGAAAATGAGCTTAAGCCTAAACCAAGGGTTAGCAAACTCATCACATCTTCCCTCTGATTAGGGGTAATGAGAATACCTTAAATGTGAAGTAAACACCTCACACTTAATCACCATGATGTAGGATTAAGATCATTATCCTACTTGCTTTTATTTAGATGTTTTTGGAGTTTTGTTTAGTGTTAAGTAATGAGTTTAAGCCATAATCAAGGATTTAATGGACCCATTACACCATCCTAATAGAAGGATAATAGATGAGAACATTTAAGCTGAAGAAGGCTCCTCAACTTAATCCATGATTAGGGATTAACCTCATGACAAAACAAAGCCCTTATTAAAGTCGGTTTTAGTTAATGGTAAGATTAAGAAGTGGATTTTAGGGTTTGTAAGACAACTTGAGGGGGACTTGTCCATTAACACTAGGGTTAGTCCTTCTTAACCAATTAAGGAAGAATTAGAACCCTAATGCAAGACCCAAGTTACAAGCTTGATGTCTTAGTGATTATTAGGTGGATTGATTAAAGGATTTAAACACATTAAGTGTTTAACGATTAGGATTAAAGTTATACACTCCATCCTAATAGAAGGATACAGACCTTTAAGGTTTAGTCCTTGATTAAGAGGTGAGAAGAGAGACACAAAGATGACACAAAGGTAAAACTAATGGGGGACTAATCAAACCCTAATTGTGATCATGCTTGGGTATTCCTAGGGTTTATGAGGCTTGCAAGAAGATCTTCAAGAGAAAATCCACCAAGGAAGAAGCAGGATGAAGGAAGGAGAAACAGAAAGAAGCAAGACAACTTACTTCACTTAAGAAGATAAGTTACTTGAAGAAAGAGAGGGGAAGGAGCATGAATGAGCAAGCTCACTCTAATCCACAAGTAAAAATGCAGCAAAGGATGCAAAAGAGAGATGAGAAAAGATTATGGGAAGTGAAGGCAAATTCACTTCTCAAACACTTACCACCTGAAAAGTTAGCAAAAGGAAATGAAATGAATTGAAAATGAGATGAAATGCAAAGAGGCAAACCAAAGTCAGAAGCACATTCATGATACAAATGATGCTATAAGATGGTATGAGAGCATGCCAAGTGATGAGGATGATCATACAAAGTATGGAATGCAAATTAGACATATAAGAAGCATGAAAGTTCATGAATGCATATGACATCAAAATGAAAGCAAAAACATGGAAAATGGATGATGCAATGATCAAACATGATTTCAACATGTCCTAAGATGTCTTATATGTCATGTGGATGCACAAAATGTCATGGCAAGTTCATGTATGCAAGCATATGAAGAATGAATGCAAATGAATGCAAAGATTAGGGTTTATGTGCAACATGAGATGCAAAATCCAAAATCAGAAGCAAATTATGAGATACAAAATTGAAAAAGGCAACAAAGGGACCCTAAACCTATACAAGTTCACTGCCCAAAGGGGAAGGTCAGAAGCTAAACCCTAAGGGACTTATGATTTTCCTAAATTTTTAGGGTTTCAAGGGTGACCCTATAGGGAAAATGCCAAACAAATTGAAAGTGCAAGAAAAAAATGAAACAAAAATGATTTTAGATGCTTGAAAGAATGCATAACACAATGCAAAAAGAACCATTAACAAACTCAACTTAGATCAAAAGTTATGAATTTTTGAAGTTAGGGTTAAAAATATTCAAATTAAAGAACCCTAATTCAAATGAAAATTGGCAAAGTATGATCAAAACCAAAAAGAAATTTGTCTTGTGAGTTTGTAAATGTTTCTAAATGTTTGAAAAGGTTCTCTGAATTTTTTTGGGATTTTTAAATACCTAAATGTATTTTTAATTAATTAATTTCCATTAACTAATTAAAAATAATCATTTAAATGATTTAAAAATAATTTTTAATGCAAAAAATAAAAATAAAAATATTTTTGGGTTCTGAAAATTAATAAAAGCTTGAATAAAAATTTTCAGAATTTTTTGACTAATTTTGCTATTTTTAATAAAATGTACAAATTAAATGGAAAGAAAATGAAATAAAATTAGTAAAATAGGAAGTATATGCAATGGACGGATCAAATTGAAACTGGGGGAAAGCCTGTTGACCACGCGCCAAATCCTAGGGACCATATTCAAATCAGTTTAATTAATCAATTAAACCTAATTAATTAAGTTAAACGAAAATTATGAGTTAATGAGATGATCTAAGCCATTGGTCCACACGTGGGAAATCCAATCCTAGGGTCCAGATTAAAAAATGCACTAATTACAGGATTATGCCCTAACTACTTTCAGGTGACCGGAACAGTGTTCCGGTCATCTTCTCAGGCCATCCACTCTTGCTATCTCACTCAATCCGTAAAATCAAACCACCAAACTCTCCAGAAATGATCCCTACCCCATTCTAAACAAGATTCAGCCATCAAACATCATTTATTTCACATGAGCAACATGATTCGAAGCAAAACGGGAAATTATTCAGAAATTCCAGAAGCTTCATACATGCTTAAAACTGAATCATTTTCAAAACCAAAAGGTGCAGTGTGATCAGTGAAACATGGAGAACAATCTAAGAACTTAAGAAATCATTTCTGGAAAATTTGTTCTTGGTGATACCTGAACTGGAGCTTTCACCTTTGGAGCTTTCTGACCAATTCTTTGCTTCAAATCAACTCCAATGATCCCCCTGAAGAGTTTGCAATGCTTGGTTGGAGTTTATATGGCCTCTATGTGAAGTTTGCTGAAGCTCAGGTCAAGGGAAGTAAAAATCGTGTTTTTGATTTGGGGTGTTTCAAGGCAAAATGAAGGGTGGTAAATGATCAGTGATGAATGTGGAGTTGAATGGTGGAAAAAGTTTGGAGTTTTGATGGCTAAGTTGTGTGTTTTGAAGAGAAATGCATAAGAGAGGATTTTGGTGAATGCTGAGTTGTGGGAGGATTCAGCTTTTGCTTGTTGTGTGTGTTGAGTTGCTTTTGGTCCATGTATCAATCCTTGATAGGTCAGAGAGTTGTTGTGGAGCAGTTTGATTGGTATGGCTTAATTTGCATAAAGTCAACAAAGTTGTCCTTGGAGGTATGGGCTCATGGCAGGCCAAGGACAAAGGCATGTCCTGCGCAGCTGGCTTTAGGGAGGTCCATGGAATTCAGATTGAGGCAAAAAGGTAAGTGGAATGAAGTTTGTGGGTGGTTTTGCAAATTGTGAAGGTTTTGGCCCCTTTTGAAATACTTGATGATCAAGGCATGAAAGTGAGAGATTCTTTGGGCAATTCTGAATTATAGGTCATGTATCATGTTTGTGTAATTCTTAGAAGTCAATTAGAGGTCACATTTTGCTTTGGTATGAGTTTTTGCAACTTTCGCTCTTTGGTGCATAAGTGAAATTTAGTGATTTTTCCCAACTTTGCATGGGCCATAACTTGAGTTCTATGGTGAATTAGATCAATTTCCTGTACTTTTTAAAAAGGGAATGATCCAATCTACAACTTTCATGACCAAGAATTTTTCAATTGAAGCATTTTTGAATCAAAAAGAGGAGGTTGAAAAACTTTCCCAAAATGGCAAGTTTGCATTACAAGTCACTTTCCCAAAATGGCAACTTTGCAAATGGCTTGAAATTCTTCAATTTTGTGAACTTCTAACTTCTTATAAGATCAAATAAAGATCATATACACCCAAAATGATGGAGAAGACCCTTTGGTTGGATAATTGGGGGCCTCAGATGCCCTGATTTTGCACTGACTTGCTCAAGAAGTCATCTATTGATTAGATGCCTTCCCCATTGAATTTCTTCATGAAAATTGGTATGTAGGATCCTTATAACATATAAAGACCAATAGAAACAAGAATGACCAAAAATTTTGGAGTTATGGCCTCTAAAACCAAAACCCTAATTTTAGGTCATCTGTGCAGTTAAAGCTGGCTTTTCTTCCATGCCTTGCCATTTCTTGTGATTTTCTGACTTCCTTGATCTTGGGAGGATATAATATGATGCTTGAACATACATGGACCCTATTGGAGTGATTGAAGACCTTTGGAGTGGCCCAGATGGCTCAGGGATTGCTCAGATCACAAACCCTAGATGCAGATGAATTTGAAACAATGCAGTGAAGCAAAAATGCAATGTGAGATGCTATGATTGAACTTATGCAAATGAAAAGACCACAATTCATGGTGTGAACTTAGTGACGGAAAATTTGGGGTGTTTACACAAGGCGAAGGACGATCACCTGGAAGGGTACCGCTGCTGAAAGTATCACGACATAGGACGAATGTCGGATAGAAATGGTCAACGATGGGGACGACCATCAGATAAGCATGATGAAGGACGATCATCAAGAGGTGAAGGACGATCACCTAGCAGGGTACGGCTGCTCCCGGGGTTTGTCATGACACAGGACGAATTTCAGATAACAAGATCAATGATGGGGGGCGGCCATCGGATAAAATGATGAAGGACAATCATCAAGAGGTGACGGACGATCACCTAGCAGGGGACGGCTGCTAAAAAGCACGACATAGGACGAATGCCGGATGGACAAGTGTTCCAATAATGGAGACTCCGCTTGGGGTATGGATGAGGGACGGTCATCCAAAGGTGAAGGACGATGACCTGGCAGGGTACGGCTACCGAAAGTATCATGACATAGGACGAATGCCAGATAGAAAAGAAGTTTTGCTAAGGATTTGTTGGGGACTCTTCTGGGGAATGGTAGATACAGACGAGTGTCTACATTCAAGAAGGGAAAAATATAAGTGTTTGACGCTGTGTATAGATTAAAGATGCGGACGAGCATCCTTAAGACTACGATACAGACGAGTATCGGTAGAAACAAATGCTGACGCGTGTTCAGAGATGATGATACGGACGAGTATCAACTGGTTAACAAAGAACACGGACGAGTGTTGAATCTGGGAAAAGATAAGTGGTGTATACAAGATACAGACGAGTACCTGTATGAGTAAAAGTATGAGTGAGGGAAGAAAATGTATAAGTTACGAACTTGTAAGTGTAAAAGATATTATGGCGATCTGTAGGGATAGGATGACACGGACGAGTGCCGAAAGAAGTGTATTATAAACAAGTGTTTGATTTACAATAAGTGTTTAGGTAACCATGCTGGGGAAGGGTGACACGGACGAGTGACCAAAGAGTGTATATAGATATATCTGTTTGTAGAGAACGTTCGGGCGACTTTACTGGGGAAAAATGACACAGACGAGTGCCAAAAAGGAGCCTGTATCCGTATTTGAGGGTGTAAAGGGATGCTTTCGCGGTGACTGTAAGATTATATACATTGCTGATGAATGTTGGTTTGCACAGGTGACTGATTCGAAACATGGCTTGTGATTAAGCAATATGCTTGATTTTTGCCGTAATGCTCCGTATTAAACGGAATGTTACACTCTGAGGGTAAATATGATGCGAATGCTATGATTTTGCAAAAGATACCGATTCGGGATTCGGATCCCGTTGCCTTGAAGATCCTTGATTGATCTGCTTTGAAAGAATGTCCCAGCTGGGGATGAGATCATTGGTAGATCTGATATATAACTTACTTGGGGAAATAAATCACCGATAGACCTATTTTGGTAATGAGGAGCCCAGTTGGGGTTTGTGGAAGCTTCTGTCACTTCGTTGTGAGATTTTTAGACATTGCTCTACGGGATAGAGGCTGGAGCTCTGTGGGGAGATGGTTCCCTGCCTAACATTTGGATGGGGAGGAATGATCACTGAACGACTTTCCTAGTGATTTATGTGGGGATCCTGCTGAGGATGAGGAGACTTGACAACTCAGCTGGGGAATGAGCATTTTCTGATGCTGTTTGAAGAAGATGTGCTGGGGAAACGATGCTTTGGAAAATTCACTGGGGAATGAGCATTTTCTGATGCTGTTTGAAGAAGATGTGTTGGGGAAACGATTCTTTGGCAACTTCGCTGGGGAATGAGTATTTTTTGATGTTGTTTGAAGAAAATGTGTTGGGGAAACGATGCTTTGGCAACTTCGCTGGGGAAGACATTCCAGATACTGTCTAGAAGATGTGTTGAGGACATAATGATCTGGCAATGTTGCTGGGGAAAATCTTTCATGCCCCATGTTGCGCTTTGAATACCTACAATCCTGTTATGACAAAGAAACGTACAAATACCTCGAAGTATCCCTTACTGGATTCCGTCATAGGAGTTTTAAAGGCTCCTGGGAGTAAGAAATATATTTCCTGCATGCATATATTTTTAGAAAGGCACATCTGTATTTATGCATCAATATTCCAAGGATATCGAACATTTTTGCAAATAAAGTGTACAAGACGATGTGTGATTGAAAATTTGATTTTATTAATTTGGGTGCCCCGAATTGGCAAGTACAGTCAAAGAAACAAATCCCCTGAAATGAGGAGATCGTTATAAATTGAGAAAAATGAAAGTACTGGCTATGTTGATGACGCTTCAGCGAGCTTCCTCTTACTATGACTCGTATGACATTGACGTTCTTTTCATCTTGCTTTCTGAAGAAGGTTGGTTCTGACCGATGCCTTAACCTTTCGAAATTTGCCATGTCGTGAGTGATACAAACGAATTCAGAATGCAATTGTTCGCTTATTCCTTGATTTTGCGTGGATCGCCTTTTCGGGTTTTCAATCCACCGGGATACCCATTTTTGCCTGAGCTGTCCAATGCGGCTTTTCAACTCAGCGGGTGTACATTTTTTTCAATTTTTCCCTTATTTTTGCCCGAGTCTTTTATTTTGTTTTTGACTCGCCGGGATGCCCTATTTTTGCCTGGACTTACATCCTGTTTTTATGTCCAGCGGGTCTTTTTATGCGAAGTATTTTTTAACTGCATCTGAATTCACAGGGGACAGGAAGTCTTCACCATCCATAGCACTAAGCATCAGTGCTCCACCAGAGAAAACTTTCTTTACAATGAACGGACCATCGTAATTCGGAGTCCACTTGCCCCTGTGGTCTGTATGAGGAGGTAGGAGTCTTTTCAGCACAAGATCTCCTACTTGGTATTCCCGAAGCCTAACTTTCTGATCGAAGGCTTTCTTCATTCTCTTCTGATGCAGCTTCCCATGACAGACTTAGTTGATTGTAACGAGATCGGACCCATTCTGCTTCATTCAGCTTAACATCCATTAGTACTCGCAGGGAGGGTAGTTCAACTTCAACAGGTAGGACTGCCTCCATACCATACACAAGCTGATACGGTGTTGCCCTAGTGGATGTTCTGATTGAGGTACGGTACCCATGCAAAGCAAATGGTAGCATTTCATGCCAGTCTTTGTAGGTGACCACCATCTTTTGCACAATCTTCTTGATATTCTTGTTAGCTGCCTCCACAGTGCCATTCATCTTTGGCTTGTAAGGAGAAGAATTCTGGTGTTGGATCTTGAAGTCCCGACACAGTTCTGCCATCATTTTGTTGTTTAAGTTGGAACCATTATCAGTAATGATTCGCTCGGGCACTCCATACCGACAGATGATGTCCCTCTTCAGGAATCGGGCTACCACTTTCCTGGTGACGTTTGCATATGAGGCTGCTTCAACCCACTTGGTAAAATAGTCAATGGCCACCAGGATGAATCTGTGGCCATTTGAAGCAGTCGGCTCAATCTTTCCAATCATATCAATACCCCACATGGCAAAGGGCCAAGGTGAAGACATCACGTTCAAAGGATTTGGAGGTACATGCACCTTATCTGCATAAATCTGGCATTTATGGCATTTCCTGGCATAAGAACAACAGTTTGCATCCATTGTGATCTAGTAGTAACCTGATCTTAACAACTTTTTAGCCATTGCATGTCTTCCAGCATGGGTACCGAAAGATCCTTCATGCACCTCGTGCATCAACAAGCCTGCCTCTGTCTTATCAACACATCTGAGAAGTACCATATCAAAGTTTCTCTTGTACAAGGAACCATCAGCATTCAGGAAGAAATTACCAGCTAGCCTTCTTAATGTCTTCTTGTCATTGGATGATGCCCCAGGCGGGTATGTTTGGACCTCTAAGAAGCATTTGATGTCACAGAACCAAGGCTTATCATCTTTAGCAAGGTCTGTAGAGAATACGTATGCTGGTCTCTCAAGTCTGGATACTGAAATCCGAGGCATAAAGTTGGCAGCTTGAACTTTGATCATGGATGAAATGATAGCCAGAGCATCTGCAAACTGATTTTCATCTCGAGGGATATACTCAAGCTTGACTGTTGTGAAGAATGTGAGTAACCTCCTTGTATAGTCCCGGTAAGGTATCAGATGCTCCTGGTGAGTGTACCATTTTCCATTGGTTTGATTGATTACCAAAGCTGAATCTCCGAATACAGTCAAAGTTTTGATCCTGAGGTCAATGGCTTCCTCAAGACCCATGATACAAGCTTCGTATTCAGCTTCGTTGTTAGTGCAGTTAAAGGTGAGTTTTGCCGAGAAAGGTATGTGAACTCCTTTTGGTGTAATGAGTATTGCACAAACGCCACGACCATTCATATTAATAGCCCCGTCAAACATCATTGTCCATTCTTCTTCTGGGTCAGGCCCCTTGGTGTGAATAGGATTTTCGTGATCTTTTGCTTTAATGAACATGATGTCTTCATCAAGGAAGTCAAATCTTATAGGCTGGTTATCATCAATGGGTTGCTCAGCTAGATAATCAGACAATACACTGCCTTTGATGGCTTTCTGAGATGTGTACTGAATGTCATATTCTGTGAGGATCATTTGCCATCTTGCAACCCGTCCGGTAAGTGCTGGCTTCTCAAATATGTACTTGACTGGGTCCATCTATGAGATCAGTAAGGTAGTGTGGGTCAACATATATTGCCTTAGTCGGCGAGCAGCCCACGCTAAAGCGCAACAAGTTTTCTCGAGCAGTGAATAACGTTGTTCACAGTCGGTAAACGTTTTGCTTAGGTAGTATATTGCATACTCTTTTCGACCAGACTCGTCATGCTGGCCCAACACACACCCCATTGACTCTTCTAATACAGTCAAGTACATTATTAGAGGTATTCATTCAACTGGAGGCATAAGGATTGGAGGCTCTTGTAAGTATACCTTGATTTTGTCAAAAACCCTCTGGCAGTCTTCATTCCACCTGACCGTTTGTTCTTTTCTTAACAACTTGAATAGAGGCTCACAGGTTGCTGTAGGGTGAGATATGAACCGTGAAATGTAGTTCAATCTACCTAGAAACCCTCGAACTTCTTTTTTCATCCTAGGTGCAGGCATTTCTTGAATGGCTTTGACTTTGTCAGGGTCAACTTCAATTCCCTTCTCACTTACAATAAATCCCAGCAGCTTGCCGGACTGCACCCGAAATGTGCACTTGTTGGGGTTTAGCTTCAGTTGGTACTTCCTCAGACGCTTGAATAGCTTCAACAGATTTACCAGGTGGTCTTCTTCTGTGAGGGACTTGGCAATCATATCATCCACATAACATTCAATTTCTTTGTGGATCATGTCGTGGAATAATGTTACCATAGCCCGTTGATAAGTGGCACCAGCATTCTTCAGTCTGAATGGCATTACCTTATAACAGAATATGCCCCAGGGTGTGATGAAAGTTGTCTTCTCCATGTCTTCAGGTGACATCTTGATCTGGTTATATCCTGAAAATCTATCCATGAAGGAAAATACTGAGAACTGAGCCGTGTTGCCGACCAATACATCAATGTGAGGTAATGGGAAGTCATCTTTTGGGCTAGCTCTGTTCAGATCCCGATAGTCCACACACATCCTTACTTTGCCGTCTTTCTTAGGCACAGGTACAATGTTAGCGACCCATGGTGGATAGCTAGTTACAGCGAGGAAACTGGCGTCCCACTGTTTTTGTACCTCTTCTTTTATCTTCATGGCCATATCCGGGCGAGTACAGCGCAACTTCTGTTTTACTGGCGGACAATCTTCTTTTAGAGACAGCTTGTGCACAACGATGTCGGTATCCAGACCTGGCATGTCTTGATAAGACCAAGCAAAAACATTCACATACTCCCGAAGCATGTCAATAAGTTGTTCTTTCACTGAATTTTGCAGTTGGGCCCCGATTTTCACTTCTTTCAAGTCTTCTTCTGTACCAAGATTAACCGTCTCAACTTCCTCCTGATGAGGAGTGATAACCTTCTCCTCTTGTCTTAACAACCTGGATAGTTCTTCAGGTAGCTCATAATCTTCTTCAACCCCTTCATCGGCTTGATTAATCGGATTGTCAAAGTCATACGAAGTCATAGCAGTGTCGTTGTCGGTGCAGTCTGGAGGGCACTCTCTGCAAGGGTTTAGATTTGTTCATTTTAGTGATCAATTTTATCTTGCTTAGAAAAAGTGAAAATGAAGTTATTATTTTGAAAAACATTGCCATTTTATTTTTGTACAGAAAATGAAAAATGAAAAACAGTGAGCGGAAAAAGAAAAGATTCATTTGCAAAAGACGTCCTGATATTGATTAATTGATCGTTTGCACAAAATTCAAGATGGCCCGATTACAAAATGAGCTCTGACATCTTGGGCAAGACGCAGGACTTGATGCATGCTTAAAGGCAGGAAATAATAATTACTCTGCAGGAGTAACTCTTATAATTTCCTGGGAAGACCAGTTTGAGACATGGTTCCCCGGGATCTTTGGACGTATCCAGCTTTCCAGGTTGCTTTCGTCTTCTTCCTCGTCTTCCAAACTATTCACAGCATCCGGGGTGAGCATCCCGCCGCTGACAAACTTGGGCTCTATTGCAGCCTCTGGTTGACTTTGTCGAGTTGGTCTATAACCCAACCCGAATCTATCTTCTTTCTTCTCTACCAGCAGCAGCTTGCCCCAGCCTTGAGCGGTACCCTCCTCAACAACCTTCTGGGCCTGTTGATATGACGTGATGGAAGTCCCAGGCACAGCAGATGCTTCATTGATATTAAGGGCCTTAAACCCTTGACTCATGGTCTCATGGATCTCCCCATCCATCTCTATATACTTATAAGTAGCCAGCTGGCTATCAAAGATGTCTTCCTCCTCACAAATGGTGATAACTTGGCCTTCCCACTCGAACCGCCCTTTCGGGTTTTCAATCCACCGGGATACCCCTTTTTGCCTGAGCTGTTCGATGTGGCTTTTCAACTCAGCGGGTGTACGTTTTTTCAATATTTCACTAATTTTTGCCCGAGCCTTTTATTCTGTTTTTTGCTCGCCAGGATGCCCATTTTTTCCTGGATCTTTATTCTGTTTTTATCCAGCATGTCTTTTTACACGAAGTATTTTCTTACTGCGTCTGCGTTGATAGGGGAATGGAAGTCTTCTCAATCCATGGTTGTTAGCATCAAGGCTCCGCCTGAGAAAACCTTTTTAACCACGAATGGTCCTTCATAATTGGGTGTCCATTTTCCCCTATGATCGTTAAGAGGAGGAAGAATCCTTTTCAGTACCAAGTCAACTAGTATATACCTTTGAGGTCGTATCTTCTTGTCGAAAGCCTGTTTCATCCGCCGTTGATACAACTGTCCATGGCATACAACTATTATGAGTTTTTCTTCGATGAGGCTTAGTTGATTGTACCTGGATCGGAGCCACTCAACTTCATCTAGCTTAATGTCCATCATCAACCTCAACGAGGGGATCTCCACTTCAATTGGTAAGACTGCCTCCATACTATATACCAATGAGAACGGGGTTGCCCCTGTTGAGGTACGCACAGGCGTTCGGTACCCATGTAGCACAATTGGTAGCATCTCGTGCCATCCTTTGTATGTTACAACCATCTTCTACACAATTTTCTTGATGTACTTGTTAGCTGCCTCGACGGTGCCATTCTTCTTCGGGCGATATGGAGAAGAGTTGTGATGCTCTATTTTGAAATCCCGACACAAGTCAGCCATCATCTTGTTGTTGAGGTTAGAACCATTATCAGTAAAGATTCTTTCGAGAATTCCGTACCGGCAAAGGATGTCTCTTTTGATAAACTGGGCTACCACTTGTTTAGTAACGTTGGCATAACACGCCACTTCAACCCACTTCGTGAAATAGTCTATAGCAACTTGGATGAAGCGGTGACCGTTGGAAGCTATTGACTCAATCTTGCCAATCATATTAATGCCCCACATGGCGAACGACCAAGGTGAAGACATGACACTCAGTGGATTCGGAGGTCAGTGGACCTTATTAGCATATATCTGGCACTTGTGACATTTACGAGAGTATTTACAGCAATCGGATTCCATGGTGATCTAATAATATCCCGATCTCAACAATTTTTTGGCCATAGCATACCCTCCAGCATGGGTACCAAAGGAGCCTTCATGAACCTCTTGCATCAATAAGACTGCTTCGTGTCTATCTACGCATCTGAGAAGAACCATGTCAAAGTTTTGCTTGTATAACACACCATCTTGATTCAAGAAGAAACTACGTGCCAGTATTTGGAGGATCTTCTTGTCTTTACTGGATGCCCCAGTCGGGTACTCTTGAGTCTTCAAGAAGTGCTTGATATCATGATACCAAGGTTTGTTATCTTCACCACTGTCAATTTCGAATACATAGGAAGGTCTTTCAAGATGGGAGACCATGATTCGAGCCACGAAATTCTCTTGACAAACTTTGATCATAGATGACAAAGTTGCTAGAGCATCAGTGAATTGGTTTTCATCTCGAGGAATATAACTCAGCTTGACTTTGGTGAAGAAAGTTAGCAGCCTCCTGGTGTAATCCCTGTAAGGAACCAAGTGAGGTTGATGAACTAACCATTTGCCATTGACTTGGTTCACCACCAGAGCAGAATCTCTGAGGATCTCGAGGTTCTTGACCCGCAAGTTGATTGCCTCTTCAACCCCCATGATGTAAGCTTCATACTCTGCCTCATTGTTAGTGCATTCGAAAGTCAATCGAGCAGTTAAAGGTGTATGGACCCCTTCTGGTGAGATGATGACAACACCTACTCCGCTTCCGTTCATGTTCACAGCTCCGTCAAACATCAACTTCCATTTGGATTCAGGGTCTGGCCCCTCCTCCTTAAGTGGTTCTTCACAGTCTTTTAGCTTGAGGAACATGATGTCCTCATTCGGAAACTCAAATTTCATGGGTTGATAATCGTCAATTGGCTGCTGAGCCAGGTATTCTGACAATACACTCCCTTTGATTACTTTTTACGAAGTGTACTGGATATCATATTCGGTTAGAATCATCTGCCATAGAGTCGGCTTCTCGAAGATATATTTCACAGGATCCATCTTGGAAATCAGGAAAGTGGTGTGAGTTAGCATGTACTTTGTTAGTCGGCAAGCAATCAATGCCAAAGCGCAACAAGTTTTCTCGAGTAGTGAGTAGCGTGTCTCACAATCGGTAAACATTTTGCTAAAGTAATAAATGGCGTGCTCTTTTCGACCAGACTCGTCCTGCTGACCCAGCACACATCCCATCGATCCTCCGAGCACAATAAGATACATAATTAAGGGTCTCCCTGGCACCGGAGGCATGAGAATTGAAGGTTCTAACAGGTACTCTTTGATTCGATCAAAGGCTTGCTGGCAGTCTTCATTCCATTTGATGGTATGATTCTTTCTCAAAAGTTTGAAGATAGGCTCACATGTGACTGTTAGGTGTGAGATAAATCGTGCAATGTAGTTTAGTCTCCCTAAGAAACCACGCACTTGATTTTCAGTCTTTGGCTCAGGCATCTCCTGGATGGCATTTACTTTGGCTAGATCAACCTCAATTCCCCGCTCACTAACAATGAAGCCCAGTAGCTTGCCGAAGAGGACCCCGAAGGTGCACTTGTTCGGATTCGACCTCAATCTGAACTTCCGGAGCCTGTCAAACAACTTTGCTAAATTGACCAAGTGCTTTTCTTCTGTTTGGGATTTTGCTATCATATCATCAACATAGACCTCAATTTCATGATGAATCATGTCGTGAAATAGCATCACCATTGCCCGTTGGTAAGTGGTTACAGCATTCTTAAGACCAAACGACATGACCTTGTAACAGAAGGTGCCCTAAGGCGTGATGAAGGTAGTCTTTTCCATATCATCAGGAGACATCTAAATCTGGTTATAACCAGAAAATCCCCATACCCGTTACAAATCAGAGCACCTAAGACTTGATCAAGAAACACCCAACACGTCTCATGTACCTGGGTTATTTGTACTCCCGAGGAAGCACAGACGCCACAAAACAAACAAAAGGGGTGAGAAACAATTTCAGATACTAACGGTGCAAATAACATATACGAAGAAGTAATTCACACACACTAATACAACATAGATCAACTAAACAATCATATCAATGCAATGTGACTCAATACATAATGCAAATGCGGTACCGACTTCATCAAATGTCCATCGATTCAGACCGGATGCATCGCTTACGCTCCTACAGAGACACGATCATCCATAAACATCGATTCACAATGAAATCGAATAATCACTTACGCTCCATCCGAGACATTATTATTCCACCAAATGTATGCGTATGAAGACTCGATTACACATACAATATCACAACACACATGAATAAAATCATTCTATCATGATCCTCAAGATCCACATCATTTATCAATCAATCCATCATGCAATTATATCAAATACATTCACAACTATATACAATTAAAAATAGTCACATAATCTTATTTACTACATGCTAATTGTAAAGTCCTATAGTTACTACTTGTAAACACTCCAAATTTTCCCTCACTTTTTCTCACACCGTGGCTTGTGATCTTTCATTTTTGCATTAGCATAAGCATATCATATCCCATTGCATAGTTCATTTCATCTACATCTAGGGTGTGTGATCTGAGCAATCCAAGAAGTAATCTGAGCCCTCCCATTGGTCTTAAAGCTTTCCAAGAGGGTCCATTTGTGTTCCATGATCATAATATGTTCCCCAAAGTTCATAAAAGTCAAGGGATCACAAAGCATGTCAAAGGCATAGAGGCAGACTGAAGATTTCCTACACAGATGACCTAAAATTAGGGTTTTGGTTTCAGAGGCCTTAATCCCAATTTGTTTGGTCATTCTTGATTCTAATAGTCTTAATATGTTATAAGGATCATGTGTACCAAGTTTGATGAAGAAATTCACTGTGGAAGTCATCTGATCATTGGGTAACTTCTTGAGCAAGTAAAGTCAAAATCAGGGCATCTGAGGCCTCCATCAAGGGTACAAAAGGGTCATCATCATCATTTTGAGTCTCTATGATCTTTATTTGATCATTGAAGTGGTTAGAAGTTCACAAAGTTGAAGAATTTTGAGCCAAATGCAAACTTGCTATTTTTGGAAATGACTTGTAATGGAAACTTTCCATTTTGGGAAAAATATTCAACCTATTCTTTCATGACCAAAAATGCTTCAAATGAAAAATCCTTGGACATTAAAGTTGTAGATTATGTCTTCCCATTTTCAAAAAGTACAAGAACATGTCTTGATTCATCCTAGAACTCAAGATATGGCCTTTCAAAGTTGGCAAAAATCCTATAATTTTCAAGTGTCTACCAAAGAGGGATTTTTGCAATTTCACTTGCCAAGCCATTTCATGACCTCTAATGCACTCAAATGTATCATAACATGTCAAAACAACTTCTAAAGATTAGAATTGGCCTTTGTACCAAGCATTTCCATGACTTATTTCTCAAGAAACTTCAAAATTGTCAAATTGCATAAACTATGAGAACTCTTGATCAAGGCCATCCAGTTGCATAAAGATGATCCAAAGGCTCTCCATGAACCATGCTGAAGCTATCCAGCCACAGAAACCAGCTCTGCCATGGCCCATACCTATGGCACACCAATATTGACTTTTTGACCAATGGAGCCATACCATTCCCACAGTGCATACCTAATGTTCTGACTCATTCCAATAGTTTAGGGATTGCCTCAGGATCATAAGAGAAGCATGCCAAGAGGTCAGAGGGCACACAACATCAGTTTTCACAAAAATTGCAAAAAACTTCCCTTCTTCGATTCTCTCAAACAATCCATCAAACCTCAAAAATTCTTTCACCATTCATTCAGAAATCATCCATAGAACATAAAGCAACCATTACCATGGCCTGAAACCTCATTGTTAATGCTATTATTCTATGATTGGCATTATGTTTGGTAAAACTAATATGGCTGGAAAATGTTGAATAAGAAGTTCCATATTAACATGGTATAGATTCTGGAAGAACATGTCAAACATGATGTCCTGACATGGTGGCACAGATAAATGTGGAAGTTGTCAAAGAAGATGTTGAATTCAGTTCAGAATGTCCTATCAGATGTTAGGACATTATCAAACAGAGTATAAGAACTTAATTCAGGATGTCCCAACAGATGTTGTCATATGTCACAGTCAGATGTCAAAGAAGATGTTGAAGTATCTGCAAATGTCATGACAGAATGTTACAGTCAGATGTCAAAGAAGATGTTGAAGTATCTGCAAATGTCATGACAGAATGTTACAGACAGATGTCAAAGAAGATGTTGAAACATCTGCAAATGTCATGACAGAATTACTGTCATATGCTACAGACAGATGTCAAAGAAGATGCTGAAACATCTGCAAATGTCATGACAGATGTCAAAGAGAATGTTGAAACATCTGCAAATGTCATGACAGATGTCAAAGAGAATGTTGAAACATCTGCAACTGTCATGACAACATTACTGTCATATGTTACATATAGATATCAAACAAGAAGTGTTGAACTTAGTTCAGGATGTCACACCAAATGTTGTGACACTGTCAAACAAAGTAACAGTTAATGAACTTAAGTCAAGATATCAGGATGTCACACCAGATGTTAGGACATTGTATCAGTTGATGGAATAAGTTCAGTTTACAGGATGTCCCATCAGATGTTGTGACATTGTATCAGTAAATGAAGTAAGTTCAGTTTTTCAGGATGTCCCAACAGATGTTGAGACATCTCAGACCTATTACCAGAATTAATTAATAACTAACTGATCTGAGATATTTAAGGAGAGTTATCTGTAATTAATTATGGATGGATAAAAACAGAACAAGGCGCATCTGTAGGGAGTTTTGTTATGAAGATTCAGATTAATCAGAAGAACAAAATCACCTAGAATTTAGGAAGTAACAAACCCTAATTCAAGGTGATAACATTGGATTTATCAGATCTGAATTATGCAGAATATTCTGGAGATATTATGCAATCATATGTGGTGCTGATCTAGAAGATCTTAAAGACTCAATTTAAATTGAAGACAAATATTGAAAAATATAGGTTTCTATATTTAGAGATATTTTAGGAGTTGAAGATCTTTTGGAATATTTGTAGCAGATATTTCTGCATATTTGTAGCAGATATTTCTGCATATTTGTAGCAGCTATTGTTGTGATTGTTTAGGCCCAAATCCAGTTGGGAATAGGTTATAAAAGAAACCTTGTAACCTAGTTTAGAATCAACCCAATGAACCGAAAATGTAAACATTATTAGGGTTGTGTCCTTGTGTCAGCCGTGCATAACAAGTAACTCTATTGTGGCTGTTTCACTTGTGATTCTCGAAGCTTGTAAGCAAGAGAAGTTTTGTGACTTGATTGAAACTGTGAAGTAAGATCAAGCTGTTTTTTGTTTGAAGTGTGACTTCAATTTAATTAAACTTGTAAACAAAATCACTGTGTGATTTAGGGGGAGTGAGTAGGGTACTCATATCTAAGGTGTGTCTTAGGTAGAAATTGCATTGGGTAAGTATTAAGTGATAGATTAAACAGGGTGGTTTAAGTCTAGAATTAATATTACTAATAGTGGATTTCCTCCTGGCTTGGTAGCCTCCAGATGTAAGTGTGGTTATACACTGAACTGGGTTAACAAACTTCTGTGTTCTTTACATCTTTTATGTTTTATGCAGTACCTGAACTGAATGTCCTATCAGATGTCCCAACATCCTGAAGCATGTTTGACTCTGATATATCAGAATTATTTAAGTACTGATATGTATGCCTTACCATGTTTATAAGTAACAGATAAGATGTCTCAACATCATATTAGACATCTGAGTCTGTCATACCAGAATTTCACTCATAAACCAAAGCCTCCATTTATGCCATATCAGAATCGAGCCACTCTAAATAGCCACTTTCAAAGCATTCTAAGCATCCCAATAGCTTCAGGAGGATCAAAGGAGTTCACTTGCACAAGTGGGAGGCTCTAAAAGCTCACATTTGCAGTTCACCAGCTCAGGTAACCTCAAGAACACAATCTTGCAAAACTTCAATTTCTTGTTATAATATGAAAGTACAAGTTGTGGGGTTCATCGTGATCTTTTTAAAACTGAAAATGGTGGAGAAATGAGGATTTCATAGGTTTCTGAAAGTTTGTCCCCTTTTTATTTTTTCTTCGATTCAGCTTGTTGATGAATGATAAATGTTGTTTGATGTTTAATCTGAGTTGCTAGAAGTATGAGGATCATTTCTGGGCAGGTTAGAGGCTTTGATTTTGCCTAGGGAAGATTTTAGGGTTTTGATCCACCGGAGAAGATGATCGGAGCAATTTTCCGTTCATCTGAAAGTGATTAGGTTAATTTAGGGTTTAGCTGCCCAAATTCATTTATGGCCTTAGGATCTTGATTAGGGTTAGCAGCAGATGGTCCAGATTGCTTCATTAATCTTAATTCATAATTAATTAGTTTAATTTGGTTTAATTAATTAAATTTCCTCAGATTAGATCCTGACCCTTAAAACACGCGCGCAGTCAACCCCTTCCCCCTATGTTCAAATCTCAACCATTGGATTAGTTGACTTCTCATTTAATTCATTTTTATTTCATTTTATTGCATTTCTTTTGTTCAATTTATTTAAAATAGCAAAAAACATTAAAAAAATCTCATCTTCTGTATTTTTGTTTCAAATATTTTTCTTAACCTAAAAACATTTTTTATTTTAATTTTTTCATTAAAAAATTATTTTTAAAATATTTTAATGTTTTATTTAATTAATTAATTGATTTTAATTAATTAAATATGCATTTAGGTTTCTAAATATCACCAAAAAAATCATGAAGCATTCTTAAACATTTAGAAACATTTTCAAACTCACCACACAAATTTCTTTTTAGGTTTGATCACATTTTCACAATTTTCTTTGAATTAGGATTCTTAAATTTCACATTTTTTAACCCTAACTTGAAAATTTCATTTCTGCCTAACCATGATGAGGTTTAACTTGATTATTTTTGCATTGTTTCACATATTGGATATAGTTTCTAGGTTATTTATATCATATGTTTGCATTGCATTTTCCATTTGATTTGCATTTTCCCTTTAGAAGCACCCAAAAACCCTAGTTAAACTTAGAAATTTCATAACTTTCACTAGGATTGGCTTCTGACCTTCTCCTTTGGGGTGTGATCTTGTATAGGTTTAGGGTTTGTTTGAGCTCAATTTCAATTTTTTATCATGATGTATGCTTCTGTTTTGGTCATATGCATCTCATTTTCCTTAAAACCCTAATTTTGCATCTCCATTTGCATTCTTCTATGCATATCATAAACTTATGAACTTGCCATGACATTACATTCCTTTGCATGTCATATTAGACATCTTAGTACATGTTTGAAACATTGCTTGATCATTGTTGTATCATTTTGGCATGCTTTGCATTCATTTCATTTCATGAACATCCATGTGTTTTCATGCTTCTAAACACGCTTCCATTGAATCTCATCCTTGTATGATCATTCATATGCATCTTGTATGACTTTGCATCATCTCATAACACATTTGCATTGCACAATCACTTCTGGTTTTGGACTTTTCATCCTTATTCATCTCATTCCTTTGGTAAGTTATCTGGGAGGTGGTAAGTTATCTCTTAAGCCTTACAAACCATAGGATATCCAAGCATGATAATTCTTAGTGTTGTGTATAGTCCCTCCTAGATTTTTACCTTTAAGTCTCCTTTAGTCTCTCTTCTCATCTCTATAATCAGAGGCTAAACTCTTAAATCTTTATGACTTTGAATTAGGGTTATGCTTGCATCCTTATCTTAGGATGGAGTGTATAACTTTAATCCTTAGTGTTAAACCTTTAATTTGTTTACACCTCTTCATCAAAACACATTAATAATCACTAAGACTTTATCTTGTAACTTGGGCATTACTTTAGGGTTCTATCTCTTCCATATGGTTAAGAGGGACTAACCATAGTGTTTAATGGACAAGTCCTCCTCAAGTTGTCTTACAAACCATAAAATCCACTTCTTAATCTCATCCTTTAATTAAAATCCATTTAATAAAGGTTTGTTATATAATGAATTTAATCCCTAACCTTGGATTAAGTTGAGGTATCTTCCTCAGCTTAAGTGTTCTCATCTATCATCCTTCTATTAGGATGGTGTAATGAGTTCACTAATCTGTGATTAGAGATTAAACTCATTACTTAACACTAAACAAAAACAAAAAACATCTAAATAATCACAAGTAGGTTAATGATCTTAATCCTACATCATCATGGTGATTAAGTTGAGATGCTTATCTCATACTTAAGTAGGCTCATTATCCCTAATCAGGGAGGATATAATGAGTTTACAACCCTTGATTTAGGCTTAAGCTCATAATCCTATGCAAAATACCAAAAACAATAAAAAACTGAAAAACACAAAAACAAACAATAATCGTCTCCTCCGGGATTCTTTTCTCATCACACTCATTCTATAAACGAGAACTTGCTTCTTCCGTCTAATGCAAGACAGTTAGCACTCGAGTCAGACGAGTCATACACTTGAGCATAGACAAGTAAGCAGTTCACAGTCAATTTATTTTCAGTCTCTTTGAGTCGAACTACGGTGTTCTAACTTCCTCATTGCACGAGAGGATACGTAGGCATAACTTTACAGTTATCGAACAAAAGTCTCTGTGTCTTCCCCTTCTTTCGACCTTCTTTTTAACCCTCAGTTCCTGAGAAATTCACACCTTTTGCACTAACACCTGTACTTTCTTCCCCTAGCTTTTGCACACAGATAGCACATGCACTTACCCCTTTTAAACACAATCTTGTAAGTGTTGATCCCGTCGAGTACGACAGACGATCTGGGTGCTAATACCTTCCTAGGTCGTAACCAACCCCCTTTCTCAGTTTCTCTAGTTCGCAACCGTCTTATCCATCTCTTTCCAGGTTTATGCAGCATTACCTTTCCTTCGGGATAAAAATTCCTAGCTAGAGACTCTATTCAACCCTTCTCTTTCGCCGACCGTTCGCGTCTGCACCGTGGGACTTAATGTCTTTTCCGGGAGCGACACTACTAAACATGATTCTTAACACCCTTGACTAACGGTACAAACTCAATTCAAAGAACATGACTATTCCAGATCAAAACGTCGCAAAAATTACAATTACAGGGGTCTGACACGGCCTCTCGTGTCCCCTGACACGGCCCGTGTCAGATGGCCTAGGACACGCCCCCAAAAATCCAATTTTTCAACAAAACAAGGGGCTGACACGGCCGCCCGTGTCGTGTGACCCGACCTGTGTCACACCTCCTAGAGCCCATTCTCCCAAAAATCCTCCTGGAACCCATCTTCCGTAGCCTGACACGGCCACCTATGTCCTGGGACATGGCCCGTGTCAGGGAACCTGTACCAAGAATTCCAAATTTTCACAAAAACTCCATTTTTCTTTCTACTTTTCACCAGCACGAATCTAATTCTCTTTGTTTCACTTTTTGTATCCTAAACAGTCTAATTAACTTACTTACTACCAATTTAAGCCTATAACATTAATTAATAATCTAACCTAACTTTTACAGATCGAAATAGTGAAAAGTTTATAAGTTATATTCATCTCCTCCAATAACTCCATTCTTCATAATAGTCAAAACCCAATTCTCACAATACCAAACATACATCACAAATTCAATATCAACACACAATATATATCTGTAATCATCTAACAATTCATAAACATTTCAACAATTCGTCAATTACTCACAAAGTATCATAATTTCATCAAATTCGATCCTCAATCATAAACCTAAGGGAGTAAGGATCTCCCAATTACCCTTCTATGTTAGGTCACCCATATAAAACCTTTTCCCCTTACCTCGAAATTGGGATGATTTCTTCACAACTTTGGTCTTGATGGTTTACGATCCTTGGCCTTGCTCTTCTTCTCCTCTTTCTCCAGACCTCACTGTTCTACGTCAAAAATACGATATGTGAGAAATCTATCGTGTTTTCCCCCTTTTTCTTAAAACTCCAAATTATCTCTTTACCCCTTAGACCTCCACTTATTTCTGTTATTTTATTTTATTATATAATAACAATTATAATAACACACGTCATTATATTATTATTATTTACATAAAATAGCTTATCCAATTATAATCCAAATATCCCATCACATTATTCATATTTATTTTATAAAAATTGATTTATAAAATCGGGGCATTACAGGTTGAGTCCCTGAATAGCATTCCTCAAATCTTGTTGTCCTTGGGCCATCCCTTGCATCATAACCATGAATTCCCCTATCCTGGTGTGGAGTTCATTGAGCTCAGTTTGCATAGCGTCCATGACGGTCCTCTGGTTGTTGCGTGATGCGTAACGATGAGGAATATTTTGTCTGAAGTGTCGGGTCTTGGCAGCTCGCGCAATCTTTGCCTGAAATGCAGATAAGTTAAGTAACCTGGAGAAACCTGCAAAAACAAAGAAAAATGCAAATGATATGTATGCAATGCAATGTGTTCCTTTTATCATCAAGGTTTTATTTACTTTCCCATTCCGGTGTTGAGAAAATAGTATTTGTAAGAAAACCTTATGTGACATTCAGATTTGAAGTGGCAGTATTTAATATCTCGTGTCCGTGCAACAGATAATCAACCAGAGACTTCAGGTGAATCAAAAGAAAACTGGAATAGCAAAACCCTCATGGGGTACAAGTTCATACATCAGAGAGAAAAAAGTACATCATGAGAGAGGATTCCCACAACAAGCCTGTGGGTAATCCAAATCACATGAATACAAGACTAAAGCCTAGGAAGATCAACATCCTGCAACCTCCAACTAAGGCGCTTGACACCTTGCAGCAGCTGAGCTATATTTGGATGTGATGGTTCTTGTATGAGCTTTTGAATCAGGATATCCCTAAGGTCAAAGGAGGCATGTAATTCCTCAATTTGTTGTAGGAACACCTTTTCACTTTCCTGGCTTGTGATAGAATCAGTCTTGGTCCTCTCGACATCAGCCCTCAGCTTTAACTCTTCTATCTCTTTCTAAGCTTCCTTGATTTCCTGTTGACTCTTTTCTATATCTTGGAGGTGACTTTCCTCCTGGTGATAGGCCTTTTGAAAGAGCTTTCCCTGTTCAGCTAAAGTGTCTTGAAGGCCTTTGATCTCCAACTTGTACTTGACTTCCAGCTCTATCTGCCTCTTCGAGTTGTCTTCCCATTTCTCTTGCCATAAGGTGATAGCTTCATTAGCTTCATTCAACTCTTTCTTATCTTTTTGGCGCTGGTCTGCCCTATGAGTTTCAACTAATTCCCTTTTCTTGAAATAGAGCTCCCTCTCTTGAAAGCTTGCTACTTGAGCCTGACCATTTCTTTAGATTTGTGAGCCCTTTCTTCCAATTTCTGGTTTTGCATTTTCAACTTCTGGCATGAATTGTTGGCTTCTTGATTCTCCAACCTGAGTTTCTTAACCAAGGCTTCTAATTTTTGATACTCCTGAAGAGGAACTGAAGTTGTGGGTGCTACCTCCTTAGGGTAGAGAGGTGGTTCCTTAGAGAATGAGAGCAATAAAGTCTCTACATGATCTTCCAACCAGGTGGAAAAAGGGTCATAAGTCTTGGGATCTACTCTCCCAAAGTCTTTCTTCCCTTTCATTACTCTAACCTCCCAAGCTTGGGATGCTAGCAAGCTCGTCTTCAGGTTACCTTCTGCTGGAAAGTATAGTGACTCATCAAATCTCCTCAATCAAAGCTACAACTCTTAGAGGATAGCCAAACTGTTTTTTTGGATAAGATAGGATTGTAGCTGATTCCACCTTTTCTTCCTATCAAGGGCACTTTTGGGAAACTCCTATAACTGACCAAGATCTCTTTGCCTACAAGATCCCTATTGCATCCCCAAGTAATGTCAACTGAGGTTAAGTCCATCAATCTTTTGAAACACTTCCAAGATTGTTTCAAATCCTGGAAAGGCCCTGATTTAGGGAGTTTCCTTACAAACCAGTCAACAAACAAGGGAACACAACAATTCACATGTCCCTTCCTCTTTTCATTCCTATGGTGAACCCCATAGTAAAAGTCACCCAACAAGGTAGGCACTGGGTTTCTTCTGACAAATATGGTAATAGCTTCCATGCTGATTAACCCCTTCTCACCTAGAAACAAGTTGATCCCATACACTATAAAGCAAGCAAGGTACTGAACTTAGCCCATTTGTTTTCAGATTCTAGACCCTGAGCTTCTTGGATAAGAAAGTCTAATAGAAGTCCTTTACCTTTGTTGGCATCCAGCCCTTTACCGACCTTGGATAAATCCAAATGAAAAGAATCAGCTATGTCTTTGCATGAAGGAATCTTCTCTAAGCCATAGTAAGGAACACCATCCTTGATGGGTATCCTGAGGATGTTGGAAATCTCTTCTAATGTAGGAGCAAATATGTTTCAGGGAAAACAAAGACCCTTAGTTGTGGATCATAAAATTGCAACAGAGAATGCAGGCTATCCCTCTGGTCAATTGTTGGTTTGCTCACATAATCCAGGATTTTTCCAAACTCCTTTCTGAAATCATCAAGAACTTTGTCACCCATCAAGCTAATCAACTTCTTAATACCCTTTGTCTCTGGTTGTGGGAAAGTATAGTGGACATTTCTTTTCCCTGGAACCTCCATCTTGAAGCAGCAGTATGACCGAGAATATGAAGTAATATGAACCCTGAGAATAAAAAGAACACAAATGATTAATGATGTTATGATGATTATGCAAGGAAAGGCATGTGATCAGTGATGTGTCTGTGTAGTGAGTCATGTAATCAAGTGTATGTGCAAGGTCACAACATCATCACAAGTATCTCTCTGATCAGAGGTTCAGATCTCAGAATCCATGTGTAACAGAACAGGATCATATCACTGAAGTATGTTGGTACAGTGGGTATGCTGAAGGTTAAGGCTCCTGCAATCCTGTAAACCCCTCCTAATCTCACAGGTTTGCTACTCGGGTCAAACATCACGGACTCTCAAAGCCGAATAACAATAATACGTTCACCATATCCGAGAAATGGCTCATGACCAAATCAGGGAATCGGTTTGGCATTATGTACTACTCAGGGAGGTCTTAGCTGAGTCCAAGGAAACAAGCATCCCTCAGAAGTCCCCAGCTTCAAGCACTGAATCGAGAAACAATAGTACATTTATCCCAAAGGGTACAATACTATCGTCATACGAACAATTTTCTTTAACCGGACTCCTTTGAGAGAACCAGGCCATCCTATGCTAGTTCCCAATGGGCCCTCAGATGTGAGTGGGTTTGCCAACACATTACATGTTTTTGTAGTTTGTGTAAAGAAATGTCTTTTAGATTTTTTCTTTGTGAAATAACCCCTTGATAAGACTTGTACATCTTGCTATATAAGCCTACACCATTCCAATATGGAATGAATGTAAGTACCCCATGGAATAAGGCTATACACAAGGGATCCTTTCATGCATTTATTAAGTCTTTTTGGATTTGTTTGAAGATGAGAAGAGAGAGACTCAAGAGGCAAAGGTCAAAGCTAATGGGGGACTAAGACACAACCCTAAATCATCTTATTATGTAAAAAGTGTGGTCCTATGGTTAATGAGGTATTCTAACCCAAGGAAAAGAAAAAAAGAAAGTTAGAATTCAACTTACTTCCTAAGGAAGTTAAGTTGAATCTAAAGAAAAAGAGGTGCCCTATGAACAAAGCTCCAAGATGCTAAGGCAAAAAACAAATAAATGCATAAGAGATGAGGAATGAAGTGATTACCATATATTCCCCCCTACAAAACAAATGTTAGCATGATGAAGAAATATGAACAATTAATATATGTCAAAGTTCTTAAACAACTCTTACTAGCTAAGGAAGTATATTAATGAACTCCTAAGGTTATTTCTTAAGCTTAAGGAATCCTATAAGATAGCAAACTTAAAAAGTCAGTAGCTAAACTCAACTTAAGTATTCTAAAGCTATAAGAATGAACAACTTCAAACTATGCCCTAAAGGGAAGCTAAACCTTAATAGGAGTTAAGGTGAAGTTACATGAGGAAACCTAAATGGTTAAGTATGCTAAACTTGTATGAAATCAAAGGTGAATAGAAAATCCAGGAGCTAAAACTTAGTGAAAGTATCCTAAGATGTAAAACAAAATGGTAGAAAATAGAATCAAGTGAAAGATATTCAAACACTATCTGGAATGGTATGAAGATAAGAAGAAATGAACATTGAACTTCAAAGGAAGGATAAGACTTAGAATAAAATCAAACATGCTCAAGAGGATTTGAATTTCTCATGCAAAAACCAGGAGCTTGATGAAGTGTTAAAATGTGGTTTAAACACAAAAATTGGTCACAAAGGACATGGAGTGAATGACATCATGGTTAAGGAACCTAAATGTGAAGTTTTGAAGTCTTAAGGAGGCATATGACACTACATGAAGCACAAGGACCAAAGACTTGAAGTGAACACTTGAAAATGTGTATGCAACACTTATGAGGTATATGACAATGATTTAACAAGTATGACATGGTCACAAAGTTGGTTTTGAGGGGTTAAATGGAAGAAGAAGAAGAAGAAGAAGAAGAAGAAGAAGAAGAAGAATTGGGGCAAAGGAAGGCATATGTGACTTATGGATCAAGTAACCAACAAAAATCAAAATGTGATTACATACAATGGATGCACATCATTTAAAGACTTCTAATAGGACCTAAGAGACTCAAATTAAAGACCTCAAGTGAATGGCATAAATTCCTTACCAAAAAGGGATAAGAAGAAGTGATAATAAAGGACCAAAATGTGACTTGTGGTACAAGGTACTTGAAAAAATATCAAACAACATTGAAAAATTATGAAAATTAACATTGAGGATCACATTCCAGAGAATGACTTATGTACCAAAAATCTCACAAAAACACCTAATTTGTAGTGGTCAAATGAATACTAGAATGGGATTAGGGTTTATATAGACCTATGTGAAAGAATGGACTCAAAAGGACCTAAACATGATCTAAAAATCCAGAAAAAAATATTTTGAGGAAGTATGATGAATTATTAAGAGAATACAAAAATAATGGTGCATTTATCATTTTTAGTTTAGGAGAACAAAAATGGACAAATTGCTTGGTCTAAAATGAAGAAATTATGAAACAATTAAATGGAAAATTAATTCTGGTTTCAAATTTGAATAAAATGAAATCTAAAAATATGGAAAATTAGAGAAAAATTTGAAGAATTCTCATGAATTTAATTGGAACTTTTGGTTTCATTTTTGGTATTTTTAATAAAAGGAAACGAAATTGGAATTAAAATGAAAAAAAGAAAATAAAAGGAAACAAATGCATTGGGCATGGGGGGTTCAAAAAGCCACAAAAACCACACAAATAGGCTGAGACAAATGCGCATGGGGATGTGGTTATGAGGTCAAAGTCAACTAGACTAAGAGAGAGAGAGAGAGTCACATGCCTGGGAGGTTGCTCATTAATACGCCGACACAATGTGGGACGTTAGATTGAAAGGATCCAAAGGTCATGACTTAAAGTTATGGAAATTAGGGCAACACTGTTCAGATGATCGGAGATGAATTCCGGTCATCTTCTCCGGCCAAGCTCCGGTAGGGCAAACACAAATCAACACTAAAATGAAAACTAAAACCATATATGGACTCGTCTCTCTTCCCTGATCATAAATATGGCCTCACAATCCATTTAGGGTTCCTAAATCTCATGAATCAAAAGCAAGAAGGTCAACCTGGAAAATTGAATCTATGTACCTAGAGTGCATATCAACTAGACAGTCATCCTATAGCTTCTATCAAGCTTCCATCAACATGAATCCATTGAAAAACATGCCATTCGAGAGAGTGAAATTTCAGGACATACCTGAATTGCTGAGAGATCAAAGTGTTGCTAGAAGACCAGAAAGGAGGATCCATAGATTGCTTGATCTTGATCTTGATCAAAGAGAGTGAAATAAACACTTTGGGAAATATGAATCTTGAGTTGTTGAAGAAAATGCAGTGAAGATCAATGCTATGCAGTGTTGAATTCTTGGTGGTTCAAGATGTGAATTCCATGGATCCTATGCTTGAGATGATGCTGATGATGGATTGAAGATGAATGAAACCAGATTGATGCAATTTGAGGAGTTTGGATCCATAATGCAATGAATCTTCAAAATGTGCAGTGTTTGATCCTTGAAGTTTCAGGCTATGCATTCCATGGAGATTGTGCTTGAGGTGATGGAAATGATGAATTGAAGAAGAATGAATCTAGCTGATTGAAGATGAACTCTTCTCGAAGCCAAATACAGTGTGAAAATTCAGAGAGAATGCTTGATAATTTTGGTGATTTATGGTGAAATGATGTTGAACCTGCAAACTGAAGTGGTGAGTTCCTTTTATAGGGCCCTTAACCATGGTTAACATGCCCTGAGTTAAATGAGTGAGTGAAGTTAAGTGAGGGAGGTTGTTATGGCAGTTATGCCAGCTTGATCTTCCAGAAACTTCCTCATTCGAGCTGGATTCAATGTGGAGCTGAACATGCCAATTAGAGTGAGGGTGAGGTGATGAAGTAACATGATCCAATGATTATAGCTTGTAGTGCAATGTCATTTGGACTAAGCTCTATGGGATGCAGAGCGAGAGGTGTGATCCTGAAGGTATTCAAATGCAGCCTGCAATGCTTTATCAATGCTCCTTGATTTGAAGGCTTCAAGTTGGTACATGGCAGTTGATGTGAACCAGTAGCCATAGGATGAATACCTTAATGCAATGTGCTTTAATCTTAATACAATGGATGATGTGAAACTGATGAGCTAAAGTGAAATTGCACTGCCTTATCACCTAAGCGAGCCAGTTTGAAGCCATGCTCTTCTATGGGAGCTTTCTTCCTACACAAGTCATCAATTCATGTGCTTCTTGGTCTCAATATGAAGTAGAAAGATCATAGAACAAGTTTGAGGTTTGGATCATGATAGGATATGGCTTCTAAGTTCCTCAAATAATCCTTTGAAAACAAGGCAATGTGACTGCAAAAATGCCTGGCACGATTTTGGCTTGCCTTGTGTCCATTGGCCTATGTATGACCAGTTGCAAGGGAATCCACTTTGAATCAAAATTTCATGGAGAAGCCCAATAGAAGTAAAACCCTAATTTGGTCCTTTTCATTAGGAGATGTTGCACTGCTTTCCTCCTCTGATTAATTCAACTCCTTCCATGGCTTGTGGCTTCAAATGAAGACTTGTGGAATGTTGTGAACCTCTTGAACAAGGTTGAGAAGCTTTGTAACCCTTTACTTGCTTTTGTAAAGCCTTCAATTGCTTCAATCATTGACCACATACCTATGCCTCAGCCATGATGAATATGATGCAATGTTGTTGGTTATTTTATGAATTTATGTATGCAAAATGCTATGCAAAATGTTGAGGGAATGAGAGGGAAAATTTTGAGGTATTACAATAAGCATCGCAATAATTGCTAGGTTTTAGACTTGTTTATTATTTTTCTTGAACTGTTTAATTTATTTGGTTAGTTTTTTCAGCTTCTGTTTATGCGTGGAATGTAACGCCCCGATTCGATATTTCCTAATTTTGTTGAGTCTTTTATTTTATTTGAGTGATGATTGTATTATTTGTGAAATTGAAATGATAATATGATATGTTGATATGTTAATGTGATATGTTGGTATGAAATGTGATTTTACCGTTTTGAGAATTTTCGGGTAAAATTAGATTGGAGGGTATTTTAGACATTTGCTAATTAGTGATAAATTAGAATTTGTGTAGAATTATCATTTTGTGAGAAAATGATATTTGGTGGAAAGAGAAGAAATGAGTTAAGAGTAGAAATAGTTAGTAAGGGTTATAAGAGAGAAAAATAGAAAGAAAGATAGAAAGGAAAAGATATAAGAGTGGAAAGAAAATAAAAGAGAGAATAGAAAGAAAAAGAGGAGAAAGAAAAGGAAGATAAGAGAAAAGAAGAGAAAAGAGGAAAAAGTTCGAAAATCATCAAGATTGCTCCTAGGAATCAAAACAATCGGGTAAGGATGATAAACATTGTTATCTTAATCTTGTATATGATTATGTATGTGTTAGATTGTGTGGGTTTTGTTTTGGTGAAGTTTAGAGAGAATGAAATGTTAGGGTTTTTGATGAAAATGTGAGAAATTGGTAGATTAATCGGTTAGAACTTGTTATAATCGAAGCATGATAGTTTATACATGTTAATAATCATGTTTGTGGATGGTTGTTGAGGTTTTATTGGATTTTTAGGGTTTTTGGATAGCTGTCACATAACTGAGTTGCTGCAGAATCGCAGTGTCCGCTCAGCAAGCAACACATTGCTCAACGAGTTTTCCCGAGATTTCCTCGCTCAGTGAGCCTGGGAGTTTTTGTTTGGTAACTTCTTTGGTTTGTAACTCTAGTTTATTTATCCATTTTAGGCGTTATTTATATCGTTTCAAAGCTAAAGTTGTGTAGAAATTATTGATGCTAAAATATGTAAGTTTTAGCCGACTTTTGCCTGACTTTTCTGATAAAACGTAATTGAGTTAATTATGGAATTGTGGGTTTGATTGTGGTATGGTGGCCATTTGGCAATTAGATGCATTGCTTGAGTGAATATGAATGCATGATTGATTGTGAAGATTCGTTGTCGTTTGGCGTAATTGATTTGAATGAGCATGAATTGTTTGTGATTGTATGAGATGTATCCATGATATATGAGTGAATATGTATGCATTTTCAAGAATGTTGTGTGTCATTTTGCATGTGAAGTATAATGTATGCATTCTTGTGTTGCGGGATTCTTTGTTAATCCGTTGTAGCATTGTGTGCTCATGTGGAGTGTGAGCGATGACTACAACACGATCGTGTGCCCATATGGGATGTGGGCGATCAGATTGTGTGCCCATGTGGGGTGTGAGAAATCCATAAACATTGTGTGCCCGTGTGGGGTGTGAGCAATGGGTGATTTATTCACATTTATTGTGTGCCCGTGTGGGGTGTGAGCAATTGGATTGTGTGCCCGTGTGGGGTGTGGGCAATCCATAAACATTGTGTGCCCATGTGGGATGTGAGCAATGGGTGAACATCGTATGCCCGACGGGGAGTTACTTTAGGTAACGAGCGATAGTTCCAATTAGTTCCTGAGTGAACTTGATGATGATTGAGTCGGTACCGGATTTGCATCTGCATAGAGTCGTGTGTCGGTCTCTATGATTTGCATTTATCATCTTGAATTGTGAAATGGTGAAATAAACATGAATATATATATGTTTATATGGAGATGAAAGTATGTGTGATAAAATCATGCTTGAGTATATATATATATATATATATATATATATATATATATATATATATATATATATATATATATATATATATATATTTATGTGTGTGTGTGTGTGGATATATATATATATATATATATATATATATATATATATTGTGTGTGTGTGTTAATATACATTGTAGTGTATATGTGTGAATAAACATGAATGATGTATGTTTATGTAATGTGAATGAAGTGGTGAAAGTATGCATGATAAGTATGCTTGAGGTTATGTATGTTGGAAATGATTTGTGGTGAGAACATGTTTTATGTGTATTTTATATGTTGAGATATATAATTGTATACAATGTTATTATGATAATGTTTCTCACCCTTGTGTTGTTTTATGATGCTCTATGAGGCATTGCAGAGTAGGTTGCTGAAGGTCTTTTGTGAAGCTTGTCTTCATCCTTTTGGTCATTCGGCTCTGTTATGTAGCACTGGATAGCTAGGGTTGGCTTGATGCCTTTTGCGTTACATTTTGTACATGTATTTTGGTGATGATTGTTTTATGTAAACATGAAATATTTGGTGAATCAAACTTGATGATATATATATATATATATATATATATATATATATATATATATATATATATATATATATATAAGTGTAAAAGTTTGATGTTGTTAATGTTAGTTTCCGCTGTTATTTGAATTTTTTGAATACGGGTGTAAGGATGAAATCCTTCTGTTTGCAAGTTTCCCTGTTTATTGCATATCTTGAATGAGCAGGTGTTGTATGTTTTAACTTCACGTATAATGGGGCATGCTCCTTTTATACCATTATTAAATTGTACTCTGATGAAATTTTAATATGTTCCTAAATGATTTAACTGATTATTTGGGGGTATAGAAAGGGGGTGTTACATGGAAAGCTTCCCGCGGACCAACTTCTTTTTGATCCTGAGATTGAAAGAACCGCTCGGAAGTTGAATAGCAAAACAAGACGGAGGAGGTAACTAGCTAAGGAAAGAAGAGAACAAGAACAAGGATCAACTTCTACGTCAACACCACTCACTCCACAATTGACACCACTCATGGTGGATCCACCTCCACCTCAACCTCCAATTTTGACACCTTGTGTAAATAATCCTCGCAATACGACTCAGTTTGCCAAAAATGCCCATAATGGCCGGCAAGCTGAGATGAAGACCGACACCCTTAATTTATTGTACGAATGTCCTTTCACTAGAATGGACCATAAAGCCCCATTTTCTTTTCTCACAAAATTCTATAAGATAGCATTGGCGGCGGGTGTTGATCAAAACCAAGAGCCAACTTTGTTTCGAAGACTTTTTCCTCATGCTTTGCTTGGCAAGGCAAAGGATTGGTATCTAGATCAAATTCTCGCGGTAATGACATATTGGAATGTTTTAGAAGAGAAGTTCATTGAGAGATTCTTCTCACACAACCGTTTTATGGAATCAAAGACCGCGATCTCTGTCTTCTCTCAAGGTGCTAACGAGTCCTTGAATGAAGCATGGGAATGTTTCAAATCCATGTTACGGAAGTGTAAGGGCCATGGATTCGACGAATTGACACAAATTCATATCTTTCGAAATGGTCTCCAACCTAATTGAAAAACCTTGTTGGATGCTACTTCGGGGGGAGCTTTGTTGTTAAAAAGCACGGAAGAGGCTACAGATATAATCAATCGGATGGCTCTCAATGACTTACAAAGTCAAACACGTGGAAATTATATGAAGAAGCCCAAAGTGCTTGAGTTAGGAACAAATGATGCGATCCTTGCACAAAACAAGCTTCTTTCTCATCAAGTGGAGCTTTTGACGCAATAAATTTCGAAGATACCACAACAATTTAAGGAGATGCAAGATTATCCGGGAAAGAACAAGCAAGTTTCTAGTTATGAATTATGCAAGGGAGATCATGATACCGGTTATTGTCCAGCACCGAGAAATGAAGAAGTAAACTACATGCACAATAATCAAGGATTTCAAAGACAACTAAAACATTCGTATCAACAACAACAACATCCTTATCAACACCAAAAACAACCTTCATAACAACACCATTATCAACAACAACAACAACATCAAGGATATAAACTTCGGAGCAATTACCAAAATAACCAAGGTTATGGCGGTAGTTCATCTAATCGACAAATCCTTATGTTGCTCCACCACCACCACCGGTTGCAAACACTAAGTTGGAAGACACATTGAATCAATTTATTCAAATGTCTATGGCCAACCAAAAGTAAAATGATGCGGAAATAAATAACCTTAAAAATCAAGTTGGGCAAAATGCAAAACAAATAGCTGAGAACCAATCGGGACCATCTTTTTCCGCCAACACTCAAGTGAATCCTAAAGAGCATTGCAAAGCCATTGTTACTAGGAGCGGGAAGGAGATGACTCAACCAAAAGAGAAACAAATGGTGAAAGAAAAGAATGATGGTGTAGTAGAAGAATGTAGTGATGAGGAGGAGGTTGTGGCGAAGAAAAAAATAGAGGAAGTAGTTGAAAAGAATTTTGATGATTTGGATGTAGTTGAAAATATACAAGTGGAGGATGAGAAGAAGAGAAAAGAGGTGAACAAAAAAGTGAGGAAAGGAAAAGAAGTAATGAACCAAATTCCAACAAACATGCCTTATCCTCATGTGCCATCAAAGAAGGACAATGAAAGACAATATGCTCGGTTCATGGACATTTTCAAACAACTACAAATTAATTTGCCATTTTCCGAAGCTCTTGAGAAAATGCCAAAATATGATAAATTCTTGAAGGAGATTCTCTCGAAAAGAAGGAAGTATACGGAACCGGAAACGATTATTCTCGCGGCTAATTGTAGTGTTATCATCCAATGCACTCTTCCTAAAAAAGAAGCCGATCTGGGACATGTCACTTTGCCGGTCACCATTGGAAACATGTTGTAGGCAATGACCTCATTGATTAGGGTTCAAGCATCAATCTTATACCTCTCTTGATTCACTACAAGAAATTTGACATGTACCAACGGCAGAAATCTGTTGGTAAAGACCCTAAAACCGTTGGTAAAGGTAAAAAAACCTATACCAACGGACATTTGCTTCCGTCAACTATAATTTCCTATACCAATGGAAATTTTTCGTCCCAATATCTTATACTAACGACATTTTTAGGGGTTGGTAGATATTTCAGGTCTATAGCAACTAAAAATTATACTATTTAATACATTTATTCACCCTGTATTTCCGTTGGTATAGAACAAAATTAGTCGTTGGTATATGTATTTTTTTTACAAATTATTTCTTTTCTATAATTAATATTTTTTAATAATCAATATTGTTTTAATAATAATTTGTTATATACATCACAAAATTTAAAGATATCATGGAAATTTTCAATTATATTATCAAAATAGCAAGTCTCACAAACATATCAAAATAATAAAGTAATGTCAATTATATATAATATCAACCGTCAAAATAGATGTTACGACAACAAAAAACACAAAAATATATCTATGATAAAAGCAATTTCTAATCTTCCTCTCTTCCATCTTCATCCGTGCATGGACTTCGTGAATTTGTCTGGTTTGGGACACTAGAAGCATCTGTAGCCTATTCAAAATAAAATAAAATAAAATAAGCTACAAACTCAACTTAATAAATGTTTTTATAATATTTGAAATATAAACTCGAAGAGTAAAGCATATTATTGCAGCTTGTAAAATAACATTCAAATCTTCTTGGGATAATCGATTTTGTATCACTGACATCATATTTTCCATAAAAACATTTGTCCTCTCTTGACTTTCTCGCATTTTCTTAAGTTCATCCCTCAACTCTTGATTTTCAGACAAAGAAGATTTTGATTTTTTAGCTTTGGGAATATTGCCTAGACAACGCACACGTCCCCTCTTTTCAGGTCCTTTTACATGGGAATAAATGTCATCCTTCCAAGGCATATGACTTTGTGTCTTTTGAACCGATTGAGAAGTTTCAGCCTCATTATTATGTTTGTTTAGTTCTTCCTGAAATATTATAATATATGAGATTAGATAAAATGCAATGTGGGAAAAATATTATTAGTTGGTATAGTAAAAGAAACTTAACAGCTAACACTAAAAGTAAATAAAAAAATCAAACACATTTTGAAAATTACTATATTGGTTGAAGAACATGTCTGCTACAAGTGGGAATAGGAAAATTACTATTTTGACAATTACTATATTAACCAATATTTTTTCAATATATGGAAGTATGCTACAAGTTGGTTAAAGAACAAATCTGCTATTGATTTAGAAACAACTGATATAGAAACAAGTGTTTTTGAAGAACATGTATGCTATAGAAACAAGTGTTGTTGAAGAACAGGTCTGCTACATTTTCAAGCTATTTAGAACAGGTCTGCTACATTTCTCCCTACATTTTCAAGCTATTTAGAAACAAGTGTTGTTGAAGAACATGTCTGCTATAGAATTTATCTTTTCTCCCTATATTTTTAAGCTATGCTAGTTTTGTGCTCAAGGATTGTATCCCTTTCTAGCAAAATTTGCACACCCATTTATAAGTAATAACTGTTATCTTTCATAATCAACATATTTGACAAAAGCAGATAGAAAATTCAAAGCAAAAACTGCATATTCCATTAATTTTACACATCAACTTAATTCTATTTACATAATCAAAACAACATGAATTAAAGAAAATCTTACAATCAATATTGCAGCCTTTTCATTAACAACTGAACCATCTTTACGAGTACGGGTATCAATGTAAATCTCTTTGCGTGTGGGCGACACTCCTTTGGCTTTTTTTTTCTAATACCAAACAAACAATTTATTAGTAATTTTCTTTATGATTACAATTTACTCAATTAAAAGTTTAAATATTAACAAACCTTTTCATTAATCAATTTTGGGAGACTTTTTGTACCCATACAATGAACATCTTCATATTTAGCACGATTTTGACTATTTATTTTACTTACTTTCTACAATTGATACAATATAATGTTAGTCGAAAGAAGAAACTAAGTTCAAATATTTTTATATGACAAAATCTATTTTCAATTTGACTTACTTGTGCTTCTCTTGAAAACCAATGATGAACCAATTCACGATATTGATCTGGGTCAACTCGACGATCTGGTATAAAGGATGCAACTTCTTCTTCCGTTTTACTTGGATCAAATGCCTTTGCTTTTAAATCACACTTCCATTGTTTCCACTTAATATTCATCTCATATTTCAACATTTGTCTTGTAGTGTCATTCATAGGAGGAACAAACTCAAATATGGTCTAAACAAATAGATTTGTGTTAAGTAAATATAACATTAGTCATAAAAACAATTGTTCATCATGATTTTAATATAAAGTTGTATGTATAATACCTCTATTTGTGCCAGCATTTCATCTTTTTCCTTGTCAGGCATATCTTTCCAAGATTTGTATTTAATGGAAGCATATTGTTTCCTTCGAACCAAACTCCCTATGAAACGAGTAAGAGTCGTACCTTCAGGACCAATGGGTCGACCATACTTGTCCAAATGAACAATTATGCAACTCTCAGTGTCCATTTCCCATACATCTAACATTCTTGTTGGGCCTCTTTTCTTTTTAGGTTGAACATCTACAAATAAAACATATGACATTATAACATAATTTAAACCTCTATTAATTTACAAGTATTCTAATACTTCTACATAAGAACATAAGAATATTTATATATAATTCAAACCTTTATTAATTTGTATGTCTTCTTCTGCATCTACATCAGAAGGAATAGAGTAGGAATCTTCAGACTCATGTATACTAACTTCCACATGACTTGGATTAGGCCTTGTTTCTTCAGCATTACTTCCTTGGGCATGAGATGAGATTGGATGAGTTTCTTCAGAATTACTTCCTTGGGCATGAGATGAGGTTGGATGAGTTTCTTCAGCATTACTTCCTTGGCATGAGATGAGGTTTGATTCTTTTGACCTACGACTCCCAATATTCAATTTTCTCTTTGTTGGCATTGATGTAATACATTCCATTAATAACAAGCTAGAATAATACCAAACAATTTAGACAAACCCAATACTTTAATAAACATCCATACAATGCAACCATAAACACTTTGTTGCATATTAAGATTGGACAAGGTACTATAATTAGATATAAAATCCTACAAAAAGGTATAAAATCATTAAAATTAAAACATATTCTCCCAATATTCATCTTCTTCCTCAATTTGATTATCAACATCAACTTCAAGAAATCATTTTCATCAACTGAAACTGCAATTAAAGCATCAACGTTTTGAGTAGCTTCACTTGTGTTACGTATTAGCTGCTCATTGATTTCTTCATCCTCATTGTAATCTTCATCACCCATATCATATACATCCCTCACCTTTGCATCTAGAGCAACACACCAGTCCTTGTTTCTCTCGACATATACATAAAACACCTTTTTGGCTTGTGATGCAAAAACAAATGGATCATCCCAAAGATTTTTTCCAGTGTGTTTCAAAAACTTGAAATTCACAAGTGTCATCCCAAACTTATCTTTCTTGACGCCTTTCTTGATATCAATCCAATCACATTTAAATAACACAGCTTTGTACTTCCCAGAATAATCCAATTGTATTATATCAGTTA